>LR738713.1:25514754-25583590 GCA_902687465.1 Secale cereale
GTGGGGGGCGATGGGGTCGGGGACGGGGAGCAATCCCTTGGCCGACGAGGCAGAGGCTGGGAGGAGAGGTGGCCATGGGTGCTAGTTGAGGTACGAGAGGGAATAGTGGTGGGGGCGTGGGGGTGTCAGGTGGATAAGGTGGATCGTGGGCGTGGGACTTGGGGCTGGTGGGTTTTGCCCCGTGGCGATGTGCGGAGGAGATTCAACCATGTCAGCGATCCGCGTGATCGATCCGTGGACTTGTGTTTTCTCTTTGCCATATGTGGTTCTATTTACAGACGGCAAAGTAAGCACTTTGCCGTATGTTAATAAGTCCACAGACGGCAAAATTCTTTGCTGTCTGCGTCTTATATTAGGGACGGCAAAGTGAGCTCTTTGCCTTCTATAATAAAAAAGGAAGACGGCAAAGCTCTTTGCCGTCTGTATTTATTTTTACAGACGGCAAAGTTTACTCTTTGCCGTCTGTAATATAAAAGGCAGACGGCAAATTCTATTTTGCCGTTACTTTTTCTTTACCGTCTACTAATGACAGCAAACCCTTTCTTTGCCGTCTACCCCGACGAAATGCTGACGGCAAAGAAAGTATTGACGGCAAATCTCCTGTTTCCCGTAGTGTGAAGTACAAAATGCAAATATGTCCCCAAAAAAAAAATAAAGCTACAGAATAGTCTTGGAAATTAACACAAAGGACCCTAAAAAGTAAAATTTAAAATCAATCGAGTCCTTCTGGTCCATTGCAGTGCTCTGTAAGCCCCGTCGCCCGGCCCCAACGCTCGCCGCACTGCCGTGCCGTGCTCTGCTCGCAGCGGCGCCGCCCGGACCTTCTCACCCGTGTCGCTCCGGCCTAGCCGCGCTCGGGAGCTGACTCGCTCCGATGCCACGATGAGGCACACGAGGGAGGTCGGGGATGGGCGGTGCTCGACCGGCGGAGCGGCCGGCTGCTCTAGCGGCGGAGCTCGTGAGGCCGAACGCACGACCGACGGGTGAGGAGGAGCACGGAGATCGGGCTCGGGTGCGCCGCCGGAGGAGCTGTGGTGCGCACTGCCTGCGGGTGAGGACGAGCTCGCGAGGTGGACCTTCATGCGGCGCTGGAGAGCTGGCGGATGGACGGGCGGGAGGGTACTGGGCGCGACGGCGTACGGACGGGCGGGAGGGCGCTGGCCGCGGCTTAGGGACGTGCGGGCACTGGGCTGAGCATGCGGCTGCTCTGGGCACCTGATGGGCGGGCGGGTGTTGCCCGGCGGCCTGTGGCTGCTTGGGCGAGTAGTACGGAGGAGGGAGCACGAGAGAGGAGAGGGCGCTGGCTGACGGGGAGTTGGAGAGAAAAGGGAGCACGGGGGAGGAGATGGGAATCATTGGTGGGGTAGGTAGTGTTTGTGGCCTCGTGGGTGGAGGCGTGGGTGGGGGCGTGCGTCGTGGGGTGCGTGCGTCGTGGGCTAGGTGGAGGCGTGCATCCAACCGCGTGAGATGTGTGTCTGAGATATTGCCAAGTCATCAATCCGTGTGATTGATCCGCGTGATGTGCTTCTTCTTTGCCGTCTGCCAAAATAAATACAGACGGCAAATCGCTCACTTTGCTGTCTGCCAAGAAAAACACAGACGGCAAAGAATCTTTGCCGTCTGTCAAAATAAATACATACGGCAAAGATTATTTGCCGTCTGTGTTTGTTGTTGCAGACGGCAAAGTGAGCTCTTTGCCGTCTGTGTTTTGTTTCGCAGACGGCAAAGTTTATTTTACCGTCAGTTTTTCTTAGTCGTTTATTGATGACGGCAAACCCACCCGTTGCCGTCTTCCCGACGAAAAGCTAACGGCAAAGACGCCTCCTGACGGCAAATTAGTTGTTTCCCGTAGTGCTTGGTCATATTGGTGTCAAACGTATGAAGAAGCTCCATTCAAATGGACTTCTAGAGTCTCTTGATTATGAATCATTTGACACATGCGAACCATGCCTCTTGGGCAAGATGACCAAGACTCCGTTCTCCGGAACAATGGAGCGAGCAACCAACTTGTTGGAAATCATACATACCGATGTGTGCGGTCCAATGAGTGTTGAGGCTCGCGGAGGCTATCGTTATGTTCTCACCCTCACAGATGACTTGAGTAGATATGGGTATATCTATTTGATGAAACACAAGTCTGAGACCTTTGAAAAGTTCAAGGAATTTCAGAATGAGGTTGAGAATCAACGTGACAGAAAAATAAAGTTCTTACGATCAGATCGTGGGGGTGAATATTTAAGTCATGAATTTGGCACGCACCTAAGGAAATGTGGAATGGTTTCACAATGGACACCGCCCGGAACACCTCAACGTAACGGTGTGTCCGAACGTCGAAATCGTACTCTGTTGGACATGGTGCGATCTATGATGTCCCTCACCGATTTACCGCTATCTTTTTGGGGTTATGCTTTAGAGACTGCCGCATTCACTTTAAATAGGGCTTCGACGAAATCCGTTGAGACGACACCGTATGAACTTTGGTTTGGCAAGAAACCGAAGCTGTCGTTTCTAAAAGTTTGGGGTTGCGATGCTTATGTCAAGAAACTTCAACCTGAAAAGCTCGAACCCAAATCGGAAAAATGCGTCTTCATAGGATACCCAAAGGAAACGATTGGGTATACCTTCTACCACAGATCCGAAGGCAAAGTCTTTGTTGCCAAGAATGGATGCTTTTTGGAGAAAGAGTTTCTCTCGAAAGAAGTGAGTGGGAGGAAAGTAGAACTTGATGAGGTGACAGTCACCCCTCCTGAAAGTAGCGCAGCGCAGGAAATTGTTCCTGAGGTGCCTGCACCGACAAGGGAGGAAGTTGATGATAATGATCATAAAGAAACAGATCAAGTTACTACTGAACTTCGAAGGTCCACGAAGGCACGTTCCGCACCAGAGTGGTACGACAACCCTGTCCTGGAAATCATGTTGTTAGACAACGGTGAACCTTCGAACTATGAAGAAGCGATGGCGGGCCCGGATTCCAATAAATGGCTTGGAGCCATGAAATCCGAGATAGAATCCATGTATGAAAACAAAGTATGGACTTTGGTGGACTTGCCTGATGACAGGCACGCCATAGAAAACAAATGGATATTTAAGAAGAAGACAGACGCGGATGGTAATGTGGCCATCTATAAGGCTCGGCTTGTCGCTAAGGGTTATCGACAAGTTCAAGGGATTGACTACGACGAGACTTTCTCTCCCATAGCGATGCTGAAGTCAGTCAGAATCATGTTAGCTATTGCCGCATTCTATGATTATGAGATATGACAAATGGACGTCAAAACAGCATTCCTTAATGGCTTCCTCAAGGAAGAGTTGTATATGATGCAGCCGGAAGGTTTTGTCGATCCAGAGAACGCTAACAAGGTATGCAAGCTCCAGTGCTCGATTTACGGGCTGGTGCAAGCATCTCGGAGTTGGAATATTCGCTTTAATGATGTGATCAAAGCGTTTGGCTTTATACAGACTTATGGAGAAGCCTGTATCTACAAGAAAGTGAGTGGGAGCTCTGTGGCATTTCTCATATTATATGTGGATGACTTATTGCTGATGGGAAATGATATAGAATTCTTGGAAAATGTAAAGGCCTACTTGAATAAGAGTTTTTCAATGAAGGACCTTGGAGAAGCTGCTTACATATTAGGCATCAAAATCTATAGAGATAGATCAAGACGCCTCATTCGTCTTTCACAAAGTACATACCTTGACAAGATATTGAAAAAGTTCAATATGGATCAGTCCAAGAAGGGATTCTTGCCTGTTTTGCAAGGTATGAGATTGAGCAAGGCTCAGTCGCCGACCACGGCAGAAGATACAGAAAAGATGAGTGTCATTTCCTATGCCTCGGCCATAGGTTCTATCATGTATGCCATGCTGTGTACCAGACCTGATGTGAACCTTGCCATAAGTTTGGTAGGGAGGTACCAAAGTGATCCCGGTATGGTACACTGGACAGTGGTCAAGAACATCCTGAAGTACGTGAAAAGGACTAAGGATATGTTTCTCGTTTATGGAGGTGACGAAGAGCTCGTCGTAAAGGGTTACGTCGATGCTAGCTTCGACACAGATCTAGATGACTCCAAGTCACAAACCGGATGCGTGTATATTTTGAATGGTGGGGCAGTCAGCTGGTGCAGTTGCAAGCAAAGCGTCGTGGCAGCATCTACATGTGAAGCGGAGTACATAGCTGCTTCCGAAGCAGCGCAAGAAGGAGTCTGGATGAAGGAGTTCATCACCGACCTAGGAGTCATTCCAAGCGCGTCAAGCCCGATGACTCTCTTCTGTGACAACACTGGTGCTATTGCCATTACCAAGGAGCCCAGGTTTCACAAGAAGACCAAGCACATCAAGCACCGTTTCAACTCCATCCGGAATTATGTTCAGGATGGAGACATAGATATTTGTAAAGTGCATACGGATCTGAATGTTGCAGACCCGTTGACTAAACCTCTTCCACGGGCAAAACATGATCAACACCAGAACTCTATGGGTGTTCGATTCATCACAATGTAACTAGATTATTGACTCTAGTGCAAGTGGGAGACTGTTGGAAATATGCCCTAGAGGCAATAATAAAAGTATTATTATTATATTTCCTTGTTCATGATAATCGTCTGTTATTCATGCTTGAATTGTATTGTACGGAAACAGCGATACATGTGTGAATACATAGACCACAATGAGTCCCTGGTAAGCCTCTAGTTACCAGCTCGTTGATCAACAGATGGTCACGGTTTCCTAATCATGGACATGGGATGTCAGTGATAACGGGATCACATCATTAGGAGAATGATGTGATGGACAAGACCCAATCCTGAGCATAGCACGAGATCGTATAGTTTGTAATGCATAAGCTTTTTGGTGTCAAGTATTTATTCCTTAGACCATGAGGTTGTACAACTCCCGGATGCCGTAGGAATACTTTGGGTGTGCCAAACGTCACAACGTAACTGGGTGGCTATAAAGGTACGCATCGGGTATCTCCGAAAGTGTCTGTTGAGTTGGTACGAACCGAGACTGGGATGTTGTCACTCCGTATGACGGAGAGGTACCTCTGGGCCCACTCGGTAAGACATCATCATAATGAGATCAAAGTGACTAAGGAGTTAGTCACGGGATGATGGATTACGGATCGAGTAAAGAGACTTGCCATGACGAGATTGAACAAGGTATCGGGAATACCGACGATCGAATCTCGGGCAAGTACCGTACCGATGGACAAAGGGAATAACATACGGGATTGAGTGAATCCTTGACACGGTGGTTCATCCGATGAAGATCATCGAGGAACACGTGGGAACCAACATGGGTATCCAGATCCCGCTGTTGGTTATTGACCGGAGAGTGGTCTCGGTCATGTCTACGTGTCTCCCGAACCCGTAGGGTCTACACACTTAAGGTTCGGTAACGCTAGGGTCATAGAGATACATGCACATGGAAACCCGAAAGTTGTTCGGAGTCCCGGATGAGATCCTGGACGTGACGAGGAGTTCCGGAATGGTCCGAAGGTAAAGAATGATATATAGGAAGTCCAGTTTCGGCCATCGGGTGATCTCCGGGGGTCACCGGGAGTGTCCCGGGACCACCGGAGGGGTCCCGGGGGTCCACCGGGTGGGGCCACCCATCCCGGTGGGGCCCCTAGGCCGCAAGGGGGAAGTGGCCAGCCCTGATGGGCTGGCGCACCACATGGCCCCTCCTCCCCATGCGCCTAGGGTTGAAACCCTAGGGGGGAGGGGGCGCCACCTTGCCTTGGGGGGCAAGAATCCCCCCTGGCCACCGCCCCACCCTGCAGATGGGATCTGCAGGGCCGGCGCACCCCCCTGGCCCCCTATATATATGTGGGGGGGGGAGAGGGCAGCCGCACCCAATCCTCTGGCGACTCTCCCCCTCCCGTCACACCTCCATCTCCTTACGCAGGGCATCGGTGAAGCCCTGCAGGATTTCCCGCTGCATCCACCACCACACCGTCGTGCTGCTGGATCTCCGACGACCTCTCCTCCCCCCTTCCTGGATCAAGAAGGAGGTGACGTTGCTGTACCGGACGTGTGTTGAACACGGAGGTGCCGTCCGTTCGACGCTAGATCATCGGTGACGAAGAACGAGAAGAGTACGACTACTTCATCCACGCTTCTTCGAAAGCTTCCGCTCGCGATCTACATAACGGTATGTAGATGCACTCTTATTTGCTCGTTGCTAGATGTCTCCTTAGTTGGATCTTGGTGTAAGCGTAGAATTTTTTTGAATTCTGCTACGTTCCCCAACAGCCATTGGGTGGTATTAATATCTTTTATTCCTCGTCTTTGCTCTGGGACTCTGATCTCTCTTCTATTCCGGTAAAATGATTTTTCTAAAATCTAACTTTAGGTTCTCGAAAATACTTTCCCCCGGAGAGCCCTCATTCCAGATGATCTCCTGATGCACGAGAAGGTTCCGAAGCTACTCTCCGATGTTTTCTCGAGACCCTTGTGCCCTTCGCCTCGCAATCCCTACCATCTATAAATCCTTAGGGATAACTACATACACTTGTCGTTCATACAATTACTCCCAATTGCTCTTGTTATTATAAAATACATCGAATTGTTCTCTGACTTTTAAGAATCCCTTGTGCCGCTGCCTTGTAGTTCCTTGCCGCAGAAATACCCCTACAGATAATTCCTCGCACTTATCGAGTATCCGCTCATTCTCCATTGATCATGTGTTTCACAATAGTCTTTAAAATACCATTCGGTCTTCCGAAAATCCTGAGCAGCCTATTGCTCTTGAAATTCTTACTTGCTTGCCTTATGGTTGATCCCATAAGCCTCGTAATCTTATTGGCATCCCTTGTCATTTCCATTTTAAGTCCATTGATGCAATATGTTGCAAATGCTCGCAATCATCAATCAAGTCCTAGAATTCAACCGGCTCAAACATGTTTTCCAAGATGAGCTAGATCTCGACAAATCATATTGTCGTCAATTGTACCCCTAAGCTTACTCAACTTATCCGTCCTTAATAAGAGAATTCGCTTCTGATCCCTTGATTTGGAAATCATAATTCCTTTGCCTTTGAGCTTTGAATTAGTCAGTTGTTTCTATAATCCAATGCCCTTGGATTGTTTCTTCCTCTGGTTCTGTGCCGATGCTCACATAAGCACCATTATGGACCGTCTGATCCTTTGTTGAATTATCATCCGACAGTGTATTTCATATAAAAAACCCTCGAGAAGTTCTTTCCATGATACGTAATGCCTTTGGTAAAGTGTCTCATCTGCTTTGACAACCATGCTCTACTTTCGAGCTTGTGCTAATTACTCATATAAGTTTTTGGTATATGTTCCTAAGATGCCCCGATGGGTTGAACCTATGCCTTCCGTAATCGGTGTGAACCTGAAAGATTTCATGGGGTGTACTCATCTGGTATTTCACCAGATAAAACTTTCTACACTAATGCCATTCTTGAAACGAGAAGTGAATGAAAGGTTAGGCATTGAAGAAGTGGGAGTCAACCTTGAACCTTAATGTTCGTGCCCATGGACACGATGTAGATCTTATCATGGAAGCTTCTATTAAATTAATTATTCCCTTGGTATAAGTTCATCTTATATTCGGGATCTCGTCTTTTGCAATCGTGGTTCCGACCATGATCATTCGCCTTTGATTCTATTTCTCGAGCAAGTTAAAGTACTTGCCTTCTGCAGATCAATACGCCTGCCAACCTTTATTCTGTCATACTTTCGAGTATTACCCTATGTTATATCGAGAATATCACGGAACTACATAACTTCTTATGAGTTCTTTATCAACTATCATTCCCGCCGATTCAATTTTTCTTTTCGGGTTCTGAGTTGTTAGACACTCAAGGACACCGATAACTGAACCGAGTCTACACTGCGATTAAACAACTCTTAATAATCTCCTTTACTTAGGAGTTTGTACCCGATCACGTCGTTCCTAGTCTGCTCGGTTATATCATTATTGTGCAAAATTTTAAACTGTGCTACCTGGTCCTTCTTCCCGGAGCACAATTTTCGACCATGAGCTAAGCTTACGCCGATCTTCCTCGTCATATAATTTCACCTTGAACAACAAGCTTGATTTTGAGTTTTTGTCGTACCTGTTGTTCCAATAACTTTTTGCTTCATCCTTTTGCTTGATGTCGTCGATGATCGACTATATGCTCATGAAACCCCTCGACAAATGTGTCGTGATTATCATCAACACTATTATGAGCTCTTCAAGGATATCGATCGAATTCATGTTGAGAAATACCATCCTTCCCCCTCGATGATTTGTGTTACCATCAACAACAGTATTGCCTTTCCTCCAACACAAACTTGTTCCTGTTATGGGGCTCCTTGCTATCCAGCTTATGTTATGTTCTACCTTGGAGTATTACCATCTTTTACGTTAAGAATGTCATGAGCATTTCACCACCTCTTAAGGATTCTTGATATAGTAATACTTCTCGCCACCACCATTCTTTCTTGGTCCCCGTGTTGATTCTAACTGGGATGCCAATTTGCAAATGATGATGCTTGGGTTCTGTACTTCTACCAACCCTATTGCTTTGAAATTTAACTATCGATAGTTCGTTCTTAGACTGTTGATTATTGGATCGTCACTCTAACACTAATCATGCTGCCTAAGGTCATATTTTGGACACACTTTTTAACCAATGATTAATAATGTATGTTTTCCTCGAGCATACAACATTATATCATTTGAATTGACAAATGTCATATCCTTATTCACATAATTATGGTAATCACATCCATTTGGAATTCTCGATGAATTGTCGCTGAGTCCATCAGCCACCTTGTCATCCTCTCCTTAGTTTAATGATGAACTATTGTTTCAGGACCTGCTCCCATAGTTCATTTCACGAGAATCTTACAACGCCGTCTCGCCAATTTGTGTTACACCTTTTCTTCTCGGACATCCTGAGTCTGAGGTATGCTAACAACAATCAGATCTGAATCTCGGTCACACATGATGGTCGGAACAAATTTCCAGGAGTTATAACATTGGTCCTTTGATGACCCGGTAAGGTGATGTCATGCCTAGCACACCTGGTTGGAGGACTTATTATTATAGTTTCCTTTTCGTGCAAGGTTAACCATTCTTTCAGGAGAAAATTGTAAGACTTATTTTATATGTTGCTCCTGATGGGTCATTTTTATATCCAAAGTCTGGTCCTTGCTTGAAACACCATATCATTGCTACCTCGAAGCATGACTATGATACTTTGATCATCAACAAAAACATTGCATGTGTGATGCTAAATATTTCTTGATCAATTATCCAAACATCGTTGTATGGGTAACATCATGATTATTCCTTGCCTCTTTATTTAAATGGTTAGGTACTTGCTCTCCTACCCTGTATACCAGGTTCTGCTTGTTCCTGGGAAGGGTATACTCCTAATACTTGTGTGTAATCACAATTTTCCTTCCCATTATCCTGATTAATCTCTTAATCACATGTTCCTTTCCATTGTTCTGTTTAACCTTCTTGATCTATATGATCTAAAAAGTAACGATTCCCTGCTTATGAAAACACCTCGGTGTACACCCCTGTCAGTAAGACCTCGTTACTATTGTTCTAACATTCCATTAACTGCCGGTGAACGAGAAACTTGCCTATTGGTCCCCCTCATTGCAATGAGCAAGAAAACGGTTCTCTTCATCCCCCGTCCTTGGTACCGACATTGTTGCGAACATAGCTGACAGACTATCCTCTAACTTGCCTTGCTTTCTGTGCAAGATGTCATCGCCCTTCCTACTCTTAACCCACATGGTGGGCCCATAAACCACAGCTCCACGGGATCAAAACCCGACTCTCCTGTACAACCCCGATTCTAATGTATTCTTTGCACTTGGCTTCGTGTGTAATTCACGAGCTAAATTTTACCATGTTTCATCCTGGCATCAAACCCCATATTATTCCCGTTGATCAAGACCCCATTCCAGCTAATGGTTAGGCATCGAATGATTGCCTACTCGTTTGAAACTTTGGTACCATCGCTTATTGTTCTCAATGCATTCACTGAAATACTACTCGTAGGGTATTTCGTGTATCACTTTTTGAATTCGCCGGCAGATGCACAGACTTCATAGAGATACGGTCCTCCAAAGTTTCCCCCTTGTCACGATCGTAGGACGATGAAGATCCTGAAGAAAGGATGATGATTTGATCATGACGGCCGGAAACAAAGGAATGAAGACATCAACGTAAGGAATCAACCTCTTCAAAAGGCCTGCCAAGACTGAGAAGACCCGTTAGAATTTCGCAACCAGAACTTTAGCCCCCTTACTACACCGCTTAATCTCGGGACGAGATTTCTTGTAGTGGGGGAGATTTGTGACGCCCGGATAATCAAGCCACAGTAATCCATTGCTAATGATGCCTTCTCATCGTTTTACTATTGCTAAGTCCCACGTTAAATCAAACCCGTTCGAATTCAAATTAAAAAATCAGTCAAACAATAAAAGTTTTTGAACATTAAAACTAAAATATTCCGAGTGTGTCGGTTATTTCATAAGTAATGTGGGTGATGAAACTACACTTTTATAAAATAATTTAATGCACCAAAGTAATTAAAACATCATTTATAATAATTAATAAATACTTTTAATATGATAAATAAGTGTAAACTAAGTTAAAATAATGTTGGGACATTTTATCTCAGCGGGTATTGGTAAGTTACTAATTTGGAATTAAGTTTTACAATATTCTAAAGTCATTTGAGATCTAAACTAAAACAAAATAGTAAATAAAATTAAAAAATAAAAGACAAAATAAAAATAAAAGGCAAAGCCCCCACATTGGGCCTCAGCCCAGTTGGCTATCCAGCCGCCCGGCCCAGTCGTCCACCCCGCTGCCCACTGGCCTACTAAACCACCGACACCCCCACCTACACCACAACACCTCCCCCGAAATATCTGGATCGGATCGGGAGAGGAGCTCCTGATCCCGATCCGCCGGCGCCCTGCTCGCCGGTCGGCCGTCGTCTGGCCGGCCACCGCCGCCACCACCTCGTCTCCCCGCGCCAGTGTGTCGCGCGTGCCGGCCTCGGCCACCTCGGCCCGAGCCACCACCCGCGGTGGCACCCCCGATCTACAGTACCCGACGTGCCCGTCGCCAGACCGCCGCCCCTCTTTGTCGGACTGCCTCCTCTTCGCCTCCACCCAAACGGACTCCCTCGAGCCATGCGGACCCATTTCCCCCTGCTCGAATGTGAGCATGCTGCCGCTCGAACCCTCCCTTTTCTCTCTCCCCGCACGCCGCGCTCCGCCTCCCCCCCGTCGCGGTCACCCCGCACCCACCGCGGTCTGTGGAGGGGGGCACCGCACACGACTAAAACTGATGTTAACTTGTGTGTTCTAGGGTGCCCCTGCCCCCGAATATAAAGGAGCAAGGGGGAGGCCGGACAGCCCTTGTGGCGCGCGGGGAGAGGAGGAGTCCTTGTTGGGGAACATAGCATAATTCAAAAAATTTCTACGCTTTCACCAAGATCAAACTATGGAGACATCTAGCAATGAGCAAGTAAGAGTGCATCTACATACCGTTATGTAGATCGCGAGCGGAAGCTTTCGAAGAAGCGTGGATGAAGTAGTCGTACTCTTCGCGTTCTTCGTCACCGATGATCTAGCGCCGAACGGACGGCACCTCCGCGTTCAACACACGTCCGGTGCAGCAACGTCAGCTCCTTCTTGATCCAGCAAGGGGGGAGGAGAAGTCCTCAGAGATCCGGCAGCACGACGGCGTGATGACGGATGCAGTGGAGATCGCAGCAGGGCTTCGCCGGGCGCCCTGCGTGGGAATATGGAGGTGTGGCGGGAGGGGGAGAGGCGCCAGGGCAAAGGTGCGGCTGCCCTCTCCCTCCCCACATATATATAGGGGGCCAGGGGGTGCGCCATGGCCCCTGCAGATCCAATCTGCAGGGGGGCGGCGGCCAGGGGGTTCCTTGCCCCCCAAGGCTAGTGGGGCGCCCCCTCCCCCCTAGGGTTTCAACCCTAGGCGCATGGGGAGCTGGGACCCTAGTGGTGCGCCAGCCCATTAGGGCTGGACACTTCCCCTTGCGGCCTAGGGGCCCCACCGGGATGGGTGGCCCCACCCGGTGGACCCCCGGGGCCCCTCCGGTGGTCCCGGGACGCTCCCGGTGACCCCCGGAGATCACCCGATGGCCGAAACTGGACTTCCTATATATCAATCTTTACCTCCGGACCATTCCGGAACTCCTCGTGACGTCCGGGGTCTAATCCGGGACTCCGAACAACTTTTGGGTTTCCACGTGCATTTATCTCTACGACCCTAGCGTTACCGAACCTTAAGTGTGTAGACCCTACGGGTTCGGGAGACACGTAGACATGACCGAGAACACTCTCCGGTCAATAACCAACAGCGGGATCTGGATACCCATGTTGGTTCCCACGTGTTCCTCGATGATCTTCATCGGATGAACCACCGTGTCAAGGATTCACTCAATCCCGTACGTTATTCCCTTTGTCCATCGATACGGTACTTGCCCGAGATTCGATCGTCGGTATTTCCGATACCTTGTTCAATCTCGTCATGGCAAGTCTCTTTACTCGATCCGTAATCCATCATCCCGTGACTAACTACTTAGTCACATTGAGCTCATTATGATGATGTCTTACCGAGTGGGCCCAGAGGTACCTCTCCGTCATACGGAGTGACAACATCCTAGTCTCGGTTCGTACCAACTCAACAGACACTTTCGGAGATACCCGATGCGTACCTTTATAGCCACCCAGTTACGTTGTGACGGTTGGCACACCCAAAGTACTCCTATGGTATCCGGGAGTTGTACAACCTCATGGTCTAAGGAATAAATACTTGACACCGAAAAGCTTATGCATTACGAACTATACGATCTCGTGTTATGCTCAAGTTTGGGTCTTGTCCATCACATCATTCTCCTAATGATGTGATCCCGTTATCACTGACATCTCATGTCCATGGTCAGGAAACCGTGACCATCTGTTGATTAACGAGCTGGTAACTAGAGGCCTACCAGGGACTCATTGTGGTCTATGTATTCACACATGTATCGCTGTTTCCGTACAATACAATTCAAGCATGAATAACAAACAATTATCATGAACAAGGAGATATAATAATAATGCTTTTATTATTGCCTCTAGGGCATATCTCCAACAGTCTCCCACTTGCACTAGATTCAATAATCTAGTTACATTGTGATGAATCGAACACCCATAGTGTTCTGGTGTTGATCATGTTTTGCTCGTGAAAGAGGTTTAGTCAACGGGTCTGCGACATTCAGATCCGTATGCACTTTACAAATATCTATGTCTCCATCCTGAACATAATTCCGGATGGAGTTGAAACGGCGCTTGATGTGCTTGGTCTTCTTGTGAAACCTGGTCTCCTTGGTAATAGCAATAGCACCAGTGTTGTCACAGAAGAGAGTCATCGAGCTTGACGCGCTTGGAATGACTCCTAGGTCGGTGATGAACTCCTTCATCCAGACTCCTTCCTGCGCTGCTTCAGAAGCAGCTATGTACTTCGCTTCACATGTAGATGTTGCCACCACGCTCTGTTTGCAACTACACCAGCTGACTGCCCCTCCATTCAAAATATACACGTATCCGGTTTGAGACTTAGAGTCATCCAGATCTGTATCGAAGCTAGCATCGACGTAACCCTTTACGACGAGCTCTTCGTCACCTCCATAAACAAGAAACATATCCTTAGTCCTTTTCAGGTACTTTAGGATGTTCTTGACCGCTGTCCAGTGTTCTGTACCGGGATCACTTTGGTACCTCCCTACCAAACTTATGGCAAGGTTCACATCAGGTCTGGTACACAGCATGGCATACATGATAGAACCTATGGCCGAGGCATAGGGAATGACACTCATCTTTTCTCTATCTTCTGCCGTGGTCGGCGACTGAGCCTTGCTCAATATCATACCTTGCAAAACAGGCAAGAATCCTTTCTTTGACTGATCCATATTGAACTTCTTCAATATTTTGTCAAGGTATGTACTTTGTGAAAGACCAATGAGGCGTCTCGATCTATCTCTATAGATTTTGATGCCTAATATGTAAGCAGCTTCTCCAAGGTCCTTCATTGAAAAACTTTTATTCAAGTAGGCCTTTACATTTTCCAAGAATTCTATATCATTTCCCATCAACAATATGTCATCCACATATAATATGAGAAATGCCACAGAGCTCCCACTCACTTTCTTGTAAATATAGGCCTCTCCATAAGTCTGTATAAATCCAAACGCTTTGATCACCTCATAAAAGCGAATATTCCAACTCCGAGATGCTTGCACCAGCCCGTAAATCGAGCGCTGGAGCTTGCATACCTTGTTAGCGTTCTCTGGATCGACAAAACCTTCCGGTTGCATCATATACAACTCTTCCTTGAGGAAGCCGTTAAGGAATGCTGTTTTGACGTCCATTTGCCATATCTCATAATCATAGAATGCGGCAATAGCTAACATGATTCTGACTGACTTCAGCATCACTACGGGAGAGAAAGTCTCGTCGTAGTCAATCCCTCGAACTTGTCGATAACCCTTAGCGACAAGCCGAGCCTTATAGATGGTCACATTGCCATCCGCGTCTGTCTTCTTCTTAAATATCCATTTGTTTTCTATGGCGTGCCTATCATCAGGCAAGTCCACCAAAGTCCATACTTTGTTTTCATACATGGATTCTATCTCGGATTTCATGGCTCCAAGCCATTTATTGGAATCCGGGCCCGCCATCGCTTCTTCATAGTTCGAAGGTTCACCGTTGTCTAACAACAAGATTTCCAGTACATGGTTGCCGTACCACTCTGGTGCGGAACGTACCCTTGTGGACCTTCGAAGTTCAGTACTAACTTGATCCGTTTCTTCATGATCATTATCATCAACTTCCTCCCTTGTCGGTGCTGGCACCTCAGGAACAGTTTCCTGCGCTGCGCTACTTTCCGGTCCAGGAGGGGTGACTATCACCTCATCAAGTTCTACTTTCCTCCCACTCACTTCTTTTGAGAGAAACTCTTTCTCCAGAAAGCATCCATTCTTGGCAACAAAGACTTTGCCTTCGGATCTGTGGTAGAAGGTGTACCCAATCGTTTCCTTTGGGTATCCTATGAAGACGCATTTTTCCGATTTGGGTTCGAGCTTTTCAGGTTGAAGTTTCTTGACATAAGCATCGCAACCCCAAACTTTTAGAAACGACAGCTTCGGTTTCTTGCCAAACCAAAGTTCATACGGAGTCGTCTCAATGGATTTTGACGGAGCCCTATTTAAAGTGAATGCGGCAGTCTCTAAAGCATAACCCCAAAAAGATAGCGGTAAATCAGTGAGGGACATCATAGATCGCACCATGTCCAATAGAGTACGATTTCGACGTTCGGACACACCGTTACGTTGAGGTGTTCCGGGCGGTGTCAATTGTGAAACAATTCCACAGCTCCTAAGGTGTGTGCCAAATTCATGACTTAAATATTCACCCCCACGATCCGATCGCAAGAACTTTATTTTTCTGTCACGTTGATTCTAAACCTCATTCTGAAATTCCTTGAACTTTTCAAAGGTCTCAGACTTGTGTTTCATCAAATAGATATACCCGTATCTACTCAAGTCATCCGTGAGGGTGAGAACATAACGGTAGCCTCCGTGAGCCTCAACACTCATTGGACCGCACACATCGGTATGTATGATTTCCAACAAGTTGGTTGCTCGCTCCATTGTTCCGGAGAACGGAGTCTTGGTCATCTTGCCCAAGAGGCACGGTTCGCACGTGTCAAATGATTCATAATCAAGAGACTCTAGAAGTCCATCTGAATGGAGCTTCTTCATACGTTTGACACCAATATGACCAAGGCGGCAATGCCACAAGTATGTGAGACTATCATTATCAACTTTACATCTTTTGGTATCTACACTATGAATATATGTATCACTACGTTCGAGATTCATCAAAAATAAACCATTGACCAGCGGGGCATGACCATAAAACATATCTCTCAAATAAATAGAACAACCATTATTCTCTGATTTGAAAGAGTAGCCATCTCGCATAAGACGAGATCCAGAAACAATGTTCATGCTCAAAGCTGGTACTAAATAACAATTATTGAGGTTTAAAACTAATCCCGAGGGTAGATGTAGAGGTAGCGTGCCGACGGCAATCACATCGACCTTGGAACCATTCCCGGCGCGCATCATCACCTCATCCTTCGCCAGTCTCCGTTTATTCCGCAGCTCCTGTTTTGAGTTACAAATATGAGCAACTGCACCGGTATCGAATACCCAGGAGCTACTACGAGTGCTGGTAAGGTACACATCAATAACATGTATATCATATATACCTTTGACGTTGCCGGCCTTCTTGTCTGCTAAGTATTTGGGGCAGTTCCGCTTCCAGTGACTCGTTCCCTTGCAATAAAAGCACTCTGTCTCAGGCTTGGGTCCATACTTTGGCTTCTTCCCGGCAACAGGCTTGCCAGGCGCGGCAACTCCCTTTCCGTCCTTCTTGAAGTTCTTCTTACCCTTGCCTTTCTTGAACTTAGTGGTTTTATTGACCATCAACACTTGATGTTCTTTCTTGATGTCCACCTCTGCTGATTTCAGCATCGAATACACCTCGGGAATGGACTTCTCCATCCCCTGCATATTGAAGTTCAACACGAAGCTCTTGAAGCTTGGTGGGAGCGACTGGAGGATTCTGTCAACGACCGCTTCATCTGGGAGATTCATTCCCAGCTGAGACAAGCGGTTGTGCAATCCTGAAATCTTGAGGATGTGCTCACTGACAGAACTATTCTCCTCCATCTTACAGCTGTAGAATGCGTCAGAGACATCATATCTCTCGACTCGGGCATGAGCTTGGAAAACCATTTTCAGCTCTTCGAACATCTCATATGCTCCGTGGTGCTCAAAACGTTTTTGGAGCCCCGATTCTAAACTGTAAAGCATGCCACACTGAACCAGGGAGTAATCATCACTACGCGACTGCCAGACGTTCAAAACGTCTTGGGCCGCATCGGGAGCAGGTGCATCACCTAGCGGTGCTTCTAGGACATATGATCTCTTGGCAGCTATGAGGATAATCCTCAGGTTACGGACCCAATCTGTATAGTTGCTACCATCGTCTTTCAGCTTGGTTTTCTCTAGGAACGCGTTGAAGTTGAGGGAATCTGGAGCGTGGGCCATTTGATCTACAAGAGATATTGTAAAGAATTTAGACTAAGTTCATGATAATTAAGTTCATCTTAATCAAATTTTAATGAACTCCCACTCAGAATGACATCTCTCTAGTCATCTTAAGTGATACACGATCCGAATCGACTAGCCCGTGTCCGATCATCACGTGAGACGGACCAGTCATCAACGATGAACATCTTCATGTTGATCGTATCTTCTATACGACTCGTGTTCGACCTTTCGGTCTTCCGTGTTCCGAGGCCATGTCTGTACATGCTAGGCTCGTCAAGTGAACCCTAAGTGTATCGCGTGTGTAAATTTTTCTTACACCCGTTGTATGCGAACGTTAGAACCTATCACACCCGATCATCACGTGGTGCTTCGGAGCAACGAACTTTAGCAACGGTGCACAGTTAGGGGAAACACAATACTTGAAATTTTAGTGAGAGATCATCTTATTTACTACCGTCGTTCTAAGTAAACAAGATGCATAAACATGATAAACATCACATGCAATCAATTAAAGTGACATGATATGGCCAATATCATCTTGCTCCTTGGATCTCCATCTTCGGGGCACCATGATCATCTTGTCACCGGCTCGACACCATGATCTTCATCATCATGATCTCCATCATCGTGTCTTGAAGAAGTCGTCACGCCAACTATTACTTCTACTACTATAGCTAACGTTTAGCAATGAAGTAAAGTAATTACATGGCGTTATTCAGTGACACGCAAGTCATACAATAATTAAGACAACTCCTATGGCTCCTGCCGGTTGTCAAGTTCATCGACATGCAAGTCGTGATTCCCTATTACAAAAACATGATCAATCTCATACATCACATATATCATTCATCACATCTTCGTTTTGGCCATACCACGTCACATAGCACATGCTGCAAAAACAAGTTAGACGTCCTCTAATTGTTGTTGCAAGTTTTACGTGGCTTCTATAGGATTTCTAGCAAGAACGTTTCTTACCTATGCCAAAACCACAACGTGATTTGTCAACTTCTATTTACCCTTCATAAGGACCCTTTTCATCGAATCCGATCCGACTAAAGTAGGAGAGACAGACACCCGCCAGCCACCTTATGCATCTAGTGCATGTCTGTCGGTGGAACCAGTCTCACGTAAGCGTACGTGTAAAGTCGGTCCGGGCCGCTTCATCCCACAATACCGCGGAATCAAGATTGACTAGTAATGGTAAGAAAGTTGAACAAACTCAAACGCCCACAACTGCTTTGTGTTCTACTCGTGCAAGATGCTACGCATAAAACCTGGCTCAGATGCCACTGTTGGGGAACGTAGCATAATTCAAAAAAATTCTACGCTTTCACCAAGATCCAACTATGGAGACATCTAGCAACGAGCAAGTAAGAGTGCATCTACATATCGTTATGTAGATCGCGAGCGGAAGCTTTCGAAGAAGCGTGGATGAAGTAGTCGTACTCTTCGCGTTCTTCGTCACCGATGATCTAGCGCCGAACGGACGGCACCTCCGCGTTCAACACACGTCCGGTGCAGCAACGTCACCTCCTTCTTGATCCAGCAAGGGGGGAGGAGAAGTCCTCAGAGATCCGGCAGCACGACGGCGTGATGACGGATGTAGTGGAGATCGCAGCAGGGCTTCGCCGGGCGCCCTGCGTGGGAATATGGAGGTGTGACGGGAGGGGGAGAGGTGCCAGGGCAAAGGTGCGGCTGCCCTCTCCCCCCCCCCACATATATATAGGGGGCCAGGGGGTGCGCCAGGGCCCCTGCAGATCCAATCTGCAGGGGGGGCGGCGGCCAGGGGGGGTTCCTTGCCCCCCCAAGGCTAGTGGGGCGCCCCCTCCCCCCTAGGGTTTCAACCCTAGGCGCATGGGGAGGTGGGCCCCTAGTTGTGCGCCAGCCCATTAGGGCTGGACACTTCCCCTTGCGGCCTAGGGGCCCCACCGGGATGGGTGGCCCCACCCGGTGGACCCCCGGGGCCCCTCCGGTGGTCCCGGGACGCTCCCGGTGACCCCCGGAGATCACCCGATGGCCGAAACTGGACTTCCTATATATCAATCTTTACCTCCGAACCATTCCGGAACTCCTCGTGACGTCCGGGATCTCATCCGGGACTCCGAACAACTTTCGGGTTTCCACGTGCATTTATCTCTACGACCCTAGCGTTACCGAACCTTAAGTGTGTAGACCCTACGGGTTCGGGAGACACGTAGACATGACCGAGAACACTCTCCGGTCAATAATCAACAGCGGGATCTGGATACCCATGTTGGTTCCCACGTGTTCCTCGATGATCTTCATCGGATGAACCACCGTGTCAAGGATTCACTCAATCCCGTACGTTATTCCCTTTGTCCATCGGTACGGTACTTGCCCGAGATTCGATCGTCGGTATTTCCGAGACCTTGTTCAATCTCGTCATGGCAAGTCTCTTTACTCGATCCGTAATCCATCATCCAGTGACTAACTACTTAGTCACATTGAGCTCATTATGATGATGTCTTACCGAGTGGGCCCAGAGGTACCTCTCCGTCATACGGAGTGACAACATCCCAGTCTTGGTTCGTACCAACTCAACAGACACTTTCGGAGATACCCGATGCGTACCTTTATAGCCACCCAGTTACGGTTGGCACACCCAAAGTACTCCTACGGTATCTGGGAGTTGTACAACCTCATGGTCTAAGGAATAAATACTTGACACCGAAAAGCTTATGCATTACGAACTAGACGATCTCGTGTTATGCTCAAGTTTGGGTCTTGTCCATCACATCATTCTCCTAATGATGTGATCCCGTTATCACTGACATCTCATGTCCATGGTCAGGAAACCGTGACCATCTGTTGATTAACGAGCTGGTAACTAGAGGCCTACCAGGGACTCATTGTGGTCTATGTATTCACACATGTATCGCTGTTTCCGTACAATACAATTCAAGTATGAATAACAGACAATTATCATGAGCAAGGAGATATAATAATAATGCTTTTATTATTGCCTCTAGGGCATATCTCCAACAGTCCTCCTCCTAGTAGGTGTAGGACTCCCCTTTCCTAGTCCTACCAGGAGGGGGAAAGTGTAGCGACCACGATTCCAATGAACCGAAGTCTCTATGCTTAGTGTCATCCCTGGATCGGTATGCTGACACACACAGTACTCGACGATTTATAACAGAGGTTCAATCACACTTTATTACATCGAAAGTCCTCGAAGAGGCAATATCCAATACACGAATATGGCTGAAGGCCATCTAAAATAATAAACTAGGGAAGCTGAAGAGTACTTGAGTCCATCCAACTCCACGGCAAACATTGAGTGCATGACAATGACCTATCGCACCTTAATCTTCGTCTAAAAACTCTGCAACATGATACGTTGGAGCCATGTACGTCAACACATTGAATATGCTGGCAAGAACACACTGTAATGATAATGAGCAATGTCTACAACTATATGCATATTTGGTAGTGGCGGCTGTAAGGTTAAGTTTTGCATAAAGCTAGTTTTTCCCTACAAAAAAGGAATAAATTTTATTTAACTACTCAGTTAAATTTAAGCAATATCGAGAATGGTTCCTCCATCTCAATCCCAAACCAAAGTCATTATTAACCCAACAAGTTAAATAGAGTGATGAGATCAGTCCATAGTTCAAATACCAGGATACTCAAGAAGTCCATAACCGGGGACACGACTACTCATGAATAATTTGTACACTCTACAGAGGTTTGTGCATTTTTTCCCACAAGACTCGATCGCCTTCGTTTAATTTCTCGCACTGCATGGTGTTTGGGAAACGAATGACCGAGACATAGTCTTTCAGAAGCATTAACTCTTTACCCTGGGTAAACCGTACCACCTACATCCGCTACATCTTCTAGTCTACCACTGAAAGAGGTCACACAACATACTCAACTATGCTAGAGCCTATAATGGCTTGTGGCTCCACACGGAAGTTTCAAGGCATGAATGATATATGATCCCTTTGACCCTGGGTGGCATTCCTTGGGCAACACTAGTATATCCCCAGCTGCTCTGACAACCACTGGTCCATCCCAGGGTGCTACAACCAATCCACCCAGATGTGTATTAAATTTCCACCTTAAAGAAACCCTTAGTTGTTATTACACTCACAACTCTCATGAAATCACTCATACCAATCCACATCTACAAGCATGGCTAAGCAATAAGTAACAAAACGTATATTCCCTTGGGTTGATCTCAAGTCATTGGGTTCCCACCTCATGAACTACAAAGCATCATCACATGTAACAAGTCTTACTCATGCAAGTGTTTGAGGATATAACTAATGCAATAAAACTAGGTATTGGAAAGTATGATGAAAGTATTAACTTGCCTTGCCGACGATCGTTGAAACCTAAAGACTCGTAGTAGCACGCTTCGCACTCCGGGAATTCTGTCGCAATTAAACAATAGCATACATAAGCAATCATGCAACATACTCGAAGAACAGATCTTGAAAATATTCGAAAACAAACAAATAACTCTTGCAACAGAAAATAATTTCTAGCATTACCAAAATTAGGTGAATTTGGCTTTATCAGAATGTTTAGGTCAAGAGCTCCGATTTGCAAAAAGAATCAACTCAAACGGAGTTACGAAACTCAAGATACGATCAAACGAAATTGAAACACAAAAATGTTTGAATTCAAATTTTAAAACTTTCAAAACCAAATTTGATTTGCGCTACTGGAAAGAATAGATCAAAACGAAGAAATTGGCGTTGGTTTCATCTAATTCCGACTAATGAGTAAAAAGTAACGAGGGTTTAACGATCAAGGACTGATCTGTAAAAATAATAATCGGGATAAGTCCTTGGCCGAAAATAAACAGAAAAATAAAAGGCTAAACTGCGAACGTTCGTTTTCTGAGAAAAAACAGCGAGCGTTCGCTAAATAATAAAACCTAAAAAAATGAACTAGGGTTAAAAAACGATCTAGGGTTTTAAGAAAATCGAAACTAAAATAAAAAAACAGGCGGTTTAATACCTCATGGATCAGGACGGGTGGCGGGTCGGGCGACGAGCGATGGGCGCGGCGGCGGTGTCCGGCGACGGCGGCGGGTGCGGGCGTGGCGTGGGGCGGCGATGGTTGCGGCGCGAGGCGGCGGCGGCAGCAGCGGCAGCGGAGGCGGCGCGGCGGCGAGTGCGGCAGCGGCGGCGGTGTGAGGAGGCGAGATGCGGCAGGGCGGGCGGTTTATAAAGGGCCTCGGGGGGCGTGGCTTGCGCGAGGGGCCGGCCCGGGGCAGAGTCCGGCTTGGACTCGCCTCGCAGTCTGTGCCGAGCACGGCGGCGTGCGGGAGGAAGGCGACGGGGTGCTGCTCGACCGGCTCGGGCGGCTGGGCCTTCGGCCCAGTTGGCTCGGGCCAAAACGTTTTTTATAAAATCGCCCGAATAGAAAATTCAAAATAAAATATAAAAAATTATAATAATACTATAAACAATTTTCGCCGTCTAAACCTAATATTTAGAATAAGGTGAACATTTTTCTAATATAAAATGCCTAAAAAATAAGTCAACTTGTAATGCAATTTTTTAAAATAATAAACTGCAAATAAAAATCCAATAAAATTATTTTTACTCAAACATCAAATTCCAATATTATTATTCTGTTTTTGAAGAAGTCATATTATCTTCTCTCACTTATTTTAAATATTGGAAAAAAATGAAATTTGGCAAAAGTATTATTGATCCAACCCCACTCGAAAATAATTAAAACAGTGGGTTCCCTTTAGAAAACTTCCAACTCTCTCACTTGGGTCCTTGAGTTTCTTAAAGTCTTGATCAATTTTTCAAATAAACTCATGCTCAAAATCACTTGATGCTCCTTTTTGATTTCTACCTCCGCAGCTTTGAGCATAGCGAAGAGCTCGAGAATTGTCTTCTGCATCCCTTGCATATTATAGTTCATCATGAAGCCTTTATAGCTTGGTGGCAGTGATTGAAGAACTCTATCAATAACACTATCTTCATAAACTTTGCATCCAAGTTGAGTCATGTGATTGTAGTACCCAGACATTCTGAGTAAGTGTTCACTGATAGAACTGTTCTCTTCCATCTTGCAGCTATAGAATTTTTGGAGACTTCATATCTCTCAATTCGGGCATTTGCTTGAAATATTAACTTCAACTCTTGGAACATCTCATATGCTCCATGACGTTCAAAACGTCGTTCAAGTCCCGAATCTAAGCCGTAAAGCATGGCACACTGAACTATCGAGTAGTCATCAGAACGAGCTTGCCAGACGTTCATAACGTCCGGAGTAGCTTCTGCAGCAGGCCTGTCACCTAGCGGTGCTTCCAGGACATATTTCTTCTGTGCAGCAATGAGGATACTCCTCAAGTTACGGACCCAGTCCGTGTAGTTGCTACCATCATCTTTCAACTTAGCTTTCTCTAGGAACACATTAAAATTCAAGGGAACGGTAGCACGGGCCATTGATCTACAACAACATAGATATGCAAAAACTATGAGGACTATGTTCATGACAAATTAAAGTTCAATTAATCATATTACTAAAGAACTCCCACTTAGATAGACATCCCTCTAGTCATCTAAATGATCATGTGACCAAATCAACTAAACCATGTCCGATCATCACGTGAGATGGAGTAGTTTTCAATGGTGAACATCTTATGTTGATCATATCTACTATATGATTCACGCTCGACCTTTCGGTCTCCAGTGTTCCAGGCCATGTTTGTACATGCTAGGCTCGTCAAGTTTAACCTGAATATTCTGCATGTGCAAAACTGTCTTACACCCGTTGTATCTGAACGTAGAGCTTATCACACCCGATCATCACGTGGTGTCTCGGCACGACAAACTTTCGCAACAATGCATACTCAGGGAGAACACTTGTACCTTGAAATTTTGTAAGGGATCATCTTATAATGCTACCGCCGTACTAAGCAAAATAAGAAGCATAATAAGATAAACATCACATGCAATCAAAATATGTGACATGATATGGCCATCATCATCTTGTGCTTTTGATATCCATCTCCAAGGCACCATCATGATCACCATCGTCATCGGCGCGACACCTTGATCTCCATCGTAGCATCATTGTCGTGTCGCCAACTATTGCTACTATCACTATCGCTTAGTGATAAAGTAAAGCAATTACATGGCTTTCGCAATTCATACAATAAAGAGAGAACCATAAGGCTCCTGTCGGTTGCCGATAATTTACAAAACATGATCATCTTATACAATAACGTATAACTCATCACGTCTTGACCATATCACATGACAACATGCCCTACAAAAACAAGTTAGACGTCCCCTACTTTATTGTTGCAAGTTTTACGTGGCTGCTACGGGCTTAGCAAGAACCATCCTTACCTACGCTTAGAAAAACCACAACAATTTTTCGTCAAGTGTGTTGTTTTAACCTTCACAAGGACCAGGCATAGCCACACTCGATTCAACTAAAGTGAAAGAGATAGACAACCGCTGGTCACCTTTAAGAAACGAGTGCTCGTAACGGGGAAACCAGTCTCGCGTAAGCGTACGCGTAATGTCGGTCCGGGCCGCTTCATCTCACAATACCGTCGAATCAAATATGACATGCTAGTAAGCAGTATGACTATTATTGCCCACAACTCATTGTGTTCTACTCATGCATATCATCTATGCATAGACCTTACTCGAATACCATTGTTGTGGAACGTAGTATTTCAAAAAAATTCCTACGATCAGGCAAGATCTATCTAGGAGAAGCATAGCAACGAGCGGGGAGAGTGTCTCTACGTACCCTCGTAGACTGTAAGGGGAAGCGTCTAGTGACGCGGTTGATGTAGTCAAACGTCTTCACGATCCAACCGATCCAAGCACCGAACGTACAACACCTCCGCGTTCAGCACACATCATTATTAGAGCATTGTCCCAAAGAAAAAAAAGAAAAAAAAGGAAAGGCCAAAGAAAAAAAGAAAGGCCGAAAAAAGAAAAAAGAAGAAAAAAAAAGAAAAGAAAAAGAAAAGAAAAGAAAAGGGGACAATGCTACTATCTTTTTCCACACTTGTGCTTCAAAGTAGCACTATGATCTTCATGATAGAGAGTCTCTTGTTTTGTCACTTTCATATACTAGTGGTAATTTTTCATTATAGAACTTGGCTTGTATATTCCAACGATGGGCTTCCTCAAATGCCCTAGGTCTTCGTGAGCAAGCAAGTTAGATGCACACCCACTTAGGTTCTTTTGTTGAGCTTTCATACACTTATAGATCTAGTGCATCCGTTGCATGGCAATCCCTACTCACTCACATTAATATCTATTGATGGGCATCTCCATAGCCCGTTGATACGCCTAGTTGATGTGAAACTATCTTCCTATTTTTTGTCTTCTCCACAACCACCACTCTATTCTACATAGTGATATGTCCATGGCTCACGCTCATATATTGCGTGAAAGTTGAAAGAGTTTGAAAAATTTAAGTATGAAACAAGTGCTTGGCTGAAACCGAAGTTGTGCATGATTGGAATATTTTGTGTGACGAAGATGGAGCATAGCCTAACTATATGATTTTGTAGGGATGAACTTTCTTTGGCCATGTTATTTTGAGAAGACATGATTGCTTTGTTAGTATGCTTGAAGTATTATTATTCTTATGTCAATATGAACTTTTATCTTGAATCTTTCGGATCTAAACATTCATGCCACAACAAAGAGAATTACATTCAGAATTATGTTAGTTAGCATTCCACATCAAAAATTATGTTTTTTTCATTTACCTACTCGAGGATGAGCAGGAATTAAGCTTGGGGATGCTTGATACGTCTCCAACGTATCTATATTTTTTTTATTGTTCCATGCTATTATATATTCTGTTTTGGATGTTTAATGGGCTTTATTTTACACTTTCATATTATTTTTGGGACTAACCTACTAACCCAAGGCCCACTGCAAATTGCTGGTTTTTTGCCTATTTCAGAGTTTCGCAGAAAAGGAATATCAAACGGAGTCCAAACGGAATGAAACCTTCGGGAGAGTTATTTTTGGAACCGTATCTACCCAAAAGACTTGGAGTACATGCGAAGGAACGAAGGAGGTGGCCACGAGGGTCCAGGGCGCGCCCCCCACCCTCGTGGGCCCCCTCTGGCTCCCCCGATGCCCTCCTTCCTCCTATATATATATATATACCCTGAAAACATCGAGGCAACAGAGAAAACCCTAATTCCACCGCCGCAACCTTCTGTTCCCGTGAGATCCCATCTTGGGGCCTATTCTGGAGCCCCGCCGGAGGGGGGATCTACCACGGAGTGCTTCTACATCAACGCCATAGCCTCACCAATGAGTTGTGAGTAGTTTACCACAGACCTTTGGGTCCATAGTTATTAGCTAGATGGCTTCTTCTCTCTTTTTGGATCTCAATACAAAGTTCACCTCGATCTTCGAGGAGATCAATTCGATGTAATCTTTTTGCGGTGTGTTTGTCGAGATCCGATGAATTGTGGGTTTATGATCAAGATTATCTATGAACAATATTTGATTCTTTTCTGAAATCTTTTATGTATGATTATAATATCCTTGCAAGTCTCTTCGAATTATTGGTTTGGTTTGGCCTACTAGATCTATAGTTCTTGCAATGGGAGAAGTGCTTGGCTTTGGGTTCAATCTTGCGGTGTCCTTTCCTAGTGATAGCAGGGGCAGCAAGGCACGTATTGTATTGTTGCCATCAAGGATAAAAAGATGGGGTTTATATCTTATTGCTTGAGTTTATCCCTCTACATCATGTCATCTTGCTTAAAGAATTACTCTGCTCTTATGAACATAATACTCTAGATGCATGCTGGATAGCGGTCGATGTGTGGAGTAATAGTAGTAGATGCAGAATCGTTTCGGTCTACTTGTCACGGACGTGATGCCTATATATAATGATCATGCCTAGATATTCTCATAACTATGCGCTTTTCTATCAATTGCTCGACAATAATTTGTTCACCCACCGTAGAATTCAGCTATCATGAGAGAAGCCACTAGTGAAACCTATGGCCCCCGACCTATCTTTATCATATTACTTTCCCTTCAATTTCTACTGCCGTTGCTTATTGCTTTATTTACTTTCTGTTCTTATAACAAAAATACCAAAAATATTATACTATCATATCTAACAGATCTCACTTTTGTAAGTGACCGTGAAGGGATTGACAATCCCTTATCACGTTGATTGCAAAGTTCTTATTTGTTTGTGCAGGTGCGAGGGACTCTCGCGTGGTCTCCTACTGGATTGATACCTTGGTTCTCGAAAACAGAGGGAAATACTTACGCTATTGTGTTGCATCACCCTTTCCTCTTCGAGGGAATACAACGCAAGCTCGTGAAGTTGCAAGAAGAATTTTTGGCGCCGTTGCCGGGGAGGCTTACGCAAAAGTCATATACCAAATACCTATCACAAACCTTATCCTTCGCATTACATTTTTTGCCTCTTGTTTTCCTCTCCCCCACTTCACCCTTGCCATTTTTATTCGCCTTCTTTTTCCGTGTGTTTACGCTTGCCTCTTGTTTGCTTGTGTTGCCATGTGCCCTCTTTTAGCTTGCATCTTCGCTTGCTAAATTATGTATAACCATCCACTTGCTAATCTTTTTAAGAAATCCAATTATGATGAACCAATTGCTAGTGAGCTGCATGCACTAGATTATCTTTATTAGGTTTTGCTTGAAATTCGTGAATCTAAAATTGTGATGAAATTTTGAAAGAAGAAAATTATGAAGTGATTCACGATAGCTCTTTTAATCAAAAACATGATTGCAATGATACTATTATAAATTCTATTAATGTCAATTGTGTTAATGATATGCAAAACCCTAAGCTTGGGGATGCTAGTATTGCTATGTCCAATACTTGTTGCAATGATCATGATTGGGGTGATTCCTCTTATGATCTTGAAACTTTATTTAAACCCGATGATGAATATGAGATTGATAATAATGTTTGCAATAATATTGAAAGTGGGTTTGGAAGAGTGTCAACTTTAGATTCCACATATTTGGAGAATGTTCAATCTTATGATTTTTTAATACAAGTGGGTTTGGAGAGGTCATGACTTTAGTTAATGTTGATCCCACTATTTTGGAAGAGAGTCAACTTCGCATGCATCTGGATTGTGTTGAGAATATGTTTTGTTATAGCTATATTGTTGAATTTGCTTATGATACTACATGCAATTATTATGAGAGAGGAAAATATGGTTATAGAATTCTTCATGTTACTAAATTCCCTCTCTTCATGTTGAGATTGATCTTGTTCCTTTCTTCTTCCTTGCATATGTTAGATCTTGCTTGTCTTGCTAATTTGTTTTCCTATAAAATGCCTATGCATAGGAAGTATGTTAGACTTAGATGTGATTTTCACATGTTTTATGATTCTCTCTTTGTGCTTCAATTCTTATCTTTCATGTGAGCATTATTAAAATCGTGCCTAGCTAGGGGCGTTAAACGATAGCGCTTGTTGGGAGGCAAACCAATTTTATTTTCTTTGTTTTTGCTTCTGTTTAGGAACAAATGTTGCATCTAGCTTCTGTTTAGATGTGGTTTTGTGTTTTAATTAGTGTTTGTGCCAAGTAGAACCTTTGGGAGGACTTGTGTAAAGTTCATATGATCATGCTGTAAAAAACAGAAACTTTAGCGCTCACGAGATTGGCTGTAATTGTTTACAGGAGAGTGCTATTTGGTTGATTATTTTTACAGATGATTAATAGACAAATTCCTCATGTTTACCAATTTATTTCAATTTTTTTGGAGTTATAGAAGTATTCGAAATTTACAGATTACTACAGATTGTTCTGTTTTTGACAGATTCTGTTTTTCGTGTGTTGTTTGCTTATTTTGATGAATCTATGAGTAGTATTGGGGAGTATGAATCATAGAGAAGTTGGAATACAGTCGGTTTAACACCAATATAAACAAAGAATGAGTTCATTACAGTACCTTTGAGTGGTGGTTTGTTTTCTTATACTAACGGAGCTCACGAGATTTTTGGCTAAGTTTTGTGTTGTAAAGTTTTCAAGTTTTGAGTATGGCTTTGATGGACTATGGAACAAAGAGTGGCAAGATCCCAAGCTTGGGGATTCCCAAGGCACCCCAAGGTAAAATTCAAGGACAACCAAAAGCCTAAGATTGGGGATGCCCCTGGAAGGCATCCCCTCTTTCGTCTTCATCTATCGGTAACTATACTTGAGACTATATTTTTATTCACCACATGATATGTGTTTTGCTTGGAGTGTCATGTATGATTTGAGTCTTTGCTTTTTCGTTTTCCACATTCATCCTTGCTGGACACACCTTTTGAGAGAGATAAATTTGGTTTAGAATTTATTAGAATACTCTATGTGCTTCACTTATATCTTTTGAGCTAGATAGTTTCGCTCTAGTGCTTCACTTATATCTTTTAGAGCACGGTGGTGGTTTTATTTTGTAGAAATTGATGATCTCTCATGCTTCACTTATATCTATTTGAGAGTCTCTTAGAACAGCATGGTAATGTGCTTTGGTTATAAAACTAGTCCTAATATGATAGGCATCCAAGATGGTCATAGTAAAAACTTTCACATAAAGTGCATTGAATACTATGAACAGTTTGATACTTGATGATTGTCTTGAGATATGAGGATGGTGATATTAGAGTCATGCTAGTAGTGTAGTTGTGAATTTTAGAAATACTTGTGTTGAGGTTTGCAAGTCCCGTAGCATGCACGTATGGTAACCGTTGTGTGACAAATTTGAAGCATGAGGTATTTCGTTGAGTGTCATCCTTTGTGTGGAGGTCGGGATCGCGCGATGGTTAACTCCTACCAATGCTTCCCCTAGGAGCATGTGTGTAGTACTTTGTTTTGATGACTTGTAGATTTTTGCAATAAGTATGTGAGTTCTTTATGACTAATGTTGAGTCCATGGATTATACACACTCTCACCCTTCCACCATTGCTAGCCTCTCTTGTACCGCGCAGCTTTCGCCGATACCATACACCCACCATATACCTTCCTCAAAACAGCCACCATACCTACCTATCATGGCGTTTCCATAACCATTCCGAGATATATTGACATGCAACTTTCCACTGTTCTGTTTGTTATGACACACTTCATCATTGTCATATTGCCATGCATGATCATGTAGTTGACATCGTATTTGTGGCTAGGCCACCATGCATAATGTTTCATACATGTCACTCTTGATTCAGTTCACATCCTGGTACACTACCGGAGGCATTCATATAGAGTCATACTTTGTTCTAGTATCGAGTTGTAATATCGAGTTGTAAATCAATATAAGTGTGATGATCATCATTATTAGAGCATTGTCCCAAAGAAAAAAAAGGAATGGCGAAAGAGAAAAAGAAAGCCAAAAAAGGGGAAAAAAGGAAAAGAAAAGAAAAAGGGACAATGCTACGATCTTTTTCCACATGTGTGCTTCGAAGTAGCACCATGATCTTCATGATAGAGAGTCTCTTGTTTTGTCACTTTCATATACTAGTGGGAAATTTTCATTATAGAACTTGGCTTCTATATTCCAACAATGGGCTTCCTCAAATGCCCTAGGTCTTCGTGAGCAAGCAAGTTGGATGCACACCCACTTAGATTCTTTTGTTGAGCTTTCATACACTTATAGCTCTAGTGCATCCGTTGCATGGCAATCCCTACTCACTCACATTGATATCTATTGATGGGCATCTCCATAGCCTGTTGATACGCCTAAGTGATGTGAGACCATCTTCCTCTTTTTTGTCTTCTCCACAACCACCACTCTATTCCACATAGTGATATGTCCATGGCTCACGCTCATATATTGCGTGAAAATTGAAAGAGTTTGAAAAATTTAAGTATGAAACAATTGCTTGGCTGAAACCGGGGTTGTGCATGATTGGAATATTTTGTGTGACGAAGATGGAGCATAGCCTAACTATATGATTTTGTAGGGATGAACTTTCTTTGGACATGTTATTTTGAGAAGACATGATTGCTTTGTTAGTATGCTTGAAGTATTATTATTCTTATGTCAATATGAACTTTTATCTTGAATCTTTCGGATCTGAACATCCATGCCACAACAAAGAGAATTACATTGAGAATTATGTTAGTTAGCATTCCACATCAAAAATTATGTTTTTATCATTTACTTACTCGAGGATGAGCAGGAATTAAGCTTGGGGATGCTTGATACGTCTCCAACGTATCTATAATTTTTTATTGTTCCATGCTATTATATATTCTGTTTTGGATGTTTAATGGGCTTTATTTTACAGTTTTATATCATTTTTGGGACTAACCTACTAACCCAAGGCCCAGTGCAAATTGCTTTTTTTGCCTATTTCAGAGTTTCGCAGAAAAGGAATATCGAACGGAGTCCAAACGGAATGAAACCTTCGGGAGAGTTATTTTTGGAACCGTATCTACCCAGAAGACTTGGAGTACATGCTAGGGAAGGAAGGAGGTGGCCACGAGGGTCCAGGGCGCGCCCCCACCCTCGTGGGCCCCCTCTGGCTCCCCCGATGCCCTACTTCCTCCTATATATATATCCATATACCCTAAAAACATCGAGGCAACAGAGAAAACCCTAATTCCATCGCCGCAACCTTCTGTTCCCGTGAGATCCCATATTGGGGCCTGTTCCGGAGCTCCGCCGGAGGGGGGATCTTCCATGGAGTGCTTCTACATCAACGCCATAGCCTCACCAATGAGTTGTGAGTAGTTTACCACAGACCTTCGGGTCCATAGTTATTAGCTAGATGGCTTCTTCTCTCTTTTTGGATCTCAATACAAAGTTCTCCTCGATCTTCGAGGAGATCTATTCGATGTAATCTATTTGCAGTGTGTTTGTCGAGATCTGATGAATTGTGGGTTTATGATCAAGATTATCTATGAACAATATTTGATTCTTTTCTGAAATCTTTTATGTATGATTATAATATCCTTGCAAGTCTCTTCGAATTATTGGTTTGGTTTGGCCTACTAGATCTATAGTTCTTGCAATAGGAGAAGTGATTGGCTTTGGGTTCAATCTTGCGGTGTCCTTTCCTAGTGACAGCAGGGGCAGCAAGGCACGTATTGTATTGTTTCCATCGAGGAAAAAAAGATGGGGTTTATATCATATTGCTTGAGTTTATCCCTCTACATCATGTCATCTTGCTTAAAGCATTACTCTATTCTTATGAACATATTACTCTAGATGCATCCTGGATAGCGGTCGATGTGTGGAGTAATTGTAGTAGATGCAAAATCATTTCGATCTACTTGTCACGGACGTGATGCCTATATATAATGATCATGCCTAGATATTCTCATAACTATGCGCTTTTCTATTAGTTGCTCGACAGTAATTTGTTCACCCACCATAGAATTATGCTATCATGAGAGAAGCCACTAGTGAAACCTATGGCCCCCGGGTCTATCTTTATCATATTACTTTCCCTTCAATTTCTGATGTCGTTGCTTATTGCTTTATTTACTTTCCGTTCTTCTATCAAAAATTCCAAAAATATTATACTATCCTATCTATCAGATCTCACTTTTGTAAGTGATCGTGAAGGGATTGACAACCCCGTATCGCGTTGGCTGCGAAGTTCTTATTTGTTTGTCCAGGTGCGAGGGACTCGCGCGTGGTCTCCTACTGGATTGATACCTTGGTTCTCAAAAACTGAGGGAAATACTTACGCTACTGTGCTGCATCACCCTTTCCTCTTCGAGGGAATACAACGCAAGCTCGAGAAGTAGCAGTCATTGGTATGTTACTTGCCCGAGATTCCATCGTCGGTATCATCATACCTAGTTCAATCTCGTTACCGACAAGTCTCTTTACTCGTTCCATAATACATCACCTCGTGACTAACTCATTAGTCATTTGCTTGCAAGGCTTTGTGGCACCCCGGATCAGAGCGACCGGTTTACCTTGCATTGCCAGCCCAGAGACCTTGTCTTCTGGCAACACACAACTTCTTGGTACAGAAAACAACTGCTTTATTGATACTAGCGGACCATAGTTTAACATTACAACAGGTAGCGAGGCCGAGCGGCACACACGGTGCGGCTAGACAATATGTACATTATTTAATGAACATAAAAGGCCTCCAGCATAAACTACGCAGCAGCGGAACGACGTTGTAGCGGAACTCCATCTCACAGAAACACCGGTGTGGATACAGTCTAGACTCAGACGGCACTCCTTTCCAGCGAAACTTCCCTGAAATCTGGCATGACATGCCAGCTCAGTACATCGAATGTACTTGCAAGCTTGCAGCAAACAAAATCATAATGACAAACAATATCATGATAATTACTCAATATTAAATATGCAGCAACAAACTTAGATGGATATTCACTAACATGCTGTGCTCATGTCTTTGCATAAATAAAACCTCGGTCTGTCTTACTCATGATAATTTATTATAACCACCAACTTATTCATTTCAACAAGATATAAATCGTGACCTTTCCGGTGATCACAAACCTGTTCATACTGGGTCTCAAAACATCTCGGTGGCTCTTCCACCAATTTATTATAGTACCAAAATTGTAGAACTTAGTGAGCAAAATTTTATTATCTATTGACCCATGGTGTGACCTACTTTCGAGCGTGTCCATGACCATGGACTCGGCTATTGATAGATTAATTACACTCTGCAGAGGTAGTGCACTGTACCCACACCATAGAACCCATGGGCTCGTTCTCCCATTCGGGTGGACCAACGGCGTTCCAACAAAACCCGTCCATTGCCATGACACTCCTTCGGCCACTCCGACTCATTTCCCACTGGAACAGTCCTGGGTGGCCCTGTGCCTACCAAAGGCACACTGACCACCGTCGTGGCCAAACAAAAATTATCCCAAACGGGAACTCAGTACCATAAAATTTACAACGGGCACACAAGGTTATGTCTGCTTACCGGGCCAGGGTACTGCATGCCCATAACCTTCCATATCTGGAGGTACCGACAGGAGGCATGTCAATGGACAGAATAAAGATCTTCCCATAAAGGTAAATGTGGTTGCACTGGGAAAGACTCGATTCAGTGGCACCATGACCCGGTCAACAATTTATTCAAGTTAAGTTATTAACAGTTTCAACTTAAAGAAGAAATAAGTAACCGGTGTCATACAATGCCATGCAATAAACCAAAATGCAACACATAAACAAATACAATGACATACAAAAGTCTAACTGGGCCAACTTTACTTTTATCATCCTAACTTCACTATTATTCTGGTTATGCTTTACTTTCAATTCAAAATTTTATCTTTAGCTAAATTTTATCATAATTACTTATATAAAAGAAAACAACTTCCCATATGCATGTCCATAATCATTCTCAATATCCCAACTTTATTTTAACTATCTTAATAACTTAAACCAAACTCCAACTTTTTGTAAAGTGAATGAAACCAATAACTATAGCAACCAAAAGAAATTATTTAACAAAATAATTAACATGCATAATATAAATCATTTGTTCAAGTTGGAAAAAAATCACAAATATTGAAATGGCACTATGAAAATGTTGTTGTGGCTTGCCTTAGTTCAAATGAGGCTCACAAGTCTCCTGGTGATCCTCAAGACAAGTTTCCCCTTTTGAAAATAAATAAAAGTACAAAAGGAAACTATCAAGAATCATTCAAAAATTCACCAGAAAATCTACACAGCACCAAATAGTCTCATTTTTGGTGTGCTGCAAGATTTCTTTACAAAGAACACAATGCCAAAAGAATCAAATCATTGGGACTTATGGTTAAAAAGTTATTGCATTTTGAAGTTCTCTGGAATATATTCAAATTTAGAAATTTAAATAAATAGAATAGGGGGGGTGACGTCGAAGGCATAAAAGCCCAGGGCGCTACCACTCATACTGCTTCACGCAGGTATGGAGAGGCTGACTAGCGGGCCCCGCTAGTCAGGTGAGAGGGAGAGAGGGGGATGAGCAGAGGCGGCCGCTGCTTCGCTGGAGTGCTCGCCGGTGACGCTGCCCCTTGGTTCAAATGAAAAGGATAGATCGACGGAGGGGGTCGAGGCGCACCTGCCCGTACCCATAGGGTAGCTAGAGGTGGACGGACGACATTGGAACGGAGCTCGGAGGCGGAGGCCAAATAGAGGGTTCGCCGAAGTTGAAGAAGACGGCAAGCAACGGCGCCTCCAGCAGCTCCAGCTAGTTGAAGAGGCTCCACCAGAGAGTGGCGGAGGCTCTGGTGAGGTCGCTTTGGATGGAGAGGGCTTGGAGCTACCTCGACGACCCGAGGGGGGTCGCCGGTGAGCTTGAGCTCGGGGATGGTGGCCTGAGGCCTGCCCGGCCGGGCCACGGGGTTCTACTCGATCTGTGGTCGTGTGGGAGTGGAGCTGGGTGCTCGGAGCGGCTGGGAGAGGGCCTATATATAGGCGAGCCGAGAGGGGGGAAACGGGGCTCCGCCGGCGACACCTGGCTGCACCCGGCGATGAATTGGCGTCAGTGAGAGGGGGGAGAAGACGACGGAGTTACGCGGGAGCTGTGGCCGAACGGGGACAAGCACAGGGGCGCTGGGGTGGCGACGAGCACAGTGCGCACCGCACTGTGCCTTGGCCGGACCGCGCTGCGGCGAGCTCCGGCGTCGGCGAGCGCTAGAGGTGGACTATGGAGGTGAAGACGATGATGGTGGCACGGTTTGGTGCACTTGGGCAGGCGCGGAAGCAGGCACGCGCTCTACAGAGCGCTCGGCGGCATCCAGAGCGCGCCGACTGACTGACATGGCATGGTGTACACGCGTGGTCACCGCGCGAACTATGCCTACTGGATGACTTGGTGCCAAAAACCGTGTCTGGCGTGTTGTTCGTGGTAGATAGGAGAGTTACCCATGGTTGGTTTAATTCCAGACGCAGTAAAAAGAAAGTAACACGTCTGGTAAGTTTCTGGACAGAAACTTTGAGAGCATACGGAGGTAAAATGGTTAATAGTTGGAGGCTGTGCTTTGGAGGCTAGTCAAGAGTTACTAAGATGAAGATGCACAAGGAGTTTCAGAAGAAGTGGAGCAAGTAAAATGGTAGTTGCTGTAGAAACTACCATTTCTGTCCAGAATAGAAAAGATTTTCTGTAGCAAAAATATTCCAAAAAGTAGTGCAATATTTTTGCTCAGGAATGTGTCTTAGGGTCCAAAGAATATTTAGGATTTTCCTCAGAATTTTGTGAGCCAGAAAAATAGGGGTTGCTTTGGAGCACAAAGAATTTAGCTAGGGTTTTGGGGAGTAAAATGAATATTTTTCAAATAATAAAAATATTCCATGAAGTATATTGGAGTGGTCCAGAGGGAAAAGATAGTTTGAGATGGATAGGAGGCACTTGGGTGAAAGTCAAGGGTACCCAAGTGTTTTAAGTCCATATGAAATGATTCAAAAATCCCAAGGTTTGAAATAAATTCTAATAAAGCTCTGGCAAATAAAAGAGGGCAAAAATCAGGCTGTCACAAACCTCCCCCACTTAGAATGAATCTCGTCCTCGAGATTCGGTTGCTTGGGAAAACCATTCCGGATAATATGTCTGTAGGAACTCTTCTTGTTCCCAGGTTGATTCTGACTCGGTGTAATGCTCCCACTGGACTTTATAAAACTTCCATACTTTACTGCGGGTGACTCTTTCCATCTGATCTACAATTTTGAACGGCCTTTCTTCGTACGTTAAATCCTCTGCCAATTCTATGTCGGTTACGGCAGTCTTTTTCTCAGGCAGGAATATGCATCGCCTCAACTGTGAGACGTGGAACACGTTGTGCACATCAGACAATTCCGGGGGTAATTCCAACTGATAAGCAACAGTGCCCACTCGAGAAATAATTGGAAATGGGCCAATAAATCTGGGTGCCAACTTCCCACGAGTTTGGAATCTCTTGATTCCTTTCATAGGGGTGACTCGGAGGTATACGTGCTCTCCAGGTTCAAAACTTATCTGTCGGTGCTTCGCATCGTAATAACTCTTTTGTCGAGACTTGGCCAATTGTAATCTGTCTCTGATTTCCTTGACTTGTTTCTCAGCTTCCATCATGAGGTCCGTTCCGAAAATACGGCTATCTCCCGTCTGAGACCAGTTTAGTAGGGTGCGACATTTGCGGCCATTTAAAGCCTCGTATGGTGACATCTTTAGGCTGGTTTGGAAGCTGTTGTTGTAGGAAAACTTGACGTAAGGTAGACAATCTTCCCATTTAGATCCTTGGGCCAAGATGCAAGCTCGCAGCATATCTTCCAGTATTTGGTTCACCCGCTCTGTCTGTCCATCTGTTTGAGGGTGATAGGATGTGCTATATTTTAGGGCTGTCCCCAAAGCTTGATGGAGACGTGTCCAGAAAGCAGAGGTAAAGAGTGAACCTCGTTCAGAAGTGATGGTTCAAGGTACTCCATGCAGACTGACTATTCTGGACACATATAGTTGTGCAAGTTGGTCTGCTCGATAGGTGGTCCTAACTGGAATAAAATGGGCTACCTTGGTTAGAGTGTCCACGATGACCCATATTGCATTATTGCCTCGCTGAGTCTTGGGTAATCCCGTGATGAAATCAATGCAAACATCATCCCACTTCCACTATGAAACTGGGAGCGGTTGAAGAAGTCCGGCTGGCTTCTGATGTTCTGCATTTACCTTGCTGCATATGTCGCAACAAGCCACAAAATAGGCAATATCCTTCTTCATTCCATCCCACTAGAATATTTGCCGAAGGTCTTCATACATTTTTGTTCCCCCAGGGTGAATAGAATATGAGGACTCCTGGGCTTCTGACAAGATTTTCCTTTTTAGGTCTGACTGATTTGGTACACAAATCCTTTCGCGGAATCGGAGAGTCCCAAGGTGATCTCTTGAGAAGTCTAGTGCACGCGCTGCCTTCATATTCTGGGCATGCTTTTGTAGGATAGGATCATCTGGCTGGGCCTTGCGGATTTCTTCTTCAAGTGTGGGGGTAACTTCCATTGTGTTAGCGAGACCAGCCTCGACAATGTTTAGGTGGAGTTGAGCAATCTCCTCTTGAAGTTCAACGGACAAAGAATTTAATATGGCAGTTAAACTGATCGGCTTTCGACTGAGTGCGTCAGCTACCACGTTGGCTTTACCCGGGTGGTAGTTTATTCCCAAATCATAATCTTTAACCAGCTCAAGCCACCTCCGCTGTCGGAGATTCAAATCGGGCTGAGTGAATATATACTTGAGACTTTTGTGATCTGTAAAAATTTGGCACTTCTTCCCAATGAGATAATGCCTCCATATTTTTAGAGCATGCACTACCGCGGCCAATTCCAGATCATGCGTAGGGTAATTTCCTTCGTGCGGTTGCAACTATCGTGATGCATATGCCACCACCTTGCCGTCTTGCATGAGTACGCAGCCAATTCCTTGTCTGGATGCGTCATAGTAGACATCAAAACTGTGATAGATGTCTGGAAGAGTTAATACGGGTGCGGTGGTCAGATGTTTCTTTAGCTCACTGAAACTTTGATCACAGTCTTGTGTCCATTCAAACTTCTTGTCCTTTTTGAGTAGCTCGGTCATGGGCTTTGCAAGCTTGGAGAATCCTTCAATGAAACGACGGTAATATCCTGCCAGTCCAAGGAAGCTCCGGATCTGAGATACGGTTGTGGGTGGCAACCAATTGAGCACATCCTTTACCTTGCTGGGGTCTATGACTATACCTTCGGTGGATAGCACTTGTCCAAGAAATCCAACTTGTTTAAGCCAAAACTCACATTTGCTGAACTTGGCGTAAAGCTGACGGTCTCGGAGTTGCTGCAACACTGCTCGGAGATGTCCCTTGTGATCCTCTTCACTTTTTGAATATATAAGTATGTCATCGATAAAGACCACCACGAACTTATCGAGGAAGTCCATGAACACTTTATTCATCATGTGCATGAAGAAGGCAGGGGCATTGTTGAGACCAAATGACATAACTGTATATTCGTAAAGACCGTATCGAGTGGTGAATGTGGTCTTAGGAATATCTTCCTTTTTAATCTTGAGCTGATGATATCCGGTCCGTAAGTAAATTTTGGAGAATACCTTGGCCCCACCGAGCTGATCGAACAAATTGTTAATCCTTAGCAGCGGGTATTTATTTTTGATGGTGACATCATTCAGCTGCCGATAATCTACACACATGCGGAGGTTGCCATCCTTTTTGTTACAAAGAGTGCAGGCGATCCCCATGGTGAGGAACTGGGACAGATATACCCTTTCTGGAGCATTTCATCGAGCTGCTTCTTTAATTCCACTAACTCTGATGAGGGCATCCTATAATATTTCTTGAATAGCGGTGCGGTTCCGGGTACCAGATCTATTGCAAACTCAAGTTCTCGGTCTGGCGGCATGCCTGGTAGTTCTTCCGGAAATACATCAGGAAATTCACTGACCACAGGAATTAATTCCAACTCAGCCACGGCGGTGAATATCATCCCCTTATTTGGTATGCTTTTGCGCGAGTAGAACTTTTAACTTGCCCTTCTTGATTGATCAGAGTGACTTCTCGGGTTGCATAGTTTATGCATACTTGGTATTGAGTCAGCCAATTCATGCCCAAAATAACATCCAACTGTGCTGACTCGATGAGTATCAAGGAAGTTGGAAAGCTTATTCCATTGATATTGATTTCCAAGTCACTGCAGACCAGACTGCTCTTGATTAAAGATCCCGGGGTTTGTACCAGCATATTTTTGCCCAAGAGAGAACAAGAAAAATTGTTTTGGGCAACAAAACTCCGGGAAATAAAAGAGTGGGAAGCCCCCGAGTCAAATAAAATTACTGCAGGTATGCTATTAATAGAAAACATACCGATGACTACTTCGGGGTTTTCCTGGGCTTCATCTGCGGAGAGGTGATTGACGTGCCCAGTGATGTTTTGCTAGTCCGGGTATGACCCCATGAAGTTGACTTGTGGCCGGAATAAGGCGTTTGCCTTGCTGTTCTTGGGACACTTACGAGCATAATGTCCACTTTGCTTGCAACTGTAGCAAGAATTATTATGCTGGCGCTCCTCATGCACTGGGTTGGTGACACCATTCTTGACTAAGGTAGTAGTCTTGTTAACATTTTGTTGCCAATTGGGCTTGTAGTCTACCCGAGTTTGCTGCCAGGTTCGAGCCTTCTGCACCGGTGGTCCTTCTTTTCTTGGTTCAAACTTGCGTTTGTGCTCGTTATTAGTGGACCGGTTGTCCAGTACGAGCTTGTGTTCTCTTTCCGCAATGAAAGCTTTATTTACCAAAATTTGGAAATCTGGAAAATCAAGCATGCTGAAAGTGCACCTGAGTTGCGAGTTTAATCCTCCAAGAAACCTGTCAATCTTTCTCTCTTCCGTGGCCACGTCATACAGGGAATAACGGGCCAGATGGTTGAATTGTTGCAAATATTCTCCCACGGATAGATTTCCTTGGGCAAGGGCAAGAAACTCGTGCTACTTGGTCTTCATTACTCCAGTAGGGATGTAATATTTTCGGAACTGATCCTTGAATTTTGTCCAGGTGAGTGCATCATCAGCAGGCCACATGGCTTTTGTATTTTCCCACCATACGGCAGCAGCGCCTTCAAGATAGTGGGTTGCATATGGAACTTTGTCATCTTCGGCTGTACAGGCAATCTCAAGCTTCCTCTCAATGGTTCGCAACCAATCATCGGCATCCAACGGGTCAACTGCGTGTCTGAAACTGGGAGGTTGAGTTCGCTGAAAATCTGATAGCTTGAAGTAATGACAATTATGCTGTCCATTCTGGCCAACCATAGCTTGAACACTTTATAATACCTCCAGCAGATCATTATTTCTTCTTTCCTCAAACATACGCAGGATTTGTTTAGTGGTAGGCGGATGTGGCGGTGGAGGCGGTGGTATGAATGGCTCGGGGGATTGTCCTGCCTGTCAGGCGGAGCGACGAACAGGAACATCCTCATGAGCGATGTTACTATTGCCTCCCCGCGTCATCCTATTATGGATTTTTCCCAAGACAACACAATCGAGATGATAAGCATTCAAAAGCAAAATAGGTGGGGAAAGCCAGCAACAAAATTTGAGGAAAAACAGAATTGCGAAGAAAACAGAGAGTAGAAGATACACAACTTTAGCATAATTATACAAGGACGCATACATGAAAAGAAAATCAACATGCTCGATTACACTACTCTCATACATAAAACATCACGACTCGTACATCGTACATCAGTCTGACAACTGCTAATACTCTGGAGCTCTACTGCTCTGCGGGTGCTGCGGGGTTCTCTCCTGAAGTTGACTCGGATCCAGAACTGACGAGATTAACGGAAACCTCAGGGTTAAAGGTAACACGGCGACGCTGCCTCGGAGGCTCTCCTTCCGGGGTGGGAGTAGGGTGGATCATAGGAGCTACAGGGGTAGTGAGGAGTGAGATCCACTCAGCAGGGGCACTAAGAGGAGTTATGGTCAAGGTGCCCGAGCTACTAGGAGGGGTTACTGGTGAAGTAGGGGAAATGGAACTTGGGACGTAAGAGGTGAATCCCAAGGAAGCGGGAATGGTGACAGACCTAGTAGTGGCTAAAGCAATACGAGCGTGAGTCAACTCGCGTGCTAGCTCGTGGATCATGAGGTAACTAGCAGCGATATAACGGGAAAGATGGCTAGCAATGCTATGAGACTCCGGATCAATTTCAGGGAAATGAATACGACCGTTGTCGTGCAAAGAAGGGTAGTATTGGAAACCTGGGTGGTCCTGCATGCGGACCTCGCTGTGACGGAGCTCAACAAGGATCTCGAATGCAGCGAATTGGATGGCTAGCGAAGCGGTAGAAGCGTGACCGCTTCGAGAGGTACGAGTATAGGAGCTGGAGTCAGAACGGACGCGCAGAGTCACCACTTCCTGATATTCATATATTGAGTCAGCTAGACGCTCCTGGTACACGTGATAAACTGGGTCATCTCCATGAGGGTACAGCCGATGCCACACATTGCGAAGGAGGTGCGGTGACGTGTACGGCATCAGCTGCAACTAGCACGAATACGACACCGGAGCCATCTACACTCACAACCATTATTGGGTTAGCATAAAATAATACAAGTAGATGTAAAGCAATATCCAACTAGACAAACTACCGGCACTCAACCTAAGCGTGTATCTAGCGTTAAAACATCACGTCTTAGTCTAACGCATCCTACAGTCAGCATGGCTCTGATACCAAGCGTTGTGGCACCCCGGATCAAAGCGATCGGTTTACCTTGCATTGCCAGCCCAGAGACCTTGTCTTCTGGCAACACACAACTTCTTGGTACAGAAAACAACCGCTTTATTGATACTAGCGGACCATAGTTTCACATTACAACAGGTAGCGCGGCCGAGCGGCACACACGGTGCGGCTAGGCAATATGTACATTATTTAATGAACATAAAAGGCCTCGGGCATAAACTACCCAGCAGCGGAACAACGTTGTAGCGGAACTCCATCTCATAGGGACACCGGTGTGGATACGGTCTAGACTCACATGGCACTCCTTTCCAGCGAAACTTTCCTGAAATCTGGCATGACACGCCAGGTCGGTACATCGAATGTACTTGCAAGCTTACAGCAAACAAAATCATAATGACAAACAATATCATGATAATTACTCAATATTAAATATGCAGCAACAAACTTAGATGGATATTCACTAACATGTTGTGCTCATGTCTTTGCATAAATAAAACCTCGGTCTGTCCTACTCATGATAATTTATTATAACCACCAACTTATTCATTTCAACAAGATATAAATCGTGACCTTTCCGGTGATCACAAACCTGTCCATACTGGGTCTCAAAACATCTCGGTGGCTCTTCCACCAATTTATTATAGTACCAAAATTGTAGAACTTAGTGAGCAAAATTTTATTATCTGTTGACCCATGGTGTGACCTACTTTCGAGCGTGTCTGTGACCGTGAACTCGGCTATCGATAGATTAATTACACTCTGTAGAGGTAGTGCACTGTACCCACACCACAAAACCCATGGCCTCGTTCTCCCATTCGGGTGGACCAACGACGTTCCGATGAAACCCGTCCATTGCCATGACACTCCTCCGGCCACTCCGACTCATTTCCCACTGGAACAGTCCTAGGTGGCCCTGTGTCTGCCAAAGGCACACCGACCACCGTCGTGGCCAAACAAATATTATCCCAAACGGGAACTCGGTACCATAAAATTTACAGCGGGCACACAAGGTTATGTCTACTTACCGGGCCAGGGTACTGCATGCCCATAACCTTCCCTATCTGGAGGTACCGATAGGAGGCATGTCAATGGACAGAATAAAGACCTTCCCATAAAGGTAAATGTGGTTGCACTGGGAAAGACTCGATTCAGTGGCACCATGACCCGGTCAACAATTTATTCAAGTTAAGTTATTAACAGTTTCAACTTAAAGAAGAAATAAATAACCGGTGTCATACAATGCCATGCAATAAACCAAAATGCAACACATAAACAAATACAATGCCATATAAAAGTATAACTAGGCCAACTTTACTTTTATCATCCTAACTTCACTATTATTCTGGTTATGCTTTACTTTCAATTCAAAATTTTATCTTTAGCAAAATTTTATCATAATTACTTATATAAAAGAAAGCAACTTCACATATGCATGTCCATAATCATTCTCAATATCCCAACTTTATTTTAACTATCTTAATAACTTAAACCAAACTCCAACTTTCTGTAAAGTGAATGAAACCAATAACTACAGCAACCAAAAGAAATTATTTAACAAAATAATTAACATGCATAATATAAATCATTTGTTCAAGTTGGAAAAAAATCACAAATATTGAAATGGCACTATGAAAATGTTGTTGTGGCTTGCCTTAGTTCAAATGAGGCCCACAAGTCTCCTGGTGATCCTCAAGACAAGTTTCTCCTTCTGAAAATAAATAAAAGTACAAAAGGAAACTATCAAGAATCATTCAAAAATTAACCAAAAAATCTAATCATCTCCAAATAGTCCCATGTGCTGCAAGATTTCTTTACCTAGAACACAATGCAAAAAGAATCAATTCATTTGGACTTATGGTTAAAAAGTTATTGCAGTTTGAAGTTCTCTGGAATATATTCAAATTTAGAAATTTAAATAAATAGAATAGGGGGGGTGACGTCGAAGGCGTAAAAGCCCAGAGCGCCACCACTCATACCTCTCCGTGCGGGTATGGAGAGGCTGACTAGCGGGCCCCACTAGTCAGGTGAAAGGGAGAGGGGGATGAGCAGAGGCGGCCGCTGCTTCGCCGGAGCGCACGCCGGTGACGCTGCCCCTTGGCTCAAATGAAAAAGATAGATCGACGGAGGGGGTCGAGGCGCACCTGCCCGTACCTGTAGGGTAGCTAGAGGTGGACGGACGACGTCGGAACGGAGCTCGGAGGCGGAGGCAGAACAGAGGGTTCGCCGGAGTTGAAGAAGACGGTGAGCAACGGCGCCTCCAGCAGCTCCAGCTAGTTGAAGAGGCTCCTCCAGAGAGTGGCGGAGGCTCTGGTGAGGTCGCTTTGGACGGAGAGGGCTTGGAGCTACCTCGACGACCCGAGGGGGATCGTCAGTAAGCTCGAGCTCGGGGATGGTGGCTTGAGGCCTGCCCGGCCGGGCCATGGGGTTCTACTCGATCTGTGGTCATGTGGGAGTGGAGCTGGGTGCTCGGAGTGGCTGGGATAGGGCCTATATATAGGTGAGCCGAGAGGGGGAAACGGGGCTCCACCGACGACACCTGGCTGCGCCCGGCGACGAATTGGCGTCAGTGAGAGGGGGGAGAAGACGACGGAGTCACGCGGGAGCTGTGGCCGAACGGGGACGAGCACAGGGGCGCTGGGGTGGCGACGAGCACAGTGCGCACCGCACTGTGCCTTGGACGGACCGCACCCGTGCTCGCTGCGGTGAGCTCCGTCCTCAGCGAGCGCCAGAGGTGGACTGTGGAGGTGAAGACGATGATGGTGGCGCGGTTTGGCGTGCTTGGGCAGGCGCGGAAGCGAGCACGCCCTCTACAGAGCGCTCGGCGACATCCAGAGCGCGCCTCCTGCCTGCCATGGCATGGTGTACACGCGTGGTGGTCACTGCGCGAACTATGCCTACTGGCCGACTTGGTGCCAAAAACCGTGTCTGGCTTGTTGTTCGTGGTAGATAGGAGAGTTACCCGTGGTTGGTTTAATTCCAGACGCAGTAAAAAGAAAGTAACATGCCTCGTAAGTTTCTGGACAGAAACTTTGAGAGCTTACTGAGGTAAATGGTTAATAGTTGGAGGCTGTGCTTTGGAGGCTAGTCAAGAGTTACTAAGGTGAAGATGCACAAGGAGTTTCAGAAGAAGTCGAGCAAGTAAAATGGTAGTTGCTGTAGAAACTATCATTTCTGTCCAGAATAGAAAAGATTTTCCATAGCAAAAATATTCCAAAAAGTAGTGCAATATTTTTGCTCAGGAATGTGTCTTAGGGTCCAAAGAATATTTAGGATTTTCCTCAGAATTTTGTGATCCATAAAAATAGGGGTTGCTTTGGAGCACAAAGAATTTAGCTAGGGTTTTGGGGAGTAAAATGAATATTTTTCAAATAAGAAAAATATTCCATGAAGTATATTGGAGTGGTCTAGAGGGAAAAGATAGTTTGAGATGGATAGGAGGCACTTGGGTGAAAGTCAAGGGTACCCAAGTGTTTTAAGTCCATATGAAATGATTCAAAAATCCCAAGGTTTGAAATAAATTCAAATAAAGCTCTGGCAAATAAAAGAGGGCAAAAATCAGGCTGTCACGGGCTTATTATGATGTGTATTACTGAGAGGGCCCAGAGATACCTCTCCGACACTCGGAGTGACAAATCATATTCTCAATCTATGCCAACACCACAAACACCTTCGGAGACACCTATAGAGCATCTTTATAATCACCCAGTTACAGTGTGACGTTTGATAGCACACAAGGTGTTCCTCCGGTATTCGGGAGTTGCATCTCATAGTCAAAGGAACATGTATAAGTCATGAAAAAGCAATAGCAGTAAAACTAAATGATCAAGTTGCTAAGCTAACAGATGGGTCTTGTCCTTCACATCATTCTCCTAATGATGTGATCCCGTTGATCAAATGACAACTCATGTCTATGGTCAGGAAACATAACCATCTTTGATCAATGAGCTAGTCTAGTAGAGGCATACTAGGGACACTCTGTTTCGTCTATGTATTCACACATGTACTAAGTTTCCGGTTAATACAATTCTAGCATGAATAATAAACATTTATCATGATATAAGGAAATACAAATAACAAATTTATTATTGCCTCTAGCGCATATTTCCTTCACTCTCGTGCTCGCGTGCGCGTCCAGCTAGTGGCTGGCTGGCTGGGACCACCGACATGTGGGCCATGGCCCAAAAGTTGTAACAGAAAAGAAATGGAATAAAAAAGGGATTTTATTAATAATTATTAATATAAATATTGAGTTAATTAATTAATTAGATGATGATTAGACTAATCTAATTTCTATCATTGACTAGTCAAAGTTGACTGGTCAACTGGGACCCCCTCGACCCACATGTCAACTCGTGCACATTCTGTGTACACTGTGCTGGGTACCCCTAGCAATTTAATATTTAATTTTGAATTAAAATAAATTCATAAAATGCTTTAAAACTTGCAAAATTAATGTAAAGTAAACCGTAATCTGGATCGAAAAACTTTCTACGTGAAAGTTGATCAAAAAATCCCACGAATCTAACCACACCGCCTGTTTCCGTAACGGAACCCTCTATGTAGGAGAACCCGCAACTTTTCTTCTGTTTTCGGCAGATGAATAGTGCATAAGTACTTCCTATTAATTCCAACTTTAATACTAAAATAACTAATGTGACTTAGACATACTTTTAGACAACCCTGCACCGCACCCTAGCTGTCACTTGCCTCTAATACCGTAAACACGCAACTTTCCCCCTCCGGTTCATCTGTCCGAAAATGCGAAACACTATGATACTTTCCTGGATGTTTCCCTCCTTCGCATGTATCACCTCCTACTGAGTTAGGGCACACCTAGAGCTGTTACTTGTCATGTCATGCATCGTCATGCCTATGTTTGCATTATATTTATTGTTTCTTCCCCCTCTTCTCTCGTTAGACACCGAGACTGGCGTTGATGCCACTATGTACGACTACATCACCGACGACCCTTCTTCCTGTGCAACAGAGCTTCAAGGCAAGCCCCCCCTGATCACCAGATATCGCCCATTCTCCTCTCTCTTATTCTTGCATTAGGTTTTCTACTATTGTTGATTCGATAGCTCCTATTATGTTGCATAGCCTATCATTGTTGCTACAACTGTTGATACCCTTACCTGCTATTCTAATGCTTAGTATAGGATGCTAGTATTCCATCAGTGGCCCTACATTCTTGTCCGTCCGCCATGCTATACTATCGGGCCATGATCACTTCGGGAGGTGATCACGGGTATATACTATACTATTACATACTCATGATGATGATTCGGAGATGGGGGCTGAAGGGGCAGGTGGTTCCACACATGTAGTAGTGGGCATGGGTTCTCGGCAGCCCCTTGATGGTTACTTTGTGGCGGAGCGGCAGGGCAGGTCACGACCACCTAGGGGACAGGTGGGCCTAGGCCTGGTCGTTGTCCATGGTTATTTCATAATAACACGCTTAACGAGTTTGGATATTTGATCTGAGTCTGGCCTCTGGCCTATACGCACTAACCAGCTATGCGGGAACAGTTATGGGCACTAGACGTCGTGGTATCAGCCGAAGCCTTCTTGACGTCAGTGACTGAGCGGCGCATGCCGGATTGGACTGGAACGCCGCTCTGGTATTAGGAGCGGCTAGGTCTGCTTACCGGCCACCCACGCTAGGTGCAGGTGTGCAATGGGCGATGGGCCGAGACCCCTACGCGCTTAGGGTTTAGACCGGCGGGCTAACCTCTCTATTGTGCTTAGGTAGGGCTACGATGTGTTGATCTTCCGAGGCCGGGCATGACCCAAGAAAGTGTATCCGGCCAAATGGGATCGAGCGTGTTGGGTTATGTGGTGCACCCCTGCAGGGAAGTTAATCTATTCGAATAGCCGTGTCCCTCGGTAAAAGGACGACCCGGAGTTGTACTCCGACCTCATGACAACAAGAACCGGATACTTAACAAAACGCACCCTTTCAAGTGCCATTTACAACCCGGTGATCGCTTTCCCATGGGGCGACGAGGGGAGGATCGCCGAGTAGGATTATGCTATACGATGTTACTTGGTGAACTGACCATCTACTCTATTCTACTGCCGTAAAACATAGGTTGCCAGAAGCGAGGATATGCTACCTCTTGAGCTTGCATTGTATTCCCTCGAAGAGGAAAGGGAGATGCAGCACAGTAGCGTAAGTATTTCCCTCAGTTTTTGAGAACCAAGGTATCAATCCAGTAGGAGACCATGCGCTAGTCCCTCGCACCTGCACAAACAAATAAGAACTTCGCAGCCAACGCGATAAGGGGTTGTCAATCCCTTTACGGTCACTTACGATAGTGAGATCTGATAGAGATGATAATTATATTTTTGGTATTTTTGGTATAGAAACACAAAGTAAAGAAAGCAAATGAACAACGGCAACAGAAATTGACGGGAAAGTAATATGATAAAGAGAGACCCGGGGGCCATAGTTTTCTCTAGTGGCTTCTCTCATGATAGCGGTATTCTACGGCGGGTAAACAAATTACTATCGAGCAATTGATAGAAAAGTGAATAATTATGAGATTATCTAGGCATGATCATTGTATATAGGCATCACGTCCGAGACAAGTAGACTGAAACGATTCTGCATCTACTACTATTACTCCACACATTGACCGCTATCCAGCATGCATCTAGTGTATTGAGTTCATACAAACAGAGTAACGCCTTAAGCAAGAAGACATGATGTAGAGGGATAAACTCAAGCAATATGATGAAAACCCCATCTTTTTATCCTCGATGGCAACAATACAATACGTGCCTTGCTACCCCTACTGTCACTGGAAAAGGACACCGCAAGATTGAACCCAAAGCCAAGCACTTCTCCCGTTGCAAGAACTATAGATCTAGTAGACCAAACCAAACCAATAATTCGAAGAGACTTGCAAGGATATTATGAGCACCCATAAAAAGTTCAGAGAAGAACCAAATATCTTTCATAGATAACCTTGATCATAAACTCACAATTCATCGGATCTCGACAAACACACCGCAAAAAGAGATTACATCGAATAGATCTCCTCGAAGACCGAGGAGAACTTTGTATTGAGATCCAGAGAGAGAGAGAAGCCATCTAGATACTAGCTATGGACCCGAAGGTCTGAGGTAAACTACTCACAACTCATGGTGAGGGCGATGACGATGATGATGAAGGCCTCCTTGATGGATCCCCCTCCCGGAACAGGCTCCAAGATGGGATCTCCACGGGAACAGTAGCTACGACGGTGGAATTAGGGTTTTCTCTCTGCGTATGGAGTTTCTGGGGTATGTAGGTATCTATAGGAAGAAGGGGGGCACCGGGGGCCACAGGGGCTGCCCTCGAGGCAGGGGGCGCGCCCCCCACCCTCAAGGGTGGCCCTTTTGTCTCCTGGCTTGGCCCCAAAATCTATCGTGCGTGATTTCCTCCAAAAATATCTCCTGCGAAGATTTCATTCCGTTTGGACTCCGTTTGATATTCCTTTTCTGCAAAACCCTGAAATAGGCAAAAAAAACATCAATCTGGACTGGGCCTTTGGGTTAGTAGGTTAGTCCCAAAAATGATATAAAAGTGAATGATAAAGCCCATTAAACATCCAAGATTTCATAAATAATAGCATGGAACAATCAAAAATTATAGATACGTTGGAGACGTATCAAGCATCCCCAAGCTTAATTCATGCTCGTCCTCGAGTAGGTAAATGATAAAGAAAGAATTTTTTATGTGGAATGCTAACCAATATAGTTTTTCAATGTAATTCTCTTAATTGTGGCATGAATGTTCAGATCTAAAAGTTTCTAGACAAAAGTCTATATTGACATAAGAAATAACAATACTTCAAGCAATACTAACAAAGCAATCATGTCTTCTCAAAATACTATGGCTAGAGAAAGTTATCCCTACAAAATCATATAGTGTTGGCTATGCTCCCTTATTATCACACTAAATATTCATATCATCCACAACCCCGATTTCAGCCAAGCATTAGTTTTCATGCTCTATCTTTTCAAACCTTTCAACTTTCACGCAGTACATGAGCGTGAGCCATGGACATAGCACTATGGGTGGAATAGAGGTGGTTGTGGAGAAGACAAAAAGAGGGAGATAGTCTCACATCGACTAGGCGTATCAACGAGCTATGGAGATGCCCATCAATAGATATCAATGTGAGTGAGTAGGGATTGCCATGCAACGGATGCACTAGAGCTAAATATGAATGAAAGCTCAACAAAGAAACTAGCGGGTGTGCATCCAACTTGCTTGCTCACGAAGACCTAGGGCATTTGAGGAAGCCCATCGTTGGAATATACAAGCCAAGTTCTATAACGAAAATATCCACTAGTATATGTAAGTGACTAAGCATGAGACTCTCTACAATGAAGAACATGGTGCTACTTTGAAGCACAAGTGTGGAAAAAGATAGTAGCAATTGTCCATTTTTCTTTTTCTTTTTCCTTTTTTTTGGCCTTTCTTTTTTTTTGGCCTTTTTTTTCTTTCTTTTTTTGCGGAGGGGCTTTATAGGTTCAGACTTTCCTCCCATGGGACAATGCTCTAAAATTGATGATCATCACACTTTCATTACAACACGGTATTACAACTCGATACTACAACAACAAAGTATTACTCTATTTGAATGCCTCCGACGGTGTACCGGTATGTGCAATGAAACAAGAGTGACATGTATGATAAATTATGCATGGTGGCCTTGCCACAAATACGATGTCAAGTACATGATCATGCAATGGCAATATGACAATATGATGCGTGTCATATAAACGGAACGGTGGAAAGTTGCATGGCAATATATCTCGGAATGGCTATGGAAATGCCATGATAGGTAGGTATGGTGGATGTTTTGAGGAACAATATGGTGGCTGTTTTGAGGAAGGATATATATTGGGTTTATGGCACCGGCGAAAGTTGCGCGGTACAAGTGAGGCTAGCAATGGTGGAAGGGTGAGAGTGCGTATAATCCATGGACTCAACATTAGTCATAAGAACTCATATACTTATTGCAAAAATCTACGAGTCATCAAAACAAAGCAATCAACGCATGCCCCTAGGGGGGAGGTTGGTAGGAGTTAACCATCGCGCGCCCCCAACCTCCACACAAAGGTTGACACTCTACAAATACCTCATGCTTTAACTTAGTCACATAACGGTTCACCATACGTGCATGCTACGGGAATCATAACCTTAACACAAGTATTTCTCAATTTCATAATTACTCCACTAGCATGAATCTAATATCACTATCCTCATGTCTCAAAACAATTATCAAGCATCCAACATCTCTTTCTATTCAATGCACTTGATGTGAAATTCTTTACTACATTGACATTGGATGTTTATCATGTGAAGACTAGTTCTTTTAGCCTAAACACTTTACCATGCTGTTTTAATAGACTCTCAAATAGATCTAATTGAAGCATGAGAGTTCAACAATTTCTACAAAATATTACCACCACCATGCTCTAAAAGATATAAGTGAAGCAATAGAGCAAAAACAATTCAACTCAAAAGATATAAGTGAAGCACATAGAGTGTTCTAATTATTTATAGGCCATATTTAACTCTCTCAAATAGGTGTGTCCAGCAAGGATTATTGTGGCAAACTAACAAGCAAAAACTCAAATTATACAAGATGCTCCAAGCAAAACACATAGCATGTTGCGAATAAAAATATAGCTCCAAGTATAGTTACCGATGGATGAAGACGAAAGAGGGGATGCCTTCCCGGGGCATCCCCAAGCTTAGGCTGTTGGATTATCTTGAATTTACTTGGGGTTCCATGGTCATCCCCAAGCTTAGGCCTTTGCTACTCCTTGTTCCATAGTCCATCAAAGCAATACTCAAAACTTGAAAACTTCACAACACAAAACTTAGACAAAAATTCTCGTGAGCTCCGTTAGTAAGAGAAAGCAAACCACTACTCAAAGGCACAGCAAGGAATTCATTATTTGTTTATATTGGTGTTAAACCTACTGTACTCCAAGTTCTCTATGGTTCATATCCACCAATATTACTCATAGATGCATCGGAATAAGCAAACAACACACGAAAAACAGAATCTGTCAAAAACAGAATAGTCTGTAGTAATCTGCTGGGTTCTCCTACTTCTGGAACTCCAAAAACTTCAAACTAAATTGGTAAATTTACTCAATTTGTCTACAAATAAGCATCAAAAAGAATCAACTAAAAAGGACGCCCCAGTAAAATCTGAAGACTACTTTAGCCAGCGCTAACAATTTTGTTTTTCACAGGAAGATCAAATAAACTTCACGCAAGTCTTACCAAAGGTTCTACTTGGCACAAACACTAAACAAAACATGAAACCACATCTAATTAGAGGCTATATGCAATATTTATTCCCTAACAGCAACAAAAGCAAAAAACATAAAATTGGGTTGCCTCCCAACAAGCACTATCGTTTTACGCCCCTAGCTAGGCACAATTTTAGTGATGCTCTCATGAAAGACACGATTTGAAGCACAAAAAGAGCATCATATAGCATGTGAAAATCACATCTAGGTCTAACATACTTCCTATGTATAGGCATTTTATAAGCAAACAAATTATCAAGGCAAGCAAGATCGAGCATATGCAAGGAGGAAGAAAGAAACAATAGCAATCTCAACATAACGAGAGGTAATTTAGTAACATGAAAATTTCTACAACCATATTTTCCTCTCTCATAATAGTTTCATGTAGGATCATAAGAAAATTCAACAATATAGCTATCACATAACATATTCTCAACACGATCCACATGCATACGAAGTTGACACTCTTCCAAAATAGTGGGATCAACATTAACTAAAGTCATGACCTCTCCAAACCCACCTTTATCAAACGTTTCATAAGATTGAAAATTCTACAAGTATGTGGGATCTAAAGTTGACACTCTTCCAAACCCACTTTCAATATTACAGCAAACATTATCAATCTCATATTCATCATGGGGCTTAAATAAATTTCCAAGATCATAAGAAGAATCACCCCAATCATAATCATTTCAACAAGTAGTGGACATAGTAATACTAGCATCCCCAAGTTTAGGGTTTTGCATATTATTAGCACAATTGACATCAATAGAATTTATAGTAACATCATTGCAATCATGCTTTTTATTTAAGGAGCTAACATGAATCACTTTTTCTTGTAACAATTCCTCACAATTTTCAGATTCATAAATTTCAAGCAAAACCCCATAAAGATAATCTAGTGCACTCAACTCACTAGCAATTGGTTCAACATAATTGGATCTCTTAAAGAGATTAGCAAGTGGATAAGGATCCATAACTTAGCAAGCGAAGATGCAAGCTAATAGAGGGCACATAGTAACACAAGCAAACAGGAGGCACGCGAACGGTAAACACACGGCAAAAGAAGGGCAAATAAAACGGCAAGGGTGAAGTGGGGGAGAGGAAAACGAGAGGCAAATAAATGTAATGCGAAGGATAAGGGTTTGTGATCGGTACTTGGTATATGAATTTTGCGTAAGCCTCCCCGGCAACGGCGCCAGAAATTGGCAAGTTGACGAGGTGGCAAATCTTGACTTGACTTGGCGTGAGTCTTCCCGGCAACGGCGCCAGAAATTCTTCTTGCTACCTCTTGAGCTTGCGTTGTATTCCCTCGAAGAGGAAAGGGAGATGCAGCACAGTAGCGTAAGTATTTCCCTCAGTTTTTGAGAACCAAGGTATCAATCCAGTAGGAGACTGATACGTCCAAAACGTATCTATAATTTCTGCTTGCTCCATGCCTCTTTTGTGTGATATTGGTATGATATTTATGCACTTCCATACACTTTTGATCATATTTGGACTAACCTATTAACTCAGTGCACCACAGTGCCAGTTCCTGTTTTCTGCTGTTTTTCTATTTCAGGTTTCCCCCATATTAAAAGTGTCCTAAAAATTCTGGGAAAAATACAGGAAAAATCAGCGTATCGGGAGCTTCAAGAAAAACCAAGGCAGGGCCAGAGGGGAGCCTGGGGTGGCCTAGGCGGCCACCCGGCGCGGCCCCACCCCTGGCCGCGCTAGGGGGGCGCCTGGGGCCCCACCTCCGCCTCTGGTGACCCCCTTTTGCATATATATTGCTCGCGTCCCGAAACCCTCGAGGACGGAACCCTTTTTCGCGATCTCGTCTCTGTTCCGCCGCCGCCGTGCTTCCAAGATCGGGAGCACCAGGAGAACTCTTCCCGGCACCCTGCCGGAGGGGAGAACCACCATCGGGAGCTTCTCCACCACCATGGACGCTTCCCGGATGAGTTGTGAGTAGTCCCCCTTGGACCATGGGTCCATGACCAGTAGCTATGTGATGTTCTCCTCCCCTCTTTGTTCTTCATGGATTAGACCTCGTGAGCTGCCCTACATGATCGAGGCACATATGTAATCTTTCTGCTGTTGCTATGCTGAGTTTGCTGGGATCCAATGGATTATGAGATTATGTTCAGATTGTGTGTGACTAATATATTTGATTCACCTCTTTTATATTTATGTTCTTGAGTAATTCTTGCATGTTCTCCGTTGTTGTTTATTGCTTTGGCCAAGTAGTAGGTAGTAACTCCAAGAGGGAACGTTATGCTTGATTGTGGGTTCATGCCCCTCGATGACTAGTTTGAGTGACAGAAACATGAGTCTAGGGGATGTGATGTTGCCACAAGGGGGAAAACAACGGTGCTTGTACTTGCGGGTGCAAGGATTGTTTACTTTACGCAAAGTTCTTTTAATGCAGTTATCTGTTGCTTTGAGTTTACACTTTGGGTGGGACTCGCAACTTAATACCAGCGAGATGTTCTGGATAGATATCTCAAAGTGGATGATTAGTAGTAGATGCAGATGGATTTCGGTCTACTTGCCTTGGCGTACCGCCCATGCTTTTGAGCCTCTACCTTTCTTTACAGCATAGTTAGCATTGGTTTACACACATAATCCTGTCAATTGCCCAGCTGTAATTTGTTTACCTCGCTTAGCTGTTTTATCGTCTTTTGGGAGAGAGACATCACTAGTGAACATCATGGGACCCCGGTCCATATTACCATCACTGATCACACCCGCTATTTACTTCCTGTTCTTATTTCCTAGTAGCAGTCATACCTATCACTATTACCTCTTGCGTTTGATCCTTTGTAAACAGCAAGGCCGTAGGGATTGACAACCTCTCTGTACTCGTTGGGAGCAAAGTTATTTGTATCTGTGTGCAGGTCCTGTCAACCGCTAAGTTGGCGCCGTTAGTGTTGACACCTACTTGTTGGCCCTCGGAGTCTCACGGGATTCGATCCTTGGTATCTTGCCAAGGGAAACTTGCCGTTACGCTACATCTCAAACCTTCCACTTGGGGTAACCAACGAGGGGCGAGAAGCCATCAAGCAAAGTTTCTGGCGCTGTTGCCGGGGACTCCACTCTTCAAGATAGGGGAGTTGCACGCTATCTTTTATCTTTGCTTTTTAGTCTTGTTAGTTTACCTTTCAGTTTTTGCTTTAGTGTCCCTTACCAAAAATCACAAAAATAGTTATCTCGCTTTTAGTTGGCATTATGTCTGGTCCTTTTGCCTTTGGAGTTACAGAAGTGCTCACCTTTAAACAAAGAGGTGGTGAAAGTCTAAAAGATGCTTGGTATAGAATTAATGATTCTCATAAAAGAGCCACCAAGAAGCAATCTACTACTATCCTGCTTAGAAATTTTTATGTTCGAATTACTTCTTGGAATAGGTTTATTCTAGATTCTGCTATCAATGGAAATTTCCTAGAAGCCCCAGTTTGGGAATCTCTTAGTATTATGGAAAATCTTGTTGGAAATCCCCCTGTCATTAGCATTCAAGAGGACATTACCCTAGCTCACATTATGAAAAAACTTGAAAAGATAGAGCTAGAGATGCCAAGCATTAATAAGATAAATGAGTTGGACCGTAAGATCCAAGGGAATTTGAATAGGCTTGATACCTCCATGCATAAAATTCTCAAAACTTTGGAGACCATCAAATCCCATGACTTGGATTCTTCTAGGATAGACAAGATTGAGGAAATCTTTGACACTTTAGGAACTATCTTCTCCTCAATCAAAGCCAAAAAGGTAGAAACTCCGGCAAAGAAGGAACCTAAGTTCATTTACGTTCCAAAGGCTCCTCGTTCCAAAAGTAATCCATCTATTGCCAAAGGGGTTGAAACTGTGAAGACTTTGGAAGAAATACCTCTCTTTGATAAATTTATAAATGAATCTCCCATTGACTTTCCACCTTTTGGTTTTCTCCCTAGAAGTATCTTTACTAGGCCTTTATTTGAAAGTCCTCTTAAGACTAGTTGTACTATTGAAGAGCTTTTTGATGATCTTGATGATGGTTCAATTGATACAACTTGATCTTTTTGCATCATGCCTAGCTTAAAGGCATAAAAGAAAGCGCTTTTGGGAGGCAGCCCACAACGAATTAGGTTTTATTTTGCTTTTGTTGTGTCTTGACGATTGTTACTACAGTAGCATCATCATTGTATCTTTTCTTTTCAGCTTTGTGCCAAGTTTAGCCTTCGATTGCAAGAAAGTTCAAAAGTTGTGACGTGCAGTCCAGAAAACAGATTCTGTCCTCGGACAGAAAAATTCGTATAAAATCACCATATCATCTTTTTGATCTGAATTTTTTTGACAGCATGCCCTATACAATTGGCTTTCGGGAGTCTGTTCTGAGTTTTTTGATTTGAGTTGCAGAAGTGCCCCGAAAAAATTATTTACTACCTACTGGTCTGTTTTTCACAGATTCTGTCCTGTTTTGCCTTTTCTTTGTTTTGCAAACCTTGAGCTTGCTTTTTCTTTGCAAAAACCTTTTGGCAATCTTGAGAAACAGTAGGTCTTCAAGATTATCTTTATTTCCAGCAAGGAAAAGTTATTTTATTATGGGTACTAACCTCGCTAATCAGATTATGATGAGTTATGTATGAAGGGAGTTTTCAAGTGTGCGAGGGAAGATGATAAAAAGATTCAGGAGGGTCAAACGCTCAAGCTTGGGGATGCCCCCGTGCACCCCCAAGAAATATTCAAGAAGACTCAAGCGTCTAAGCTTGGGGATGCCCCCATGCATCCCCTTCTCCATCAACAATTATCAGTTCATCTTTCGTTCCACTATATTTTAATCACTTCATGCGTTATGTGCTATGCTTGGAGCGTCTTGCTTTTAGTTTCCTTTTTAGTTTTCCTTAGCTTTGCTTGCTGTTCATAACGAGTTAGAACCCAGCTTTCTTTGTGTGGGAGAGAAACACACTCCACTTCAACCTAGAACACAACATAGGATTTTCATGCTTATCTTTGTTGTGTGTGTTCTTTGTCTTTCCATAGCTACTGTCATGTTTAGCTCTTAGTTTTCATGCTTTTCTTTTTAAAGAGCTTTTGTTTAGTTGGTTGTTGAACTCTCTTGAGTTTTCATGTTTATCTTGTTAAGAGAGTTTGTCTGTTGCACTGAGTTGTGTGTCTTAACTTAAAGTAGGTAATTGAGGTTGCTATTTAATTTTAGTAGTAACTTGCAATAGTTTTGAGGTATTGCCATGAGTAATGTTTGAAATTTTGGTGTCAAGAGCTTTAGCCTGTTAGTGATAGATGTCGTATTTTGGGCAATCCGTGTTTATTTTCGAAAACCTATAAAATAGTTGAGAACTTTAGCTACTAAATGGATCACTAATCTTTGGAGGGATCGAATATTAGAGTACACTCACGTACCATGAGCCGAGGATGCGCAAGGATAACCAAATCCCCATACACTCCTCCTCGGGGTACTTGTCTCTTTGAGAACCTCCTAATTAGATTGAGAGTTACCGATAATAAGTGCATGAGTTCTTCGGACTAATGTGAGTATTCGAAAGTTGACACTTCCACCTATCCATATTTTTCTAGCCTCTTCGGTACCGTGCATTGCCCGTTCTCACCTAGAGAGTTGGCGCATACTTCGCCGGTGCATCCAAATCCTTGGCACGATACGCTCTGTCATCATAAGCCTCATTATATCCTTCCTCAAAACAGCCACCATACCTACCTATTAAGGCATTTCCATAGCCTTTCCGAGATACATTGCCATGCAACATCCATCTTCTCATGACTTCATCTTCATGTCATACATGCTTTTTGCTTGATCGATGAGCCGCATGCTAGTTGAGCCTTGCCCTGATCATTGCTACATGACGCGCTAGTATCATTGCATATCCTGCTACACCGGCAGAGGCATACATTTGCATACATCATGATAGTTTCATTTTCTTTATGTTGAGTACTTTTTGTAAAGTGTGAAAGATCTTCTATACTTCTTGTAATACATAGAGTGTTGCCCCTAAAGTGAGGGAAAGATCCCAAAGAGGACAAATCAAAAGATCCCAAAGAAGACAAAATCAAAAGATCCCAAAGAGGACAAATGAGAGATAAATAGAAAGAGCCATTGAGGCCACAAAAAAATAAAAAAAGAGAAAAAAGAGAAAAAGAAATAAAAAGAGAGAAGAGGGCACACTACTATTTCTTTTGAGAGATCCACACTCGTACTCCATCTTATACCTTGTACTCCATAGAGATTATCATTCATGCATATAGCTATGTGGGGACCTTTACACTATAGAACTTGGCTTGTATATTCCAATGATGAGCCTCCTCAAAAGAGCTCTAGGTCTTCTTGAGCAAGCATGTTGGATGCACCCCCACTAGTTCCATTGGAGAGCTTACCTTAGCTCATATGTGCATCTGTTGCATGGCAATCCCTACTCCTCACATCATATCTCGCCGATGATTGTCCTCATTGATGTGAGCCCTTCACACCTTTTTTGTCTTCCCCCTCTATCATTTTTCTCTCTTTGCCATCCTAAGTGTCGACTTTCTTGCTTACGCTCATCCATTGCATGAGTGCTCAAAATATCGAAAGGGAGTGGATCATTTTGACTTGTACCTGGCTGACGGTCTGGGGATGAGTCAAGATAAGATTCCAAAGAAGACCAAGTGTGAAACTTTAGTAGATTAAGTTCTCAACAATACAAAAACTATGTTTTACTCTCTCATATATCCCTATCCCCTTTCTTGCACGCAAACACCATTTGGAGACATTCGAGTCACGGACAGCGAGAGCTCTTGCACCTTTATGTTCTTATGTTACTTGTTACAATGCTAATATAGACTCTTGCTTGTTATGACTTGAATTGAATTACGTGCCTTGATTGCTTTACTTAAAAAGTTCTTATATGGTTGATAGCATGTCACCACAGAAATTATGCTTGTTACCATTTACCTACTCGAGGACGAGCAGGAATTAAGCTTGGGGATGTTGATACGTCCAAAACGTATCTATAATTTCTGCTTGCTCCATGCCTCTTTTGTGTGATATTGCTATGATATTTATGCACTTCCATACACTTTTGATCATATTTGGACTAACCTATTAACTCAGTGCACCACAGTGCCAGTTCCTGTTTTCTGCTGTTTTTCTATTTCAGGTTTCCCCATATTAAAAGTGTCCTAAAAATTCCGGGAAAAATACAAGAAAAATCAGCGTATCGGGAGCTTCAAGAAAAACCAAGGCAGGGCCAGAGGGGAGCCTGGGGTGGCCCAGGCGGCCACCCGGCGAGGCCCCACCCCTGGCCGCGCTAGGGGGGCGCCTGGGGCCCCACCTCCGCCTCTGGTGACCCCCTTTTGCATATATATTGCTCGCGTCCCGAAACCCTCGAGGACGGAACCCTTTTTCGCGATCTCGTCTCTGTTCCGCCGCCGCCGCGCTTCCAAGATCGGGAGCACCAGGAGAACTCTTCCCGGCACCCTGCCGGAGGGGAGAACCACCACTGGGAGCTTCTCCACCACCATGGACGCTTCCCGGATGAGTTGTGAGTAGTCCCCCTTGGACCATGGGTCCATGACCAGTAGCTATGTGATGTTCTCCTCCCCTCTTTGTTCTTCATGGATTAGACCTCGTGAGCTGCCCTACATGATCGGGGCACATATGTAATCTTTCTGTTGTTGGTATGCTGAGTTTGCTGGGATCCGATGGATTATGAGATTATGTTCAGATTGTGTGTGAGTAATATATTTGATTCACCTCTTTTATATTTATGTTCTTGAGTAATTCTTGCATGTTCTCCGTTGCTGTTTATTGCTTTGGCCAAGTAGTAGGTAGTAACTCCAAGAGGGAACGTTATGCTTGATTGTGGGTTCATGCCCCTCGATGACTAGTTTGAGTGACAGAAACATGAGTCTAGGGGATGTGATGTTGCCACAAGGGGAAAATAACGGTGCTTGTACTTGCGGGTGCAAGGATTGTTTACTTTACGCAAAGTTCTTTTAATGCAGTTGTCTGTTGCTTTGAGTTTACACTTTGGGTGGAACTCGCAACTCAATACCAGCGAGATGTTCTGGATAGATATCTCAAGGTGGATGATTAGTAGTAGATGCAGATGGATTTCGGTCTACTTGCCTTGGCGTACCGCCCATGCTTTTGAGCCTCTACCTTTCTTTACAGCATAGTTAGCATTGGTTTGCGCACATAATCCTGTCAATTGCCCAGCTGTAATTTGTTTACCTCGCTTAGCTGTTTTATCGTCTTTTGGGAGAGAGACATCACTAGTGAACATCATGGGACCCCGGTCCATATTACCATCACTGATCACACCCGCTATTTACTTCCTGTTCTTATTTCCTAGTAGCAGTCATACCTATCACTATTACCTCTTGCGTTTGATCCTTTGTAAACAGCAAGGCCGGAGGGATTGACAACCTCTCTATACTCGTTGGGAGCAAAGTTATTTGTATCTGTGTGCAGGTCATGTCAACCGCTAAGTTGGCGCCGTTAGCGTTGACACCTACTTGTTGGCCCTCGGAGTCTCACGGGATTCGATCATTGGTATCTTGCCAAGGGAAACTTGCTGTTACGCTACATCTCAAACCTTCCACTTGGAGTAACCAACGAGGGGCGAGAAGCCATCAGAGACCACGCGTCAGTCCTTCGCACTTGCACAAACAAATAAGAACTTTGCAGCCAACGCGATGAGGGGTTGTCAATCCCTTTACGGTCACTTACGATAGTGAGATCTGATAGAGATGATAATTATATTTTTGGTATAGAAACAGAAAGTAAAGAAAGCAAATAAACAACGGCAACAGAAATTGATGGGAAAGTAATATGATAAAGATAGACCCGGGGGCCATAGTTTTCTCTAGTGGCTTCTCTCATGATAGCGGTATTCTACGGCGGGTAAACAAATTACTATCGAGCTATTGATAGAAAAACGAATAATTATGAGATTATCTAGGCATGGTCATTGTATATAGGCATCATGTCCGAGACAAGTAGACCGAAATGATTCTGCATCTACTACTATTACTCCACACATCGATCGCTATCCAGCATGCATCTAGTGTATTGAGTTCCTACGAACAGAGTAACGCCTTAAGCAAGATGACATGATGTAGAGGGATAAACTCAAGCAATATGATGAAAACCCCATCTTTTTTATCCTTGATGGCAACAATACAATACGTGCCTTGCTGCCCCTACTGTCACTGGGAAAGGACACCGCAAGATTGAACCCAAAGCCAAGCACTTCTCCCATTGCAAGAACTATAGATCTAGTAGGCCAAACCAAACCAATAATTTGAAGAGACTTGCAAGGATATTATGAGCACACATAAAAATTTCAGAGAAGAACCAAATATCTTTGATAGATAACCTCGATCATAAACTCACAATTCATCGGATCTCGACAAACACACCGCAAAAAGAGATTACATCGAATAGATCTCCTCGAAGACCGAGGAGAACTTTGTATTGAGATCCAGAGAGAGAGAAGAAGCCATCTAGATACTAGCTATGGACCCGAAGGTCTGAGGTAAACTACTCACAAGTCATGGTGAGGGCGATGATGATGATGATGAATGCCTCTGTGATGGATCCCCCTCTTGGAACAGGCTCCAAGATGGGATCTCCATGGGAACAGCATCTACGGCGGTGGAATTAGGGTTTTCTCTCTGCGTATGGAGTATATAGGGTACGTAGGTATATATAGGAAGAAGGGGGCACCGGGGGCCACAGGGGCTGCCCTCGAGGCAGGGGGCGCGCCCCCCAGCCTCGAGGGTGGCCCTTCTGTCTCCTGGATTGGCCCCGAAGTCTATCGTGCGTGATTTCCTCCAAAAATATCTCATGTGAAGGTTTCATTCCGTTTGGACTCCATTTGATATTCCTTTTCTGTAAAACCCTGAAAGAGACAAAAAACAGCAATTTGGACTGGGCCTTTGGGTTAGTAGGTTAGTCTCAAAAATGATATAAAAGTCAACGATAAAGCCCATTAAACATCCAAGACTTCATAAATAATAGCATGGAACAATCAAAAATTATAGATACGTTGGAGACGTATCAGGATACTTGTTACTTTCCAGCTACACTCTTCTATTGCTGCAAGATGGAGGTTGTCAGAAGCGTAGTCTTCGATTGGATTAGCTATCCCCCTCTTATTCTGTCATTCTGCATTTTAGCCCACAGATATTACCCCTTTACACCGATATCATTGCATTTGTAGTGTAGATCCTTGCTTGCGAGTACTTTGGATGAGTACTCACGGTTGCTTTGCTCCCCCTTTTCCCCTTTGGTATCTTCTTCTCGGATGACGCAACCAAATGATGGAGTCCAGGAGCCAGAGGATCCCGAGGATGTTTCTACGTGGAGTTCGGCTTCGAGGATTAGTTATGAGGTCCTAGACGGGAGGCCTTGCCTTTTCGATCGTTGCTACATTTTTGCCAGCCTTCTTAAGCAAACTTGTTTAACTTATGTCTGTACTCAGATATTATTGCTTCCGCTGACTCTTGTGTTTTCGATCTTCTGTATTCGATCCCTGGAGGCCCCTGGCTTGTAATATAAAGCTTGTATTATTTTAATTTGTATCTAGAGTTATGTTGCGATATCCTCCATTGAGTCCCTGATCTTGGTCGTACACATTTGCGTGCATGATTAGTGTACAGTCAAATCAGGGGCGTCACACCGCCATGTTCCGGCTGACACAAACCCTAGCTATTTTCCTCTAGCAATACATCTGAATCCACATCTCAAAATTTGAGTAATCATGTGTGTTTTTCTCGTTGAGTGCGAAAGATCATTGACAGTTCTAGCTAGGTCTTGTCATGCGCGTGCGGAGGAGGAGCCGAGAAGCGAGGAGGGTTGTAGAGAGCGCGATGATCGCCGACAGAGGGGTTCACCGGCGGGCGTCGTGGCGGTGGAGGAGGTGGCGTAGGGAGAAGATACTGATTTGGGATGCGGCGGGGAACCGTAGTGGTTCTGGGGACGTGGCCCGGATCTGCAACAAACCGACCGAGCGCCGGTTGGCGAGTTTTTTATCCTCGTACATTCGGTCTTTTGGATACGCTGAGATTATGTTATTGTGTCAAACTCTTCTCTTAGTTTAATTTTAATGAAGTTAAAAAAATTCATCGGCATTATGGTGAAGATATTGTGATGCAACGCACTGCAATTTAAGGGGATCATTCACGTAAAAATGCATTCATAGATCAAGACTTCACATCTTTTTGAATGGTCGACTCAATGCTCTTTCAAAAACCAATATTGCTAATGTTTGTGCGGGTGAAAGAGTGAAAACATTGTTGCTTCAATCCATTTTCAGCCTCTTTATCGAAGTCTTTGGAGTATTTCTTGTAGCAGAAATTGATACAACCACAAGGTGTTTCCAAGATATTACATTGTAATTATTGGTTATAGAAATTACTTTTATATTACCTCCGTTCCAAAATTTTGTCTTAGATTTTGTATACATATGAGTGTATCTAACACTAAAACATGACTAGATGCATTTGTATCTAGACCAATCTAAGACAAGAATTTTAGATGAAGATAGTAATTTCTGAATCTTAAATCTAAATCAGTGTACCAGTAATTATTAAGTATGAGTAAAATAACATGTCTTCTCTTTTAAATGTATGTCTCAGACTTATGAGTAGATAGCATAAAATGATTTGACAAAAAATAGTCAATAGCTTAAAACTAGTCCTAAAATGAGAAAATGCTGAATGGAAAACGAGCTCCATGAAGCTCAATTTTTTAAAAAAATAAAAAATCTAGTGTTAGAGTCTCAAAAAAATCTATAAAAAATCACACAGGAGCATACAGATGTATACTACATGTCTAAAACTTAAAGATGATATATATTATGATGAGAGTTATACTTTTTTTACAAGAAACATGTATTCAAAACTTTGAGAGGTCTGCCCCCCTTTAGCTTCTCAAGTGCACAAAGTTTACAAAATATTGGAGTCACTTCTACACTCCAATTTGATTTTGATGTCTATCAATAGGACACATATAGGTGAAATAGCACAAAGTTATCAAAATATATAAGTAAACTCAAGTGCCGATCTTCCATGCTACATCTTTTAAATGTCACCAAACATCAAGCTCTCGTAATAGCTGAAAGCATTGCCCCCTTTGTGCTCACCACACTTCTGCCTAAATAAATGAACTTACATCTTTTAATAAAAAGAAGTTACGGTAATGTGCAATCAAGGGTTAACTTTTTGTACAATAAGGTTCTTTTATATAAACAATGATATACATTTATTTTGATGAAATGAACACTACAATCTGGGACCATACGCACAAATTCTTATTCAATTGTTTTTATTATTCAATCTAGAAAATGTATCTGAAAAACACCAGAGCTTACATAGTTGTGAAGGCTAGATATTAGCAGACAACAAGAATATTAATTAGTATAACACTTGATTCTTGTTGAAGGAACACTTGTAGGTGATGGCCTACAAGTATATATAGTGGATCAATTGTATTATTTTCGATAAGTAAGAGTGTCGAATCCAACGAGGAGCAGAAGGAAATGATAAGCAGTTTTCAGTAAGGTATTCTCTGCAAGTAATGAAAGTAACAGTAATCGATAGTTTTGTAGCATGGTAATTCAGAAGAAGTAACAAGTAGAAATAGTAACGAAGGTGCAGAGGTAGTCCAATCTTTTTTATAGCAAAGGACAAGCCAAAAGGTTCTCTTATATCAAACAAAGTGGTCTAGAGGACACATGAGAATTGTCGTCTAGTCACTTTCATCATGGTTATTTGATCCGCGTTCGCTACTTTGATAATTTGATATGTGGGTGGAATACTGCTTGGGTGCTATTCTTACTTGAACAAGCCTCCCATTTATGATTACCCTCTCTCGCAAGCATCCGCAACTGCAAAAGAATAATTAAGATAAATCTAACCATAGCATTAAACATATGGATCCAAATCAGCCCCTTACAGAATAATGCATAAACTAGGGTTCAAGCTTCTATCACTCTAGCAACCCATCATCTACTTATTACTCCACAATGCTTTTCCTTAGGCCCAAGTATGGTGAAGTGTTATGTAGTTGACGTTCACATTACACCACTAAAGGAAGCAACAACAACCATATCATCAAAATATCGAATGAATACCAAATTCACATGATTACTCATAACCGGAATTCTCCCATGTCCTCAAGAACGAACGTAACTACTCACAAATCATGTTCATGTTCAAGATCAAAGGGGTATTTAATATCATTAAGGATCTGAACATATAATCTTCCACCAAATAAACCAACTAGCATGACCTACAGGATGTAATCAATACTACTAGCAACCCATAAGTACCAATCCGAGGTTTTGGGACAAAGATTGGACACAAGAGATGAATATGGGTTTGAGATGAGATGGTGTTGGTGAATATGTTGATGAAAATTTGTCCTCCCATGATGAGAGGATTGTTGCTGATGTCGATGGCTTCAATTTTCTCCTCACGGAGGGAAGTTTCCCCAACGGAATCGCTCTGCCGGAGAGCAAAAGTGCTCATGCCTAGGTTCTGCCTCGAGATGGTGGCGCGTTGTCTCAAAAGTCTTCTTTTTTTCTAGGTCAAAACCCTTCATATAGAAAAAGATGGGCACCGGAAGCCTGTCAGGGGCCCACAAGCTCGGTGGGCGCGCCCTGGGGGGTATGGCGCGCCCCCAGGCTTGTCGCTCCTTGTGGGCCCCCTTCTGACACTTTCTTCCGCCAATATTTTTATATATTCCAAAATAATTCATTGTAAAGTTTCAGGTCATTTGGAGTTGTGCAAAATAGTTATCTTCCCTATAGCCCTTTTCGGTCCAGAATTTTGGCTACCGACAATCTCCCTCTTCATGTGAAACTTGCAAAATAAGAGAGAAAATATATAAAATTTGGTATCATAAAGTGAAATAATGACCCAAAACATAATAAATAACAGTAGGAAAACATGATGCAAAATGGGCGTATCAACTCCTCCAAGCTTAGACGTTGCTTGTCCTCAAGCGAAAGCCAAAATCGATAATCATGACCACATGTTTAGAGAAAGAGCCGCCGATGATACAAAATACAGACATGAAAGCATCATGATCATTATTATAGTAGCAATATATCATCATAAAACTTCTCATAAATAAGTAACAACTCTTCCACAAGATAAAGTTTGAATCATAAACTTCACTAAAGACTAACAAACTATGATCTTAAGCATTTGAACAATTGGAATTTATCCCCGCGCGTTGCTGCCGGAATTTGTATAAAATAAAATAAATTCACATAACTAATCAACCTAGCTAGTGTGTTTATAGTTTCTCATGTAGCAATATAATTTGTTTACCAATATTTGAAAAAGTAAATAAATGTGTGTCTCTCTTATAAGTCTAAGAGCATCTCCAATAGAAATGTAAAAATATCTAACTTTTGGACCGTTTGGGGCAAAAAACGCTGCTCCAACAGATGGTCCATATGTAAAAAAATTGACCGCGGCCTCCTCGTGATGTAAAATACAACACCTCGCGGTGCAAATTTACATCACGAGGTGCATCCGGTCCAAAACCAGCCGCCGTCCACGAACGCCCAACCGCCAGTTCCTTTCCTTTCCCGCCCGCCTGCGCCCGTCCGCCCGCCCGACCGCCGCTGCCCCCCGCCGTCCTGCGCCGCCATGGCCGAAGGCGATGACCCCGCCGCCTTCTCCATCGCCGCCGCAGCCGGTGGGCTGTCCCACGTGGCCGTTGCCGCTACCTCCGCTGCCATCTCGCCCGCAACCGCTGCCACGCCGGCGCCCCCCGCCCGCCGGCCCGGATTCGCGTCGCCCCAGTTGGTGGCCACCGTGCCGCCAGCGAAGCCGGCGAAAGGACGAGGCGGCAGAAAACGGCCGGCCAACCGCAGCCGCAACCCGACAGACAGTTCTACGCATCCGGTGAAGGTCTCCAAGGCGACCTTCACCGGCCGCGGCGGCTCGGGGCAACGACTCTCCGCCAGTGCGGCCGCTGGCCTCCTCCAGCAGCCACACATCCATTCCTCAACCTCCTCCACCGCCACCACCGTCCGTGGAGGAAGATGTGGCCACGCAGACGGCCACCGCCTCCAACATGTTCGACGAAATGTCGCAAAGGTATAAATTTTCCGGGGCGAATTTTTTTGATTGAGACGATGCTCTTTTGGTAGAGGGATTTGATACTATGTTGGTGATGCACTTTTGATTGAAACTATGATGATGATGATGCACTTTATTTTCAATTTTTTGATGCTATTTCAATGCAAAACCGTGGCTAAACAGCGGCTGGCAGCAGTCGTGCGGCCATTTTCAGATTTTTTACATCTTTGGTTTGGACCGTCTATTGGAGTTGCTCTTTTGGACCATCAATTGGAGTTGAGCATTTTTCGAAGCTCCAAAATGTATTTTTTGACGGTCCAAATTTTACATCTCTGATTTTGGACCGCCAAAATTTAGACCATCTATTGGAGATGCTCTAAATGAAGCAAAACTAAATAAAATATACATGCATACGTCAAGTTTCTTTCATGGAGCACCGTAGGGGCAGCTACATCCATGCATCATGTATAGTTTCTCATGTAGCAATATAATTTGTTTACCAATTTTTTGAAAATAAATAAATGAGTGACTCTCTATATGAGTCTAAAATGGAGCAAAACAAAACAAAACATACATGTGTACCTCCATTTTTCTTTCATGGAGCACCGTAGTGTCAACTACGTGCACGTGTCATTCTATTTCCAAACTACAGCAAAGTTTATGCGGCAGATACTCCATGCATATTTGCATGCATGCTTTAGCTACGGGATGCCCTTTGTGCAGCTGCCATCAATGTATAGATGTGGTGGTTATGGTAGATTGATGTAGTATATCCAACGGCAAAATTAATTTGGGTGATGTGGCTTAAGGAGAAGGCAGAGAATTCCTAATAGTGGGAACTAGCTATTTAGATATAGTAGATCGTAATTTAGCATACTATCAGAAAGAGTTTTGTTTGGCAAGTTCACATACTCAACTATTATTTAGTCTTCCATGATTGCTAATACTCACGGCATACTTATGGAGCAAAAGTTTCAGTCAAACACATAGGAAGATAGGGGCTTATGATTTTGCCTCCCAACTATTTTACCTCAAAGGTAATTTCAACAATAATAACTCATGATCACCTACATCCATATATATATATATATATATATATATATATATATATATATATAT
>LR738713.1:25590559-25606221 GCA_902687465.1 Secale cereale
GGTTCTGGTGGCGAGGTGGCCCCGACGGGGAGGAAGGTGGAGGAGCGCGTGGGGTTGCGCGACGTGGAGGCTCAGGGCAGCATCGCGGGAGGGAATTGGGGGCGAGGGTGGTGAGCTGTGTCGGCGCCAGAAGGTAGAGAGTGAGGTTGGGTCATGGGACGTGCGGAGAAGATGGTGGGTAGTGCGGGGGTGTGTGCGCTCCGAGGGTGGGGGGTGGGACGGTGGGTGGTGGATGTGGTTTCGGTCGGGGGACGGAGGAGTGTTATCAGAATAAGGCGTTTGATGTGTAGAATAAGGTCTTAAGGGGGTGTTATCATAATAGAACCACCTTATATATATATATATATATATATATATATATAGAAGTGATACGTCTTCAACATATCTATAACTTTTTACTGTTTCATGCTGTTATAATATCAATCTTAGATTTTTCTATGCAATTATGGCCAGGGTGAAATTCTTACATCCTAACTCATGGGTTCTCGTTGTTAATATCAAAAACCACGGAGTGAAAGTGTGGTTAACTCTGGTCCTCTACCCAAAGAATTGCCCCATGTAGATGCAACCTATTGCACTTGCAGTATATTCAATTGTACCATTTAACAGTCCAGCAGGTAATCATACTACTTATATACTGTATATACCAACACACATGCATGCCATGTTCTTTGGTGTTTAAAATGCCTTGCGTACTGATAAGGCATTTGCCCTTCGTTTCCGAGTTTGCAAATCGAGCAAATTGGGTACGATACCTGATACACACAGGGACAGTGCTTTTGACAGTGTTTATGTTTTCGCGGATTCCTATTGTTTCGCAGGGAGGTGAGTGAGTGGGCCTGCTTTGGGTGATTTATGTCTGTTCCCACCGGCAATTTTTTCTTCCTGTTTTCTTTGACATGTTTTGTCGTTTTCATCACTTTTATTTATCTTTTCATTTTTCTTTCTTTTACCTTTTAAAATTTTGCGACGTTATTAAAATCCACCAAGTTTTTTTTAAACCAAGAAGATTTTCCAAAAATCATGATTTTTTTACAGAATACACATATACTTATAAATTTGTGAACATTTTTTATTCAAGCATAAAAATCCGGTTGTTATGGATAAAATACTGTATCTTATTTGTAAGGATTATGAAATTCGTGAATGATTTTACAATTTGCCGACATCTTTGGATTTTTAACATTTTCTTAGTTCCTAGAACTTTCAAAATCTTTCAATACAATTTTCCTAATATGTAAAAAATTCAAGTTGTTGGTCTTTTTGAAGGAAACAGATAAAAGAGGAAAACCAAAAAAGCCAATGGTGTGAGAATCGCTTGAGTGTTGTGTGGATCAAAATGATGGCAAAATGTATAGAGCGGTCCACCATGGACTGGTCCAGTAGAGAGGTCCCTTTCCCATTTTTAATTCTTCATTCGGCTCTGGTTTTCCTCTTGGGTTTCTCCGATTTTTCTTTTTCACCTTCTTTAAAATTCATGCCTTTTTTGAGCTTTAAAACATATTTCGTAAAACTTTTATTTTTTCCTTCAAGTGAACTTTTCCCTGAAATTTGTGACCATTTTTGAAAACAAATATTGAACAATTTAAATATGCAAACATTCTCAGAATATTGCAAACATTTTTTTAAAAGTCCATGTATTGTGAACATTTGTTAAAAAATTGATAGGGCTAGCTTCATGGATCCGACCCTTCGAGGGTTTGACGAATATCAGTTGTGATGGAACCGTGGCCATACTGCAGAAGAAAGGGGTTGTGGGTGCAATCTGCGATACATCATTAACAAAACCGAGCTACATATTTTCCTCCCCATCACCCCTCCCTTGACCAGCGTCGCCCTCGGGGTGGCCGAGCCACTCCCCCCATCTCCCGCCCCCTAATCCTCCATTCCCTCCTTCCTCCTGCCGTCGTCTGTGTTGCGCCAACCCTTGGGTGGCGCAGGGCAGCCCTAGCCCAGGTGGTGCACCTCGACGGCGATGATCCGGCACATCGACAAGTCTTCCCTGGTGTAGCGTGGGTGGGCAAGGTGGTGGTGGGGCTGCCGTTGGTGGTTGGGCGGCGGTGGTGGGGCTCTGGCCCTGCAGGCCCAGATCTGGGTCAGGACTGGTCTGCCTCGTTGCCTCTGGTTGGCCTGGTGAGCGGCTCACGACGGAGATGGCAACGATAACGCCATATTGTTGTAGCATGGTGATGGGAGCTTCATGGGCATGTCTGTGTCCGCCCGAGCTTATGGGCAGACCAAGAGGGTAGCAGCGGCGGTGGCCTATGTGCAGCAGCACGGTGGCTGGGACTTTACGAGCCCTCGGGGCTCGGCCGGGCCTGTTTAGCCCGGTGTGTCCCTGCTGCCGTGTCCGGTCAGCACACGTCGTTAGTGGTGGAGGACGTCCTCCAGGTGGCGACGCTGCTGCCGCCCTCCGGTTCCAATGGCTCGGTGTGCTCTTGTCGTCGCGTCCGGACGGCTACCGTGAATGACGGTGGAGGTTGTTCCCTCCTGCGTGGTTGTAATCCTGCTTCGTCTCGGGCTGGCTGGCCTTGCTACATTGGACATGGTGACACGATGATGGTGACTACAAGGCCATGGCGACGTATGTTGGTGGATGGCATGATTAGTGGAGCGCCTCTGATTGTCCGGGAGGTGGGGTTTTAGGGGTCAGGAGAAATCCTTGTCATTTTGACACCGACACGGTGACACTTGAGAGTGTCATCCCTCCTTCCTGAAGGGCGTCAGGTGTACCTCTTCCCACTCATTGGAGCGTACCAGGGAAAACCCTAGGACATGTCGGGGCAGCAGTGTCGTTGTCACTGTCCTTTTTGGAGGTGATGCTTGGTACACGGTGAATCAGAGCGCTAGGAGCATGGTGGGAATACTTCGGAGAAGACGCAACGGTTGTGAGTCATTTTCGTTTTCGTTGATCCGCCGGTGTCGGCATTGTTTTCTCTTTCTTTCTTTCTTTGGGCGTGGTTGTGTTGCTTGCCATCAGCAGCACACCGAGCCAAGCTATGATGGAGCTCTGCTCCCCTACAGTGCTGCTGATGCCCCTTGCTTCACCGGCAAAGCCGCCGGGCTTCGAACGCTCCCCAACAACAGTGATGGCCTCCAGCGGGCCACTACGCCGCACCCCATCCCCGGCGCGTAACAGGGTGGTGGTGGTTGCTGACGCCGACCTGGCGCCGCTCTTCTCGGTGAAGCAGAGGGCTCTGCTTCCCTCGCCTGCCTCACCGCCCCCCAAGAAGCCATTGGCGCGCCGCAAGACCATGGCTGGAGTCAACATAGCCCGCACCAGTGGGTTCGTTCTGCAAAGGACTACTGCTCGCCCCCAGGCTGCTGGACGTCCTAAGGCCACTCCGATGACAAAAGCGGCAGAAACGATGGTCTGCCGTGGCCTGGGCATCACAAAGAATGGTGAAGATGTCACTGCGGACATGCTAAACGCCTTCACAGCGAGGTTCAAGGAGTAGCTACCACCAGAAGTAATTGCAGCCATGCATGACATGTTCAAGCTTGATGATCCACAAGCCGCTGTTGTGGAGGAGGCCCTCTTGGTGCATGGCGGAGGCAATGCACTGGACCTGGAGGCTGCGCAGGAAGCCTAGGACGCATGTTTTTCACCCATGTTCAGTGAGGGGCACATGGTTATCATGTTAGTGCAAATTTGCAAAAGCTCTAGGGGAGTACGGCTGCTTGTTAGGGGGCTGCTACTACGTAAGTTTGGCCAATGGCCATGTATCAGATGTTTATTGCCCACATGTTGCTCCAGGGCTTGGAGATGTATCAGAACACTTTTTTTCGCTGTTGATGTCAGGCCTTCAGCCATGTCCTTGGGGTAATTTGGTTTCCAGATGTTAGAACAAGCTATCAACACACTTAGTTGGAATGTTCGTGGGCTCAATTGCCCTCGCTGTCGTGCTACCGTGAGCGCAACAATCGCTGCGTCATCGTGCCATATTGTTTGTTTGCAAGAGACAAAATTGGCCAATATTGACCAATTCACGGCAGCTTTTCTTGGAGGCAACCGGCTTCGCAATTTTGCACAGAGACCGGCGGAGGGGACTAGGGGTGGCATCCTACTCCTCTGGGATGACCACCTGCTTGAGCTCACCGATATAATCACCACCGCCTTCTGCCTTTCGGCAATGGTCCGCATTCGTGCATCCGAGGTGTGCTTCAAGATTACCACTGTCTACCGACCCACCTCCTCTTCATTAAAGGATGACTTTTTTGCTGAGCTTACCTCTCAGAAGCCCCTGGCTGGCATGTCTTGGCTCGCCGTAGGGAACTTTAACCAAATTTATCGGGCTAGAGATAAAAATGAGAGGAACGTGAACCGGAGTAGGATTACTCGCTTCCGCAACGCCTTGCAAATCTGTAAACTAAAAGAGATTCACCTCCAAAATAGGAGGTTCACTTGGAGCAACGAGAGAGAAAACCCGACTCTATGCAAACTTGACTCGTTCTTCTGCAACGCCGAATGGGACATCACCCTCAACACACATGTGCTCCATGCCCTATCGACCTCGCTCTCCGACCATTGTCCACTTTTGCTTGCCGACGACAAGGGGCCTAGGAGGACTAGGAGCTTCAAGTTTGAGAATTTCTGTACATCTATGCCCGGCTTCCACGAGGTGGTCCTTAAAGCATGGAATGAGAGGGTGGATCACACGGAGCCTTATCATGTCTTGTTCCAAAAGCTCAAAAAAACTGCAACCCGCCTTTCTGGGTGGAGTAAACGACTTTTCTCCAAAGCAAAGATTCAGCTCCATGCCGCTCTCCTTGTGATTCTACGCCTCTACACCGCCCAAGAAGAGCGTCTCCTATCCGATGCCGAGATCGACCTACGGGCTAAGCTAAAAAGAAGGGTCATTAGTTTGGCGGTCATTGAGAGATCCAGGAAAAAGCAATGTTCCAGGATTACCAACTTAAGAGAGAGGGATGCCAACACAAATTTTTTTCATCGGCGCATCAATGCTAGGAGGAGAAAGAACCATATCCATAGGATCAAGCATCCGCACGGATGTGTGACCGAGCATGAGGAAAAAGAGAAAATCATTCACGATCACTTCTCCAAGATTTTGGGAAAGGGCGACAGCAACACAAGAGACTTCAACTGGGCCGAGCTCAATATTGAGCCACATGACCTGCATGATCTTGACGCCACCATCACCATGGAGGAGGTCTGGAACGCGATCAATGAGATGCCTAGTGATAAGGCACCTGGCCCTAATGGATACACTGGAATGTTCTTCAAGAAATGTTGGGAGGTCATCAAGCATGATATTATGCGAGTCATAAACTATTTTGACTCCTTGCACACTGCAAACCTTCATTGGCTCAACTCCGCGAATGTGGTGCTACTTCCAAAGAAGGATGGGGCGGAGGGAATCGCCGACTATAGACCTATTAGCCTTATCCATGCGATCGCCAAGATCTTGGCAAAGGTCATTTCCATGAGGCTGGCCCCTCACATGAACGCACTAGTCTCGAATGCCCAGAGTGCCTTCATTAAAAGGAGAAGTATTCACGACAATTTTATGTGCGTCCGCAATTTTGCATGCCGACTTCACAAATGCAAGACCCCCGCCCTCCTCCTCAAGCTCGACATCCGCAAGGCATTTGACTCAGTTAAGTGGGAGTATATACTTGATCAACTTCAAAGGAGAGGTTTCCCGAGCAAGGTGCGGAACTGGATAACCGCCCTTCCATGCACGTCATCTTCGCGCATCCTCCTTAATGGGGTGGCCGGCCCACCCATTGCCCACGGCTGCGGATTCCGGCAAGGGGACCCCTTTTCCCCTCTGCTCTTCATGATCGCGATTGACCCTCTCCATCAGCTCCTTGATTTGGCAACTCGGAAGGGCCTTCTCCACAAGATACGTGGCCGTGGCGCTATGGTGAGGACTTCACTCTATGCGGATGATGCGGCCGTGTTTGTTGCGCCGATAAAGAGGGACGTCGACAACCTTGCATCCATCCTAAGGGCCTTTGGTGATGTCACAGGCCTTCACACAAACTTTCAAAAGAGCTTCGTCGTGCCAATCCGGTGCAGTCAACGAAACCTGGACCACATCCTTCAAAGTTTGTCGGCAAAGAGAGCTAATTTTCCGATGATTTACTTGGGTCTACCCCTCTCGGTCTGGAAACTAAAAAAGGTGGACTTCCAGTATCTTGAGGACAAGGCGGCAGGAAAATTGGCCCCTTGGGAGCGCCAAAATATCACCACCATAGGGCGTACAGCGCTCGTCAAGTCCGTCATCACCTCACAAGCAATTTACTCCATCACCCCTTTGGTCGTCCCCAAAAGCACCTTACATAATCTCAATAAGATGGAGAGGGCATTTCTCTGGTCCGCATCAGACAAGACCACTAGGGCCAAGTGTAAGGTCAACTGGGAGGTAGTATGTCGCCCCTTAGAGTATGGTGGTCTGGGTGTCCTCAACACTGAAAAATTTGCGCGTGCTCTGAGACTGCGGTGGCCTTGGTATGAATGAACAGACCCATCCAAACTCTGGGTGGGTCTAGGCAACCCCTGTGACGAGAAGGACCTTGAGTTCTTCTACGCCTCCACCACCATCAATGTGGGGAACGGAGCGAGAACGCCTTTTTGGAACTCCCCTTGGCTGCTTGGCCGTAAACCAAAAGACATCGCTCCCCTTATTTACGAGGCCTCGAGGAGGAAAACATGGAAGGTGAGGGAAGCCTTAAAGAACAACGCTTGGATCCTCAAGATAAAGCCCCCAGATATTGTCACCGTCCACCACATCCGAGAATTCTTCACGCTTTGGATGCCCGTGCATGATTTCCATCTGGATGAGCTTGCAGATGATGTGATTGTGTGGAAACATAAAAATGATGGGGTTTACTCTGCGGCCTCAGCCTATAGAGCCCAATTCTTGGGTCTGGTCATATCCCCCTTGGACCGCATGATATGGAAGAATTGGGCACCACCAAAGGTCAAGTTCTTTGCTTGGTTGGCCCTTCAGGACAGAATTTGGACTGCCGACAGACTTGCAAAACGTGGATGGGAAAATTGTGACTTATGCCCGCTTTGCAAACGAGAGCCCGAGACCGGGCCACATCTCTTCTTCAAATGTCGTTACACCGTCAGACTCTGGAGAATGCTGGTTGCAAAACTTGACCTTCAACATGTTGATATATCTACATGGCACTTGGCGGGATCCGTTGAAGAGTGGTGCGATAGAAGAACCGGCATGGATATTCCATCACGCAAGGCCATGGCCTCCCTCACCATGCTTGTCTCTTGGGCAATTTGGAACGAAAGGAATGCCAGGGTCTTTCGACATAAAAGTGCACCGCCCCCAGTCGTCCTCAACACCGTCCTCGAGGAAGCGAAACTATGGGTCGCCGCGGGTGCAAAGAAGCTAGGGGAAATCATAATACGCGAGTAATTGTCATGCGGTGTTGTATGATCACTTGAAAACTCTTTCCCCTCTTAATTAATATATGAGGCAAATCTTTTGCCCTTTTTCAAAAAAAAAAATACCGGTAGTTCGTATGTAAATATCCAAAACATTTTATACTTCCTCTGTAAACTATATAAGAGCGTTTAGATAACTACTAAAGTGGTGATTTAAACACTTTTATATTAGTTTACGGAGGGGGTATTTGTGAATGGGGGAGTAGCTGAGAAGATAAGATGCAACCGAGGCGAGAAGTAGCATATGTCAAAGCATCCAACAAGATTCTGGTGTACCTAGGAACTTGAAGAGGATAATAGTAAGAAATCTTGCTCAGCAAATGGTACCCAGGACCCGATACAACACTTGGCTAAGGACAAGACAATTGATTGAAAGTATTTAAGTTTAAGAAACAAATACCTTAGTAGGCCTAGAGCCGAAGATTTTAAAAACCTTAACCAAAATAATTATTCTAAAATATTTCTGTAGACATGACTCTTGGTGTTCCATTGTTTCAAGGGCCAGGGATCCCATGACGAGCCAGGGCCAGACGAATTTTAATTTGAAGGTACATGTCGCAAACCTAGGTTGTGGTCGTCAAATTATATGTGCTCAATTTATTTTGCAGTTCATTATTATTTAGCCAGCAGTAAAGTACGTTATCGCAAAAGGAAGGACAGTCGAGTAAGCAAAGGCTGAGTATGCAAAACCCTAAACATGTGGAAATTACTCGCGCGAATCAGGTGTCTGTGCGTATAAGCCGGAGACGGGGGGCATCCACGCACAACTATGATGTGGCTGTACTGTATTTGATTGATTAATTGAACTGCAGAAACGGGAACAACAAACAGTACTGTACAAGTCAGAGCAAGATAGATGTGATGTTTGTGATTGCTCTGCTCTGACTTTATGTGATGCCTACGTTAGTTGACTTGTCTGCCCAATCGCTGTCGACTCCGTTCCTAAATATTTGTCTTTCTAGATATTTCAATAAGTGACTACATACGAAGCAAAATAAGTGAATTTACACTCTAAAATATGTCTATATACATCCATATGTTGTAGTCATTTGAAACGTCTAGAAAGAAAAATATTTGGAAACCGAGGGAGTAGATCAAATCAAGACAATTAATTCGGCACTAGTTAAATTTGACTTGAACAAGTCGTAATCATGGATTCAAGGTTCGCTCTGTGGGTTGCCGGAGCAGTTGGCAGACATCTACAGCCAAGCCTCTAATACCCGTCTCAAACGCACGAACAAGCTGTTCGGTGAGAAAAAAACAGCTCAATCGGACCTCTCAAAACGTGGACAAGTGCCTGATCTAACCGGCATCCCTCATATCCAGTCCAAATATATGGAGGATATGAGGCGGCCTGGGCACGCCCGCACGCGTCCGCCTGACAGGCCCGGCCCACCACCGACCCCACGTATCTCTCACAAAAACCACAATCCAAGCACCTCGCTTCGAACCCTAACTCTCTCTCTCTCTCTCTTGCTTCGTCCTCTCCTCTCTCCTCTCCCTATTTGAGCTGGACCCTACCGAACCGTGCGTAGCGACGCCAGGAGAGCGCAATCCGCACTGCCCCCTCGTCGTCTCCTTTCCCGCCCGGCCGCTCCTCCACGTGGGCAGTGGTGGGTGCTATAATGCCCGCGCCGCCGGCCCGCACGCACACTTCGGAATCAGAGGCGCGTGCCGCGCTCTGCAAGAGGTAACATGTATGGGAGAGGGACGTGGCGGAGCAGTCCGCGCGACTCCTTCGCGGGAAGGAGACGAGCGTTCGCCGCCCCCGGTGAAAGAACGCCAAGGCGCTCCGGCTTGTTATTGAGCAGTCGAAGCGCGAGGCGAGGGAGATAGCGGCTGAGAAGGCTCTGATCGCCAGGTTGAAGCAGGAGCATGACAGGGTGGTCCGTCGGATGAAGGGCTTGTCGTCCTCTCCAACTCCAACTCCGATGACGGCGACAACTGCCCCTCCTCGTCGGACGACCAAGACCTTCGACCAGCCACAGACGCCTACAGCTGCGCCGGCGACCGGAAGGGCAAAGGCCTGCCGAGAAAGTAATGAGCCCCCCTCCCCAATGTTTATATCGTTTTTAGTTGTAGAAATTTAAGAACTTGACCGATGACGAACTACGATCTTCTGGATGTGCCGAAATTTGTTAATATCCGTTTGCAGCCGGTCTTGTATTCCTTTGCAACCGATTTTTAGTTGTCATTTATTTCATCACGTGGAGTAGATCAACGTTGCATATGTAGTATAGATATGAGACGCCGGATATGAGATACATGGATGCAGAGTGGCAAATATGAGGCATGCCCGATCAGTGCTCGCGGATGCGTCCGCAGACGTTTGAGGGGCCGGATTTTCCTATCACGGCTGTATGTGCTCTTAGTGATCAACCAGCAAAGGAGATAAACAAACCAAACATAGAAATCTAGTAGTACCAGGAATAAGTAATGAGCCGAGACTCAACAAAACTGCTCTTTAGAGCATCTCCAACAGCCGTCCAACGCGCCGCGCTCTAAAAACTGGTTTACAGCGCGCCCATCGCCTGTTTTGTCGCGGCGGGTAGCGCTGGCTCCAGCAGCCGCGGTAAAATGCAGCGCGCGTGCGTAGCTCCAATAGGCGCGCTAAAATGCAGCGCGCGCGGTCTCGCACAAACATATATAATTCATAGATGAAAACGATACATAGTTCAAGCATAGAAAATGATACATAGATATTTTAACATAGTTAATAAAATAGTACTACGGTGCAAACTTATTAAAAACTACGGTACGGTAGAGAGCCGTCCTACTCCGAGTCATCCTCCTCCTCATCATCCTCACTAGTTTGGTCCGAGGTAGAGAGCCAGACGTCATCCCAACGATCATCATCTTCCGAGAAGAACGTCTTCCCACCGGCGTTGACGAGATCGCACAGCGATATGGCCAGCACCTTCCGCCGACGCCGATCCGCCCGCTCCGCATGGCGCCTTGCTGTCCCCTCCGTCCAAAAGGCCTGCTCGTTGGCGACGTCCTCCGGGTGGCGCCGGCGCCACTCTGCCAAGGCTCGCTCGTCCTCCTCGGCGATGAGGAGGCGGCGCTGCCGCCGATGGTGTTCCTCACGTTCCTGGTCTATTATCAGACGAGGCGAAGAGGCGACGTCCTATGCCTGCTGGTGCATGTGGAAGTCGTGGAAGTTGAGCTGCGAGCGAGGCCTATCCAGCCACCGCGTCGTATGCGCGGGCGGCCTCGTGCGCTGTCCCAAAAGTGCCGAGGCCGAGGCGGACGTCGCCGGCCCAAATCTCCGCATAGTACGCGCCGGAGTGGCGCTCGCGGACGCCGCAGTAGCCCGAAGATGCCCGACGGCGCCGTGGCATGGTGGCGCGGTGATGGGGCGCTGAAGCGGGCGAGGAAGAAGAAGAGGAAGTTGTGAGAAACGGGGGAGTGTGCGTGTGGCAGTGTGCGTAGCCACCTGGCGAGGGCCGCGATTTTATAGGCGCGTGATACGTCTCCAACGTATATATAAATTTTTATTGTTCCATGCTATTATTTATGAAGTCTTGGATGTTTAATGGGCTTTATCATTCACTTTTATATCATTTTTGGGACTAACTTACTAACCCAAAGGCCCAGTCTAGATTGCTGTTTTTTTTGCCTATTTCAGGGTTTTGCAGAAAAGGAATATTAAACGGAGTCCAAACGGAATGAAACCTTCGCAAGAGATATTTTTGGAGAAAATCACGCACGAGAAACGTCAGGACCAAGTCAGGGGACAAAATGCCTGCCCTCGATGGTGGGAGCGCGCCCCCTTCCCAGGGCGCGCCCCCTGCCTCGAGGCTGGCCCGTGTGGCCCCCGGTGCCCTCCTTCTTCTTATATATACCTACGTACCCCAGAAACTTCATACGCAGAGAGAAAACCATAATTCCACCGTCGTAGGTTCTGTTTCCATGGAGATCCCATCTTGGAGCCTGTTACAGGAGGGGGATCCAGCACGCAGGCCTTCATCAGCATCATCATCGCCCTCACCATGAGTTGTGAGTAGTTTACCACAGACCTTCAGGTCCATAGCTAGTATCTAGATGGCTTTTTCTCTCTCTCTGGATCTCAATACAAAGTTCTCCTCGGTCTTCGAGGAGATCTATTCGATGTAATCTCTTTTTGCGGTGTGTTTGTCGAGATCCGATGAATTGTGAGTTTATGATCAAGGTTATCTATGAAAGATATTTGGTTCTTCTCTGAACTTTTTATGTGTGCTCATAATATCCTTGCAAGTCTCTTCGAATTATTGGTTTGGTTTGGCCTACTAGATCTATAGGTCTTGCAACAGGAGAAGTGCTTGGCTTTGGGTTCAATCTTGCGGTGTCCTTTCCCAGTGACAGTAGGGGCAGCAAGGCACGTATTGTATTGTTGCCATCGAGGATAAAAATATGGGGTTTACATCATATTGCTTAAGTTTATCCCTCACACCATGTCATCTTGCTTAAGGCGTTACTCTGTTCGTATGAACTCAATACACTAGATGCATGCTGGATAGCGGTCGATGTGTGGAGTAATAGTAGTAGATGCAGAATCGTTTCGGTGTACTTGTCTCGGATGTGATGCCTATATACAATGATCATGCCTAGATAGTTTCATAATTATTCGCTTTTCTATCAATTGCTCGACAGTAATTTGTTTACCCGCCGTAGAATACCGCTATCATGAGAGAAGCCACTAGAGAAAACTATGGCCCCCGGGTCTATTCTCAACATATCAATCTACATCTACTTTACTTTTACCACTTTTATGTGCTGTTTTATTAAACTAAAAATCCCAAAAATATAATTATCATCTTTATCAGATCTCACTCTCGTAAATGATCGTAAAGGGATTGACAACCCCTTACCGCGTTGGCTGCGAAGTTCTTATTTGTTTGTGCAGGTGCGAGGGACTCGCGCGTGGTCTCCTACTGGATTGATACCTTGGTTCTCAAAAACTGAGGGAAATACTTACGCTACTGTACTGCATCTCCCTTTCCTCTTCGAGGGAATACAACGCAAGCTCAAGAGGTAGCAGCGCGCCGAAAGCGGTGCGCCAAATCTAGCACGCACCCACCCGCTTTCTCCGCCGCGGGCGCAACTTTTCCCAGCGCGCGAAAACGTCCCGCGCGCTGTAAAATTGTTGTTTACCGCGCGCGCGCATTTTTTGGCGCGGCTGTTGGAGATGCTCTTACTACTTCCTCCGTCTTAATTTTTTTCCGAGCAAGCAGCAGGAGCTCTGCCTTTTCATATAGCAGAAGAGAATTGACGAGTTAATAAAGGAAACTGGCAGAAAACCGATACATATGTGGCACACCCACACCAGCCCCAAGGTTGCGCCCCAATCGAGCCGACGACTTCGTCACCCAAGCGACCGGAATCGACACCCTACAACACGACCCGAAGCCGCCGCTCCGACATACAAACCTCAACAAAGCACACACCGGCCCCGAGGCCGCATCCCAAACGAGTTGACGACTCTGTCACCCCGGTGACCAGAAACGACACCTTGCCAAAGAAATACGCTCTCCGGAGCCGTCGCTCCGACTTCCACTCCGACCCCAAGGCCGCGAACCCGACGAGCCAACGACTCTGCCACCCAAAATTAGTTGTGTTAGTTGCGTTAGATTTGTCTAGATACCTATAAACTAATTTAAGATGAAGGTAATATTAGTGCTTGTAGCAGTTAGTTTTGACGTCTGATGTTTCTGAGAGCTATCCCGTGTAAGAAACAATTAGTTTGTAGCTCCCTCTAGAGATGTAGTTTGTACCACAATCGATGGTGTTGTTTGGTTGAGCTATCCGTCTGCTCCATGTTGGTGCGATCCACCATTCGGCTTGGTCTCCTAGGTTCCGATCGATTAGCACCCCTACCTCATCATTGTGTCATGTCTGCTCAGAATGGGAGTGATGGTGGTGGTTGTCGGCTTGGCCGGACGATTAGGCCAACTCCATCATGTGACCCATCCGTGACCCATCCGGTCCGTTTTTGTACGTTTAGGGTAAAATACAACCCAACGGTAATACCCAAACGGACAAAGTTGTCTTATGGACGCTTTTTTGTCCGGCCCAATCCCAAACCTGGAGTAAACTTGGTCCAAGAATGCTTCCGAACGGACAGAAAACGGACACTCTCCTCACCCCTCTCGTCCGCTCCTGTCCGCCCGTGCCTTCCCTCTGGCCCACAAATCAGTGAGACCGAGAGGCTGGACGGGACCCACCGCCGCCGCCCCGCTGCTTGCCGCCGCGCTGCTCGCCAGGGCCGCGGCGCTGCTTGCTCTGCTCCCGCGCGCCCACCGCAGCGCAGGTGCGCCCCCGCAGCCCCTCCGCCGCTGCCCGCGCTGCTCCCGCGTGCTTCACTGCTGCTCGGGCGCGCCCTCGCCGCTGCCCCCGCTGCTCCGCGCGCGCGCTCCGCCGCCCTCCACTCGTCGCCCGCCCGCCCGCCGCCTCCAGCACCCGTCCGCCCGCCACGCGCCGCCCGCCCGCCCGCCGCTGCCCGCGCTGCTCCCGCGCGCTGGTCCCGCCGCTGCTTCGCGCGCGCGTGCTCCGCCACCCTCCACTCGCCGCCCGCCCGCCCACCGCCTCCCGCTCCTATCCGCCCGCCACGCGCCGCCCGCCCGCCCGTCACGCGGGCCAGTCCGCACATGCGCTGCGCCAATGCGCCCCCGCCGCACGGGGCGGCGCGTGCTCACGGGGCCGCTGCGCCGACGGCAGAGGAAAGGGCGGGCGTGGCTCGGCGCGGCCTGAGGCGAGGCTGGGGCGCGTGCGCGGGGTAGCATGGCGAGCTCGGGCGAGGCGGCATAGCGAGCTCGCGGCAGGGCTCCGTGGTGTGCGGGACGGCATGGCGAGCTCGGGGCGAGGCGGGGCAGACAGTTTGGGGTCCCAGAGGCCTTCTGCGCATTGGGTGCAGATGCCCCATACGTCTGTCCGCCTTCCGGACGTCCGCCAAATCGCACCCCAAACGAACAAAAACGGACGTCCGGATGGGTCACGGATGGGTCACGCGGTGGAGTTGGCCTTACCAAAGGCCGGTGGAGTGGTCGAGCGGGGTCTGGACGAAAGCTTTGTGGTCGGTGGGAGCAATGTTGGCGACAATGACGCCCACATGAATTGTTTTCATTTTGGAAGGCGTCACACTATATTTCTCTGGCTGGTGGTCACTGTTTGGGTCCACATCTGGTGTTTTTTTCCTTTTAATTGACTTTCGACATAGTTTCTTTTATAAACCGGATACTCTGTATTTTGTTTTCGTTTCCCCCTATATTGATGAACAATAATGGTACACCTACAAAGAACTACACCCGAAACCCTTATCTTTGGAGGTTGGAAGGCCGAATATAGGGGGCCCCGTATACCGGTCAAACCTAGTCAGAGCAAACACGCCCCCGTGGGAGTTTGCCGGAATCCGCCCTAAACTCGCCGGAATTCATCAGCGCACACCGGAAAAGGCCGCTAGGCGCCACAATCGATCGCCGCCGGCTCGAATTGGACGAGCTCGACATAGCCGTGGCCTCCCATGACCTCAGCCTGGCCGCCGGAATCCTCCCGACGCGGCAAGCAAAGGGACACGACTCGGCTGACAATAGAGCAAGGCACGGATGGCGGAGGCGGCGGGGCGTGGCCGGCAAGGCTGAGCACGGACGACTGAGGCCACGGGGCGTGGCTGGCGAGGCTGGGCGCGGCCGGCGCGGTGATGGGGCGCGGCCGACATGGGCGAGGCGCGGCCGACGGGCGACGCGGCATGGCCTGCGGGCGATGAGGCCAATGGCGGAGACAGGGGGACCAGCAGGGGCCCTGGCCCCCCTAACATCTGCCATGTAAGCCTAATATGCATATGAAGATGTGATTATTTGCTCCTAAACTGACGTATTTTGGTGCACCGGCCCTCCCCAATGAGGATTAGTAACACTTGGCCCCCCTCATCTGATTTTCCTGGCTCCGCCACTGGATGGGGCGCGGCCGACATGGTTGGATGTGAACGGCGTGGCCGGCTGGAGGAAGGGGCGGCAGCGATCGGACTGGAGGAAGAAGCTCTTTATTCCAGTTTTGCAGTTTGTTTTGCAGTATTTGTTCGGCCGCAGCTAAAATGAACCCATAAAACGCACTTTTTCCAACCCGCATCGGAGTTTTGCAGTTTGCGATTATGCGGGGTCTGCTAGAGATGCTCTTAACCTTCCAAACCAATTCTCTCTCCCCCCTACACCCCCCCACCCCCCCACATCCCCTTATTACCAATCAGAATCCTCCA
>LR738713.1:25606278-25693388 GCA_902687465.1 Secale cereale
TTGGGAAAAAAAAAATGAGACCAGGTCTCACGGTTAGCAGGTGAGACCCACCCTGATGGATGACACGTGGCATTCACAAATCACAAAGCATCTAATCTCTCCCCCCCTGATTTCAGGTGTGGGTGAGGTAGATGCTTTATGATTTGTGAATGCCACGTGTCATCTATCGGGATGGGTCTCACCTGTTAACCCGTGAGACCTGGTCTCATAGAATTATTTTCCATCAGTTTGTATGTAAAATCCTTAAGTAAACCTTTATAGATGTAGCATTACTCATTCTGCCTTAAATTGTAAAAAAGTGCACCCCCAGAAACACGAGGGCAAAAAGGTGTGCAAATTCATTAACCGTGTACATACGCCATTATATGTGTAGCCATATGTATGCGGCAATATTGTTGTACTAGACACATTTATTTGCACGTACCTTGAAAACAATACATGAGCATACAATAAACAAATGTATAGTTGCTTGTGCTAACCCCCTGGTCATTTGCACCAGCAAGCAATCCAAGTACATCAGACCTTTTGCTAGTAGAAACTCGTGCGCTTCCGAACAAAAAGGATCACATCATGTTTTTTTTGACACTGTCATGGTGTAAAAAAAGTCTTATATTTTGATACCGAGGGAGTATCTCCTGTCAATTTCATCTCACAGCAAACGGACCGTCTACAAGGCTTGACATGCATTGTCTGAAAAGGTCAGAACGCTCGAAGGGAGAGAGAAAAAAAAACACTGCGCTGAGCCGCTGACTGGGTATGAGCTTGGCTTGCCAATGGGATTAGGCCGGAGGTAATGACAGCTGTCATTGCGTCACATGCCGTACAGACCACGTGTGAAATGACGAACCGCGACGACAATCTGAGAAAAAGGAAATGCAGGTTGAGAACGAGGACAGAAAGAATGGACGACACGGAGCACGTACGTGTAATAGAAATCCACCCGGCCGAACTCAATCTCCCCCTCGCTGATGAATAGATGTGCACGCATGGTTCTCTTAGATTAAAAACCATTAATTACGTACCACCTTCACGACTCACTCACTTCTGCTCACATCATTGGATCATTATGTATAGGGTCGAGGTTGGTCTACTTGCCGTGATGCACTATCCAATGTCCCTCATTTTTCGTGAACTAGCGATGTCTCCGTGGGTTGCAACGGATCTAAATTAAATAATACTTGTTCATAAATTTGAAAGAAAACACTCTAGTTTCGATATACATATATCACTAAAAATATATTATGTTTCTTTAAAAATACATTTCTCTGCTTTGATGAGGTGAGGGAGGGATATGGCTGGTTTCAACATACTAGGGTTTTCTGTAAATTGGAATAGAGAGATGGGCTAGTATTGCACAAACGTCACAACTAACCTCACAGTCGTTAGATACAAATCTAATTGTCGGAAATGATGAATGACAGAGATGCATGCGTATGTATGTTCCTCAGAACCAAATTGAAATGCCTTTAACTAACTAAACTTCTTTCGCACAATGAAGACTCATGTATAATGTAGAGATTGCTAATTAAAGATCACGTAGATATGCGAGATTAGATGATCTATGGTCTAATCCTAGCCTTACATTATATACAGGGACAGGCTAGGGTTTACGTGATTCTCAGGTCGGTTACAGTCGGGCGGGATCCTCCAAGATCCCTGGCAAGCATCCTTGCGCGCCAAGCAGGCCACGCCTCATGGAGAGGTCGTCATCCTGGTAGTGGGCTAGGGCCTCCCAGTGGTCTAGTGGGCCGACTCCTGACCTGCCGATGTACCCCCGGTACATGGCATCATCATAATGTTAAATCCTTTGAATCCACCAGGATCATTAGCATAAGCTTGAGCCACAAATACAATTAGAAGATGAAGTTTACCTTGATCAGATGATCCAGCCATCTCCTCTATTACTGAATCAACACCACCTAGAAACCAGATCAGGTGGCAGTGAAGGATCTTCCCAGTGCTCCTGTGCAAGCTTGATCAGCAGCTTGTTCTTAGAGAGAGAGGAAGAGGTGGATGTGTGTGTGCGTGTGTGTTAGCCTGAGAGCAGCAGCTGGCCACACCTATCTTTTATCCTCTTCCCTCTCTATTATCTTAATGCACAGTGCACCAGGGGACCTCCACCTGGTTGGAGAGGGGCTGCCCCTGATCAGGGCAGCTCAGCAGTTAACTGTAGCTGGCTACAGTGTCCACCGCCCTACTGTAGCTCATTAGATATTTTCACTTAAGATTAATCATAACAGCCACAGTTTAGTCTTTAAGATCATCATAATATCCAACATTCTCCCCCTTGATCGTAAGGCTAAACTTACAAGCTCATTTTTTTAACAAAATAATGCGTCAAGACGAAAAGATTGCAGTGGTCAATTAAGTACCACTGAACCCAGTGACTATGATACATCATTCCATATCAAAATGAAACTTCTTAAACTTATGAGCTCCATAAACTTTATTCACATAAACCATCAACTTAATTTACATAATTCTTTACATAAGCATCATAAACATTACAAACGTTACAGACTCATCTCTTGATAAAATGGTACACCAAGACAATAGATTACAACAGTCAATTAAGTACTGCTGAACCAAGTGACTATGGTTCCCATTCGATCTCAAAACAAGCCTTTTGGGGAGATTGTGTTACAATGGTCCCAACTTTGCCAGGATCAAAAGCTTTCAACCAAACCCATACCGGTAACGTGCTCTCTGAAAACACTGGGTGGTAAGCCTTTCGTGAGCGGATCCGCCAACATCAATTTGGTATTGATGTACTTAACATTAATTGTCTGATCCTGGACTCTATCTTTCACAACAAGAAACTTGATGTCAATGTGCTTGGCAGCATCACTTGACTTGTTGTTACTCGAAAATATCACTGCGGGTTGATTATCGCAGTAGAGTGTGATTGGCCTGGAAATGCTATCAATCACTCTCAGTCCCGGGATAAAATTCTTCAGCCATACTGCCTGCCCGGTAGCCTCAAAACATGCCACAAATTCTGCCTGCATTGTCGATGATGCAGTGACAGTTTGTTTGGAGCTTTTCCACGATATAGCTCCATTTGCGAGTGTGAAAACATAACCTGACGTGGATTTCTTAGTATCAACACACCCCGCAAAATCAGCATCTGAATAACCCACCACCTCGAGGTTATCAGATTTCTTATATGTGGGCATGAGGCCTTTAGTGCCTTGCAAATAACGCAAGACTTTCTTAGCAGCCTTCCAGTGATCCAGACCTGGATTAGACTGATATCTGCCAAGCATCCCGGTCACGAATGCTAAATCAGGGCGAGTGCACACTTGTGCATACATAATGCTTCCAACAATTGAGGCATAAGGAATTGACTTCATCTGCGCAGATTCATAATCATTTCTTGGGCACTGAAAAGTCCCAAATTTATCGCCCTTAACAACAGGAGCAGGCGAGGCTGAGCACTTATGCATATTGTACTTTTTCAGTACCTTTTCAACATATGCTCTCTGAGACAGCCCCAAGATCCCTCTGGATCTGTCTCGGTGAATTTCAATTCCTAAAACATAAGCTGCTTCACCGAGATCCTTCATATCAAACTTTGAGGATAAAAACCTCTTAGTTTCCAGCAGCATATTTTTGTCACTGCTGGCTAAAAGTATGTCATCAACATATAGTATCAGGAAGATAAAATTACTCCCCTTGAACTTGACATAAACACAATTGTCCACTTTATTCTCTTCAAAACCAAATTTTCTTATTACTTCATCAAACTTGAGATACCATTCCCTTGATGCTTGTCTCAAGCCATAGATGGATTTCTTGAGGTGACATCCCAAATGTTCATTTCCTTCCACAACAAAACCCTCCGGTTGTGCGATGTAAACATCCTCATGTAAGTCACCATTTAGAAATGCCGTTTTGACATCCATCTGATGTAGCTCCAAATCATAATGAGCCACAAGTGCCATGATTATTCTGAATGAGTTCTTAGAAGAGACGGGCGAAAATGTTTCTTTATAATCAATTCCTTCTCTTTGAGTGAAGCCTTTTGCCACAAGTCTTGCTTTAAACCTTTCGATATTCCCTTTGGAGTCACGTTTGGTCTTATAGACCCATTTGCATCCAACTCTTTTGGCTCCTTTGGGAATTTCTACTAAGTCCCATACTTCATTAGTACTCATGGACTTCATTTCATCTTTCATAGCATTAAGCCATTCAGACGAAAATTCACTTTGCATGGCTTCTTTAAATGATGTAGGATCATTGTCCAACATCGATTCATTCATATCTTCACTCAAATAAGTAAGATAGTCATCAGGAATTGCAGGCTTTCTAGTCCGCTGTGACCTTCTGAGAGGTTCATTAATTGGCACATCATCAACAATTGAAGGCTGCTGAGAACTTTCAACAGAAACATCATCAGGTGTGACATCTGAAACAGTCACAGGAGTCTCAGCAGGTGTTGCATTGATAATCCTTTCACCAGGAGGTGCAGTATCAGCAGACACCGGGAAAATAGGTTCTTGAATAATTGGAGTCGGGACATATTCCCGTTTTTCCTCCAAAATAATTTCCCGGGGTGTCATGCTCCCCCTCATCATGTCATTTTCCAAGAACACCGCGTGTCTTGTTTCAACAAATTTTGTTGCCTGATTTGGACAATAAAACCGATATGCTTTAGATTTGTCAGGATAACCAATAAAATGGCAACTGACTGTCTTGAGGTCTAATTTTCCCATAATTGGATTAAAAATCCTTGCTTCAGCTGGACAGCCCCATACATGAAAATAGTTCAGGGCCGGTTTTCTCCCAGTCCATAACTCATATGGTGTTTTAGGCACCGATTTACTGGGAACCCTGTTGAGAATATGTGCTGCCGTCTTAAGGGCTTCCATCCATAAATTTACCGGCAAAGTGGAGTGGCTTAACATACTCCGCACCATGTCCATAAGAGTGCGGTTCCGCCTTTCTGCCACCCCATTTTGCTGAGGTTCGCCTGGTGCTGAATACTGGGCCATAATGCCATTTTCCTGTAAATATTTTGCAAACGGTCCAGGAATTTGGCCATAAGTAGTATGTCTGCCGTAGTACTCACCACCACGATCAGATCTTACAACTTTAATCCTTTTGTTTGTTTGATTTTCAACTTCAGCTTTGAAAATCTTGAACTTGTCTAATGCCTCTGCTCTTTCTTTAATGGGATAAATATATCCATAACGGGAGAAATCATCGGTGAACGTTATGAAGGAATTAAAACCATCCACCGATCTCACATTAAACGGACCACATATATCCGTGTGAATTAATTCCAAAACTCCCGTGCTTCGGTTTGCACCTTTCTTAATTTGCTTGGCATATTTTCCTTTGATGCAATCGATACAATGATCAACATCCGCATCCGTAAAATCGAGAGAAGGAAGAACTTGATCCTTAATGAGACGCTCAATCCTCCCCCTCGAAATATGGCCTAACCGATAGTGCCATAATTTCGAAGAAGTCTCATTACTATCTCGTTTGCGTTTGGTACTGACATTCACATTCGAGGTGGAACCCACGTTATTTATATCATCACAGAGGGAAATTACATAAAGTTTGTCTTGTCGTAAGGCAAGACCAACATTATTATTATCATACATAATTATACATTGCTTATTCCCAAAGTGACATACATAACGGTCATCATCTAAGCATGAAACAGAAACTAAATTCCGTTTCATTGAGGGGACATAAAGAACATCATGAAGTAGAAGCTTGAAGCCGGTATGAAGTGTGAGAATAAAATCTCCAAGTGCCTCGGCGTCAGCTTCAACACCATTAGCAACTCTAATGGTTCTTTCCCCTCTTTTTAGGGTCCTCCTCATACGGAATCCCTGCAACGAATTTGAAATATGAATCGTTGCACCTGAATCAATCCACCAAGTGTTGGTGGCATAATTAACATAAAGGGATTCTTCAACAAAAGTAATTACATCAGTACCTTTATTATTGAGCCATCTCTTAAAACCATAGCAATCCTTTTGCTTATGCCCATCTTTACCACAAAAGTGGCATCCTTCAGGTCCTTTCCCTTCTGGATTAGGGGCTTTCTCAGGCTTCTTTTGTTGAGAATTTTTTGAAGACTGGCCTTTATCCTTAAATTTATTAGGCTTAGACTTCATATAATATTTCACAAATTTTTTGTACCTCTTCTTTTGTGAAACTTTGAATTGATTTGCATGCTCAATTCTGTCAGCCTTTAGCCTTTCTTCTTCTTGCACACAGCGTGCCATCATTTCATCAATGCTCCATTTCACATCCATTGCATTATAGTTAATTACAAATGGAGCGAACTCTTGGGGCAAAGATGACATAATAAAATGGACAAGAAAACCATCAGAGATTTCCATTTCCATAGTCTTAAGTTTGGCAGCCATGTTGCATTTCTTCATGATATGCTCTCGAAGACTTCCAGTGGGATCATACTTTTCATCAATTAGTCTCCTAATAAGACTTGTTGCATAAACCTTAGAAGACCCCTTAAATTGATGCTCAATTTTCGCAAAATACCCTTTAGCTGTTTCACAGTCAGGAAGGGCTCCCCTCATACTTTGTGTAATGGAACCCTTTATCATCATAAGGCATTTGCGATTAGAGTCATCCCACTTAGCCTTCATAACATCATAATCCTTCTTGAGGACATCATAATTTTCATCATTTTCTTTAGGTGCCTCAGGAGGATCATTAAGGAGAGCATAGTCAATATTAAGTAAGGCCATCGTTATTTCAAGCTTCTCCTTCCATGTAGCATAATTGCTACCATTAAGTTGCTCAATGCCATTAAGCATTCCCGCAATATGAGAGACATTAGGTGCTGCAAAAGAAAATTCAAAAATGCTTTAGTAAGCATCATCATCATCATCATCATCATAATCAAATTTTATTGATCATATTCAAATCAGCTTTGGCCAGAAATGAAAATGAACAACAAAATTTTGTGGACAAATATTCATCAATTAGCTTTGGCCAAATTGATAAATAAAAGCCACACTTTAATAGTCCTCAATTTCATTAGTTTCTTCTACTAACCCGGTTCACATCAGCTTTGGCCAGAAGTGAAACGAATCAATAAAAGAATTTTGCGGTTTAAATGCCCGTCAAACAACTTTGGTCAGAATGACAAAGCATAAAACCACACTTAATTTGAGGATCCATTAGACTTTATTTCGCAGCGGAAACGTTATGCCATAATGACCATAATAATTTTTCATCATCAAAATAAAATGCCATAAAGAAAAGTAAATAAAATATAATAACATAAATAAACCTAGCATGGCTTAATATGACATACTAAAGTATAAAAGAAATTAGAATGCATAAGCATTAGATTGCTAAAATAACCATAATCATTTATGCATCAATTTTAGCCCTAAAATGTATTTTTTTATTGCATAAAATATGAACATTATCAGGGAAAGATATTTGTTACCCTGAATTTATTTATGCCCTTAACAGAAATTTTCCTTTAGCCCCTCAAAAAACGTAAGTTTTTTTTTTTTTTTCGGGCTAAAAGAAAATTGCTACTGAGCTGAGCCAGGAAAAAATGCAGCCCAGCTCAGCTGGACCCCTTTCACTCCCCCTGGCCTCAGGCCTGGTCCAAGGCCGCCTACCGGCCCAGCCCAAACGGCCTGCAGCCGCGAGCAAAAGAGCAGGCGAGCCTCAGCTCCCCTCGAACCCTAACCCCATTCTCCTCCCTCCCCATCGAACAGGCGACAGAGACGGCGGCGACGGGCGCCAGCCGAAGTGGAGGAAAAAAGGGCGGCGCCGTCGAGGGCCCCTCGCCGGAGCACGCGCGCGGCTTTGGCCAGCACGCGGTTCCGTCGAGTGGTTCCCGGCGGTGCCCTTTGCAAGGCCGACGCACGCGCGTATGCGCACGGGCGTCCCCGCGGCGGCGACGGCGAGCCTTCGTCAGTTCCGGCACGTAGGCAGGCTTCCAACGGCGGCAGCCACGCGAGGAAGAGCTGCGCCACCAGCCGGTGCAGTGGACGGCCAGGCGCTTGAGCGCGAGCCCAAGTGCACCTGGCAGCAACAGAGGTGGCTCCGGCGCCGCCGCAGCTGTCCGACGACGACAGAGCCCATAAGGTATGCATCCACTGTCCTTGAATCATTAGTTGTGCTAGGTTTTACCCAATTTGGGAAATTTCACAATTAGGGTTAGGGTTCATCCATTTAGGAATTTCTGAAATCAAGGTTTTGGCAATTGGGGATTTTCATTTTAGATTGCTTTAATTGACTCAATCCCCTTGCACTTTAAATTGAAACCCCAACATCATTAGTGACACAAATTTCAGAAATTTAGAAACTAGGGTTTCAGTTTTTTGGGGAAATATTAAGAATTGAACATAATTTGCTGATTTCCCCATCAATACTTCGCATAGGCCAAAACCACAACATCATAATAAGAGGAGTAAGGGGAAAATTTCAACTTCTAGGGTTCCACTAAATTGGGGATTCTCACAAGAGATGCTTCAGCCCCCTTTAATTAACATCAAAGTGAAACCCTTGAAGCTCACTTAATCTGTTAGGGCTAGGATCATAATAATTCAGGGCCAAATCATTAGATCAAGCATAGGAAGAAGGCACTTGATCTCATCTTTAGCTTAAACATAATCTGTCAAACATTAACTTGAGCTTGACAGGGCTCAAACTTGATGCTACATGGCTCTGGTGCCATTGTTAAATCCTTTGAATCCACCAGGATCATTAGCATAAGCTTGAGCCACAAATACAATTAGGAGATGAAGTTTACCTTGATCAGATGATCCAGCCATCTCCTCTATTACTGAATCAACACCACCTAGAAACCAGATCAGGTGGCAGTGAAGGATCTTCCCAGTGCTCCTGTGCAAGCTTGATCAGCAGCTTGTTCTTAGAGAGAGAGGAAGAGGTGGATGTGTGTGTGCGTGTGTGTTAGCCTGAGAGCAGCAGCTGGCCACACCTATCTTTTATCCTCTTCCCTCTCTATTATCTTAATGCACAGTGCACCAGGGGACCTCCACCTGGTTGGAGAGGGGCTGCCCCTGATCAGGGCAGCTCAGCAGTTAACTGTAGCTGGCTACAGTGTCCACCGCCCTACTGTAGCTCATTAGATATTTTCACTTAAGATTAATCATAACAGCCACAGTTTAGTCTTTAAGATCATCATAATATCCAACACATAAGTGTTGATGAAAGAGGCCACACTAAGTGAGTACATCGGTATTTGCATAGGGTGTTGTTGCATAAGAACCCAATAGCATAACTTCTGATGCATCATCCCTTAGATGGGAGTGACGAAATCGAGTAATTCTTCAATGACATGGGAGAGGAACTTGTGTCGGGCACTTGTGTGCCTTGTTACAAGGCTCGCCGCAACTGGAGCATAGGACCTTGAAGCGCCTAAAGCGCCTTGAGGGCCTCCACCTTGTCGCCGGTCTTGGTGGAATCACCCTTTTTGCCTTCCTCCGGTGCATTGCCGGAGAAGTGGTTCTTGTCCTAGTGTGTTGCTCCTCTGCCTGGGTCCAGTTTACTTGAGGAACGTCGCTTGCTGGAGTCCAAGTCCTTGGCGAATGATTTTGGCTTGTGTACCTTGACCTGTTATGAATACAAGGAGTGCCTAGTGATATGGAGGAATGTTGCATATGTAAGCAGTAAAAATAAGCATGCCTAGTTATTGTCGGCAATGAAAAGAAAGGGAGAAATATATGCATGGGATATGGAGGCGTGTTGTACATGTACAATATTAATAAGGATTGCTTAATTATAATTGAACATGTAGCCATTCAGTTGAACACTTGACTGTAGATGGAAGAACACACTGCATACCCGGTGCACATCTAGTTAAAGAAGTATCCTCCTGAATCCTACAATTATAACTATGATACAAAAAAATCTCCAGAGAATCATAAAGCAACTGACCATTATGTGTTAAATGACAGGATCAAGATGATAATGAATTTGGTAAAAATAGTCTCACTCTCATGGTGAGTGCAACAATACAAATATTTCAGTTCTCAAAGTAACTCTCATGGCCACAAGAAAATACTCCCTCCATTCTTAAATATACGATGTTTTGGTGGTTCAAATTAGGAACGGCGGGAGTATATAAAGGCATTGGCACATCTATGCCTACTGCCCAGATGCATCAGATTTCACTACATCGAAAGTTCAATCTTCTCTTTCCGCAAAAAAAATAAAAAAAATTCAATCTTCTCAAAGCGTGCAACAACTCCCGAACTATATCAGGTTGAAGTAGATATTCTGTATATCCTCCTCAGACCATTTGTACAACATGGTTCAAGAATCCTGGTTAAACATATCATATTATTCGTCGGAGGGTAAGCTAGCTCCGGTAGGGGAGCGGTGACCGCGACCCATCACCGGCTTGGTCTCACGGCAATAGTGGTTGTTCAGTGGTCTTGAAAGCTTGATGTATTTTTTATTATATTTAAGATGCTTTGTACTTTCGGTGAATTTTTATAATAAATCTATTCATTTAGTAAAAAACAATGTATCATATGCATAATGTTGTATTCCTCTCAAATACTCCCTTCGTCCGAAAATACTTGTCATCAAAATGGATAAAAGGGAATGTATCTAAATGTATTTTAGTTTTAATTACATCTCTTTTTGTCCATTTGGATGATAAGTATTTTCGGCACGGAGCGAATACGTAGCAAGTAACTAGGGCGGTGAGAGAGCTTTGAAATTTACACTGGAAGAAAAATGGGAAAATAACAGGACGGGCCTCAGAACGGATCCATGCATGCCTAGCTGACATAAACACTGCGCTGACTTACTGTGAGCTCGTGCCAATAGGATTAGGCCAAATTAGTCGGCATTGCATCACTTGCCGTACAGTTGCACGTAACGAACCACGATGATAATCTCAAAGAGAGAAGAAGACAAAGAGAGAAATTGAGATTGAGTATGGAATGACATAATGGATTTGGAGTACGTGTAATAGAACTCAAGTAATTAACCCACAGATACATGTACACTTGTGTCCCTCCTTGATGAATAAAACTTTAATTTAGCTGCATGTAAGTCGCCTAAAATTTAACAGAAAAAAATTTGTCACCAAAATTTTTATTTTGGGTCAATCGATTCAGTGTGTCATTAATCTTGCTTTGCGATTCCTGTTGTTTTTTCTAGTGTTTTCTCACCTGTGTTTAGGCTTTGTTAAATCGACTGACCACATTTTCTTTAGCAACGACTGACCACATATTCGGCCAGTCAATTCTTTAACGATCCAAAGCCCATTACAAGGTGCGACCCAACCTTCCCCTTTCTCCCTTGTTTATTTTTTCTTGTTTTCTCTTTTTATCTGTTTTTTGCATTCCTTCTTTCTTTTTCATTTTTAAATAGTTGATTTATTTTTTATTTTGGGGCTATATTTGGGATGTTGGGTAAGTGTAAATGTATGCACACAAATACCATACAATATATATCAAAATTGGACTATTATATAGTTAATCTTTGCATATTAGTAAAGTGTAATTTCTGTGCAAAATCGTGTCCAATTTTTTTTTCTCCTTAAAGGATAATACCAATGCTACTAATTCATTTTTTCTTATAAAACTTTATTATTTTATTTCTCATTATTTTATTTTATTTTTCATATTATTTAAAGGTAATATCAATGCCACAAATTCATACCTTCTTGGTGAGCTTATGTTTGTAAAAAAATCACTATATTCTTACATATTTCAATAAAAAAAAGTTTCATGTATATCGTGTGTAAATTTTCTCACTGTTTGTTTTATATTTATTTTATTTTCTTTAAAGAGTTATACCAATGCCACCAATTCATTCTTTCTTAAGAAACTTCATTATGTCAATATTGTTTTATTTTATTTCATATTTAAGGGTAATACCAATGCCACTAACTACACTACTAAATTATTATTCTTGCATATTCTTTAAAAAGCGCACTTTTCTGTATATAGTTTGCAAATTTTGTCATTGTTTGTATTACATTCTTTTAGTATTATTTCTTCTTAAAGGGTAATACCAATGTCACTAATTCATTCTTTCTTAAGAAAAATCTTTGTTTTAATTTAGTTTTAGTTTTTATGTTACTTTGTTTAATCTTTAAGGGTAATACCAACTCCACTAATTTATTCTTCCTTACAAACATTCATGATCTTGATTTTATTTTATTTTTGTTTCATCTTTCTAGTTTATTAATGGTAATTCCAATGCCACTATTCATTCCTTTTTAGGCTTTTTTCGAAAATTCCCTGATCATATGAGTATTCTTTGATATTATAAAATTTTCAATTTTTGTAAACTATTTGTAAATTTTGTAATTCTTTTTTTTACATATTTTATTTTTCTTTTTTCTTAAAGGGTAATACCAATGCCACTCTTTCAATTTTATTTAGAAAACTTCATTAGTTGGATTTTATTTTACTTTTTATATCTTGAAAATTCTTTATTATGAAAACTTCATTTTTTATTTTTGTGTCTGTAAGTATACACACTAGTACTATACAATATGTATGCTAATTATACTAGTGTGAAAATTGCGCTATTATATATTTATTCTTTGCATCATACAGAAACTGTAATTTATGCCACTAATTCATTATTCCTTAGAAAAATTTATTTTCTGCAAAAAAAAAATTACAGATGTAAGTTTTTTTTTTCATCTTATAGAAAGCATAATTTATGCATAAACTTTGTCATTTTTTTCTAGTTTCTTTCTTCTTAATGGGTAATACCAATGCCACTAATTCATTCTTTCTTAGGGAACTTCATTATTTTAGTTTCTATTTTTCTTTTCTTTCTTCCTTTAGGCTAATACCAAAATCACTACTTAAGTCCTTACCAAACTTATTTTTTGTGAAAATTCTACTAATATATGCTTATTCTTGCATGTTATATTAAACTGTCATTTCTATGTAAATTATGTTCAACAAAATCATTACTAATTTTTCCTTATTCTTTATGAAATTTTCTTTCATTATTTGTTTTATCCTGGTCGACGGGTCTAGATATTCTGCTTAACTATCTTCCCATTTGGTTATACTCCAATAAAAATCACATCCTAACCTCGTATATAAATCCCAGCTTGGTAGGTGAGATATAAAAAGGTTACGATGTTATCGAATATTTAAAGTATGTAGGCGAGTTCTTAGATAATTTTTGGATATCACGGTTTGGTAGTTGATGTAACAAAAAACAATATTGTTTGTGGTATGCGCTCATTGTAAGTTTTCTTTATCCACAACATTCATTCATGACATTTTCACCCTTTTCACAAACGTGCATAAGGCCAACTCCACCGCGCGACCTCATCCTATCCGGCCCCGTCTGTTGGGGTAAAACGGACAAATTGGACAGCCCAGCGCGCGGGAGCGAACGGACTTTTGTCCGTTTTGTGTCCGCTTTCGACTCATCCCCGGGCCAAGTTTGCGTCGCTTTTGGGGTGAAACGGACACTGAAAGATCGTGGATGTCGCCTAGAGGGGGGGTGAATAGGCGCTTTAAAATAATTACGGTTTAGGCTTGAACAAATGCGGAATAAACCTGGTGGTTAATTTGCCAAGCACAAAATCTACAACAACTAGGCTCACCTATGTGTACCAACAACTTATGCTAAGCAAGATAAACAACTAGGTGATAGCAAGATATATGACAAGAAAAAATATGGCTATCACAAAGTATAGTGCATAAGTAAAGGGATCGGGTAAGAGATAACCGAGGCACGCAGAGACGACGATGTATCCCGAAGTTCACACCCTTGCGGATGCTAATCTTCGTTTGGAGCGGTGTGGAGGCACAATGCTCCCCAAGAAGCCACTAGGGCCACCGTAATCTCCTCACGCCCTCGCACAATGCAAGATGTCGTGATTCCACTAAGGGACCCTTGAGGGCGGTCACCGCACCCGTACAAATGGCAACCCTTGGGGGCGGTCACCGAACCCGTACACTTTGGCAACCTTAGGGGGCGGTCACCGGTACCCGTCAAATTGCTCGGGGCAATATCCACAACCTAATTGGAGACCCCGACGCTTGCCCGGAGCTTTACACCACAATGATTGAGCTCCGAACAACACCAACCGTCTAGGGCGCCAAGGCACCCAAGAGGAACAAGCTCTAGGGTGCCCAAACACCCAAGAGTAATAAGCTTCTCAAACTTCACTTCCACGTATCACTGTTGAGAACTCAAACTGACGCACCAAATGCAATGGCAAGGGCACACGGAGTGCCCAAGTCCTTCTCTCTCAAATCCCACCAAAGCAACTAATGCTAGGGAGGGAAAAGACAGGAAGAACAAGAAGGAGAACACCAAGAACTCCAAGATCTAGATTCAAGGGGTTCCCCTCACCTAGAGGAGAAAGTGATTGGTGGAAATGTGGATCTAGATCTCCTCTCTCTTTTCCCCCAAAAACTAGCAAGAATCCATGGAGGGATTGAGAGATAGCAAGCTCGAAGAAGGTCAACAATGGGGGAAGAACACGAGCTCAAAGGATAAGGTTCAATGGGGAAGAAGACCCCCTTTTATAAGGGGGGAGAAAATCCAACCGTTATCCCCACCAACCAGCCCGCAGCGAGCGGTACTACCGCTCTAGGGAATGGTACTACCGCTGGCTGTAGCGGTACTACCGCTTGGCCCAGCGGTACTACCGCTGGGACCAAGCACAACGCCAATGAGAGAAAATCGAAGAGAAAGAGCCCCGGAGCGGTACTAGAAGCGGTGGTAGGGCGGTACTACCGCTTATAAGCGGTACTACCGCGCCTACTGCCGCTCCTACTGCCGCCCAACCCGACACGAGAAGCATCGGTCTCGAATCGAGGCGGCACTAGCGCGGAACCGGAGCGGTACCACCGCATATAGCCATGGGCGGTACTACCGCTGTGAACCAGCGGTACTACCGCTTGTGGCTATAAGCGGTACTACCGCTCTGGCCCAGCAGTACTACCGCAGGAGCAACAATAAAACCAAAACTGCCATAACTTCTGCAAATGAGCTTCGAATTGAGCAAACTCAAGCTTGTTGGATAGGGGAAGATGTGAAGCATCAAAACTGCGACTGGTTGGTAAGAAGAGGCAGGGAGGTATGCCTAGTATATAGAGGAGTGAACACTCCATCAGAGAAGAACCGGTATAACCTCCAACATCGAAAACATCATAGAAGATGCATGAGTGAACTCCATTTTCGATGAACTCGAGCTTGTCATCAAGATGACCATAAGCTCAAAAACTCACAATGAGAAGAACCAAACAAGAACCAATAAATATGATGCAAGGATGCAATGGTTTGAGCTCTCTACTAACGATACGATCAAGCTACCAACTTGAGAGGCCCCCTTGATAGTACGGCAAACGATCCTATAACCCGGTCTCCCACTACCACCACGAGATCGGTAAAATAGAAAACCTATCAAGGGCAAACCTTTGCTTTGCACAAAGTCCATTTGAGCTAGATGTAGACGATCTTGACTTCCTCAAGTTGGACCATCTTTCTTGATTGCATTGTCTCGGTGAAGACTAGTAGATTACTCCCCCATACTCCACTATGGGTGAGCCACTCTTCGGCATATCTTCACAAGTCCATTATCACCACAATGGACGACAAGCTTCAAGCACTTGATCTCTTCATGATGCTCCACTTGAACTTGCACACCACAACCTAACCCCACAAAGAACTCTCACAAAGACCATGGGTTAGTACACAAAGCGTGAATGACAATGCTTACCATACCATGGGATTGCTTGATCCCTCTCGGTACATCTTCTACACTTTGTGTGTTGATAAACTTGATTCATTCTTTGACTTAGTTTTGATCAACCTTGAATCTTTCCAACTCTCTTCATTTGGATGATGTCTTGAAGGTAAACATGAATGATCACAAACTCTTCTTCTTCAAGACATGCTTGCAATAAGCTCAACACGCACAAGACCAAACTTTGGATAATTCCTTAATAGCATCTTGGTCATCACAAACCCTCCTTGAAACCAACAAATGAACTCCAAGAAAAGCGTATGGACAAACCCTTCAAATATAACTCAAGGCAACCATTAGTCCGTAGAGATTGTCATCAATTACCAAAACCACACATGGGGGCACCGTATGTTCTTTCAATCTCCCCCATTTTGGTAATTGATGACAATCACTTTCAAGAGAGTTTAAACAAGGAATTATGCATCACCTTACCATGCAACAATAATGTATGCGCATGAGATGCAAAAGCTTAGGAACAAAACCAAAGCAAGAAGAGAGAAGAGACAACTGTCTAAACTTCCTCACAAAACTAAACTCTCTGAAACTTCTCCCCCATTGGCATCGATTGCCAAAATGGACGAAAAGCTTAGAAGGCCAATATAACTTGTGTTCCTCCATAAATTGTGTATTCCTCAAAATAGAGAGTGGAATGCAATACATATATCCAACTGTAAATACTTGGAGGAAGACAAACTATATTGAGCCCCAAAGATTGCAAAAGAATGATATGCCACAAAGGCATAACAAAGGGATAAAAACACGCAATCAAGAAATCAAAGGATACCAATTGAATCAAGTTATCAAAAGATACCAATTGACCCAACTAGACCAATGATCCTACATGCCAAATGAATAAAAGATATTATGATAAGAGCAAAGGAGTGTTCTAGAGAAACTAGAGAAGCTCCCCATGATTTGTGCACAATTTAGTTTTGTATTTGGATACAACGAGCACAGGATCGTCGCTCCCCCAAGATCAATAGAACCTCACGAGCAACGGAGTGTTCTAAGGACACTAGTGAAGCTCCCCATAATTTATGCACTCCTTATAATATTTTCATTAGGAGACCAAGTGCACAAAATAGGATCATCACTCCCCCAAGATCAATAGACACTCACACCAAGTGCAAGTGAGCATGAAGGAAACAAAGCCTAGCACTTGCAACAAACAACTGGTTGAGCAATATATAAAAGAGTCAACTTAAGAGTAGGCTCAACCAAAATGATGTGTGTGAGTCATGGCAAAGCACTTGAGAAGATTGATGTATGGATGAACATTAAGCATCAATATACTCTTGAATGAATGAGATACACAGTGCAAGGCCTATCATTCCCACACACAACAACAAATGGGTTCACAAGCTCACTACTAATCATATAAATAACCTATGCTTGTGACAACCTGTGGTGAAGATATAAAAAGGATAGGTTTTTCTTGAGGAGGGGTACCAATAGAAATGGCAAAAGCCTCGTCAAGACAAGCAAGAGAAAAAAATGATCTTCACCACAAAAGAGTGCATCAAGATGCAACGATATAAGATCTGCACTCGAGACACACACCTTCACGGAGCCACCAAAGAAATAAAACAGGAACGAAAAGGTGGATGTGAAAGAAGGGGATATCAAATAGATATGCAACTTCTCTCAAGTGCATAAGATTCTAGGTAGATGAAGATCATGATGATATCAATCCACAAAGAAGGATGTACACACGAAATTATTGCAAAAAAGAATGAATAAGATATCCCCAAGGAAGTCATAAATATACCAATAATATATTTGCTTGAAGGCATAGCACATGGCTAGATATGTTCTTATTGTATATAAATGAGTTCGAACCACACGAGCATCAAAGACATCACAACTAGCAACAAGAGATCATTGTTGGGATGCTTTGAGAAAGTAAACAAGTATCATAAGAAGGAATGACTAACATGCCATGATACAACTTACACAAGGTTGGTGCAAGAAATGTGTGCATGAAGTATATGGTGGTACTTGTTACCGAGATACCATTGGAAGGATGTAGTAGATACCAATTGAAGGTAGATAGTAGTTCATTGATCATCCTAGCTTGACTCCAATAAGCACATGGTGACACCACCTTCCTTTTGAATGAGCCGAGCATCCAATGCATCTCCAATTGTTCCTAGAACACCAACAAAAACAAAATGGTACCCAAACTCATTGGGACCAAAGAGTTAGAAACACCAATACATAGGAAAAACTCCACAAACATATGTGCATTTATATATGAAAATGAATTTCATGCACATCTCATCCAAATTGAGACTAGGTGGTGTTTCCCTTATATATTGGGTTAAAGAAAGAAAGCATGCCAAAGAAAATACATGAAGTAAATATGCATGCTCAAGACTTTCAAGAAAGGAAACAAAATGAAAAAGAAATACCAAGTGAAAATAGGATACCAAATGGAGAAATCATCACTTGGAAGATATCTATTAGAAGATACATCAAGGAATGAGATATCCATTGATACACGCAAAAGGGAAGATATCGGACTCCCAAAAGAGAGGATGGTTCCAAACAAATCAAACCATCTACAAAGTTTCATGATGGCACAAGTACCAAAAAGAAACGGCTTGCCTTCCATCAACACACACTTGATATGGATCACAAGATGAGTGTTCTATTGAAAATAGGATAGCCCCCCCATGAATTGTGCATTTAAAGAGAATTCGCATTCGAGTACAAAATGCACAAGGTGGGATCACCACTTTCACTATATCTAGAAAACACTCGACAAAAACAATAAAACACGAGACCCACAAGTGGCCTGGAAGGAAATGGGAGTTGACACAAACTTGGCAAGAGATAAGACAAATAAAACCAAAAGACAATGTAAAGATGATCAATAATTTCCACCACATAAATGATTACCAATTGTCAAAGACAAGAGGTATTTGGAAATAATTCCCGGTAATAGATAGCAATGATATCCAACATCATCTTCACAACAAACACAAGAAAAATGCAACTTGTAGAGCTAACATGCCACCTAGGAATAACATAATTTATACTATCAACTCTAGGTGACAATATCTCAAATTTACACATTTTCTAGGCTTGTAATATGCACATAGAATATTACTCCCCCATAATGTGATACCAATGAAAAATTACCAAGATGCAAAAGAGAACCAACAAGAGATAATTAATGGAACATTTAGAATTTGAATTTCTCATGAGAAGACATACCACATAGAGACTAGATAATCTTGTAATATCAATACTAGATGGTATTCCTCATGTACACACATTTATAGGATTGTGAGATGCACAAAGCACATCACTCCCCCAAAATGGGATGTTCCATTAATCTCTCACACGAGCCAACTAAGATAAAAGCAAGATGCACAAAGGCTCAACGCACGACACACACATACATGATGTGCACACCAATATACACATACTTGATTTCTCAAAATACGCAAATTGGACGCACAACATATACAAACACATGCAAGGAACAAAACCAAAACATGCAAAGGGGCAAGTAACTTTCAATGTAAACAATTTAAGCACGAGTTACCGCAAGGAGGAACTTGGATATAAGATAGAAACTTGATAATCCGAGTGACTTGGCTTGAGACAATATGAATGATGAAGACCCCTTAATTCTTTATAATGTAGCCAAGTCTCCAATGCCCTCCAACAACGCCTATTGATCAAGTTTTAGCTTGTTGGTCCCCAAGCAAGTTGGGTCCTAAGAGGTTAGTCACAATAGGCTTGGCCACCCAAATGGTTATTTTCTTGACACCACTTTGAGTACCAACGAACTTGGCAAACACATTGCCAACATTATCCTTCCCAAGAAAATAGACATCATCAATAATAATTGGGTTGGATAAGTTACCACTAGTGCATGAAGAAGCAAGGTGACCCTTCTCACGGCATAGGTAGCAACATCTACTCTTCACTTTCTTCTTATTTGATTTCTCAAAATGAGAAGCATTACCATGAGTCTTCTTGGGAAGCGGCCTTTCTCCAACTTGAGGTTGAGCACGAGATTGAACTTGTGGCCTCTTCCCTTGTTGCTTGTCACTAATGGCCTTCTTCTTCAATGGGCAAGATCTAACATGATGCCCTTTAATTTTGCACTTGAAGCAAATTATCTCGGCCGAATTCTTGAGTTGTTCTTGGCCCTTCTTCTTGTTGCTCTTGGACTTCTTCTTCTTATTGGAGTTGAATCCAAGTCCACCTTTGTCATTGGGGGATTTTTGCACACTCAAGATATTTTTGAGTGTGGACTTCCCTTCATGACATTTTTCCAAGTCTTTCTTCAAGGAAGAGACTTGGGCCTTGATCTCTTTGATTTCCTCTACATGGTTAGTATCAACACAAGTACTAGAGGAAGTATAGGCTTCATTGTTAGAGCAACAAGGCAAGGAAAGCAATTCATCACAAGATGTACCAATGTTATGCATAGATGAATTACGAGGACTAGCACATGGCAGTATAGCATTTTGACTAGAAGTAGTGCTAGCGACCACATGAGACTCACTAGATGTTAGCTTGATAATCATAGCCTCATGAGCTATCTTTAGCACACTATGGGATATTAGAAGATCATCATGAGAGCTTGTGAGCTTTACATGACTTTCTTCCAATTTCCCATAATTGCTAGATAGCAACTCAAGCTGAGCCCTTAGCTCAACATTCTCCTTCAAAATGGATGCTTCACTAGAAACGGAGTTAGTAGCACAAGCATCATCAATAATAGCAAGAGGAGAAGGCAACTTGGTAAGCTCTTTAGAATATGAAGCTTTAAGTTGAGCATGAGAATCAGTGAGTTTGATGAGCTCACTCTTAATGACCCTTGAGCCATTTTCGAGGTGCTCAAAATCCTCAAGGAGTTTAGCATGTGCAACTTCAAGCTTCTCATTTTTAGTTTCAAAATCATTAGCCACCTCGAGAGCTCTATCACGGGATTCCTTTATTCTAGATAGTTCTAGAGCAAAAGTCTCCTCAAGAGATTCCTTGGTGGTTTGTTCAAGTTCAAGAGCTTGCGAGAGGTCGGCGATCTCATTAGCGTAATCACGCTCATGACCTTCCATTTTCTCAATGGTGACCTCATGCTCCTCTAGATGAGATTCCAACTCATCAATATATTTCTTGCCCTCAATGGCAATAGACATGATTTCCATGAAGTTGGAACGAGCAATTTTATTTTTATGAAGAGCCTTAACAACCATTTCCCCCTTAATTTTTAAGGAGGCAACATTATCATTCTTTTCATCATTATCAACATCATCATCATTGTCATCATCACTATCATCACAAGATATATTGGGATTCAAAGTGGGAGATACCTTTGAAGCCTTAGCCATAAGGCAAAACGCAATAGATGATGATGTAGGATCCCTTGAAGCACCATTCAAGACTACATCTTGTTCCATGGGGTGTTGGGTTTCCTCTACATTGTTAGCACAACAATTCGAGGAAATAGATGCATTTTTATCATGGCAACAAGACATAGCAAGCATATCATCATGAGTTTTAGTCAAGCATTTTCTACATGATATGCAAGGACTATCAACACAAGCATGTGAAACATGTATGGTGCTCGAAGTGTTAAAGTCCAAAGAAGATGAATTGCAATAAGATAGTGGTGAAGGATCATCGACAATAAGCATACTATCATCATTGCAATGACCAATACTACTCACGATATCATTACCTTGTGGCAAACCACATGTAGGTGAAGTAGAAGAAGTTGAGAAGACAACACGGCCGGAGGTGGAGGGAGAACAATCATTCCCACAATTCTTGGACACACCATATTTATCTTGAAGCTTTGTCCACAACTCATGAGCATCTCGGAACGGCATGAGTTGAAATATAACTACACTGCTCAAAGTATCGAAAAGCACATTAGAAGCTTGAGCATTGAGATAAGAGTTTTTCTCATCCTCTAAAGATAATCTTTGGGGATCCTTTGGAGGAGAAAAACTCATATCTACAATTCACTCTAAATTTGGGTCAATGATCCTAAAGAGATTAAGCATGCGAATTACCCAAACATCAAAAATTGTGCCATCAAAACTAAGAGTGTCAGAGAATCCTAAACCCCTAGTCGACATCCTTACTCTCTAGGCGGTTAAGCCCTATAAAGAGAGACGAGACTCTGATACCAATTGAAAGATCGTGGATGTCGCCTAGAGGGGGGGGGGGTGAATAGGCGCTTTAAAATAATTACGGTTTAGGCTTGAACAAATGCGGAATAAACCTGGCGGTTAATTTGCCAAGCACAAAACCTACAACAACTAGGCTCACCTATGTGTACCAACAACTTATGCTAAGCAAGATAAACGACTAGGTGATAGCAAGATATATGACAAGAAACAATATGGCTATCATAAAGTATAGTGCATAAGTAAAGGGATCGGGTAAGAGATAACCGAGGCATGCAGAGACGACGATGTATCCCGAAGTTCACACCCTTGCGGATGCTAATCTCCGTTTGGAGCGGTGTGGAGGCACAATGCTCCCCAAGAAGCCACTAGGGCCACCGTAATCTCCTCACGCCCTCGCACAATGCAAGATGTCGTGATTCCACTAAGGGACCCTTGAAGGCGGTCACCGAACCCATACAAATGGCAACCCTTGGGGGCGGTCACCGAACCCATACACTTTGGCAACCTTTGGGGGCGATCGCCGGTACCCGTCAAATTGCTCGGGGCAATCTCCACAACCTAATTGGAGATCCCGACGCTTGCCCGGAGCTTTACACCACAATGATTGAGCTCCGAACAACACCAACCGTCTAGGGCGCCAAGGCACCAAAGAGGAACAAGCTCTAGGGTGCCCAAACACCCAAGAGTAATAAGCTTCTCAAACTTCACTTCCACGTATCACTGTGGAGAACTCAAACTGACGCACCAAATGCAATGGCAAGGGCACACGGAGTGCCCAAGTCCTTCCCTCTCAAATCCCACCAAAGCAACTAATGCTAGGGAGGGAAAAGAGAAGAAGAACAAGAAGGAGAACACCAAGAACTCCAAGATCTAGATCCAAGGGGTTCCCCTCACCTAGAGGATAAAGTGATTGGTGGAAATGTGGATCTAGATCTCCTCTCTCTTTTCCCCCCAAAACTAGCAAGAATCCATGGAGGGATTGAGAGATAGCAAGCTCGAAGAAGGTCAACAATGGGGGAAGAACACGAGCTCAAAGGATAAGGTTCAATGGGGAAGAAGACCCCCTTTTATAAGGGGGGAGAAAATCCAACCGTTATCCCCACCAACCAGCCCGCAGCGAGCAGTACTACCGCTCTAGGGAGTGGTACTACCGCTGGCTGCAGCGGTACTACCGCTTGGCCCAGCGGTACTACCGCTGGGACCAAGCACAACGCCAATGAGAGAAAAACGAAGAGAAAGAGCCCCGGAGCGGTACTAGAAGCGGTGGTAGGGGGTACTACCGCTTATAAGCGGTACTACCGCGCCTACTGCCGCTCCTACTGCCGCCCAACCCGACACGAGAAGCATCGGTCTCGAATCGAGGCGAAACCGGAGCGGTACCACCGCATATAGCCATGGGTGGTACTACCGCTGTGAACCAGCGGTACTACCACTTGTGGCTATAAGCGGTACTACCACTCTGGCCCAGTGGTACTACCGCAGGAGCAACAATAAAACCAAAACCGCCATAACTTCTGCAAATGAGCTCCGAATTGAGCAAACTCAAGCTTGTTGGATAGGGGAAGACGTGAAGCATCAAAACAGCGACTGGTTGGTAAGAAGAGGCAGGGAGGTATGCCTAGTATATAGAGGAGTGAACACTCCATCAGAGAAGAACCGGCATAACCTCCAACATCGAAAACATCATAGAAGATGCATGAGTGAACTCCGTTTTCGATTAACTCGAGCTTGTCATCAAGATGACCATAAGCTCAAAAACTCACAAGGAGAAGAACCAAACAAGAACCAATAAAGATGATGCAAGGATGCAATGGTTTGAGCTCTCTACTAATGATACGATCAAGCTACCAACTTGAGAGGCCCCTTTGATAGTACGGCAAACGATCCTATAACCCGGTCTCCCACTACCACCACGAGGCCGGTAAAATAGAAAACCTATCAAGGGCAAATCTTTGCTTTGCACAAAGTCCACTTGAGCTAGATGTAGACGATCTTGACTTCCTCAAGTTGGACCACCTTTCTTGATTGCATTGTCTCGGTGAAGACTAGTAGATTGCTCCCCCATACTCCACTAGGGTGAGCCACTCTTCGGCATATCTTCACAAGTCCATTGTCACCATAATGGACGACAAGCTTCAAGCACTTGATCTCTTCATGATGCTCCACTTGAACTTGCACACCACAACCTAACCCCACAAAGAACTCTCACGAAGACCATGGGTTAGTACACAAAGCGTGATTGACAATGCTTACCATACCATGGGATTGCTTGATCCCTCTCGGTACATCTTCTACACTTTGTGTGTTGATAAACTTGATTCATTCTTTGACTTAGTTTTGATCAACCTTGAATCTTTCCAACTCTCTTCATTTGGATGATGTCTTGAAGGTAAACATGAGTGATTACAAACTCTTCTTCTTCAAGACATGCTTGCAATAAGCTCAACACCCACAAGACCAAACTTTGGATAATTCCTTAATAGCATCTTGGTCATCACAAACCCTCCTTGAAACCAACAAATGAACTCCAAGAAAAGCCTATGGACAAACCCTTCAAATATAACTCAAGGCAACCATTAGTCCATAGAGATTGTCATCAATTACCAAAACCATACATGGGGGCACCGCATGTTCTTTCAACCACGTGGACGCGCGGGCCATCTGCGCGTGTCCTCCTCTAGCCCGCCCGTCGGTGGCACAGGGCGGGCCTTTTTCTATCCACCTCCCTCCCTCCCTCCGACCGCACCCCCTCCACTCTTCCCCACTGTTTCCCTCGCTGCTGACGCCGTCGCCGCTCCCATTGCAGCCGTGCAGTTCGGACGCGCGCTCGCCCATGCCCTTCCCCTCGGCGCCACCGAGCTACCCAACCACGGCCATCTGGTTTACGCACCCGCTGGCCGGATTTGGGGCGGATCCGGTCGGTCTTGAGCTCGCCCGGCTGTGGGAGGCCGGGCCGCGCCATGGACTGGCTAGGCACCTCGCCGGAAGGCCCTGGCAGGGCCACAAGGCCACATGCAGGCAGTGGCTCCTCCTCTAGCCGCTCGGATCTGCATCGTCGGTGGTCCGCAGGCAGATACACGAATGGCGGGCGGCCGGGCTCGGTGCTAGCCCAAAAGCTCGTCGGAGCACCGTTGCCACTCATTAAGTGCGACGACTGCCCAAAGAAGATCGTGCGCCACGCGTCTACAACGCCGGAACATCCCGGATGGGTGTTCATCAAGTGCTTAAACGATGGGGTATGTGCTATTTGTTAACTTTGGTTTTGCTCCCAGATTTGACAACTTGTGCTAACTTGAAATTTTATTGTGTAGCATGCATGCAAGTTTCGGTATTGCAAAGAAGTGTACATCGATATATTAATAGTGCACAATTTAATAGATGTTCGTGTACTTTTAGCTAGAATAGAGGTTGTAGATGAGACAAGTGCACTCGTTGCTAGATTAGAGGCTAGACACGAGACTAGGTGTGAGGAAGCAACATCTACTTATGACTTAAAGAAGAAAGGAGGGTGCAACATCAAGTCTCCTCCACAGATCAACAACGAGTGCATCGAGAAGGCCCTAACCCAACTCAAGGGAGGAGTTATGGAAGATGGGTATCTTCTAAAATATATTCTTGTGGTTCTTATTTTCTTTGGCCTTGCTTTACTAGTCAAAATATGATGATGTATTGTCATGTACCAAAAATGAATGATAAAAAAAAGTTAAGGACTTGCAATGAAAAATGCACACGGACAGGATGCGGCCGGGAAGCGTCCGCGCGCTGGGCGCACGACCATCGCATCCCAGAACACGCCCGGATACGACCATAAATCCCTATCCAAACGGACAGAATCCGGACAAAACGGACGTCCATTTGAGGTCGTGCAGTGAAGTTGGCCTAAGTAACTTTTCACCGAGCTACCGTCGCCAACACTTTCGTTAGATGGGCAAAGCTCATGCGCTGCTTGTCTCCACGCCCGGCTCTAAGTACTAGCATATGAGCATTCATATGCGCACGGAATTATCAGCATGAAGCAGATCGACCGAAATGAATTTGTGATCAGTCGAATGGCTTAATTTTTTTCCGGCCAACTAACCTCTAGCCAGTCCCATAAACTTTCAATATACGTTCTTTATCGGCCACGATTGCTATTCTGGTGAGCTAATTCTGTGAGGCATTAGCGTAACTAAGAATGTTTCAGCGGCTCCAGTAAGAGAGGGATGTTGACCGCGACGTGTCTTCGACTCGCTTCAATGCTGGTAATCGTCACTAAGTGGTTCACGGATCTTGTTCTAATTTGGTAAAGTATACAGTGTACAAGCGCTAATCGTTCGTTATGTGCTTATGTGCTGGCACATGGCCGTTGAACAAGCTATAAGTAAGGCGTCTGGTTTAAACACGCAATGTATCACCTCACATCTGTTAGAAGTTGACGTGTTAGTCATGGCGCGGGATGATTTAATCCAAATATCCAGTGCCCCTCATTTTCCACGCATCGACCTCATGGTCGATCATTCGTGCCGCATGTTTCTCCAACCAAATTATAGTTGCATTATCTAACCAGCATTCGCAGGTACGTATAATGAAGGTAGCAGTATTAGTAAAGTACAACCTCTCCTTCTATCAGCTAAGCAACAGCAACAGCAGCAGCAACGACTAATCGGTGGCTTGTATCCAAGCACCATTCATGTGCTTAGTCGACTTTTCGGTCAGAGGAATAGCTGTCCTGGTTACAGACGACACCCACAGAGTAGTTGTTTTTGCTTGATAGTTACGTACGAGGCAAGAAGAAGTCAGAGGGACACGTATGACGGCCATATCCAAAAGTCCAACTCCCACCGTATACGTACGCACGCACAAGTGTACGTACGACCCCGGGTGGCTTAGGTAGCAACATCAGAAAGAACGGACAAAGAGTGAGAGAGAGGAGAGAGAGATCGGCAGCGTCACGTATCAATCGCGGTCGTATACATCCACGCACCCTTATGTTCTATCCGATCCACACGACGATAAGAATGGATTGCTGATAAGTCAGCTCTCTTTTCTCTCTCGCACAAGGTCAGACCTCTACGTACCCCCGGCCGCGTGCAACTCGGCAAATTTGACTATTTTGACCTGTTGCTGCAATCAATTCACAGAATAAAGTGCCCGTGAAACTATTTCACAGCCATAACATTTTTTTGTAGCGTCTGCCACGACGGCGCTGCACCCTACTGTGCAGCGCCTGCCTCGGAGGCGTTGCACGCCTGTCCACCGTGGCAGTCCCCTGGCCCGCACCCGGCCGTGCAACGCCTCCCACACAGGCGCCACACAGTGTAATGTGCAGCGCCTCCGAGCCAGGCGCTGCACTATCACTTATCCAACATATATAGAAATAGAGACAAGTTCAACACATATAGAAATACGACAAGTTCAACACATATAGAAATAGAGACACAAGTCCAACATAGCGTTCGACATTACTATCAACATAGCGTTCGACATGACAAAAAGAGACACATATAGAAATATGACTAGTTCCTTCCGCGCTTGCTGGCTCCTGCCCCTCTCTTCACACATGTCTTCTTGACCTTCCTAGGAAGAGGAACCCGCTCCGGCTCCGGCTCCGCCTCCTCATCCTCATCGTCATCCAAATAGTCATCCAAAGCCGCCATCCGCGAGGTTTCGACCGTCCTTTTGCCTTTCTGGGTAAAGTCCTCGGGTGTGTATTTCTTGTATTCCCTCCTAAGCTTTAACTTGATTGCAGAACGAGCCTTGTACTTCCCAAAGACCATATCATCAAGAGCCTATGCATCAACAAAAGTTATGAAAAGACCGTGTGTGAGCATGTAGTTAGCAATGCAACAACAACCGTAGCGTGAGCATGTAGTTAGCAATGCCATACCTCTTGGGTGACCACACCCACATCCTCATCATCCAAAGGATTAGCATCGCCAGAAATGGGATCTGATGGTGTCGCCGACCTAGAACGTTCTGGTGATACATACTCGGGGTCACGACAACCGAAAAGATTAGATAGCCGCCTTAACTTTTGGCCCTGGCGCTGCAACATGAACAAGTGAATGAGACAACGAACGTACCAACACATGTTAAGTGCTAGTTTGAAGGAGGTGTGAACCTTAAGGAATGCTCGAAGGGCACCTTCCCCATCGTCTTTGCCAGCCGGGGTTGTTTCCAATATACTGTCGGTCTCATCGGCTGCTTTCTTGATCTGGGCACACTATGAACACAAATGGTATTAACGTGTTAGGCAAGCGAAGATGTAAATAGTGCGAATGGAAAAGAGTAAAGGGCAAATACCACAAAGTTCATCATTGGGCCTGCAGGGATCACTGAGTTTCCTTTCCGAACTAATGCGTTGTACTCGTGCTGGGCTATCTCATCGAATACGGTGGGATCTTCCAAAATATCCTCAGCATACGCCGGCTTGCATACCTCCACACGGGTTCTTGCAAGGAACCATGTGAGATAGTTGTTGAACGCAAACGGGCAGTGCTCACGAAGCGGGGCTCCTTTGTTGCGCCTAGCTTGATCAACACTATACTGCCACTGCACAACATACTTCCTGTGATGCTTGGCCCAGTCCTTGATCTTGCGCTGCTTTTTCCTATCCAACCTGGAAGTTATAAACATACTATTAGAACCAACGATGAGGCCGACAAGCAGCTAGGTGCTCAAGGTTAGTTATATCTTACGCGTGTAGCTGTCGGTCCGTGTCCTCCCATTCTGGTGGGTGTGTCTGGAACAAACCAAACTGGCGGTACACCCGATGTGGCAGGTGAACCTCGACCGCCCAGTTGCATATGAGTGGACACCGCATATGCCAGAGTTCCCTATCCCTAGTGCACATCGGATTCAGCGCGAACACCATAGGGTTCCCAAAACTCTCTACACTTCCATACGGTTCCCATACAACCTGCAAAAGAGGATAAAATGCAAAATTGATATCTAGTTAAGATATAAGCATGATAATAACTTATGCAATATCGACTCACCTGCTCAGCCGTGATCGCGTCCATCTCGCTCCTGTAGAGCTTGTACATGACCGATGGATCATCCGTCATCTCATTTAACACATCCCACTTGTAAGCCCAAGTGGGGAGCCATAGTGGGTCCTGTTTCTCGTCCCAAGGCTCGTACTTCACGGTCTTTGGTCGTCCAACCGGCAAACGCTCCCAGCTCCATATGGAAAGTGCGAGCAAACAACCACCGATACCTCCAGATAGCCTGCAACTGGCTTCGTCCAACTGCACATAAAAAAAGAACATGATTGAATTAAAAGCAAGATCGCATTCAGCATGTACCAATGAGGTGAAATATGAACAACTTCATACCTGTCTATACAAGTAAGCCAGTGTCGCCGAACCCCAACTCCATTTGCTATCGAAGACGGTCAACGCCTTCAGCCACATCCATGGAGCATTCTTGTCTGTGCCATCAGCAAACATAGTCCTGGATATAACATACCACATGTAGACACGAGCATGTGTCTTCACCGTGTCCTCATCAGCCTCCACAGGGCAAGTACCAAAGTGTGTAGTAATCCAGGTGTAAGGGGCACCGGCTGCGACTCTTTCCTTCTTCTTACCTTCAACTTCTGGTTCCTGAGGCTCTGGAGGAACCATGCCGATAAGGGCATGCATCTGCTCGCGCCACCCATCTGAATCAGTGCTCATACATAAAGGAATGCCATCGACAGGAAGACCGGTGATCATTGCTATATCCTGAAGCGTCACCGTCATCTCCCCGGTCCGCAGATGGAAACTGTGCGTCTCCGGCCTCCAGTGATCAATGAGCGCGGTGAGTGCCGGAGCATTGTTGGGTGGCGTCGACCGGCTGACCAACTGAATGAAAGGGAGAATTCCTGTCTCCCTAACATACGGTGTGTAACGCTCATCATAGCGCATCCACCCAAGGTTGACTCTGTGAGCCCGAAGCTTCAGAGGTGCAAGCTCCTACAAGCAAAACAAATAAATCATTAAATCTGGGGTATGTGTTTGAAAAATAACGAAATAATTAACACCGGCAACTTTTATTATTACCCGTTGATCCACGGACATAGCGTAAGACCGGTGTTGTTTGTCTCAGTGATCATCGAGAAGCCAATCCATCATCCTAACCATTTGAAACAATTTGAAAAAAGGTATTCAACACGATTAACTTTTGAATACACAAAAACGAAACTACGGCTACTACATGCAAAATTTGAAAAAAATGCTTTCTTCTCAAACCATATAAATAACATCATCCTATGAATACAAAATAACTAAACTAAGCCTACTTGAATACTAACTACACTAACATCATCCTCCCCCTCTCTTAAATTCATCTAACTTATCTAAAATAACATCTAATACCATCTAACATAATGTAGGTTTCCAACATAGAAGAGTTTTTTTTCAATACATACTAACTACACTAAGGTTACTTGAATACTAACTACACTAACATCATCCTCCCCCTCTCTTAAATTCATCTAACTCATCTAAAATGACATGTAATACCATCTAACATAATGTAGACTTCCAACATAGAAGAGTTTTTTTTCAATACATACTAACTACACTAGGGTTACATATATCTTATAAATCATCTACAAATCATAAATCCCACATATGCAATATTCTAATCTAATCAAAAAAGGATTACACAAATCTTCCAAAAAAGAGAAAATGTATGGATAGAAAGAAGGGGATCGGAGGAGTGTACCTTGTAGGATCGAAGGGGGAAGAAATCCACGGACAAAACCCTCAGATCTGAAGCTTTTTGGGATTGAGATTGAGAGAAGGGGAGGAGAGGATGCAATAGCCGCCGGTGTAACTACAAGGGGTGGGGATTGGGCCTGCGCGCGGCGATTGGATAAGTGCTAGTGCAGCGCCTGGCTCGGAGGCGCTGCACATTACACTGTGTGGCGCCTGTGTGGGAGGCGTTGCACGGCCGGGTGCGGGCCAGGGGACTGCCACGGTGGACAGGCGTGCAACGCCTCCGAGGCAGGCGCTGCACAGTAGGGTGCAGCGCCGTCGTGGCAGGCGCTACAAAAAAAGGTTATGGCTGTGAAATAGTTTCGCGGACAGTTCATTCTGTGAATTGATTGCAACAACATGTCAAAATAGTCAAATTTGCCGTGCAACTCATTGATGCAAGTGTGCAACTAGATCAGGACCGGCGGCGTAGGTCAACTTCTTTTTCTTTAGAAAAGGAGGATGACCCCTGCCTCTCATCTGGGAGATGCGTGCATCTATTTAAGTATTCACAAAGATCTTATAAAGTAATACATCAGTAAGTCAAAAGTCATCATCTCGGCAACATCTCTCGCTACTCCTATCCACTTGATTAAGGGGTGCCAAAAATTCGAGCCGAATACCAAACAGACTTCGCACCAAAGGCTAACATCTAAAGCGGAGGCTCCAACAAGCCACAATGCTAGGTCTGCTGGCGAAAAGGAGTGGCGACCATTAGGGCGATTTGAAATTCGCCGCCGGTGTTCCATCCCCGTGCCCGGACGGCCTTCGGCCATGGCTGGCGTCGACCTCGCGAGTGCCGTGATGGAGGCTGACCGCGCACCGTCCTTCAGTTTCGCCCGATCATCGGTTCGCTAGGCCGACCTCGTGGATGAGGAGGAGGTGGCGGCCGGTGGCATGGTGGAGCGGCCGGTCAAGCTCGCACCGCCGCAGCTGGGGGATTTCCTAGTGGCGGCATGGGCTGGGCGCCGGCGTGGAAGGTCTGCTGCTCGTCGGGGTGTCCCTGGGTAGCCGTCGGCGGCCTTGCCCCCGGCGGTGCCTCGTCCCATTGCCCCCCTGCCTCGGCGGCTGGTGACTTGGTGCCCCCCTCCGCGCTGGCCCTGGCCATGGCTGGGCCAAGGTGCATGGCCGTGGCCGGGCCGGTGGTTGAGGAGGATCCCGCGTCGTCGTTGCTGCCGGCGGCGGCGTGCCCTCCCCTGGCGGATCCCCTCTGGGCAAAACCTGCTAGGGCGGAGCTGTTGCGCGGGCCAACTTGGACCGGTGGTTCAGGTGGGCTGCGTCGCGCGTGGGCCAGCCTGTGGGCTCGTTGCTCGCGTGTGGCTGGACCTACTGGGTTGTCGGCCCGGGAGGTGGCGAAGGCCGCGGGACGGGCCAGAGTGGATGTTGATCGCATTAACCGCGACTGGCTGCTTGGCCCGGCGAATCCCAAGTGTTGGATCTGGATCCAACATGGGGGGTCAGATCCACGGGGGGGGTGTATGCCCGCTTCTAGGTTAGATGTCCAGTGCTCCGGTCGGTTCGCTCGTTCCCTTCGTCCCTCCCGTGCACCGCTTCTTCTTCTCGCTCCCTCCTCTCTGCTCGTGACGCCGGCTGCTGCTGCTTCTTCGCCGCCGGCGAGTCCTCTGGTTCCTCGCTCCTACCGCGACGCCTTGATGACGAGGGTGGTGGACGATGGCCTGCCCCGGCCCAAGCGTCCCCTGCCCGCTGACTCCTCTCGCCGCGAGGTGGGGGAATCAAGCCACTCCTGCCGCGTGTCGTCGACCTATGAGGGCACCTCCCCCCGGCGTCCGCCCCCTCCCCGTGACCCGGCTAGGGATCCCCGGCTGCCGCTCCCTGGCTCCCCGGGGGACGCCTGTCGTCGTGCGTCGGAGCGCCGGCGGGATGAAGATATGGCGAGGGAAGAATCCCTCCGTGCGGAGCACGTGTCCCGGCCTCCTCTGGCTTCCCGGGCGCGGGATGCTCAGGCTCGGGCGCAGGATGCTCTAGCCCTCCGCTCGGGTGCTCCTCGGGCTGCCTCTTAGTATGCCTCGGAGGGAGATTGGCGACGTCGTGGCTCGGGGCGTGGGGAGACTTTTGCGTCGCGGGGTGGCTCATCTGAGCGGGAGGTGCGGTGGGAGGTTGCTGGCCGTGGTGATCCTACCTTCGAGCATGGGCCTCGGAAGGATCGCCCCACCGCCCGTGATGACACCCCCGAGTGGCGCCGGGAGGGCTCCCATCCTGGACGGCCTGCCTTCCCTCGTCGGCCTCGTGATGCTCCGGCTATGGCGGTCCAGACAAAGAAGAAGAAGAAGAAACACAAGAAGAAGAAGGCCCTGGGGATGACCGATAGCTCCATTCCGGTGGGTGCGTCGGAGCAGGCGGCTCCGGCGGATCCCACGCCCCATCCCGGTCGCCCCAGGACCCGCGAGGAGACGATGTGCATCAATTGTCGCTGTGCAGGTCACTTCTGCTCGGAGTGCGAGGCCCCTCCCCTTTGTCCTACGACCCTTGCTTATCTGGGCTATGGGACTGAGGGGGTGGCTTCTACTATGTGGATGCTGAGATTGAGGAGGTGACAGCTCGGCCGCACTTGGCGACAGTCACCCTCGCCCCCGAGCAGGACTTGCCGTATGGGTTGGTGATTGATAGCCCACAAGTGTAGGGGGTCAGTTGTAGCCTCTTTTGATAAGTAAAAGTGTCGAACCCAACGAGGAGCTAAAGGCAGAACAAATATTCCCTCAAGTTCTATCGACCACCGATACAACTCTACGCACGCTTAACGTTTACTTTACCTAGAAAAAGTATGAAACTAGAAGTACTTCGTAGTTTTTGTGGGATAGGTTTGCAAGAATATAAAGAGCACGTAAATATAAACTAAGGGCTGTTAAGATAAAGAAGCAATAAAGTTAATATAGCGTGTGTGGAAAAGTGGTGGTAGGAGTTGCGAAATTGCCCCTAAGCAATTGAATACGTTACTAGACCGATAGCAAGTTTTATGTGGGAGAGGCCACTGCTAGCATGTCATCCCTTACTTCGAATTCTATGCACTTATGATTGGAACTATTAGTAAGCATCCGCAACTACTAACGTTCATTAAGGTAAAACCCAACCATAGCATTAAGATATATTGGTCCCCCTTCAATCACGTATGCATCAATTTCTACGCTAGGTTGAAGCTTCTGCCACTCTTGCCCTCCAATACGTAGTCCTATCAACATACAGCTAACCCTATGGCGTGATCCACGCGCACGCTCATATGATGGGCATCAAAGGACAGCAACATAACCACAAGCAATTTAAATCAATCATAGCAATTCACCAATCACCGATAGGACAACGATAATCTACTCAGACATCATAGGATGGCAACACATCATTGGATAATAATATGAAGCATAAAGCACCATGTTCAAGTAGAGGGTACAACGGGTTGCGGGAGAGTGGACCGCTGTAGATAGAAGGAGGAAGGTGATGGAGATGTTGGTGAGGGTGACGGAGGTGTTGGTGTAGATCGCTGTCACACGATGATGGCCCCGGTGGCACTCCGGTGCCACCGGAAGCGAGGGGGAAAGAGCCCCCCATCCTTCTTCTTCTTCCTTGACCTTCTCCCTGGGTGGGAGAAGGATTTCCCCTCTGGTCCATGGCCTCCATGGCGGCGGAGGGGCGAGAGCCCCTCCGTGATTGGATCTGTCTCTCTGTCTCTCTCTGTTTCTGCGTTCCCAGATTCTGGCCCTTCACCATTTCTTATATTCCCGAAGATCCGTAACTCCGATTGGGCTGATTTTTGACATGATTTTTATCCGGATATTAGCTTTCTTGCGGCGAAAGAAGGGCATCAACCGCCTTTCGGTGTGGCCACGAGGGCCCAGGGCGCACCTGCCCCTGGTGGGCGTGCCCCCCTGTCTCGTGGCCCAATCAGGCATCGTCTCATGTTGGTTCCGCTTCCCAAAATTCACATATATTCCAAAAAAAAATATTCGTCCATTTTTATTCCGTTTGGACTCCGTTTGATATGGATATTCTGCGAAAGAAAAAACATGCAACAAACAGGAACTGGCACTGGGCACTGGATCAATATGTTAGTCCCAAAAAATAGTATAAAAAGTTGCCAAAAGTATATGAAAGTTGTAGAATATTGGCATGGAACAATCAAAAATTATAGATACGACGGAGACGTATCAGCATCCCCAAGCTTAATTCCTGCTCGTCCTCGAGTAGGTAAATGATAAAAAAAGATAATTTTTGATGTGGAATGCTACCTAGCATAATCTTGATCATGTAATCTAATCATGGCATGAATAATAAGACACGAGTGATTCAAAGCAATAGTCTATCATTTGACATAAAAGAATTTAATACTCGGGCATCCCAACAAACAATCAAGTCTTTCAAAATATCAATGCTAAAGAATGTTATCACTACAAAATCATATAGTCTTTTATGCTCCCTTTTCTTAACACAATGTATCCCTCATGCATATCCCGGTGTTAGCCAAGCAATTGTTTTCATACTTTACTTTTTCGAACCTTTTCAACTCTTCACGCAATACATGAGCGTGAGCCATGGACATAGCACTATGGGTGGAATAGAAGGTGGTAGTAGACAAAAGTAGGGAGAAAGTCTCACATCGACTAGGCGTATCAATGGGCTATGGAGATGCCCATCAATAGATATCAATGTGAGTGAGTAGGGATTGCCATGTAGCGGATGCACTAGAGCTATAAGTGTATGAAAGCTCAAAAGAAAACTAGTGGGTGTGCATCAACTTGCTTGCTCATGAAGACCTAGGGCATTTGAGGAAGTCCATCGTTGGAATATACAAGCCAAGTTCTATAACGAAAAATTCCCACTAGTATATGGAAGTGACAAAACAAGAGACTCTCTATTATGAAGATCATGGTGCTACTTTGAAGCACAAGTGTGGAAAAAAGATAGTAGCATTGTCCCCTTTTATTTCTTTTTTTGGCCTTCCTTTTGTTTTATTTGGCCTTTCTTTTTTTTCTTTTCTTTTGGCCTTTCCTTTTTTTCTTTTTTTTTCAAGGGACAATGCTCTAATAATGATGATCATCGCACTTCTATTTACTTACAACTCGATACTAGAACAAAAATATGACTCTATATGAATGCCTCCGGCGGTGTACCGGGATGTGCAATGATCTAGCGTAGCAATGACATCAAAAAATGGACAAGCCATGGAAACATCATGCTAGCTATCTTACGATCATGCAAGGCAATATGACAATGATGGTGCGTGTCGTAATAAACGGAACGGTGGAGTTACATGGCAATATATCTCGGAATGGCTATGGAAATGCCATAATAGGTAGGTATGGTGGCTGCTTTGAGGAAGGTATATGGTGGGTGTATGGTACCGGCGAAAGTTGCGCGGTACAAGAGAGGCTAGCAATGGTGGAAGGGTGGGAGTGTGTATAATCCATGGACTCAACATTAGTCATAAAGAACTCACATACTTATTGCGAAAAATCTATTATCCCTCGAAGCAAAAATACTACGACGCATGCTCCTAGGGGGGAGGTTGGTAGGAGTTAACCATCGCGCGCCCCCGGCCTTCACGTGAAGATAAACAATCAAAATACAATGCGCGCCAATTTGGTTACATAGTTAGGAGACCATACGCGCATGTAGGGATGAAAATGGAGTGGAAACTTTCCGCTTTTCCGGAGGAAAAATGGAAACGGAGAGGAAATATGAAAACAGAAACGGAAATTTGCAAAACGGAAGTGGAAATGGAATTTTTCATGCGGAAACGGAAACAAAAATGGAACGGTGTTTTCCGGTGGAACAGGCTTGGAAACGGAACTTTCCGTTTCCGTGTATATGGAATTTTCGTTTTTACTACAGACTTATGGCTGCTTTGTAGTCCAACCGCCAAACAACACACAATGACACAATGAGTAGAATCGATCATTTGAGGCCCAACTTCTACTACCACACATGTTCTCAGCTTGATCTTATAGCCATGTTAAGAATTCATACAATGATTCTTTTTGTGTGTTTTTCTCTATGATTCAAGAGTTTTTTAAGTTCCGGTCAATGCCCACTTTTGTTTCCCTGCCCGCTTTGTATTCGCTCCGTGTCCACTTCCGACAGTATCTGTTTCCGTATTCATTTCTGGGGTTTCCATATTCGTTTCCGCTTCTGCAAAAATATATGAAAACAAATATGGTAGCACTCAGTTCCGTCCGTTTCCGCTCTGTTTTCATCCCTACGCGCATGCTTCGGGAATCACAAACCTTAACACCAATATTTTTACTAGACCACAATCATTCACTAGTACCTCCCACATATTAGCATCTCTATATCGCAAAACTATTGCAAGGAATCAAACATATCATATTCAGCGATCTACAAGTTTATGTAGGATTTTAGGACTAACCATGTGAATGACCAATTCCTGTCAACTCTCTAAATATATATAAGTGAAGCAAGAGAGTTTTAATTCTTTCTACAAAATATATGTCCACGCTCTAACAATTATAAGTGAAGCAAAAGAGCATTCTACAAATGGCGATTTTCTATGTGAAGAGAAACAGGCAATCCAAACTTCAAATGATATAAGTGAAGCACATGAAGCATTCTATAAAGCCATACTCAAAAGATATAAGTTAAGTGCAAAGAGCATTCTATAAATCAACCAAGGACTATCTCATACCAGCATGGTGCATTTATTAAAAGGGAAAAATAAAAATCACACGACACTCCAAGAGTTTACGCATATCATGTGAATGAAACGAATCCGAAAACATACCGATACTTGTTGAAGAAAGATGGGATGCCTTCCGGGGCATCCCCAAGCTTAGACGCTTGAGTCTCCTTGAATATTTACTTGGGGTGCCTTGGGCATCCCCAAGCTTGAGCTATTGCCTGTCCTCCTTCTTCTCACATCGAGACCTCCTCGATCCTCGAACACTTCATCCACACAAAACTTAATCGAACTTTTAGTGGCGAGGTTAGTGCATATGATCAATAAAATCCCATCATGTAATGCTCTAACATTATTGTATAATTATGAACAAACATTACCTACTGTATGCTATCACAATTCTATGGCCCCAAGTCAAGGACGCATCAACAAGAATTCAAACATATGCAAATAATGAAGATATAACAGCAATCTGTGAAAACAGGACAGTATGTAGTAATCTGAACATTAATCATACTTCTGTAACCCTAAAAATTATGGAAAAATTAGGAAAAATCAACAATTTGTATAGAAAGACTTTGCAAAAAAGTTTCAAATCCTTTCGACGTTTTAGTAAAAAAATTAAAATCGCGCACTACAGCCAAAGTTTCTGTTTTTGCACCGCACAAGCCAACAAGCACTTTAATCATCCTAAAGGAAACTCTTGGCACATTATTTTTATGATACAATGGAATTGTACAAGGGGATGATTATTTTTATTGAAAAGTTTATGTAATCAAGGTTTGCAAAGTTTCCATGGGCATGAACAAAGTTCAAGGAGCTCCCCCATTTCAACGGTGTTCGTCCTTCTTACTTTCACTTTGTTTTTGAAAAAGTTTTAGGCTCCCCTCTTTATTTTTTTTGTTTTTAAACTTTATAAAAGCACATAACAGAAATAAATGACTCTCTAAAACTTCTGGGTTGTCTCCCTGGCAGCGCTTTCTTTAAAGCCATTAAGCTAGGCATATAGTGCTCAAGTAATGGATCCACCCGGATCCCAAGGTATATCAAAGCCAATTTTAATTAGCAATTATCTGAGATTTAGTAGTGAGCACAAAGTAATATGTGTCATGAAACAACGAAGTCTAACTCTCTTCCTATGCATAGGCATGTCATACAAGAACAATTCATGCACATCAAGTAAAGGCCAATGCATAGTATAAGCAGTTTCTTGCAATTTTATCGTGTTGGAAACATAGAGAAGCGGAGATGTAGTTCCTGTCTCATAATAATAGCAAGTAGGAGCATCAAGCACATGCATATTATACTCATCAAAATTATCATGTGTAATGGAAAAAGGCAACCCATCAATATAATCCTTAATAAGTGCAAACTTCTCCAATATAGTGTAGTTTGGAGAATTCAAAAAGATAATAGGACTATCATGTGTGGGTGCAATAGTAACAATCTCATGTTTAACATAAGGAACTATAGCAAGTTCATCTCCATAAGCATAATTCATATTGGCATCTTGGCCACAAGCATAGCAAGCATCATCAAAAAGGGATATTTCAAAAGAATCAACGGGATCATAGCAATCATCATAGCATTCATCCTTCGGTAAGCACGAAGGGAAATTAAACAATGTATGAGTTGAAGAGTTACTCTCATTAGAAGGTGGGCACGGGTAGCTAATCCGCTCTTCCTCCTTTTGTTCTTCGCTCTCCTCCTCATCTTTTTCATCCAATGAGCTCACAATGTCATTAATTTCTTCTTCCATAGACTCCTCTAAAATATTAGTCTCTTCTTGGACAGCATAGGAGTACTCAATATATGGTTTAGCATAGGCATTAGAAGCATAAATATCATAACAATATTTAAATATGGCAAAATTTTCAGATTTGTAAAGAGTAGCATCATACTTTTCAATCAAAGAAGCAATTTCATAAGCACCCTTAAAAGCAACAAATTCTTCAATTTGTTGAACATCATAGTAACTATAAACACCCTTAGCATACGGAGATACGATTCCATTATCACTAAACTCACATTGGTAGGGAAGGTGTTTCGTAGGGTCTTCAGAACAACAAGTAAAATCATAAATTTCACATAAATTCCAAGCATAGCATTGCAAACGATGAATTTGATCCCGTAGAAGTTTCCCTTTTTCAGATATGCGGTGTCGCACATAACAAGCATGCTCATCTAAAGATTTTCCCTCAACTAAGCTAGTTGGGGTTTCAGCCTAAGCACAAAGGGATCGAAGATGACCCAAGTAATAAGCTTCAGTAGTGTGATAGATTTTTAGTGGTTCTTCAACCATTGGTACAGTAGGTACCACTAATGTTTTTGGTATTTTGTGTTTCCTACCCATAACTAAAGATAGAAAGCAACTTAGGACAGTAAATAAAATCTACTTAGTGATAAAGCAAACAAGCACACACGAGAATATTCACCCCACGCTATTGCTCCCGGCAACGGCGCCAGAAAAAGGTCTTGATAACCCACAAGTGTAGGGGATCAGTTTTAGCCTCTTTCGATAAGTAAGAGTGTCAAACCCAACGAGGAGCTAAAGGCGGAACAAATATTCCCTCAAGTTCTATCGACCACCGATACAACTCTACGCACGCTTGACGTTTACTTTACCTAGAACAAGTATGAAACTAGAAGTACTTTGTAGTTTTTGTGGGATAGGTTTGTAAGAATATAAAGAGCATGTAAATATAAACTAGGGGCTGTTAAGATAAAGAAGCAATAAAGTTAATATAGCGAGTGTGGAAAAGTGGTGGTAGGAGTTGCGAAATTGCCCCTAAGCAATTGACTACGTTACTAGACCGATAGCAAGTTTTATGTGGCAGAGGCCACCGCTAGCATGCCATCCCTTACTTGGAATTCTATGCACTTATGATTGGAACTATTAGCAAGCATCCGCAACTACTAACATTCATTAAGGTAAAACCCAACTGTCAGGGATATGACTAGCAGGTATAAACCGGCTAGAAAGGTCCGGATTACGCTAGTAAAATTATATTATCAGAAGCCCAGTAGAATATGTATCAGAAGGTTATAACCCACGGAGGTTTAGGGCCCATGTATAAGGCCCATGATCTGTAAACCATCATACCATGTAACTTGGGATATAAGATAGAAAGAGTAGAGACCGAGGCGGACACGTTTATGAGCCGGCCTCGGGACTCTGTAAATCGGACCCGGCGTCGCCTCCTATATAAAGAGACGACCCGGCGACGGTTCAGAACAAGAAACAACAGCTCGAGACACAGGTAAAGCGGATTCGCTCCCTTGTCATCGAAGCCCAAGCAATACCACACCAAACTAGATGTAGGCTTTTACCTTCATCGAAGGGGCCGAACTAGTATAAAAATCCCTGTGTCCTTCGTCCACTTTAACCCCTTTAAGCTAACCCAAGCGATGGCCTCACACCTAAGTCCGTTGACCCGGACATCTGCCGTGCTAAATCCACGACAGTTGGCGCCCACCGTGGGGCTATCGCACGATGGTTTCGAGTTCTTGAAGGGCAGCTTTGAAGGGCTTAAGGGTTACGCAGTGGGCCGGATGACTAAGAGTCGTCGCGGGCGGATCTACATCGATGATGCGGGCTGGGGCCTCGAGGCCGATTCAATCGAATACGGGTACCGGGTCCCCTTCGGCGGCATCCACATCTTCATCGGCAAGATCGGCGAACCGGGCCCTGAGTCGGACGTCTTCCCCAACATCGTCGAGCCGGCTTAGCGTGCGAGAACAGCCCGGACTCAGCCTGCCGTGAAGCACGTCTTCGTCGGAGCAGTGCATGGAGTACAAGCCGAGGACGGATCGGATTCTGGTGGCGACACAGTTGTCTATTCTGATGGTGAATCCTCATCCGAAGAGACCGAATCTTTGTATCTGTTGCAGGACGGCCGGTCCGAGGGCGTGTCCGATGGCAATAGTATTCCGGACCCCTTTGATCCGCCAAACAGGGTTGCTGTTTTCATGGCCGGATCACAACCTATGCAGCAGCCCACAACGACCGGGGCGTTAACCTCAGAGGCAGCGGGAGCCAGAGTTGGAGACCTTCCCCCGTCGCCCTCTGACGTCCTATCCACTTTAGTCGATAACTTGACGGCGCTCGCAACAGCGGAAGTAGCCCAGGCCGACAAGGCACAGCATGATGCGGAGATCGCTCAGTTGAAGAGCAGGATTGAGCAAGCTAAGTTGGATCTGGATGCGGAGAAAGCCAGGATGGCTACAAGGCATGTAGAGCTAGATTCCCAAGCTTTTCGGCTATGGCTGGATCAGAACGCTTCACATGAGGTAATGTACAGAAGGCAACAATCTCGTTTACCGCCGGTTAATGAGGCAAAGAATCTCTTTAGCACACCAGGAGCGGGAACCAGTAACCGCCCAGAGGTAAACCGGGGAGGAGCTCCGGGGACGGGCGCGTCGGTTCAGCCACAAGCCACAGAGCGGAACCGCCAAGTTGTGCCGACGCCGCACGTACCCACTCCTCCCGGCCATTATTCTAACCCGTTGGACAACATTGTCGCCGCCGCTTCACGGCTGGCCGCTCTTCCCATTGAGGGGACATCCCCCATAGCAATGGAGGCACGACGGGCTAAGGAGTTGCTGGACACAGCGTTAACACAGCAGCAGGCGTATTCTTATAGCCGAGAGAGGATTCATTCAACCCCCTGCCCGAGCCGGAGTTACACGAGGCACCTGGATGAACCGGCTGTATCTAGCAGCGCGCGGAGACGGCACTGACAGAGGCAGGATAATCCGGCAGGAGCAGGAGCACATGCCCAAGAGGTGGTGGACCAGGCTAGACATACTGCCCGCGACGACACCCGTCAAGCAAGGCCGGTTCACCCCACCACCACAGAAACAGGAATCATGTCTAGTTCCTTAGGGGTGAAGTGTCTCATCCCCGCTTTACGGAACGTGAAATTACCCAAAGACTTCAAAGGCCCGCGCAAGGTACCCAACTACACTGCGGATCTGGCTCCGGAGGCGTGGGTTGAAAGTTATGAGATGGCTATGGAGATGCTTGATGTGGACGAAGCTGTGTGTGCCAAATACTTCACAATGATGCTTGAGGGCACGGCCCGGACATGGCTAAAGGGTTTACCACCTAACTCCATCGGATCATGGGGCGAGTTGCGTCGCCGTTTTATCAATAATTTCAAAGACACATGCAAGCAACCGATGTCCGTGGTTGATTTAGCTGCATGTGTTCAAGGAGAGCAAGAGACCACAAGCAGTTGGGTGCGGCGAGTATCTGAAATTTTGCACTCCTCCAATAGCATCAATCTGAGCACTGCTATAGTGACCTTGGAAGGCAATTGTCGGTTTGAGCCTTTGAGGCAGAAGCTGGGACGGATCAAGCGTGATTGCAATGACATGGGAATGCTCATGGGCGCTTTGGTAAAGTATGGAGACTCTGATAACACCAAGTATCCAGATGCAGATGGAGACAAGTCCGGGAAAGCGAGCAAAAATGTTAAACCAGCGCAGGCCAATCCGGCAGGTACAAGTTACAATGGCAAGCGTAAAGCGGATGGCAGCTCGGACTTTGTGGCCAATACCAACGTTCAAGACAACGGGCAGCGCCGCAAGGGTAGACCGCCCCCACGCAATGGGAGGCCGCCTATTAATCTAGATCGCCAGTTGAGTGTGCCTTGCCCAAAGCACGGTACAGAGGAAAACCCGGCTACGCATCTCTGGAAAGACTGTTTTATTATGCGGGAATTTATGAAACAGGCCAAGTATAACCACGGGCCCCCCGGCGGATCAGGTCCCGGTTTTCAGGGTCCGGGTTACCAAGGTGGTGGATCCGGATCTGGATATCACGACGGTAACAATAACCATAATGGCAACAATCAGCATCAGCAGAACCAGCAACATGGTCACGGTGGATACCACAACCAAGGGAATCAACAGCGTCAGCAGCAGCAGCAATCCGGATATCAGAATAACCCGAAGTAGCTAAGCAGTGGGCAATATCATGTTTTCACCACAAGTTTGTGCAAACGGGATTAAAAGGTCCTGAAGAGAGCAGTACACTCTATTTGTGACGACCCCGGCCCGACCGTGCACTAATCATACACGCAAATGCACACGATCAAGCCTAAGGACTCACGTGAAGGAATCACAGCACAACTCTAAAACATAAATAAATACATACAAGTCATATATTACAAGCCAGGGGCCTCGAGGGCTCGAATACATAACATGATGTCTCACACATAGTCTGCGGAAGCGTTAGGTATCTGGGTACAGATACAACACAGAAGAAGATAGGCCTGTTACACAGGCGGGGCAAAAGAAAAGCTACGATCGAAAAGGCGCAGGCCTCCTGCCTGGGACCTCCGATCCTACTCCTGGTCGTCGTCCGCCGGCTCCTCGTAGAAGTACTCGCCGGCCGGGTAGTAGTAGTAGCCAGCCTCGGGCTGGTAATAGTAGTCGTCAACGGGGGCTGCGGGCACCATGGCTCCGTCGTCTGATTTATCATGCGGGTAGGACAAAAGAGGAAGCAACGCAACCGTGAGTACTCATCCAAAGTACTCAGCAAGACTTACATCAGATCTATACTAGCAATGCATTATTTTCAAAGGAGGCTTTATGTGGGTGGACTAGACTGCAGAAAGCCAGAGTAGAGAGGGGAAAAGCCTAGTCCTGACGAAGACTAGCATCTTCAGGGTCTTGCAGCAATTAGAAGGGAGTAGAATAGTACATCATAATGTATAGTGTTTATAGCAATATCAACCTCATATCTCAAGTCACCAGTTCTAGTTGTACCGAAGTGGATACAACTCCGAGTGTCCGTTACCGTAGGACAGGCTATCGATAGATTGTTTCTTCCCTGCAGGGGTGCACCAAGTTACCCACCACGCTCGCTTAACTCCGGCCGGACACACCATCAGGTCGTGCCCGCCCTCGGCTAAACAATACGACGCAACCCGACCGGATACCGCCAGAGAGGATCGAGCACGCCGAACTAATCCTATGCCCCCGGGGGTCATGGCCGTCGCCCCGGACACTCCGCACGTTGCGAGGCCGTTCGGTAGCAGACCTAGCAACCCCTTATACAAGCACGCAGTTGCATCCTAAGTCCAATCCGAACGGTCCGCTCAATCGCTGACGTCGTGACGACTCCGGCTGATGTATACGACGCAGAGCACCCACTCACACCCACGTGGTGGTTAGTGCTATCGGACCCGAAGGCCCCTCGGATCAAATATCCAAATCGCTTAGTGTATTGGGAGCGCGCGGTAACGAGCAGAGCCTACGATACTGTTGGCCCCGTCGTCCCGTCTCGAGGACTTGTGACAAGGACTGGAAATGACCGGCCACGCCTCGTAGTTATCTCGCGGGTACCCTCACTGGTCACCCGACTCCACAGCTCACGCCTCAAAGGCACTCGCGGGTACCCCTCTGGGTCAACCCGCCTCCATCCAACATGTGCAGTAGTAACTTCAAAGTGTCTTCAGACGCACGATACCTCTGGCCGCACGCCTTTGTTCCTGGCGACGTCCGGCCTCGGGGATCGATACGTCTTTAAACACAGTATGGTGAAACAGGGCATCCGTGTGGTTTCCATGCCGATGAGGAATCCGAGGAATCACCCTCGTTGGACTCCTAAACGACAAGTCCCGTTAAGGTGATACCGGAGGAATCACCCTCGGCAGTAATCACCATAGCGGATGCACGACAAAAGCTAAGTCGGAAGTGGGAAGAGGAATCACCCTCGGTAACCCACAACGAGATAGCTATACTACAGGGACAACATCAGAAGTGAGTTCGGAGGTATCACCCTCGTCACCCGATGTTAACTCTGCGGAGTCGAGCATATTAGGGGGGTGTGCGGTGATGTGAAGAAGGTCAGGGGAAGGGGCTCGATCGCTTGATCGAGGCAAGGGTACTATGCGAGGCAACTACGAGAGTGCGGGACCACAGCAGTGCTACCCAACCTATACTAAGCAGATTATGAATAAAGACAGGTATCAACAGTTTAGCAAAAACAGGCTATGCAACAGTAATAGGAGCAGTAGCAGTAGCAGCAATTCTAATGCAAGAATAAGAGGGAATAGACATAGGCGATATCGGAAATGCTCAAGGGGGGGTTGCTTGCCTGGTTGCTCGGTGGCAAAAGCAAGGTCGTCGGAGGGGGAACCAATCACCGGGACAGCGTCGGTCTCGGGATCTGCGTCAGCGTCGGACTCTACCGAGAGAGAAGAGGGGGAAGAAACAGATAAATACACAAAACATATGCAACACAGAGCGTGCTAAGCTAACGTGCAGTGCAGGGTTGCCTAAAAACATGTCTAAGTCATATTAGTTATTTTTAGGATTTAACTGGAATTATTAACCGGTGTATGTGCACTATTCATCTACCGGAAATGGGCTAAAAGTTGCGGGTTCACCTCCGTAGAGGGTCCCGACACGGAAACGGATAGCACGGTTAGAATCGTCTCGTCGTTCTGAGCAATTTTCATGTATAAACTTTTTCCATCCGAGCTACGGTTTAAAAGATATGAATTTTCAAAGTTTATTTGAATTTCTGGAATTATTTTAAATAACAGAAATAAATTATTGCGCCAGCATGACATCACAGTGACGTCAGCAGTCGGCTGGCCTGGTCAAACCTGACCTGTGGGTCCAGTGGGACCCACATGTCAGCCTCTGTTACTTTAACAGAGTGTTAAACTAACTAATTAAGATAATTAGAGGTGTGGGCCCCATATGTCAGTGACTTATCAGTTAAACTAATTAACTTTTATTTATAAAAACATTTTAATTAGCTCTAATTCGCAGGGGCCCACATGTCATTGACTGGAGTTGCCCAGTCAGCAAGGTTGACTGGGTCAACCCAGTCAACTGGGGCCCCCAGGGCCCACTGGCAGTGACTCTGCGGGCGGGGCCCACTGGCCACGTCGGCCAGCGGCGCCGGAGCTGCTCCGGCGAGCGCGTACGCGGCGGAACTCGCCGGCGAGGCTCGGAAAAACGCCACAGGGGGCCATTCGGCTCCGTTCTGGTCGCGTTCGAACGGCAAGAAGGTGCCGCGTCGATCTGGGGTGGTCGCGCAGCCGGTGCTGCACCGTGGTGACGACGGCGAGCTCGGAGGCGGACGCCGGAGTTCGGGACTCGACGGAAACGCGGCTACGGCGAGCTAGCGGCCAGCAGGAGGGGTTGGGAGGCATCTACGCAGCGCGGTGAACAAGATGGGCATACGCCCGTGACCATTTGGTCACCGAAGACCCGCCGGCGGTGAGCTCCGCGGCGAACCGTGCGGGCGCTCGTCGGGGACGATGTTAGGGGGCTCGGTTAGTAGCGTGCGTGTGCTCGTCGTGCTCCTGGGAGCACCAGGAGCTCGCTGGTGGCCTCAAGCGAGCACGCCAGCGGCTGTGGCCACGGTGGCGCATAGATCAGCGGCGGCGAGCTCACGGCTATGGTGGCAGCTACGGCTAGGGGCGTGACGAGGCAAAGGAGGAGAGAGGAGAGGACGGAGTGGAGCTCACCGGGTGGCTAAGAAAAGCCGGTGACAGTTTAGGAGCAGCAGAGGCCGCCGGGGACGAAGGGGATCTCACCGGAGCCGAAGAGGAAGACGAGCTCGGGGCGCTCGTCGTGGTACTCCCCTGCTCCGGTTCGTTGGCGAGGACGAGGCAGCGGTCGACGAGGGACGGCTACGGCATGGTGGCGACGCCAGACGATGACGGTGGCTGCGAGGACGACGGAGGCACGGCGGCAGGTGCGCTCGGGCGCCGATGGGATCGGGGGAAGGAGAGCGAGAGGAGAGGGGGAAATGGTCGAGGAGGACCAGGGGGTCCTCCTTATCCTATCCCCGGCCCTGTAGTGTCGGTGGGGGTGCTGTAGTGGCAGGTGGCGGCGGGAGCGGCGGCGAGCGCGCGGCGACCACGGCGGTGGCGACAGCGGGGCGGGAGCAGGTGGAAGAGGAGGAGTTGGGCCGGTTGGGCCTCGCCCAGGCGCCAGGTAAGACTTCTCTGGCCCCTTTTCTTTTCTTTATTTATTTCACAGAGAGCAAAACAAATGTTTAGGCATCCAAGGATTTTTGCAAAATTTTGAGAGTATGTCCATAAAATGCCTTGCAATAATCCTAGCCACCAAAAAGTGGTTTGGGCAAATTTAGATCATTAATGAAATATTCAAAAATGAATAGGCATTTTAAAGTGCTGTTTTGACACTGTTTGATGCCCTAGCCCATTAAGGGAGTTGCTGGTGATGTTGTTTTCACCAGGAACAATTGTTTTGGAATATTTGCAACAACATGGACATTTTTTCAAAAATTTTGGAACAACTTCATTTTGCACTTGGATTTGAATTTGAATTTTCAGGGGCAAATTTGAGTTGACTTGTTTAACCACTGTGATTAGCATTGCAAATGAACATGGCATGGCATGATTATCATAATGTCACAGTGCTTAATACAAGGGGGTGTTACACTATTGAACTGGCGATACCATGTTATTTACGTTGGTCTGGGCAACCCATTGTATGGAACAGAGAGGATCACCCGCCACGGGTTGATAATCCGGGTCAGCTGGCCTTGGTGGTGGCACCACAGGTGGGTGGTTACAAGTTCACAAAGGTGCTTATGGATGGAGGCAGCAGCATCAATATCCTATACTATGAGACTTTCCGACGTATGGGTTGACAGATAAGAAGCTCCGACAGTCCAACACAGTGTTCCATGGAGTGGTGCCCGGTAAATCGGCTTACCCAGTTGGGAAAATCGATCTGGAAGTTACCTTTGGGGATGAGCATGACTCTAGATCGGAGACAGTGACCTTCGAGGTTGTAAAGATCAGGAGCCCATATCATGCTCTGTTTGGGAGACAGGTTTACGCCAAGTTCATGGCTAGACCGTGTTATGTTTATCTGCAGCTTAAAATGCCAGGTCACAAGGGAACCATCACGGTTCACGGGAGCCGCAAGATCGCGTTGGAATGCGAGGAAGGAGACGCAGCATACGCTGAGGCAGTTTGTGCTACGGAGGAGCTGAAGTTTTATAAGGACAATGTTGATCCGGCAGATATGTCCCCGTTGAAGAAGCCAACTACAGAGCATGATCCGGCATTGAAGTTTAAATCGGTAGAGGAAACCAAGCAGGTTGACTTTGTCCCAGGCGATTCATCCAAGCAGTTCACTATCAGCGCTAACCTAGACCCCAAATAGGAAGGCGCGCTCATCGAGGTCATCCGTAAGAACCGGGATATCTTTGCATGGAAACCTTCTGACATGCCAGGTATACCGAGGGAACTCGCTGAGCACAGTCTTAATATTGATCCAAAATTTAAACCAGTCAAATAATATTTGCGCCGCTGCAATGAAGAGAGGCGCAAGGCGATAGGTGAAGAAGTGGCTAGGCTCTTGCTAGGCTTCTCGCCCCTCGTTGGTTACCCCAAGTGGAAGGTGTGAGATGTAGTGTTGCAGAAGTTTTTCCCTTGGCAAAGATACCAAGGATCGAATCCCCAGAGACTCCTAGGTTCAACAAGAAGGTGTCAACTGCTACGGCGCCAGATATTAGCAATCAACGTGGACCTACACACAGATACAAATAACTTTGCTCCCAACGAGTACAGAGAGGTTGTCAATCCCTCCGGCCTTGTCGTTTACAAAGGATCAAACGCAAGTGATAGTAGTGATAGATATAATTGCAATAGTAAATAATAGCGAAAAGTAAATAGCGGATGTGATCAATGATGGTAATATGGACCGGAGTCTCATGATGTTCACTAGTGATGTCTCTCTCCCAAAAGACGATAAAACAGCTATGTGAGGTAAACGAATTACAGCTGGGCAATTGACAGGACCACGAACGCAAACCAATGCTGACTACATTGCAAGAAAGGTTGAGGTTCAAAGCATGGGCGGTACGCCAAAGTAAGTAGACCGAAATCCATCAATATCTACTACTAATCATCCACCTTGAGATATCTATCCAGAACATCTCACTGGTATTAAGTTGCGAGTCCCACCCATAGTGTAAACTCAATGCAACAGACAACTGCATTAAAAGAACTTTGCGTAAAGTAAACAATCCTTGCACCCGCGGGCACAAGCACCGTTGTTTTCCCCCTTGTGGCAACTGCACATCCCCTAGACTCATGTTTCTGTCACTCAAACTAGACATCGAGGGACATGAACCCACAATCAAGCATAACGTTCCCTCTTGGAGTCACTACCTACTACTTGGCCAAAGCAATAAATAACAACGGAGAACATGCAAGAATTACTTACGAATATAAATATAAAAGAGGTAGATCAAATATATTACTCAAGCACAATCTGAACATAATCTCATAATCCATCGGATCCCAGCAAACTCATCATAGCAACAGCATAAGGATTACATATGTGCCTCGATCATGTAGGGCAGCTCACGAGGACTAATTAGTGAAGCACAAGAACGGGAGGAGAACATCACATAGCTACTGGTCATGGACTCATGGTCCAAGGGAGACTACTCACAACTCATTCGGGAGGCGTCCATGGTGGTGGAGAGGCTCCCGGTGGTGATCCTCCCCTCCGGCAGGGTGCCGGGAAGAGTTCTCCTGGTGCTCCCGATCTTGGAAGCGGCGGCGGCGGCGGAACAGAGATGAGATCGCGAAAAAGAGTTCCTCCCTCAAGGGTTTCGGGAGACGCTTTAAATATATGCCAAAGGGGGGCATCGGAGGAGCCTCGGGGGGCCCAGGCGCCCCCCCGGCGCGGCCCAGGGGGGGCGCGCCGCCAGGGCGCCTGGAGCCCTGGTGCCCCCCCCCCCCGGCTGTCCTTCGGGCGCACGGTAGTTTCTGGAACACTGATTTTTTATATAATTTTTCTGGATTTTTCCTGGCAGTTCTCGTAATGTGAAAACCTGAAATACAAAAACAGCCGAAAACAGAAACTGGCACTAGGGTGCACTGAGTTAATAGGTTAGTCCAAATATGATCAAAAGTGTATGGAAGTGTATAAATAACATAGCAATATCACCCAAAAGAGGCATGGAGCAAGCAGAAATTATAGATACATTTTGGACGTATCAACATCCCCAAGCTTAATTCCTGCTCGTCCTCGAGTAGGTAAATGATAACAAGAATAATTTCTGTGGTGACATGCTATTAACCATATAGGACTTTTTCATAGTCATATGACAAAAGCTTACTGAGATAATGAATCTATAGTAATTAAGTTGCCTCATGAGAAAATCACAAAGGACTGAAAGTTTTACAATATGACATTGAAACATCAAATAGATTTGTAATGAACATGGTGTGCAAATATGATAAAGTGATATCTAGCTTGCCCCCTTTAGTGAAGCAAAACATAAATGCAGGGGCACCTTCAAGGTTTAAGTGATGACTAGATACAATGGTTTCAAAATAAACGATATCACAATCATGCAAAAGACAATGCTACTTTGGGACAATGCACATTACACTCAGAATGACAATCATGCTCTCAGTAGTTGGTGCTTTTAAAAGAAGGTGGAGACTCTCGAACCGTGGCTTTTGTTGGCAAGGTTGAAAACCCATAGTCGGAAACAAATACAAAACATGTACCAGAGCTCTTGGTTTTAAAACAGAGGTAATAATTATTATTTTTCTTTCTTAGATCATGCATGTTTCGTCAACGAATGCTAGCAGACAACTCAATCACTTTTCGAGATGGACAAGTTTCGAGGAACGGCTCCCGAATGAGGACGATCACATCCTCTTAATCTCCTTTGTTTATCACTGCCAAAGTTTTCTGATTTCTCATGAACAAAGCGTGAAGGAGGGTTTGTTTGTTATATTATCTTTTTGAGCCGGGCGCACTCAATGCCAGTTCCTTCTCGTATTATGGGTTTGCACATTATACATGCAATCCCGGGGTGAAGCTTGTCCAACTTAAAAAGAATCATGAATCAACTACTACTTCCTCGTGAACTTAAAACAGAGGCACAAAATAGGAATGCTTTTGCTATGAATAATTTCGAGGTGGCACATGCAAGTCTCCGTTAGGAATGGCAGGTAAATACCATGTAGGAAGGTATGGTGGACTCATATGGTATAACTGGATTAAAGGAATGTGGATGCACAAGCAGTCAGTCTGCTTAGTACAGGCGAAGGTTAGCAAAAGACTGGGAGCGACCAACTAAGAGAGCAATGATGGTCATAATCATGCAGAGCGACAAAGCAACATTGAATCAGGCATGGAAGTTATATTGCTACTCAGAAACAAAAGATCATCAAGGCTTGACAGACTTTCTTTACAGTCTTAAATATGCGTGAGCATACGCCAAGTCAATCAAAATAAATTCTCTAAGGAAGATATTACTAAACCATACCACATCATAGACAAACAAATCATGTTGGTACTCCAATAACACATTGGGAATCCCCCAGCTATTTGAGATTAACCATAAGAAAACCTGAACTACTAAGCGCCATTATGCACGTAGCATCTTTATCATAGACATATCAACCAATGCAACGGAAGCAAACTCCCTTAATAAGGTGAGCATGGTAATTAAAGAGAGTTCAAGCAACCAACTAAACAAAAGCTCTTTGAAAAGATAAGCATGAATACTAAGACCTGAACATGATAGTAGCTATTAAAAGACAGAGAACACACACAGCAAAGATAGACATGAAAATTCTATGTTATGTTCTAGGTAGAAGTGGAGCGTGTTTCTCTCCCACATAAAGAAAGCTGAGTTCCGACTCGTTATGAAAAGCTAAAGAAAACTAAAAATAAGACGCTCCAAGCATAGCACATAACACATGAAGTGATTAAAATATAGTGGAACGAAAGACGAACTGATAATGTTGATGGAAAAGGGGATGCACGGGGGCATCCCCAAGCTTAGACGCTTGAGTCTCCTTGAATATTTCTTGGGGGTGCACGGGGGCATCCCCAAGCTTGAGCGTTTGACACTCCTGAATCTTTTTATCATCTTCCCACGCACACTTGAAAACTCCCTTCATACATAACTCATCATAATCTGATTAGCGAGGTTAGTACCCATAATAAAATAATTGTACCTTGCTGGAAATAAAGATATTCTTCAAGTTCTACTGCTTCTCAAGATTGCCAAAAGGTTTTTACAAAGAAAAGGCAAGCTCTAGGTTTGCAAAATGAAGGAAAGGCAAAACAGGACAGAATCTGTGAAAAACAGAACAGCAGGTAGTAAATGATTTGTTCGGGACACTTCTGCAACTCTAATCAAAAAACTCAGAAGAGACGCACGAAAGACAATTATATAGAGCACTCTGTCGAAAAAATTCAGACCAAAAAGATGATCTGGTGATTTTATACGAATTTTTCTATCCAAGGACAGAATCTGTTTCCTGGACAGCACCTCACAACTTTTGAACTTTCTAGCAATCAGAGGCTATACTTGGCACAAAATTGAAAAGTAAAGATACAATGATGATGCTACTGTAGTAAACAACATCAAGACACAACAAAAGCAAAATAAAAATTTATTCATTGGGCTGCCTCCCAAAAGCGCTTTATTTTATGCCTTTAAGCTAGGCATAATGCATAAGATCAAGTCTTATCAAGAGTAAAAGAATAGCTAGCCCGTACAACGGACTCAAAAGGTAACTTGATCTTCTTTCGAGGGAAGTGTTCCATCCCTTTCTTGAGAGGAAACTGAAATTTTATATTACCCTCTTTCATGTCAATGATAGCACCAACGGTGCGTAAGAAGGGACGTCCCAAAACAATTGGACAAGAAGGATCACATTCAATATCCATAATAGTGAAATCAACGGGAACATAATTATCATTGACAACGATAAGAACATCGTCGATCCTCCCCAAAGGTTTCTTTATGGAAGAATCAACGAGACGAACACCAAAAGAACAAGAATCATAAGGTTTCAATTTAAGCATATCATATATTCTTTTGGGCATAACAGAGGTACTAGCTCCAACATCACATAAAGCATAGCAAGAAAAGTCATTCAATTTAATTTTTATCATAGGATCCCAACCATCTTCTAGCTTTCTAGGTATGGAGGCTTCTACTCTAAGTTTCTCGTCCCTAGCTTTGATAAGAGCATTGGTGATATGCTCTGTGAAGGCAAGGTTAAGCGTGCTAGTGCGGGGATCTCTAGACATCTTGTGAAGGAAATCAATAACTTCGGTAAGAGTGCAATTATCAAAATCAAGGTCACTAGCATCAAGTAAAGTGGTAGTGGTGTCCTTAAGGTTCACTTGTTTGGTAGTTTCTATAGTCATAGCATCACCATTAATAGGTCCAATGGGACCAGGAGTACATTGGGTGCTAAGAGTTTGGATATCCTCAACAACTTGGATAGTAGCAACAGTGTGGTGGGTAGGAAGGCTCTTAATTCTATCTTCTTCCTCCCTTTCTCTAGCCCATCTCTCTTTAAGTTTAGCCATCATCCTAATGTTTTCATTAATTTGCACTTGAATAGCATTCATAGGAGTGACCTTCCTCTCCTCAAGAGGAGAAGTTTTAATTTTAAGCAATTCTATCTCATTGGCTAAATGGTCTACCTTTGAAGAGAGATCACCTAGTTTGTTTAGTTTTTCTTCTACACTATTATTAAAAGCTTTTTGGGTAGTGATGAAATCTTTAAGCATAATCTCTAGTTCAGTAGTGGAGTTCCTGGTGCTAGGGTAAGCATTGTTGTTCCCATAAGAATTAGAGGGGAACGGTCTAGGATTGCTACCAAAATTACTCCTATAAGCATTGTTATTAAAATTGTTTCTAGAGATAAAGTTCACATCTACTTGTTCTTGAGCAATCAAAGAATTTAAAGGAACATCACGAGGATCAATAGAAGATTGCTTCGAAAGTAGAGACATGATCAAGTCAACTTTTTCATTAAGGGAGGAAATCTCCTCGACAGAGTTTACCTTCCTACCTGTTGGAGCGCGTTCGGTGTGCCATTGGGAATAGTTGGTCATCATCTCATCGAGAAGCTTCGTGGCAGCACCAAGTGTAGTTGACATAAAGGTTCCTCCCGCGGCCGAATCTAACAAGTTCCGCGAGGTAAAGTTCAAGCCTGCATAAAAAGTTTGGATAACCATCCAAGTAGTCAAACCATGAGTAGGGCAGTTCTTGATAAGAGATTTCATACGTTCCCAAGCTTGGGCAACGTGTTCATTATCCAATTGTTTAAAATTCATTATGTTACTTCTTAGTTGGATAATCTTAGCAGGTGGATAGTATTTTGCAATAAAAGCATCTTTGCACTTGTCCCATGAATCTATGCTATTTCTAGGCAAAGACTGAAACCAAATTTTAGCTCCTCCTCTCAAGGAGAAAGGAAAAAGCTAGCTTAACAATATTACCATCTATTTCTTGGTACTTTTGCATATCACAAAGTTCAACAAAGTTGTTTAAGTGTAAGGCAGCATCATCTCCAGCACCGGAGAATTGATCTTTCATAACTAAGTTCAGTAAAGCAGGTTTAATTTCATATGAAGGTGCTGAAGTGGCAGGTGTAGTGATAGGTGTGCTGATAAATTCATCGTTGTTGTGACTAGTGAAGTCACACAACTTGGTGTTCTCGGTGGAACCCATAGTAACAAGCAAGCAAGATAACTATTTTTGTGATTTTCGATAAAAAGGTACTAAAGCAAAAACTGAAAGGTAAACTAACAAGACTAAAAAGCAAAGGTAAAAGAAAGCGTGCAACTCCCCTATCCTGAAGAGTGGAGTCCCCGGCAACGGCGCCAGAAAAACTCTTGCTAGGCTTCTCGCCCCTCGTTGGTTACCCCAAGTGGAAGGTGTGAGATGTAGTGTTGCGGAAGTTTTTCCCTTGGCAAAGATACCAAGGATCGAATCCCCAGAGACTCCTAGGTTCAACAAGAAGGTGTCAACTGCTACGGCGCCAGATATTAGCAATCAACGTGGACCTGCACACAGATACAAATAACTTTGCTCCCAACGAGTACAGAGAGGTTGTCAATCCCTCCGGCCTTGTCGTTTACAAAGGATCAAACGCAAGTGATAGTAGTGATAGATATAATTGCAATAGTAAATAATAGCGAAAAGTAAATAGCGGATGTGATCAATGATGGTAATATGGACCGGAGTCTCATGATGTTCACTAGTGATGTCTCTCTCCCAAAAGACGATAAAACAGCTATGTGAGGTAAACGAATTACAGTTGGGCAATTGACAGGACCACGAACGCAAACCAATGCTGACTACATTGCAAGAAAGGTTGAGGTTCAAAGCATGGGCGGTACGCCAAAGTAAGTAGACCGAAATCCATCAATATCTACTACTAATCATCCACCTTGAGATATCTATCCAGAACATCTCGCTGGTATTAAGTTGCGAGTCCCACCCATAGTGTAAACTCAATGCAACAGACAACTGCATTAAAAGAACTTTGCGTAAAGTAAACAATCCTTGCACCCGCGGGCACAAGCACCGTTGTTTTCCCCCTTGTGGCAACAGCACATCCCCTAGACTCATGTTTCTGTCACTCAAACTAGTCATCGAGGGGCATGAACCCACAATCAAGCATAACGTTCCCTCTTAGAGTCACTACCTACTACTTGGCCAAAGCAATAAATAACAACGGAGAACATGCAAGAATTACTTACGAACATAAATATAAAAGAGGTGAATCAAATATATTACTCAAACACAATCTGAACATAATCTCATAATCCATCGGATCCCAGCAAACTCATCATAGCAACAGCATAAGGATTACATATGTGCCTCGATCATGTAGGGCAGCTCACGAGGACTAATTAGTGAAGCACAAGAACGGGAGGAGAACATCACATAGCTACTGATCATGGACCCATGGTCCAAGGGAGACTACTCACAACTCATCCGGGAGGCGTCCATGGTGGTGGAGAAGCTCCCGGTGGTGATCCTCCCCTCCGGCAGGGTGCCGGGAAGAGTTCTCCTGGTGCTCCCGATCTTGGAAGCGGCGGCGGCGGCGGAACAGAGATGAGATCGCGAAAAAGAGTTCCCGTCTCGAGGGTTTCGGGAGACGCTTTAAATATATGCCAAAGGGGGGCGTCAGACGAGGCTCGGGGGGCCCAGGCGCCCCCCCCCCCCCGGCGCGGCCCAGGGGGGGGCGCGCCACCAGGGCGCCTGGGGCCCTGGTGGTCCCCCTCTGGCTGTGCTTCGGGTGCCTGGTAGTGATGGGCCTCGAACCCCTCGTTGGTTACCCCAAGTGGAAGGTGTAAGATGCAGTAAGTAGAAGTGTTTTCCCCTAGCAAAGATGCCAAGGATTGAATCCCCAGAGACTCCTAGGTTCAACAGGTAGGTGTCAACTGCTAACGGCGCAATTAGCAATCAACGTGGACCTGCACACAGATACAAATAACTTTGCTCCCAACGAGTACAGAGAGGTTGTCAATCTCTCCGGCCTTGTAGTTCACAAAGGGTTAAAAGCAATATGATAGTAGTGATAGATAGTGTTTTGCAATAGTAAGTAAATAGCGGAAAAGTAAATAGTGTATGTGATCAATGATGGTAATATGGACCGGAGTCTCATGATGTTCACTAGTGATGTCTCTCTCCCAAAAGACGATAAAACAGCTATGTGAGGTAAACAAATTACAGCTGGGCAATTGACAGGACCACGAACGCAAACCAATGCTGACTACATTGCAAGAAAGGTTGAGGTTCAAAGCATGGGTGGTACGCCAAAGTAAGTAGACCGAAATCCATCAATGCCTACTACTAATCATCCACCTTGAGATATCTATCCAGAACATCTCGCTGGTATTAAGTTGCGAGCCCCACCCATAGTGTAAACTCAAAGCAACAGACAACTGCATTAAAAGAACTTTGCGTAAAGTAAACAATCCTTGCACCCGCGGGCACAAGCACCGTTGTTTTCCCCCTTGTGGCAACAGCACATCCCCTAGACTCATGTTTTTGTCACTCAAACTAGTCATCGAGGGGCATGAACCCACAATCAAGCATAACGTTCCCTCTTGGAGTCACTACCTACTACTTGGCCAAAGCAATAAATAACAACGGAGAACATGCAAGAATTACTTACGAACATAAATATAAAAGAGGTAGATCAAATATATTACTCAAGCACAATCTGAACATAATCTCATAATCCATCGGATCCCAGCAAACTCATCATAGCAACAGCATAAGGATTACATATGTGCCTCGATCATGTAGGGCAGCTCACGAGGACTAATTAGTTAAGCACAAGAACGGGAGGAGAACATCACATAGCTACTGGTCATGGACTCATGGTCCAAGGGAGACTACTCACAACTCATCCGGGAGGCGTCCATGGTGGTGGAGAGGCTCCCGGTGGTGATCCTCCCCTCCGGCAGGGTGCCGGGAAGAGTTCTCCTGGTGCTCCCGATCTTGGAAGCGGCGGCGGCGGCGGAACAGAGATGAGATCTCAAAAAAGAGTTCCTCCCTCAAGGGTTTCGGGAGACGCTTTAAATATATGCCAAAGGGGGGCATCGGAGGAGCCTCGGGGGGCCCAGGCGCCCCCCCGGCGCGGCCCAGGGGGGGCGCGCCGCCAGGGCGCCTGGAGCCCTGGTGCCCCCCCCCCTCGGCTGTCCTTCGGGCGCACGGTAGTTTCTGGAACGCTGATTTTTTATATAATTTTTCTGGATTTTTCCTGGCAGTTCTCGTAATGTGAAAACCTGAAATACAAAAACAGCCGAAAACAGAAACTGGCACTGGGGTGCACTGAGTTAATAGGTTAGTCCAAATATGATCAAAAGTGTATGGAAGTGTATAAATAACATAGCAATATCACCCAAAAGAGGCATGGAGCAAGCAGAAATTATAGATACGTTTTGGACGTATCAGCTCTTGGCCGCAGGTTTCATAGTTGAGGTGTTTCATCCAGAGTGGTTGGCTAATCCGGTGCTGGTGCTTAAGAAAAACGGTACTTGGAGGATGTGTGTTGATTACACAGACTTGAACAAAGCTTGCCCAACTGATCCTTTTGATCTCCCCCTTATTGATCAAATTATTGATGCTACGGCAAGATGTGAGCGGTTAAGCTTTCTGGATGCATATTCAGGTTATCATCAGATTAAGATGGCAGATAAGGACCAGGAGAAGACAGCTTTCATAACCCCCTTTGGAGCCTACTGCTATGTATCCATGCCCTTTGGGCTCAAGAGTGCCCAAGCAACTTATCAGCGTTGTGTGCAGAACTGCCTACAAGGGCAGATTGGAAGAAACGTCCATGCTTATGTGGATGACATTGTGGTGAAATCCAGGAAGGAGGAGACACTGATAGATGATTTAAAAGAAACTTTTGACAACCTCGGAGTTTATAAGATGATGCTCAATCCGGAGAAGTGTGTTTTTGGTGTTCCAGCAGGCAAGCTCCTTGGATTCTTAGTGTCAAACTGAGGGATTGAAGCTAATCCGGAGAAGATCAAGGCGATCACATCCTTGGCTAAACTGGCTTGTATCAATGATGTCCAGCGCGTGGCAGGCCGTATTGCAGCGTTGAGCCGGTTCATCAGCCGTTTGGGAGAAAAGGCGATCCCGCTTTATCAGATGATGAAGAATACGGACCGTTTTGTTTGGAGCATCCTACGAACGCTCCGTTCGAGGACTTGAAGCGGCAATTGGCAGAACCACCAGTCCTTGTTGCCCCGGTTGACAAGGAGCCGTTGTTATTGTACGTGGCCGCCAATGCCCGTGCAGTCAGTGTGGCCATTGTGGTAGAGCGCAAGGAGGCAGGCAAAGAGTACCCGGTTCAACGTCCGGTTTATTACATCAGTGAGGTGCTCATTGAGTCGAAACAAAGATATCCACACTGGGAGAAATTGGTATATGGCATGTTCATGGCAAACCGGAAGTTGAAGCACTATTTCCAGGGCCACCCAATCACTGTTGTCAGTTCAGCTCCGTTGGGAGATATAATCCAGAACAGGGAAGCCACTGGCAGGGTGGCGAAGTGGGCCATTAAGCTTAGCCCGCACAGATTAAAATATGTGCCCCGTACTGCTATAAAATCCCAAGCACTAGCGGATTTCATCAATGATTGGACAGAGTTGCAAGCACCTGAGGAGAAGCCGGATCATACATACTGGACTATTCACTTTGACGGTTCAAGACAATTGGAGGGCTCGAGGGCTGGAGTTGTGTTAACTTCCCCGCGAGGTGATAAGTTCTGTTATGTCCTCCGTTTAATGTTCCCTTGTACAAACAATGCTGCTGAGTATGAAGCTCTCCTCCATGGTTTACGGATGTCCAAGGAGATGAACTTGAGCCGGGTTAAGTGCTTTGGTGACTCAGATCTGGTGGCGCAACAAGTATCTGGTAAGTGGGATTCTAAGGATCCGCTCATGGCAGCTTACCGGCGAGAAGTGGATGCAGTCGCGGGATACTTCAAGGGATATCAGGTGGACCACATAGACCGGCGAAAAAATGAAGCGGCCGATGCATTGAGCCGTCTGGGCTCTCAGCGGAAACCGGTTCCACCTAATACCTTCTTGGATGAATTGCATAGTCCCTCAGTACAGATACCTTCAGAGGAGGACTTGGTTGTTCCTGATCCGGAAGCACAGTTAGTCGCAGCGCTTCACGTCATTCCGGCTTGGACACTCCCTTATTTGGCGTATATGAGCCGAGGTGAGTTGCCAGAGGACGAAGTGGAGGCCCGGCAGATAATCCGGCGGTCTAAGTCTATGACTATCGTCAATGGAGAACTTCATCGCCGCATCGTTTCTGGAGCGTTTCAGCGGTGCGTATCGTGAGAGGAAGGCTGCGATATTATTCGAGAGATTCATGAAGGGGATTGTGGTCATCACGCCTGTTCAAAGTCCTTGGTAGCTAAAGCTTTTCATCATGGGTTCTACTGGCTGACGGCTCACGCCGACGCAGAGGACTTGGTCAGAAAATGTGACGCTTGTCAGAAATTTTCGCGGCGTGCTCATGTACCGGCACAGGAGCTGCGGATGATTCCAATCACTTGGCCGTTTGCGACTTGGGGGCTGGATATGGTTGGACCCTTTAAAAGATCCCAAGATCAGAAAACCCACCTGTTAGTAGCAGTGGACAAATTTACAAAGTGGGTTGAAGCAGAGCCTGTCAGTAAGTGTGATGCGGCAACAGCAGTTAAATTCATCAAAAAAGGTAATTTTCTAGTTTGGCTTTCCACACAGCATTATAACTGATAATGGCACCAACCTATCTAAAGGAGAGATGGAAGAGTTCTGTCAAAGAACACATATTCGCCTTGATGTGTCTTCAATAGCTCACCCTCAATCCAATGGCCAAGCTGAGAGAGCCAACCAAGAGATCTTGAGAGGCATCAAGCCCCGGCTTATGGTTCCTTTGCAAAGAACACCGGGTTGCTGGGTAGAGGAGTTGCCTTCTGTCTTATGGAGCATCAATACTACGCCTAACAGATATACAGGATACACGCCCTTTTTCATGGTATACGGTGCTGAAGCGGTCCTCGCTAGTGATATCCGGCATGATTCACCACGCGTGGCGGCCTATGTTGAAGCGGATAATGAACAAGCAAGGCAAGACAACTTGGACCGGTTAGACGAGGAATGGGACACGGCAGCAGCGCGATCAACGATTTATCAACATGATCTGCGCCGGTACCACGGCCGTCGGGTTAAGACCAGAACGTTCCAGGAGGGAGATCTGGTGCTCCGGCTCATCCAAGACCAGACAGATATGCATAAGCTATCCCCACCTTGGGAAGGACCCTTTGTGGTCAGCAAGAACCTACACAACAGATCATACTACCTTGTCAATGTTCGAGAACATAAGGACTCACGTACGGCAGAGGAGGAGACCAAGCGGCCGTGGAACATCGCTCTTCTTCGGCCTTACTATACTTGAGCCATTGGCTCCGCTTTATGTACAATGTATATATTATAATTAATAAAATAAACTGGCGCCCCCGGATCACCGGGGAATCAGCCATCTTCTTCGCAAAAAGAGTATCACATGGGGGCTTCGAAAGAAACCTTCCATGGCCTCTAAAACCGGCGCCCCTGATAGAATCAGGGAATCAACCGTGTCTTTTATACACAAGAGTATCACATGGGGGTTTCGAAAGAAACCTTCCATGCCTATTAAACCGGCGCCCTTGAAAGAATCAAGGAATCAGCCGTGTTCTTCAAAGGAGTATCACATGGGAGTTTCTATAGAAGCTTACCATGGCCTCCTAAACCGGCGCCTTTGATACATCAAGGAATCAGCCATCTTATCAAAACAAGAATCACATGGGGGCTTCCGCAGGCAAGGAAGTTTTTCCATGGCCTCTTGAGCCGGTGGCGGTATGAGGCCCATCATAAGAGCACTGCTCTGGTTGCTTCGGCAATTTCCACATGATGATGAGGGGTAAAAGAGAGTGTTGGTGCCCAACCCAGCTCAAACATATGCCCCGATGAGCAAAACGGCTCACACACTACTGGGGGGCTCGCAGAGAGTTGAATACCCTTGTAGTGAACATGGCTTGGAAGCCCGGTGCATGCACCTAAAACCCTGGATTAACCTGCCTACCTCAAGTAAATCACTCCGTCCAGGTAAACCTGGTATGACCCGTCGAATCTGCCACAAGTCAATCCTTCGGGACCCTGAACTTGGCCACGTTAAATTGACGATCATCGAGTTGATTACCTAAAGACAAAATCTTTACGAGATTTTGAAACATTGGGTAGCTTGTCATCGATGATTTGGTTAAGGATTGCGGAGCATCTTGAGAGGCTTTGCTAAAATGGTTAATGACAGTAGCCTGGCAGCTCATAAAAAGCCTCGAATTTGGAGCCTGGCAGCTCGTAAAAATCCTCGACTACATGGTCTTATTTGCCCAAAAAACCTTATTTCTATTTTTTATGATCTCACAAATCTTGGTCGTCATGATCATTGGTTTTTAACCAAGTCCATTGATGCGGGACTAGACAACTACAAGGTTGACCATATATCTACAAAGTTAAAGTCTGGGTCATGAACACCAGCGAGAGTTAAACCGGCATTCATCGTAACCCGGATCGGCCATCAGGCTAAGCCAAACAAGAGAGCCAAGAGCCTCATCAGCGCCTGCGCTTTCACTTATTTCTACCGGTTTAAGGTCGACAAGCACACTTAATCAAAGGTATGGTATATGTTTGTGATCAAAAGCTATTCATTTGATATATATATATATATATATATATATATATATCAAAGCAGTATAATCCGTCCGGTGGTAAACCGCCAGGACATCTTTTAGCTTCGTTCATGCAGGCACAGGTAATATAAGCTGATCAAGCATTGCAAACAGATGATAAATTGGGAGATGCCAATCCAAATAGTACCATAACAGTGGGACAAAGGCAGTGTTTCAACTATTCTATTACAAGGCACTTGCAGGCCCGAATGGATCAAAAGTTTCTGGCAAAATATTCAGCATCTAAAAGTTAAACCAGGACGGTTTAGGACTCTTCTTCCGCACGCTGCGAAGGCTGAGGGTCAACTTGATCCGGGTCTTCGTCGACTTCAGGCAATTGCTGGAAATCAGGAGCGCTCCAGTCAATCTTGGAGAGGGCACGGAAATACACTTCATCATTGATAAGATCTGAAGGGTCAATATCTGGAGCGAAAGTGTGGTTACGAACTGGTGGGATCAGATTTTCAGTGTCGTAAACCGGCCGCTCCACCCGCGAAATTTCTAGATCGTAAGCTGGATGATACCTTGTCAAATCTGCTTCATCGGCAAGCTTATTGGCGAGAGGGCGCATATTCTTGGTCAAAGAGCGGAGATCTTCAACAGAGAAGGCTGACCCGTCCTCTTTCATGCTGGGGTAGCCGTTCATGGCCTCCGCCGGATCAAAATCGGGGACCCATGCTTTGGCCCGGGTCAGCGCCATGAGAGAGCCAGCTCGTGCAGCAGACTTCTTCACCTCGACAAGACGCGCAGGTAGGACAGACAACTTTTCCAGGGTGGCTTGGATGGTGGTCGGCGCCGGTTTATTGTGCGACATGGCACTGATAGCCCTTTGAGCACCGGAGTAGAGTTGTTCCACCAGGGTATAAGCTGCCTTGAGCTTCTTCCGGACATCGTCTCCAAGATGAGTTATGCGCCTCCCTGTATGCAATTGGCGAGTTAAACCGGAGCGGAACAAAGATTGCAAAGATACAAATATACGAAGACAGATACTCACCGAAGATAGCAGAAGTCATGTTCTCTATTTGATGTTTCAACCCGGATAGTTCCTGCGTAACCGGATTGAGAGCGGCTTCGGCATCCTTTGCTCTTTTTTCTAGAGCGTCCCTTTGCACCTCCCATGTGGACCGCTCCGCTTCAAAATCTTTCTTTAATTTTTCCATGTTAGTCAAAGCAAGGACAAGTTCTTCCTTAGCTTTGGTTGAAGCAGCCTCATGGAAGGCCAAGCTATTCCGAAGCTCAGTTGCCTCCGAAGCTCTCCGGTTCAAGTCAGCCTGCAAGAAAAGCACATGTGTGAGAAAGACAGATTATTCAAAGTCTCAAGCACATAACAGGTTATGCACTTGACACTTGGGGGCTAATGTACAATTGAAGTAGGGAAAGCAATTTTTTTTCAGACAAGTCCCAAGCACATAAACAGGTTATGCCCTTGGCACTTGGGGGCTAATGTAAGTTCATTCTCAGACATAAGTAAAGTCCTGGTTCACCTACAATGAAGCTAAACCGGCACTTGGGGGCTACTATGGCCTAAAAGTAGGATTGCAAAGTACAAAGCAGAAACGGAAAGCAAGAGGAAAGAAAGTCACCTCATATTTATCCTTCATCATGTTGACTAAGCCGGCTTCATAGTCACGGCTGGTGAAGAGCCGGTTCAGATACCCGGAATGGAGTTCTTGGGCACTCAAGTGAGCATAACTTGACAAGTCTGTGCTCCACTTGCCTTTATCTTGTTGAAGTTTTTCGTCCTTGGCAGTATGCTTAGCTAAGATAACAGGCTCTGTGGGAGCAGTGAAGCCTAACCCGGTTATCTCAACATCTGCTATCGAGGCAGCGGTTGGCTGGAGAGGATCAGCAGTGCGCACCGGACTAACAGTAGCCGGGCTAGCCCGGGGAGGACTAACCCGGACAAGGCTTGCCGGTTCAGCCGTGTTCTCCATATCATTATCTCCCGGAGCAGCAACATCTTCATGATCCATAGGAGCGGGATCATCAAGCTGGACTTCAACGTTGTCCTCTGGAGGGATGGCCGCTTCAAGGTCCTCGGCCAGTTCAGCAGTAGTGGTCTCCACAACCGGCTTATTTGCTTTTGCCTTTTTGCTAGGCTTGGGCATTCTAATAAAGGTCAAAGCAGTCGTGAGAATCACAAAGTCAAAATGGAAAGATAAACCGGACATTTGAAAAGATGACTTACCCGGGAACGGTCTTGAGCACTGGGACTTGAGTAGCGGTCGACTCGTCAGAAGAAGACAGAGGAGCCTCCTGATAGTTGGGATCAGACGGTTTAAGTGGTTTACGTATAAGGCCTGCTTTTGGATGAAGGAGGGTTGGAGTGAGCAAAACCTCTGAGCGGCGTCTGCGAGCTGGCGTAAGGGGTATTCCGGACGATTCAACCACATGGCCGCTATGGCGTGTGGTCCGGCGAGCTTCATGTTGCTGTTTCTTCAAAAGAAAGTTGGGATCCAATTGAGCATAAGGATGAGAAAATGGATATTTCCGGGATACCCGACGGACCTTGGGTGGCAACGGTTCTGAATCAGAAGAGAGAGAAATTACGTCAACTCCCTCCGCTTTACTTCCCTCCGCCAGGTCCTGAGGAAAGGCATTATTAACGTAAATTCAGACAAAGGGAGATTAAAAGACATAAGGGTTAATTAGTACCTCAGAATCCGGATCATCTTCTTCAGGGTTTGAACCGGAAGCGGCTGCAGCTTTGTTCTTCTTGACAGCAAAGGTTTTCCTACGTGATTGCTTCGCCGGTTTATCCTGAGCTTTCTTCTTCCAGAAAGGATCGTTGGCCTGTGCAAAGGAATAACAACAAGTTGAAGACAACTGATATGAACGGATTAAGATGAAAGGAATAGCATAGTATTACCGGTGGTGGCCTATTGTTTTTGCAGAAAGGAGCTAAACCGGACCTGCTGCAGTCTTCCAGAGGGATATCCAGCATCTTCTTTGTGGACTCAGTAACTTCGTTATCCAGAAGTACTTTGTCAATGTGACGCTGAGGATCATACGGATTGCCGGTATATTCACACATTAAGCTTGAGCGCCGGCTTAAGGGAAGAATGCTCCAAGATAGCCAGCATCGAACAAAATCAACCCCGGTTAAGCCGTTAGCCACGAAAGCCCTAAGCTTGGAGAGTTGAGGGGCATATCGAGCCTGGTCTTAGGCGCTTAGACACTGCGGCAAAGGATGACTTGGAGCCAGACGGTAAGCACGGTAACCCGGCAGCGGATTCTCTCCTTCAGGTGAAGTATCCTTACAATAGAACCAAGTCTGGCTCCATTCATTGGGGTGGCTGTGAAGAGCGGCATGAGGAAAACTTACGTCCTTCCTTTTCTGGATGCTGACACCACCCAGTTCCTGATGAGGCCCATCAGAAAACTCAGTCCGGCGGTTCAGATGGAAGAAATCTCGGAACAAATCCACTGATGGTTCTTCTTGAAGATATGCTTCTGAGTAGACTTGGAAGTTGCATATATTGGATATGGAATTGGGACCTATGTCATGTGGATGGAGTTGGAAGTTGGCTAGGACGTCATGGAAGAACTTTGAACTAGGCGGACTAAAGCCCCGGGCCAGATGATCAAAGAAAACAATGATCTCTCCTTCCTGGGGTGTAGGAGGACATTCCTTTCCAGGGGCCCGCCAGTGCAGAACCTCTCTTGGACCCAGAAGGCCGATTGAAGCAACTTTTACTAAGTCGTCCTCAGTGATCCGGGAAGGAACCCAATTGCAAGCAACAAATTGTTTAGCCATCGTTTCTGATGAGGGAGTGCTGAAAAATACAATGCAAGACCCGGTTTACAACTAGCGAAACAAACCGGCAGTTTCTGTGAGGATATTGACCTAATCGACGGTTTAAGCAAGAGGCTAATGGTACCCCCTGATGGCTTCTCTCCCCTCGTTGGTTACCCCAAGTGGAAGGTTTGAGATGCAGTGTAGCGGTAGTTTTCCCTTGGCAAAGATACCAAGGATCGAATTCCCCTGAGACTCCAAGGTTCAACAAGAAGGTGTCAACCGCTAACGGCGCCAGATACTTAGCGATTGACTGGACCTGCACACAGATACAAATAACTTTGCTCCCAACGAGTACAGAGAGGTTGTCAATCCCTCCGGCCTTGTCGTTTACAAAGGATCAAACGCAAGAGATAATAGTGATAGGTATAACTGCAACTAGTAAGTAAGAACAGAAAGTAAATAGCGGATGTGATCAGTGATGGTAATATGGACCGGGGTCCCATGATGTTCACTAGTGATGTCTCTCTCCCAAAAGACGATAAAACAGCTAAGCGAGGTAAACAAATTACAGCTGGGCAATTGACAGGATTATGTGCGCAAACCAATGCTAACTATGCTGCAAGAAAGGTAGAGGCTCAAAAGCATGGGCGGTACGCCAAGGCAAGTAGACCGAAATCCATCTGCATCTACTACTAATCATCCACCTTGAGATATCTATCCAGAACATCTCGCTGGTATTAAGTTGCGAGTCCCACCCATAGTGTAAACTCAAAGCAACAGACAACTGCATTAAAAGAACTTTGCGTAAAGTAAACAATCCTTGCACCCGCAAGAACAAGCACCGTTGTTTTCCCCCTTGTGGCGACAGCACATCCCCTAGACTCATGTTTCTGTCACTCAAGCTAGTCATCGAGGGGCATGAACCCACAATCAAGCATAACGTTCCCTCTTGGAGTTACTACCTACTACTTGGCCAAAGCAATAAACAGCAACGGAGAACATGCAAGAATTACTCAAGAACATAAATATAAAAGAGGTGAATCAAATATATTACTCAAACACAATCTGAACATAATCTCATAATCCATCGGATCCCAGCAAACTCATCATAGCAACAGCATAAGGATTACATATGTGCCTCGATCATGTAGGGCAGCTCACGAGGTCTAATCGGTGAAGAACAAAGAGGGGAGGAGAACATCACATAGCTACTGTTCATGGACCCATGGTCCAAGGGAGACTACTCACAACTCATCTGGGAGGCGTCCATGGCGGTGGAGAGGCTCCCGGTGGTGATCCTCCCCTCCGGCAGGGTGCCGGGAAGAGTTCTCCTGGTGCTCCCGATCTTGGAAGCGCGGCGGCGGCAGAACAGAGATGAGATCGCGAAAAAGGGTTCCGTCCTTGAGGGTTTCGGGACGCGGTGTAAATATATGCCAAAGGGGGCGTCAGAGGAGGCCTGGGGGGCCCAAGCGCCCTGGCGGCGCGGCCAGGAGGGGGGCGCGCCCTCTGGCCGCCTGGAGCCCTGGTGGCCCCCCTCCGGCCCTACTTTGGCCGCATGGAAGCTTCCGGGACGCTGATTTTTTTTATATTTTTCCCGGAATTTTTCTGGCAGTTTACGTAATGGGAAAACCTGAAATACAAAAACAGCAGAAAACAGAAACTGGCACTGGGGTGCACTGAGTTAATAGGTTAGTCCAAATATGATCAAAAGTGTATGGAAGTGCATAAATATCATAGCAATATCACACAAAAGAGGCATGGAGCAAGCAGAAATTATAGATACGTTTTGGACATATCACCCCCTAATCCGGATCAGGCGTGCACAAGACAGCCACCGGTTTATGTTAACAAAAAGAAGAAGTTAAATCGTCGACTATGGAATGCAAGTTCATATCTAAACCGGCAGGGCAAGCATATGAGAAGCGGGCTATGATTAAACCGGTAACATAAAGCAGATAAGCTACAGATCTAAAGTGTGAAAAACAGTTTTCGCATAAGCAGAGGTAAGGTATGGATCTACGACGCAGAAAAAAACAGAACAATTACGGTCATATTCAGTGAAGGCAGTGAAAGTTCTCTACAGATTCGATCTAAACTAGCAATGCTAGAGAGACTAAGGATATGATAATGGAGCAGAGGCACACGAACGAGGGATGATCTAACAAATCTTGCATCTACAGCTAAAATCAATCTACGGCGATGAACTACGGAGAAACGAGGGTTCACGACGAGCTACAGAAGGAACCCTAGAACTGAGATCTATGGGGAAGAAGATAGCGTACCCGAGGAAACAGAGGACGGCGGTGAGTTCTCTGGATGCTTTCAGGTCGATGCAGCGGCTGGACTTGTGGACGACGGCGAGCTCGAAGAACAGCGGCGGAGGTTCGAGCGCTGGAGACGGAGGAAGAAGAAGCAGAAGGGGAAAAGAGATGTGCCTCGGCTATATTTATAGGTCGAGGGGTTAAAACGGCAAGCGCGGGAATCGAGGAGGCCAGAAATCGGATAAAGATTGAGCTGTCGCCTCGATCTTCGGTGCGGCAGTAAAGAAAGGTAACAAACGGGTGCAGGCATTAAATGTGCAGATGATGTCACGACAGATTGAAGCGATTTCAGCAGGATGACGTCATGGCCGGTTTATGAAGCATACAAGTTGCAGAAAGTAAATTCGTACAAGATTTCAAAGACTGACATGAACAAGTTCAAATCAATCTGGGGCCTAATGTGAGGGATATGACTAGCAGGTATAAACTGGCTAGGAAGGTCCGGATTACGCTAGTAAAATTATATTATCAGAAGCCCAGTAGAATATGTATGAGGAGGTTATAACCCACGGAGGTTTAGGGCCCATGTATAAGGCCCATGATCTGTAAACCGTCATACCATGTAACTTGGGATATAAGATAGAAAGAGTAGAGACCGAGGCGGACACGTTTATGAGCCGGCCTCGGGACTCTGTAAACCGGACCGGGCGTCGCCTCCTATATAAAGAGACGACCTGACGACGGTTCAGAAGAACAAACAACAGCTCGAGACACAGGTAAAGCGGGTTCGATCCCTGGTCATCGAAGCCCAAGAAATATCACACCAAACTAGACGTAGGCTTTTACCTTCATCGAAGGGGCCGAACTAGTATAAAAATCCCTGTGTCCTTCATCCACTTTAACCCCTTAGCTAACCCGAGCGATGGCCTCACACCTAAGTCCATTAACCCGGACATCTACCGTGCTAAATCCACGACACCAACCATAGCATTAAAATATATTGGCCCCCCTTCAATCCCGTATGCATCAATTTCTATGCTAGGTTGAAGCTTCTGCCACTCTTGCCCACCAATACGTAGTCCTATCAACATACAACTAACCCTATGGTGTGATCCACGCGCGCGCTCATATGATGGGCACCAAAGGACAGCAACATAACCACAAGCAATTTAAATGAATCATAGCAATTCACCCAAAACCGATAGGACAACGATAATCTACTCAGACATCATAGGATGGCAACACATCATTGGATGATAGTATGAAGCATAAAGCACCATGCTCAAGTAGAGGGTACAGCGGGTTGCGGGAGAGTGGACCGCTGTAGATAGAAGGAGGAAGGTGATGGAGATGTTGGTGAGGGTGACGGAGGTGTTGGTGTAGATCGCCGTCACACGATGATGGCCCCGGTGGCACTCCGGTGCCACCGGAAGCGAGGGGGAAAGAGCCCCCTCCTTCTTCTTCTTCCTTGACCTTCTCCATAGGTGGGAGAAGGGTTTCCCCTCTGGTCCATGGCCTCCATGGTGGCGGAGGGGCGAGAGCCCCTCCAAGATTGGATCTGTCTCTCTGCTCTCTCTATTTCCGCGTTCCCAGATTCTTGCCCTTCACCGTTTCTTATATTCCCGGAGTTCCATAACTCCGATTGGGCTGATTTTTTGACACGATTTTTATTCGGATATTAGCTTTCTTTCGGCGAAAGAAGGGCATCAACCGCCTTACGGTGTGGCCACAAGGGCCCAGGGCGCGCCCCCTGCCTCGTGACCCACTCGGGCATCGTCTCATGTTGGTTCCGCTTCCCACATATATTCCAAAAAAAATCTCCGTCCATTTTTATTCTGTTTGGACTCCGTTTGATATGGATATTCTATGAAACAAAAAACATGCAACAAATAGGAACTGGCACAGGGCACTGGATCAATATGTTAGTCCCAAAAATAGTATAAAAAGTTGCCAAAAGTATATGAAAGTTGTAGAATATTGGCATGGAACAATCAAAAATTATAGATACGACGGAGACGTAACAGTGATCTCGGCCGACCTCATTGATACATCTCCAACGTATCTATAATTTTTTATTGTTCCATGCTATTATTTATGATGTTTTGGATGTTTAATGGGCTTTGTTATACACTTTTATATTATTTTTGGGACTGACCTACTAACCTAAAGGCCCAGTCCAGACTGCTGTTTTTTGCCTATTTCAGGGTTTTATAGAAAAGAAATATCAAACGGAGTCCAAACGGAATGAAACCTTCGGGAGAGATATTTTTGGAGCAAAATACGCACGGGAGACTGGAGAACCATGGAGTAGGGCACACGTGGCGTCCAAGAGGGTGGGGGCGCCCCCCCCCCTATATGGCGCGCCCCCCTGCCTCATGGGCCCCACGTCTGGCCCCCGATGCCCTCCTTCCTCCTATATATACATACGTACCCCGAAACTATCAGAACAACAGAGAAAACCCTAGTTCCGCCGCCGCAACCTTCTGTTCCCGTGAGATCCCATCTCGGGGCCTGATCTGGAGCTCCGTCGAAGGGGGGATCTACCACGGAGTGCTTCTACATCATCATCATCGCCTCACCATGAGTTGTGAGTAGTTTACCACAGACCTTCGGGTCCATAGCTAGTATCTAGATGGCTTCTTCTCTCTCTTTGGATCTCAATACCAAGTTCTCCTCGGTCTTCGAGGAGATCTATTCGATGTAATCTCTTTTTGCGGTGTGTTTGTCGAGATCCGATGAATTGTGGGTTTATGATCAAGATTATCTATGAGAAATATTTGGTTCTTTTCTGAACTCTTTATGTGTGATTATAATATCCTTGCAAGTCTCTTCGAATTATTGGTTTGGTTTGGCCTACTAGATCTATAGTTCTTGCAATGGGAGAAGTGCTTGGCTTTGGGTTCAATCTTGCGGTGTCCTTTCCAAGTGACAGTAGGGGCAGCAAGGCACGTATTGTATTGTTGCCATCGTGGATAAAAAGATGGGGTTCATATCACTATGTTTGAGTTTATCCCTCTACATCATGTCATCTTGCTTAAGGCGTTGCTCCGTTCTTATGAACTTAATACTCTAGATGCATGCTGGATAGCGGTCGATGTGTGGAGTAATAGTAGTAGATGCAGAATCGTTTCGGTCTACTTGTCTCGGACGTGATGCCTATATATAATGATCATGCCTAGATAGTCTCATAATTATTCGCTTTTCTATCAATTGCTCGACAATAATTTGTTTACCCGTCGTAGAATATCGCTATCATGAGAGAAGCCACTAGACAAAACTATGGCCCCTGGGTCTATTCTCAACATATCAATCTACAATCTACTTTACTTTTCCGCTTTTACTTTATGTTCTTATAATAAAAAATACCAAAAATATCAAACTATCATCTCTATCAGATCTCAATTTCGTAAGTGACCGTAAAGGGATTGACAACCCCATATCACATTGGCTGCGAAGTTCTTATTTGTTTATGCAGGTGCGAGGGACTCGTGCGTGGTCTCCTACTGGATTGATACCTTGGTTCTCAAAAACTAAGGGAAATACTTACGCTATTGTGTTGCATCACCCTTCCCTCTTCGAGGGAATACAACGCAAGCTCGAGAAGTAGCAAGAAGAATTTATGGCGCCGTTTCCGGGGAGGCTTACACAAAATTCATATACCAAGTACCTATCACAAACCCTTATCCTTCGCATTACTTTTTTTTGCCTCTCATTTTCCTCTCCCCCACTTCACCCTTGCCGTTTTATTTGCCCTTCTTCTGCCGTGTGTTTATCGTTCGCTTGCTTCTTGTTTGCTTGTGTGTGTTGGATTGCTTTCTTGTCACTATGGCTCAGAACAATACCAAATTGTGTGACTTCTCCAATACCAACAATAATGATTTTATTAGCACTTCGATTGCTCCTATTACTGATGCTGAATCTTGTGAGATCAATGCTGCTCTATTGAATCTTGTTATGAAAGATCAATTTCCGGCCTTCCTAGTGAAGATGATGCTACCCATCTAAACAACTTTGTTGATTTGTGTGATATGCAAAAGAAAAGGGATACGGATAACGATATTGTTAAATTGAAGTTATTTCCGTTTTCACTTAGAGATCGTGCTAAAACTTGGTTTTCCTCTTTGCCTAGAAATAGTATTGATTCGTGGAATAAGTGCAAAGATGCTTTTATCTCTAAGTATTTCCCTCCTCCTAAGATCATCTCTCTTAGAAACGATACTATGAATTTTAAGCAACTAGATCATGAGCATGTTGCACAAGCTTGGGAGAGAATGAAATTAATGATACGTAATTGCCCTACACATGGTTTGAACTTATGGATGATTATTCAAAACTTTTATGCTCGCTTGAATTTTGCTTCTAGAAATCTTTTAGATTCGGCCGTAGGAGGCACTTTCATGGAAACTACCTTAGGAGAAGCTACCAAACTCCTAGATAATATTATGGTTAATTATTCTCAATGGCACACTGAAAGATCTACTAGTAAAAAAGTGCATGCTATTGAAGAGATTAGTGTTTTGAGTGGAAAGATGGATGAACTTATGAAATTATTTGCTGCTAAGAGTGCTTTTTATGATCCTATTGATATGCCTTTGTCCACTTTGATTGAAAATAGCAATGAATCTTTGGATGTGAATTTTGTTGGTAGGAATAATTTTGGTAACAATGCTTATAGAGGGAACTTTAATCCTAGGCCTTTTTCTAGTAATTCCTCTAATAATTATGGTAATTCCTACAACAATTCTTATGGACATATGTCTTCTGAATTTGAAACTAGTGTTAAGGAGTTTATGATTTCGCAAAAGAATTTCAATGTTATGCTTGAAGAAAAATTGCTTAAGATTGATGAATTGTCTAGAAGTGTGGATAGAATTACTCTTGATGTTAATTCTTTGAAACTTATATCTATCCCACCTAAGCATGATATCAATGAGTCTCTCAAAGCCATGAGAATTTCCATTGATGAATGCAAAGAAAGAACCGCTAGGATGCGTACTAAAAGAGAGAATTATATAATAGCGTGTTCTTCTAGTTATCATGAAAATAAAGATGAAGATCTGAAAGTTATTGATGTGTCTCCTATTAGATCCTTGTTTTCTAGTATAAATCTTTATGAAGATGGGATTGGAGATGATACTACTTTAAGGTGTCCCAATAATTCAGAGTTTTTAGATCTTGATGCTAAAATTGTTAAAAGTGGGAGTGAAGAAATTAAAACTTTGCATAGTGATGAACCCACTACTTTGGATTTCAAGGGATTCAATTATGATAATTGCTCTTTGATTGATTGTATTTCCTTGTTGCAATCCGTACTAAACTCTCTGCATGCTTATAGTCAAAATAAAGCTTTTACCAAACATATAGTTGATGCTTTGATGCAATCTTATGAAGAAAAACTTGAGTTAGAAGTTTCTATCCCTAGAAATCTTTATGATGAGTGGGAACCTACTATTAAAATAAAAATTAAGGATCATGAATGCTATGCTTTGTGTGATTTGGGTGCAAGTGTTTCCACTATCCCAAAAACTTTGTGTGATTTGCTAGGTTTCCATGAGCTTGATGAATGTTCTTTAAATTTGCATCTTGCGGATTCCACTATTAAGAAACCTATGGGAAGGATTAATGATGTTCTTATTGTCGCCAATAGGAATTATGTGCCCATAGATTTCATTGTTCTTGATATAGATTGCAATCCTTCATGTCCTATTATTCTTGGTAGACCTTTCCTTAGAATGATTGGTGCAATTATTGATATGAAGGAAGGAAATAGTAGATTCCAATTTCTGTTAAGGAAAGGCATGGAACACTTTCCTAGAAAGAAAATCAAATTACCATATGAATCTATTATGAGAGTCACTTATGGATTTCCTTCCAAAGATGGCAATACCTAGATCTATCCATGTATCGTGCCTAGCTAGGGGCGTAAAACGATAGCGCTTGTTGGGATGCAACCCAATTTTATATTATTTTTTTGTATTTGCTTTTGTTTAGGAATAAATATTGCATCTAGCTTCTGTTTAGATGTGGTTTTGTGTTTTAATTAGTGTTTGTACCAAGTAGAACCTTTGGGAAGACTTGTGTGAAGTTTAGCTTAAGTCAAACTTGCCGGTGAAAAGAGACTATTTGATATTAGCTTAAGTCAATGTTATATTCATGCACCAATCATGAGCTCTCAAGAGAAATGATCATTCAAAAAAAATATGCTCGGCTTTCTCATAATAATCGCTCCATGCTCGATACTTCTTGTTCTGGCTCTTATATGATGAAGACTATTGACTTCAAATGGGATTTATTGGAAAGAATTAAACACAACTCCGAAGATTGGACCTCGATGAAGGTAAGGAGTCAGGTATGACCCCCAAGTTTGATTGTGTTAAAGCTTTTATGGATACCGATGTTTTCCGTGAGTTTAGCACTAAATACGGACTTGACTCTGAGATAGTAGCTTCTTTCTGTGAATCCTTTGCTACTCATGTTGATCTCCCCAAGGAGAAGTGGTTTAAATATCATCCACCTATTGAAGTTAAAGTAGTTGAACCTATTAAAGTTGAAGAAAAGACTATCACTTATAATGTTGATCCTGTCATTCCTACCGCTTACATTGAGAAACCACCTTTCCCTGTTAGGATAAAGGATCATGCTCAAGCTTCAACTGTAGTTCGTAAGAGTAATACTAGAACACCTACACCCTCTGAGCAAATTAAAGTTGAACCTAGTGTTGCTATGGTTAAAGATCTCTTGGTAGAATATTTAGATGGACATGTTATTTATCTCCAAGAAGATTCTGCTAGAATAGCCAAACCCAATGCTAGGAATAAACATAAACCTCTCGTAGGCTTGCCCGTTATCTCTGTTAAGATAGGAGATCATTGCTATCATGGTTTATGTGACGTAGGTGCTAGTGCGAGTATTATCCCTCTTGATTTTTATAACGAAATTATGCATGATATTGCACCTGTTGAGTTAGAAGGGATTGATGTTACTATTAAGCTTGCTAATAGAGATACTATTTCACCAGTTGGGATTGTTAGAGATATTGAAGTCTTGTGTGGGAAGGTTAAATACCCTGCTGATTTTCTTGTTCTTAGTTCCCCACAAGATGCTTTATGTCCCATTATATTTGGTAGACCTTTCTTGAATACCGTTGATGCCAAGATAGACTGTGTGAAAGACATTGTCACTGTTGGATTAGGGGACACGTCTCATGATTTTAACTTTGCTAAATTTTGTAGACAACCCCTTGAAAAGGCACCATCCAGTAAGGATGAACTTATTGGTCTTGCTTCTATTGTCGTGCCACCTAATGATCCTTTAGAACAATACTTGCTAGACCATGAAAATGATATGCATATGAATGAAAGAAGGGAGATAGATGAAATATTCCTTACACAGGGACCCGTATTGAAAAACAACTTGCCTGTTGAAATCCTAGGGGATCCTCCGCCACCCAAGGGTGATCCCGTGTTTGAACTTAAACCTTTACCTGATAATCTTAAGTATGTTTATCTTGATGAAAAGAAGATATATCTTGTTATTATTAGTGCTAACCTTTCAGAGCATGAGGAAGAAAGATTATTCAAAACTCTGAAGAAGCACCGAGCTGCTATTGGATATACTCTGGATGATCTTAAGGGCATTAGTCCCACTATATGCCAACACAAGATAAAATTAGAAGAAAATGCTAAACCAGTTATCGATCATCAACGACGATTAAATCCTAAGATGAAAGAAGTGGTAAGGAAGGAAATTCTAAAGCTTCTAGAGGCAGGTATTATCTATCCCATTGCTGATAGCCAGTGGGTAAGTCATGTCCATTGCGTTCCTAAGAAAGGAGGTATGACTGTAGTCCCTAATGATAAAGATGAATTGATCCCGCAAAGAATAGTTACAGGTTATAGGATGGTAATTGATTTCCGTAAGTTAAATAAAGCTACTAAGAAAGATCATTACCCCTTACCATTTATTGATCAAATGCTAGAAAGGTTATCCAAACATACTCATTTCTGCTTTCTAGATGGTTATTCTGGTTTCTCTCAAATACCTGTTAGGGGGATCAAGAAAAGACCACCTTTACTTGTCCTTTCGGTACCTTTGCTTATAGACGTATGCCTTTTGGTTTATGTAATGCACCTGCTACCTTTCAAAGATGCATGATGGCTATATTCTCTGACTTTTGTGAAAAGATTGTTGAGGTATTCATGGATGATTTCTCCTTTTACGGAACTTCTTTTGATGATTACTTAAGCAACCTTGATCGAGTTTTGCAGAGATGTGAAGACACTAACCTTGTCTTGAATTGGGAGAAGTGCCACTTTATGGTTAATGAAGGCATTGTCTTGGGACATAAAATTTCTGAAAGAGGTATTGAAGTTGACAAAGCTAAAGTTGATACTATTGAAAAGATGACATGCCCTAAGGATATCAAAGGTATATGAAGTTTCCTTGGTCATGCCGGGTTTTATAGGAGGTTCATTAAGGACTTCTCCAAAATCTCCAGGCCTCTGACTAATCTCTTACAGAAAGATATTCCTTTTATCTTTGATGATGATTGTCTAGAAGCATTTGAAATACTTAAGAAAGCATTGATCTCTGCACCTATTGTCCAGCCCCCGACTGGAATTTACCCTTTGAGATTATGTGCGATGCTAGTGATTATGATGTAGGAGCTGTTCTAGGGCAAAGAGTTGATATGAAATTGAATGTTATCCAGTATGCTAGTAAAACTCTAGATAGTGCCCAAAGAAATTATGCTAGCACTGAGAAAGAATTTTTAGTAGTTGTATTTTCTTGTGATAAGTTTAGACCCTATATCGTTGATTCTAAAGTAACTATTCACACTGATCATGCTGCTATCAAATACCTTATGGAAAATAAAGATGCTAAACCTAGACTTATTAGATGGGTTCTCTTGCTGCAAGAATTTGACTTGCATATTATTGATAGAAAGGGAGCTGAGAATCCCGTAGCAGATAACTTGTCTAGGTTAGAGAATATACTTGATGACCCACAACCTATTGATGATAGCTTTCCTGATGAACAACTAGTTGTCATAAGTACTTCTCGTACTGCTCCATGGTATGCTGATTATGCTAATTACATTGTTGCTAAGTTTATACCTCCTAGCTTTACATATCAGCAAAAGAAAAAGTTCTGCTATGATTTGAGACATTACTTTTGGGATGACCCACATCTTTATAAAGAAGGAGTAGATGGTATTATTAGACGTTGTGTACCTAAGCATGAACAGGACAAAATCCTACGCAAGTGCCACTCCGAAGCTTACGGAGGACACCATGCGGGAGACAGAACTGCACACAAGGTATTGCAATCCGGTTTTTATTAGCCTACTCTCTTCAAGGATGCCCGTAAGTTTGTCTTATCATGTGATGAATGTCAAAGAATCGGTAATATTAATAGACGTCAAGAAATGCCTATGAATTATTCACTCATTATTGAACCATTTGATGTTTGGGGCTTTGATTATATGGGACCTTTTCCTTCCTCTAATGGGTACACACATATCCTAGTTGCTGTTGATTACGTTACTAAGTGGGTAGAAGCTATTCCAACTAGTAGTGCTGATCATAACACCTCTATTAAGATGTTTAAAGAAGTTATATTTCCGAGGTTTGGAGTCCCTAGATATCTAATGACTGATGGTGGTTCACACTTTATTCATGGTGCTTTCCGTAAGATGCTTGCTAAGTATGATGTCAACCATAGAATTGCATCACCTTATCACCCACACACTAGTGGTCAAGTAGAACTAAGTAATAGGGAGTTGAAATTAATCTTGCAAAAGACAGTTAATAGGTCTAGAAAGAATTGGTCCAAGAAACTAAATGATGCATTATGGGCCTATAGAACTGCATACAAAAATCCTATGGGTATGTCTCCATATAAGATGGTATATGGAAAAGCTTGTCACTTACCTCTTGAGCTAGAACATAAGGCATATTGGGCTATCAAAGAGCTCAATTATGATTTCAAACTTGCCGGTGAAAAGAGGCTATTTGATATTAGCTGTCTCGATGAATGGAGAACCCAGGCCTACGAGAATGCCATGTTATTTAAAGAAAAAGTTAAAACATAGCATGACAAAAGGATACAAAAGCGTGAGTTTAACGTAGGTGATTATGTTTTGCTGTACAACTCTCGTTTAAGATTTTTTGCAGGAAAACTTCTCTCTAAGTGGGAAGGACCTTACGTTATCGAGGAGGTCTATCGTTCTGGTGCCATAAAAATCAACAACTTCGAAGGCACAAATCCGAAGGTGGTGAATGGTCAAAGGATCAAACATTATATCTCAGGTAATCCTATAAATGTTGAAACTAATATTATTGAAACCATAACCCCGGAGGAATACATAAGGGACACTTTCCAGAATGATTCAGCCTCCGAAAAGGAAGAGATACGTGATACGGTTAGTAAACCGACTCCAAAACAATTCTAAAGGCATTTTTTTCTCCGTTTTGGAATATTTAGAAAAATAGAAAAATAAACCGCAGTCCGGAGGAGACACGGGGCATCCTCGAGGGTAGGGGGCGTGCCCCCCTTCCCAGGGCGCGCCCCCTGCCTTGAGGGCACCCCGTGTGTCCCCTGGACTCTGTTTTCTTGTGGGTTACTCCTTATGTTCAGGAAAAATTCATTATATATACTCCCGGAGGTTTTGACCTCTGTATCACGCAGAATCCCTCTGTTTTCGTTTCGAGCTGCTGTTTTTGACAGATCTAGATCATCATGGCGTCCTCCAACACCCCCAAGGACAATTTCTTCGAGAAGGTCGTCAACCCCTACCTTGCGGAGGTGCTGCACCACCCCAAAACCATGGAATTGCATGAGGGGGTGCTGCACATCCATGATGTGGAGGGGCCGAGGAGGACCGGAAGCGTGGATATAAGACTCGAAGCAATGGAGCAACAAGTTTTCAAGTGCCAAGGTATGGTGGAACGAGGTCTCGACGCCAACCACATGATGATCTCGGAGCTTGCCAACAACCTCAAGATGGACTCAAGGATCTTCGGAGAAGCCATCTCCAATCTTCAAGAGAAGATCGATCACCTCCAAGCCCAGATCTATGACCTGCAAAACCAAAACTGTGAGTATGAATATAGATTCAAGAACATGAGTTTGGCTGCAGATTTGAGTATCCCGGAGACTCGATCATCCTTCTATGATGGTGAGCCAATGCCTTGGAAGAACAACAGGCCTACATCAGCAACAACTCCATCATCACCAACCCCGAAGGAGACATGATCATATGGGTATGGGCACTCCCCTTGGCAACTGCCAAGCTTGGGGGAGTGACCCCGGTATCGTATCACCATCACTCCTATCTTTACCGTTTTACTTAGTTCAATCCTTTTGGTAGTATCTTGATCTATTAGAATAAAGTTAGCATGATCTAGTTGTGAGCTTTTGCTTTGTGAGCTTTATCCTTTGTAATCGAGTCCGTGAGCTATATAATAAAGATTAGTGTTGAGTCAAGGGCTTGATTTCCTCATTTGGGTCATGATAAAAAGAAAGAAAACAAAAAGAGTATCAAAGAGATCATATTGATCTTATGGGAAGTAATGACTTCACATATAAGAGTATGATAAATAAAAGTTGTTGGGAGGTGACAAACATAGTTTTGGTCATCGTTGCAATTAATAAGAAGTAATAAAAGAAGTGAGGATTCACATACAAATATACTATCTTGGACATCTTTTATGATTGTGAGCACTCATTAAAATATGACGTGCTAAAGAGTTGATGTTGGACAAGGAAGACAACATAATGGGTTATGTCTTCTTATATCCGAAATAAAGTATATTGTCATGGATCTTCTAACATGTTGAGCTTGCCTTTCTCCCTCATGCTAGCCAAAACTCCTCGCACTAAGTAGAGATACTACTTGTGCTTCCATATATCCTTAAACCCAGTTTTGCCATAAGAGTCCACAATAACTACCTATGGATTGAGAAAGATCCTTCCAAGCAAGTTGTCATGTTGTAAACCCGCTAAAATATGTATGATTTGTTAGTGTGGGAGAAATTAGCTTTATACGAGCTTGTGATATGGAAGTAATAAAAGCGACGGACTGCATAATAAAGGTCCTTATCACAAGTGGCAATATAAAGCGAAGTTCTTCTATGCTAAGACTTTGTGCATCCAACCATAAAAACACATGACAACCTCTGCTTCCCTCTGCGAAGGGCCTATCATTTATTCTTGTCTTATAAGTGTCAAGGTGAAACCCACCTTTCCTTTTTCAATTTATCCTTTGGCAAGCACATTGTGTTGGAAAGATCCTGACATATATACCCACTTGGATGTAAGTTTTCATGTTCTATTACTGTTGACATTAACCTTGAGGTTAAAAATTGGGAGGCAACACCATAAGCCCCTATCTTTCTCTGTGTCCGATTAAAACTCCATAAACATAAGTATTGCGTGAGTGTAAGCAATTGTGAAAGACTATATGATAGTTGAGTATGTACGCTTGCTGAAAAGCTCTTATATTGACTCTTTCCGATGTTACGATAAATTGCAATTGCTTCAATGACCGAGACCAAAGTTTGTTAGTTTCCAATGAAGTTTATGATGCATACTTGATATTGCGGATGAATTGTTACTTTAACACAATGATCATATGACTATATTTATATAAGTTGTTGTTATGAGAATGATCATGATGCCCTCATGTCCATATTTTATTTTTATCGACACCTCTATCTCTAAACTTGTGGCCATATTTTTCCATATCGGCTTTCGCTTGAGGACAAGCGAGATCTAAGCTTGGGGGAGTTGATACGACCATTTTGCATCATGCTTATAAGTTGATATTTATTGCATTATGGGTTGTTCATACATGTTTTGTCACAATACTTATGCCTTTTCCCTCTTATTTTGCAAGGTTTACATGAAGAAGGGGGAATGCCGGCAGCTGGAATTCCGGGCTGGAAAAGGAGCAAACTCTGAAAACCTATTTTGCACAACTCCAAAAGCCCCGAAACTCCACAGAACATTTTTTCGGAAAATATAAAAAACATCTAGCGGAAGAAATCCACGAGAGGGGCCACTGGCTGGCCTCGAGGGTGGGGGCACGCCCCCTTCCCAAGGCGCGCCCCCCTGCCTCGAGGGCCATTCGGTGGGCCCCAGGTGCCCATCTTCTCCTATATGAAGCGTTTTGACCTAGAAAAAATAAGGAGGGGGCTTTCGGGACCGGACGCCGCCGTCTCGAGGCGGAACCGAGGCGGAAACCAATCTAGTGCTCCGGCAGAGCTGTTCTGGCGGGGATACTTCCCTCTGGGAGGGGGAAATCGTCACCGCCGTCATCACCAACAACTCTCCCATCTTAGGGAGGGCTATCTTCATCAACATCTTCACCAGCACCATCTCCTCTCAAACCCTAGTTCATCTCTTGTATACAATCTTTGTATCCAAACCTCAGATTGGTACATGTGGGTTGCTAGTAGTGTTGATTACTCCTTGTAGTTGATGCTAGTTGGTTTATTTGGTGGAAGATCATATGTTCGGGTCCATTATGCATATTAATACCCCTCTGATCATGAAAAATATTATGTCTTGTGAGTAGTTACTTTTGTTCCTGAGGACATGGGGGAAGTCTTGCTATCAGTAGTCATGTGAGTTTGGTCTTCGTTCGATATTTTGATGAGATGTATGTTGTCTCTCCTCTAGTGGTGTCATGTGAACGTCGACTACATGACACTTCGCCATTATTTGGGTCTAGAGGAAGGCATTGGGAAGTAATAAGTAGATGATGGGTTGCTAGAGTGACAGAATCTTAAACCCTAGTTTATGTGTTGCTTCGTAAGGGGCTGATTTGGATCCATATGTTTCAGGCTATGGTTAGGTTTACCTTAATACTTCTTTTGTAGTTGCGGATGCTTGAATTAGAGGTTAATCATAAGTGGGAGGCTTGTCCAAGTAAGGGCAGCACCCAAGCACCGGTCCACCCACATACCAAATTATCAAAGTACCGAACGCGAATCAGATAATCGTGATGAAAACTAGCTCGACGATAATTCCCATATGTCCTCGGGAGCGCTTTACCTTGCATAAGAGTTTGTCCAGGCTTGTCCTTTGCTACACAAAGGATTGGGCCACCTTGCTGCACCTTATTTAATTTTACCGTTTGTCACTTGCTACCAATTATCTTATCACAAAACTATCTGTTACCTATAATTTCAGTGCTTCCAGAAAATACCTTACTGAAAACTGCCTATCATTTCCTTCTGCTCCTCGTTGGGTTCGACACTCTTACTTATCGAAAGGACTACGATAGATCCCCTGCACTTGTGGGTCATCAATCCGCTGTCCCTCCTACGTGGGGGGGGGGCGTGGCCGCCCGATGAAGGCATCCCCCCGATCCGCGATTGACAGGCGGGCTAGCTCGGCCCCACTTGCGGGGCCTAGGGACTGAGGTTATTAAATGAAACTCCTATGTTGGAACATTAGGGGCTTCGGCCTCTCTGGTCGGCGGCGCCAGCTCATCAAATATTTGCGACAAGAGGAGATAGACATTGCGGGTCTTCAGGAGACGATTCGCCAGGACTTTAGTATGCATGAGCTCCAAGGGCTCTCTCGCCACCAGTTTGTCTGGAAGTGGTTGCCTGCTACGGGTCAATCTGGGGGCATTTTGCTCGGATTCAGGGAGGATGCTTTCTCGGTTCACTAGTGCAGAACCGGGCTTTAGCACCGGTTCGTAAGGGACTTTAGTGCCGATTCTGTAACCGGCACTAAATGGTGGGGACTAAAGGTCCCTTGTAATGCCCAGTATGTGACTATGCCTCCCACGTGTCGAGGCACGACTTAAAGGCATAAGCACATACTAGAATGATCTCAAGTATGGTATCATTTTCATCCCCTCTTTTACATGAGTTGTGTAAAGATACCATACTTGAGATCATTCTAGTATGTGCTTATGCCTTTAAGTCGTGCCTCGACACGTGGGAGGCATAGTCACATACTGGGCATTACATCCCCCCCCCCCTTTAGTACCGGTTCAGCATGAACCGCCACTAATGTGCCACCACGTGGCACGAGTTTGGGCGGGGGCGGGGAGACTTGTAGTGCCGGTTGGTAACACCAACCGGTACTAAAGGTTTGGGGGGTTTTGGTTTTATTTTTTATTTTTCCTTTAATTTTGTGCTATCAATTTAATTTAGAGATTTTTTTACATTATAATGAGTTGTTAAATCACTATGTGAAAGTACCGCGGATTAGCTAGTTTGAAGTGGATATGGATCGTCCAAAGTGATCAAGTATATGCCATATCCATATTACTTGATCACTTAGGACGATCCATATCCACTTCAAACTAATCTGAGGTACTCCTAGTGATTTAACAACTCATTATAATATGCGGTTTCTTTCATAAATGATATAATAGCTCATCATCATCATATTAACATAAAAACTCTTGCATCATATCATCACCAACAACAGTACTAGCTAGCTAATGATCATCATAGTAGTCATTACCACTATTTAATCATCATAGTCATTACCGCTATCTAATCACCATCAACTCTAGCTTAAAGAAAAAACATTCACTTGTACCAGAAGCAAAGATATCATCGAGTTCAACATGGTCATGAGATTATAAGCGTTCATAAGACCACAAAAGCAAATCACTTTGAGATTAAGTTCAGGGCGAAGAACACGGACATGAGAGGACAAGTACTAAGGGCATGAACTAGCTAATCACTCCTGCTGGTCTCTCTCGGGTAAAATAGCATAGAACATGTGTAGATCTCCTGATTCATCATATTGGAGCATGCAGACGAACCTGTCTCCTAATCGTGGGTTGCGCTTCTGATTGCTGCCCCCTAGTACTTCTCTGCGGTCGTTCACAATTTTGCTCCAGTCTTTCACTATTAAGCATTGTTCGGTTTTAGAAATCCTGAATGCACTCATGTGCAATGTAGGATGTCTTGGTCGTAAGCTAACAATTGACATGCGACCTTTAGTACTGATCCACTAAGGCACAACTGTCATCGGGAGTCCCTGTTAAAGAACATCATACAGTAACATACTTAGCAATGAAATTTAGCTTGAAAAATAATGTATGCAAAAGATGCACTGAGGACAAATAGTAAAAAAATCTTACCATCTTGCCTAAATAGATGTGACCGTAGTTCAATACGAACACTATTGGTCGCACGTTTTGAGTACTAAGATTTTCAAATTCAGGAAAATAATTTCTCTTGATAGCATCAAGATCTTCAAACCATGAAACATAATGACTTATCTCCTCGTGGTTTAGTTCAGCCTCGGGAAAGTGGACGGTCCTGTCTACCAAGCGCTAGACATGTTTGCTTGAATGGAAACAAGCTGTCAATAGAAATTAGTTGTCAAATATTTATGAATAAACAATATCGAAGACATAAATATGGTTGAAAAACTCACATAATGGTAGAACTGGAGACATCTGCACATCAACCCAAATGTCTCTATTACCTTCAATATCATCTTCCGGACGAATATCAAAGGCGATAAGCATATCATGCTCAAATGCATAAGCCTTGCATATTGTTTGCCAAGTTTTGCATTCAAAATAGGTGTACGTGTTTGCATTGTATAATTTGACGTCGAAGGTATAACCATGCTCGGTCTTCATATAAACTCTCTTTACCTCCATAGTTTTGTTAGGACTGAAACCTATCTTATCCAAGACAAAAATTATTGCATTGCAGGGGTTACACTAGTAGAATACTGAAAAATTAAAATTATAAGTTGAAGCAAATGAAGCATATAAGTCATGCTTAAGTATGAAAAAAGACTTGTTGTTGTGACTTACTGTATCCACTTCGAATGTCTCATCCAGCTTGATGCCGAAGCGCCTACCATCAACTAGGAAATTTCCGTCGCACAGACCGCGCTCGTCTTCGCAGTGTTCGCACATAACGAAATTGTTTTCGTCGTCAGACGACATTTCCTATGTTCATAGGTGAAACATTAATTGATAAACCCTTACTAGTTCTATTAATTCAACTAATTCAACTAGTTCTATTAATTCAACTAAGCACTTACTAAAAATAAACTAGTTCTATTAATTTTCTTACTAAAAATAAAATAGGTAGTTCTATATAGTAAAATTTTATATAGATGATCAAATTTCATATACCTAAATTTAATATATCTAATTCATCCAACATTAATATATCTAATTCATCTATAACTAAAAGTATAAAAAACTAACTCATATAACATTAATATCTAGCTAATTCATCTAATTCATCTAACATTTGACATTAATATCTAACATACATTTCTATCTAATTAATTCATCTAACATTTGACATTAATATATAAAATTTCTATATATATTACAGCGGGGCGACGGCCGGCGATGACGGGGGGCGGCGACGGGCTTGGGCGGCGACGGGGACGTACGGGCCGGGGCGAAGAACGGACGGCGCGCATGGCGACGAGGGCGGGGACGGGCGCGCGCGGCGATGAGGGGCGGGGACGGGAGCGCGCGGTGACGAGGGCGGGGACGGGCCCGTGCTACGGGGTGGGCGGCGACGTCAACGGGGATGGGCGCGCGCGACGAAGGCGGCGACGGGGACGGACGCGACGAAGACGAAGAAGAAACTAACTGAAATTTCGCAAGTGTAGTTTATATAGGAGTAGCCTTTAGTACCGGTTGGAGCCACCAACCGGTACTAAAGGTCAATTTGGCCAGGCGAAGCCGCGGGAAAGGCAGGCCTTGAGCACCGGTTCGTGGCTCCAGGCGGGGTCTTTAGTACCGGTTGGAGCCACGAACCGGTACTAAAGGTGGCGCGCTCCCATCCCGCCGTGCACAAAGTTTAGTCCCACCTCGCCGAGCGAAGGGCAGCCGCACTGGTTTATAAACCCAGCCGCGGCTCCTTCTTTGAGCTACTATCTAAAGCAGGCTTCTGGGCCTCACTTTGCCGCGCTGCCCTGTGAGCCTGCTGGGCCTTATGGGCCTGAATATACACGCCCAAGGCCTAGCGCGCCCACTGGGCAGCGCACAAGTAATTTTTTTATATAGTTTTTTTCTTTTATTTATTTATGAGTAGTTTTTTGCTGTATTTAGAGTTTCTTTGTGAATATTTTTGCTTTACGTACTTTTTTTATGCCGTGACCCTCTCTACTTTTTTGCACATGCTATGTGGGGTGAAATGATGACACCATGCCAAGTTTCAACCTTTTCAGGGTTCATTTCGTAGTGCTTTTCAATTTCACGGTCATTTAGCTCTCAAAACAAATCAGTAAAAGAATGAATAATAGCAAATAATGTCAGAAAGGATTGAAACTCGATGACGTGGCTTTGAATCGTGCATACCGAAAGCAAAAAAGGTCTGGAGTTGTAACAAGTTAAAAAAATGAAGTGCCGGTGTAACAGATGAGTTTTTTCGTCCGAAACTCTGATACTCCAAAAGAGATTGTCTAGTTTGTATAAGAAGTGCATTCAGTTTTTACCGTGACCCTCTCTACTTTTTTGCACATGCTATGTGGGTGAAATGATGATACCGTGTCAAGTTTCAACCTTTTCAGAGTTCATTTCGTAGTGCTTTTCAATTTCACAGTCATTTAGCTCTCAAAACAAATCAGTAAATGAGTGAAAAATAGCAAATGATGTCAGAAAGGGTTGAAAGTTGATGACGTGGCTTTGAATCGTGCATACTGAACGCAAAACAAGTCCGGAGATGTAACAAGTTTAAAAAAATGAAGTGCGGGTGTAACAGATGAGTTTTTTCGTCCGAAACCCTGATACTTCGAAAGAGATTGTCCAGTTTGTAC
>LR738713.1:25707028-25734244 GCA_902687465.1 Secale cereale
GCTGCTCTCGGACGAGGACACCATGAAGTGTCGTTCAAAATTATACTAAGCATCATGTGGTGCGTCCCATGAAATATTTGGGTGCTCCACCTTATGCTTAATACACTTTAAAAAATGAAATCAAGTTTGAAGCTTCAATTATTTTTGATTTAATATGCGGAAGAAATAGTTATTATTCGTTGACGGCTTGGGTGGTCGTGGTTGCGTCCGGGATGCCTTGACGGCCAAGCATATGTGCGCACGTGTGCAAGATGTGTGATGCGTTAGTGTTCCCGCGTGTGTGATTCGTGTATGTTCTCCTAGGGTATGTTCTTGTGTGCGTTATAATAGCAGATTACGCTTCTGAATTATAGCTCTAGGTGGCGAATTGACGAAAAAATGTTTTAGTCAATAAAAAGCAGGGCCTTCATTTAAGAAATTTTTCGTGACTCGATTACAATGATTCTGAGTTCGGGATTGCTAAGTCTTAGTTGACTGAGACTTAACCAGGTCTCAGTCGATGCTATATTCATAGGATCGTACGTTGAGATATGTGCAAATTTTTCTTTTTTCTTTCTTACATGTTATATCACTTGATTTAGACTTGGTTAAGTCTTAGTCGACTGAGATCTAGACACACCCTTCTGAGTTTGCACATCGCCTCGACAACCTCCATATATAATTATGAAGCGCGTTATTTCATATGGTGGATGGCGACTCTGCTAGAGTTGCTCCAAGGTTCACTTTGATTTGGGTGTTGTTCGAATTTGACCAACACAATTACAGGACAGAGCTAGCTGTGAAAAGAGAAGAAGAAGAAAGATTTATGTGTCAGTAGGAAATACATTACAGAAAGTCTTCGCCATGTTGCACCCAAAAAAAGGGCAGGTCTTCGCCTCGGAAGCGGCGCTAGGTCGAGATTACCGCATGTGCACGTACTTATTACCAGCATTTCTTTTGTGCGCCACAGGACTCGATCAGAGTCAGGGAGAATGGGAGATGCCTGGCCGCCTATATAAACGCGCTCGCGTATGCCAGGACACACATCGTACGGTGCGGGTACGGGTACGGCTCGGGAAAGCCACAGCAGAGTTCAGCTAATAAGTAGCGGGAGTACACACCTTCACCGGCGGCGAGAAGATGGCCGGCGGCGGGGCGAAGGTGGCGTCGCACGGCGCGTTCCAGGGGGAGAGCCCGCTGGACTACGCGCTGCCGCTCATCATCCTGCAGATCTGCCTCGTCATCGTCGTCACCAGGGGCCTCGCCTACCTCCTCCGCCCGCTCCGCCAGCCCCGGGTCATCGCCGAGATCATCGTACGTACTCCCTTCTCGTTCAGCAAAACCCAAACGCGTCATGCATCGCCTCCATGATCTCCATATGCATCACGTACAGTTCTCTTTTTTTTGTGCTATGTTGATCTTTTCTTTTTCAAGGAATTAGTCCAGGGAAATGGAAAACAGTTTAGCTATACGTCTGTCAGTCAGTCGATCGAAAATCCGATTTGGACTAGTCGATTTTCCCTAGAAGAAGGAGGCGCTGAAGGGAAGGAAGAAAGAGCCGCAGCGAGGGCTCGCCGGAGAGGCTACACCATTATCTATCTTTAGGGTTTTGGGTGTGGCGGTGGTGCACTTCGCTGGAGAAATACCCAAACGCGAACAGGCCTAGAGGAATGGTCGAGGGCGACGGAAGGCCGGCGGTGGGGGGTGGTTTCGGGGAGGGTGGGGCGGCGAGGCGGCGCTCCTGCGCCGCCGGCGGTTTGGCCGATGGAACGCTGGGAGGAGGAAGCAGATGTATGGCGCGAGGAAGAAGGAGGGCCGCGGACCGTATATCTCCATCCGACGTCTAGAAAGAATCGACTACCCAGATTCAAAAAACAGAACAGTCGACTGAGGTATAGCCTAACCCAATGAAAAATGCATGCGATTTGCATCATGCGTGAGCGAGCAAGGAAATATCTCTTGCATTCACTTTGCCAGACACATGCGAGCTGACGATTTTTTTCCACCAAACAGTTGCGCGCGCGCACAAACACAAGGTTTTTGTAGCAATTTAGAAAATTTCACGGATGTGGTGTAGGGTCGTCACCGCCACATAAGAGGGTGAGGGGTAAGAGGGTGGGTGTGGTGGGGTAGACCGGTGCACGAGGCGGCTTGGGGAGATGAGGTATTCGCGATAGCGCCGCCGGTCATGGGTGGCGGGAAAACGATGGTTTGATCCGTGTCGGAGCATGAGTGGAAAGAAGGGGGGGAAGCAGCGATGACATGAGGAAGAATAAACTTAGGACGAAAACTTGAAACTTCTCGGCAGCTTAACAATAGCTGTCCCTTTTTTTGAACACAACTCCATTCAAATGTTGAGATTTGCGCAAATACAAAAGTGATTTTTTATTGGACTTGCTATTATTTCTGGATCTGTTGATATCTCTTGGATCGTATATGTGGTGGATAAATGAATATGTTTCTCGTTTACCAGAATCTCACTTTACTCAAGTGCATATATATTTTCTGTATAATTTTAGGTTTTCGTTGTTTTCGGCAAAGCAATTGAATCTGTGATCCTCTTTTCATGGTGGCACGTCTGTTCCATTGACCAACGATTTGTTTGACTTGTGGACTGACAAAGAGTGCGTGCGGGTGACGTATGCATGCAGGGCGGGATCCTGCTGGGCCCGTCGGCGCTCGGCCGGAGCACCACGTTCCTGAACGCCGTCTTCCCGGCGCGCAGCATGGTGGTGCTGGACACGCTGGCCAACCTGGGGCTCCTCTTCTTCCTCTTCCTCGTCGGCCTCGAGCTCGACCTCAACGCCATCCGCCGCACCGGCAAGAAGGCGCTCGCCATCTCCCTCTCCGGCATCGCCCTCCCCTTCGCCATCGGCATCGGCACCTCCTTCGCCTTCCGCGCCACCCTCCCCGGCCTCCAGGACTCCCCCAAGGCGCCCTTCCTCGTCTTCATGGGCGTCGCGCTCTCCATCACCGCCTTCCCGGTGCTCGCGCGCATCCTCACCGAGCTCAAGCTCCTCACCACCGACCTCGGCCGCATGGCCATGTCGGCCGCGGCCGTCGACGACGTCACGGCCTGGATCCTGCTCGCGCTCGCCATCGCGCTCTCGGGGACCGGGTCGCCCATCATCTCGCTCTGGGTGCTCCTCACCGCCGTCGGCTTCGTCGCCGCCGTGTTCGTGCTCCTCCGGCCGCTGCTCGCGTGGATGGCGCGGCGTTCCCCCGAAGGCGAGCCCGTCAAGGAGGTGTACATCGTCGCCACGCTCGCCCTCGTCCTCGCCGCCGGCTTCGTCACCGACGTCATCGGCATCCACGCCCTGTTCGGCGCCTTCATGGTCGGCATCGTCGTCCCCAAGGACGGGCAGTTCGCCGGCGTGCTCATCGAGAAGGTGGAGGAGCTCATCTCGGGCCTCTTCCTCCCGCTTTACTTCGTCTCCAGTGGGCTCAAGACCAACGTGGCCACCATCCGGGGAGCCAAGTCGTGGGGCCTCCTCGTGCTGGTCATCGTCAACGCCTGCGTCGGCAAGATCGGCGGCGCCGTCGGCACGTGCCTCCTCGTCAAGATCCCATTCCGGGAGGCCATCACGATCGGCTTCCTCATGAACACCAAGGGGCTCGTCGAGCTCGTCGTGCTCAACATCGGCAGGGACCGCAAGGTGCTCAACGACGAGGCCTTCGCCATCATGGTGCTCATGGCCTTGTTTACGACTTTCATCACCACGCCGATCGTCATGGCCGTCTACAAGCCGGCGCGCCCGTCGGCGTCGGTCCCGTACAAGCGGCGCACCGTCGGTGGGGGCGACGAGGACGGCGACCTGCGCGTGCTCGCCTGCTTCCACGGCTACCGCAACATCCCGACGCTGCTCAACCTCGTCGAGCTCTCGCGGGGCACGCGCCGCCGCCTCGTCGTGTACGCCATGCACCTCGTCGAGCTCTCCGAGCGGTCGTCGGCCATCTCCATGGTGCACCGCACCCGCCGCAACGCCTTGCCCTTCTTCAGCAACGCGTCCTCGTCGGAGACAACGACGGAGGTGGCGTTCGAGGCTTTCCAGCAGCTGAGCACCGTGAGGGTGCGGCCCATGACGGCTATCTCGGTCCTGGACACCATCCACCGGGACATCATCGACAGCGCCGCCTCCAAGCGCGCCGCCGTGGTCATCGTGCCGTACCACAAGACGCTCCAGGCCGACGGGTCCTTCCACTCGCTCGGCTCCGCCTACCACGCCGTCAACAAGCGCGTGCTCCGGGAGGCGCCGTGCTCCGTCGCCATCCTCGTCGACCGCGGCCTCGGCGGCCACTCCCAGGTCGCCGCCCAGAACGTGGCCTTCACGGTCGCCGTGCTCTTCTTCGGCGGGCCGGACGACCGGGAGGCGCTGGCCTACGCGACACGCATGGCGGAGCACCCGGGCGTCGCGGTCACCATGTCACGCTTCCAGCCCAACCGAGCTTTCCCCGAGGAAGGCGAGGACGTCGCCGACGAAGCGGCGGTGGAGGCGTTCAAGGCCAGGGTCGCCGCCGCGGTGGACGACGGGTCCGTGCGGTTCGAGGAGCGGGAGGCGCGCTCCAAGGAGGAGGTGATGGAGGCCATCGGCTCGCTGTCCAAGTGCAACGTGTTCGTGGTGGGGCGGATACCGCCGACGGCCCCGCTGGTGGAGAACGCCGACGAGCTGGGCCCCGTGGGGAGCTACCTGGCGTCGCCGGAGTTCAAGACGTCGGCGTCGGTGCTGGTCATCAAGAGGTACGACCCGGCGACCAACCCGAAGAGCATGAGGTTCGACCCCAAGGCGGGGCCGCCGGTCGCGACCGACGTGGATGACGAGGAGATGGGCAGCGCCGGCGCCACGGTGGTGCCCGTGCCATGGTCGCCGTCGCCGAGCGAACTTGCCTGAGAGCCGATGGATCGAGCATCTCGTCGATCGATCGCCGTCCCAAGGCACCTACACCAACATGTACAGTACATTGTACAGAGAAGTGGTGCTGTTTCTTTCATTTCTGAATAAAGCTGCAGGTATGAGCTAGTATATCGCCTAGTAGAAAGTACATTGCACAAAGTACGTACGTACGTACTGCAAATACTGGCTAGTTCACCAGTGCTTGAAGTATATAGTTTGTTCATGTTTAGTTCCTCACAATTGTGCAAATGGAGAAATCGGTTACAAAATTAACGCAATACTTGAACAACTTTTGGCATTTGATTTTCCGAAATATTTGGTTTTCCGCATTTAATTCATTATAAATTTGTGCAAATGTAGAAAATCGTTACGAATTTAATTGACATGCTTGAGAATAACTTTTGCGTTGATTTTCCTGCTTTGTTTTTCGCATTCAAATATTTCTTCTCTTATAGTTATAGGAGGACATGATTATTACTCTTTTTAAGGTAAATGATTATAGAAGATTATGACGCTTTTTGGAAAGATTGTAGAATTGTACTTTGCGATTGCACACTGGAATTTGGAGCGACACCAAACACTTGGAAAATTTCACAGATTATGGTAGAATGAATAAAAAAACAGATATAAAGACATACAATTTTTTTCGTCCAATAATAATAATATATTACTGCCTCCGTCCTGGTTTATTGGCTCCCTTCACATTTGTGCCAAATTTTAACTTTATATTTAACTAACAAAAGATTAATGTATGTAACAAAAAATAATATAATTAAAAACTATGTTTAAATACGAAACCAATAATATAATTTGACATGCATTATTATTATTTTCTTAGTTAAATTTATGGTCAAATTTTGGCATTAAATATTAAGCAGACCAATAAACCAGGACGGAGGTAGTAGTGTAAGTCCTCACAGAAGAACGTCTGGGCAACTAACGGTTGGGGAAGCGTCATGTATGGTAATCTATGAGACCTGGTCTCATAGAATTTTTTTCCCTTGCACTTCTACACGTAGATAATTACCTTTTTATATACCAAATCACTACGATGGTAGGTTGTGGCCTTGTGGGTAGATAATGTGTGGTGTCCCTCTCTCTGCCCAATATATCTATTCACTTATTGCTCCCGCTTGCTGATAGAATAGCCAATTCTCCATCAATTATTTCATTGTTTTCTGGTTTCATCTTATAAGTTTCAAAGGCAAACTTCGGAAACAAGTAAACAATCAAACAATCAAACAGACAATTGATGGACGTATATATCTATGATTTTCTCATGAGCTTTGCTACAACTTATCGATTGTCTGTTTGATTGGCATCATTATATATTTGTTTAGTATTTTTTTATGTTTTCTATATTGTTCATGCAAACACTTCGTAAAAGAAAATTTGGGGAAATGTCATGTATGATGCAAACATGCGTACAATCTTGCACTTCAATACATAGATAACTTGTTTTTTATACACCAAATCGCTACGATGATAGGCTATGGGTAGGTAATGTATGGAGTCCCTCTCCCTGCTCAATATATTTGTGCACTTATTGCTCCCGCTTGCTGATAGAATAGCCAATTCTCCATCAATTATTTCATTGTTTCCTGGTTTCAACTTACCAACTTCAAAGTCAAACCTAGTAGACAAGTAAACAAACAAACATACAATTATTTTTTTAGACACAACAAACAGACGATTGATGTATATATCTATGATTTTCTTATAAGCCTTGCTAAAATTACAGGATGGAATTTTGTTTTCTTATTACGCCGTATACATAACGTCTACAAAAGACTTCAAACACCAGGGCAATCTCCAAAAGGTCTACAAAACAAGCATTTTTAAAAAAAAGTGTGAGAAAAATAACAATCAAAGATACTTTGCAGGAAATGGAAAGAAAATATCCTACCTACAATAGTTATCCTTTCTATGTGTGACAAATTTATCGGACGTTTTCATGAATTTGCGCAAGTTCGCAATTTTAAATGCAGTTTTAGAAATCTTTTGAGTGTTATACATAGGAACATGCTAACGTCTAAACTCAAGCACCCATCCCCGCATCATCAGCACATATGCTTCAACAGTAGAAACCCGGGCCTATGATCTATTGAGCGGTATTATCTACCAAATTTAGAATATGCGGTGAGATCCATAGCATTCTTTTTCAATAATGGACGATGTCATTGTCATCATTAGTTTTGTTTTCTGTTTTTATGCTTATTTTGTGTAAAAGTAATTGTGCACAAAGTTAGTTCCCCGGTCTATCTTGTGAGGGTTGAAAGCCAACGGTTTGGCCTAGTTAAACTCCAAATTAAGAGCCGTTCTCCGAAAGAAAAAAAAAAGAAAAAAAAACAAAGAGCCGCTGACAAAGGGTATATGGCTAATCTTTTCCAGCAAACAGAGGAATGAAATAAGTGAGCAGGTAGTCGGAAATCATTCTTTTTCCTTGTGTCGGCCATGGATGAACGAGCGACTTTTTCAGGCATCCATATCCTCATATATATATATATATATATATATATATATATATATATATATTGCATTCGGGGATTCCTCGGAGTACAAGCTGGTACCGCTGCTATTGCATCAGCCGGCCACACGGACGAAGGAAGGAACGACTTTTTCAGTATGTAGTCCCATTTTTCCTCCAACCGCAGCGCGGCAGCGGGATCATATATCATCGGCGATGTCAGCAGCTTCTCAGGAGCCGGAGAATGTCAACTCTCGGCCGTGATGCCTGCATTATTGCCCTAAAATAATCCTGATCAAGCAAGAATTTTTTTTTCTATGTGTGTGTGTGTGTTGTGTTCACTTGTTGGGGGCAATGTGGATGGATGCATGGGTGAGTACCCAAGTTTTTTTGTGAGAGGTGGGTGGTTGACTATTCCTGCTGAGTTGCTGGGGGTCGGAGGGGCCGCATGCGCCGTAGGTGGTAGCGTATGTACGCACCCCTTGGATCGATGGCGAGGTGGCTGGCGTGGCAGCTCCGCCGGGCAGCTATATATAGCGGCGCGCGCTGCGACCCCAACCCAAACCAAACCAAACCGTGCGTTGTGCAACCGCGAGTGGGCAGGCATAGAGATCCGTGCCGTTGGGAGAGATCGAGCGGCACATTTAAACCCCGCGCCCGGGTTGGTCGAGCGAGGCGGCGCGGCAAGGGGAGGGGAGTAGAGGTTGGGAGGAATGGCGTCGGGTCATGCGGCGGCGGCGGGGGTGTGCGCGGCGCCGATGCAGGCGACGTCGCACGGGGCGTTCCAGGGGGACAACCCGCTGGACTACGCGCTGCCGCTGGCCATCCTGCAGATCTGCCTCGTCGTCGTCGTCACCCGGGGCCTCGCCTACCTCCTCCGCCCGCTCCGCCAGCCCCGGGTCATCGCCGAGATCATCGTAAGCCCCCCTCCTCCCTCCCCCCCTTCGGCCGCTCATTTTGTTACCTGCCTCTGTGCATGCCCGCAATTGAATCCTCTCGCCGGCCAATTCGATTCGACAGCAGCAGCACGCGGCCGGGGCGTGGTAGATAGCTAGCTAGGGTTTTAATTCGCCGGCTAGTTAGTTAATTCCTCGTTGTCCGTGCGTGTGCGTGCCCGGCCCCGTCGGCGCTTTTGCCGGGGACGACGACGGCGACGCAGCGAGTCCCAGAAGAATCGAGGCAGCCGGTCCGCGTCCGCCGCCGAATTTTCTCCGGCCGCGACGGGTCCGCCCGTCCGAACCTCCGAAAGTGCGAGGGAGACGCGCGTCACGTTGATCCGGCGTAGTCGGCTTTGACTCGTCGATTAGAAAAATCGGGGGTGGGAGGTGGCCGGAGGAAGCTGGAAGCGACGACGGGGCAAACGAGTCCTTCCTTTGAGTCAGCCTTTCCGTCGCTCTCATGGCATCGCCTCGATCCTTTTTCTTTTCTTTTGGTTTCTAGTACGTGACAGAGACAGTCAGGCTTGGCCTCAGTATTGGATTCTGTGGGGCACGTGGCTTGGGGCTAGTTAATCAGGGATTTGGTGCGGTTATTTGCTACTAAATTGCTAACAACTCTAGGTTAGCAAGGTCTGAAATACAGGTGTAGTATATTCGGGAATCGATGGGCAGGAGCTCGTTCTAGAGACAGCATCTAGCAGCTCTGAGTTTCATTATGAAAATGATAAATTGCAACAACGGGAAACGGTAATCGATCAGATCGGTGAGCAGTTTGGTGGGGAATTAGATGATAATCTGTTGTGTCACCAGCCAGGAATGAAAATGGCCGATGAGTTCGGGAAAGAACCTAAATATATTTTAGACATATTTTAGAGTGTCGATTCACTTATGTTGCTCCGTATATAGTCACTCGTTGGAATCTGTAGAAAGACATATATGTGAGAAACAGAGGGAGTACCATGTTTGGCATCGTCGTCGTCGGGGTTAAGAGTAAATAAATAGAATAGGTACTTATAATGCTACTGGTTAATGCTGCCACTGGAGTAAGTAGAGGCCATGCGCTGTAATCTGCGCAGCAGAGACCGATAGTATCAATACGGTCCAAAATTGGCCATTACTTATGCTGCCACTGGTTAATTAACTAGTGAGTAGCAGTTGCATTTCAGTTTCGCCGAAGCGAAGGAAACCTACGGACAGTGCCATGCCATGCTGCTCACGTGGCCGGATCCCAACTCCCCCGGCGGACGCTTTGCCCCGGGTGGCTCTTCCTCATCGCGCTTGCCGACCGATAATAATAATTTGCACACAGCTGTCTAGAGATTAGGGTTATTATTCGCTAGCTTAGCAGGAAGAAAGGAGATTCTTGGCGCCCCCTAAGACATGGTAGGAGTACTATATTGATTTCTGACCCCTAGACGGGACGACGGGAGATCATCTTTGGTCTTGGGGCACTACTCCATGATGTGCACCACGTCCGGGGAACACCATAAGAAGATAAGATATCAGCATGTGACCTCTCATCACAGCTTGGTCGCAGCTATGAATCGTGATTCTCACCATGTTACAAGTATGCGCTACTCTGTCTGCAAACAGCGCCTGAGAGCTGTTTAACGACTTTGAGTTTGGACGGAAAAAGTGGCCTGCTCGTGCACGGCGGGGTCGGCGTTGAAATGTGCTGGTGACGTTGAGATGTAGAGATATGATTCTACTTGCCGATCCGCGAGTCAATGGCCCGTGTGTCTGTTTCTATGTTTGAATTGTGCACTGCAATCAACTCGCTGACCTGCACGACTTGCCCACACCGCACGTTCTGTTGAGAGTTCAGACACATGCATGTATACCACCATCTTATTTTGGAATATAAAAGCATCGCCGTTTCAAACGAAAGAACATGGACATGATTGTGGCCATTGTTCACGGCCAGGTTATAACTTGCCTCTGTTGCTTGCCTTGCTTAATAACTACTAGGAGGAGGAGTCAAAGACACGGGCTAAACTAAGCGATTAAGGGTATCTAATCTACCTGCGGTAAGAAATGTGGAACAAGCAAGGTGCTTTGTTTAATTAACTGCATTATTGGCGTCTAGAATCAGGAAGATGTTATCCCTTCTGCCTGCCTGGTAGCTGGCATTGACCTGACTTGCATGCCCTTGCTTAAGCTTGCTGCTTGCCAAGTGCCAACTAGTGGCATCAAACTTACTCATCAGGAAAGTAACTTGCAACTGCCTCCTATGGACACGTACTACTAGTGATTTTGTATAATTATAACTTGCCGACTTGCCAGGACTCTCTAACACCCTAGTAGATATACATGTTTTACTCGATTTTCTTGGCTGCTTCGCGATTAGATTACTCTCTAACACCCTTCTGGCAATCTGCTTGACAAAGTGACAAACCTTTTTAGTTATGCCATCGGTTTTCACAGGATGACATGTACCAGTAGACTAGCTACCTGCCAAGGACGATGGTTCTACGCCACTACTCCCTCCGTTCGGAATTACTTGTCTCGGAAATGGATGTATCTATGACCTAAAATACATCTAGATACATTCATTTCTGCGACAAGTAATTCCGAACGGAGGGAGTAGTAGTTTAACTTTTAAATAGAGGAACTGCGGGGTTTTGCTTAGGCAAGAAAAAGTACTGCCAAGTGCCCGCTAGTCACAAACTTTACTCGGCAGGGCAAAGTAACTTGTACTTCTTGCGTTCCAAAATAAATTAAAGTTTTAGGTTTGTTCCAAGCAGTCAAAGTTGCTTAAGCTTGATCAACTCTATAGAAAAATACTATGTTAAGATCTGCAAAATCAAATACCCAAACTTCTTTTGCCCCGGGTTTCAGAATAAAAATACAAAAATATATTTCATAAAGAATCTCGTGAGACCATTTTGGTGTTCTAAATATTACTCCCTCCATTTTTAAATATAATCTGTTCTAGAGATATCAATACGGACTACATACGGATGTGTATATATAGACGTGTTTTAGTGTGTAAATTCACTCATTTTGCTTTGTATATAGTTTATATTGAAATATCTAAAAAGACTTATATTTAGAAACGGAGGGAGTAATATTTTTATGGACTTGGTTTTAACAAAGTCTGACTTGAAACAAAATCAAAATTTCAATTATTTTGGAACTTTTAACATCTGAATCAAATAATAAATGAATTAAAAATAATGCATTTTTGCACGGAATGATGGACTTTAGCATGTTTACTGAAAAAATGGTATGCGTGCTTGGTTGATGCAGGGTGGAGTCCTGCTGGGTCCGTCGGCGCTGGGCCGGAGCAGCAAGTTCTTGCACGCCGTCTTCCCGGCCAAGAGCCTGCCGGTGCTGGACACGCTGGCCAACCTCGGCCTGCTCTTCTTCCTCTTCCTCGTCGGCCTCGAGCTCGACATCGCCGCCATCCGCCGCACCGGCAAGAAGGCCCTCGCCATCGCGCTCGCCGGCATCTCCCTCCCCTTTGCGCTCGGCATCGGCACGTCGTTTGCGTTCCGCGCCACCATCGTCAAGGGCGCTCCGCAGGCGCCGTTCCTCGTCTTCATGGGCGTCGCGCTCTCCATCACCGCCTTCCCGGTGCTCGCCCGCATCCTGGCCGAGCTGAAGCTCCTCACCACCGACATCGGCCGCATGGCCATGTCCGCCGCAGCGGTCAATGACGTGGCCGCCTGGATCCTGTTGGCGCTCGCCGTTGCCCTCTCCGGTGATGGCTCGCCGATCGTGTCGCTCTGGGTGCTCCTGACCGCTACTGGCTTCGTCATCGCCGTTTGCGTTCTCCTTCGGCCGTTGTTGGCGTGGATGGCGCACCGGTCTCCCGAGGGTGAGCCTGTCAAGGAGGTGTACATTTGTGCCACCCTCGCCATCGTCCTCGCTGCCGGCTTCGTCACCGACGTCATCGGCATCCACGCGCTGTTTGGGGCTTTCATGGTCGGCATCGTGGTCCCCAAGGACGGGCCGTTCGCCGGAGTGCTCATCGAGAAGGTGGAGGACCTCATCTCGGGGCTCTTCCTCCCGCTCTACTTCGTCTCCAGCGGCCTCAAGACGGACGTGGCCACCATCCGGGGAGCCAAGTCGTGGGGCCTCCTCGTGCTCGTCATCCTCAACGCCTGCCTCGGCAAGATCGGCGGCACCGTGCTCGCGTCGCTGGTCGTCAAGATCCCTATCAGGGAGGCGGTCACGCTGGGGTTCCTGATGAACACCAAGGGACTCGTGGAGCTCATCGTCCTCAACATCGGCAGAGACCGCAAGGTGCTCAACGACGAGTCCTTCGCCATCATGGTGCTCATGGCCCTCTTCACCACCTTCATCACGACGCCGATCGTCATGGCCATCTACAAGCCGGCGCGGCCGTCGGCGCCGTACAAGCGCCGCACCGTGGAGGGCGGCGCACCGGCGGACGCGGACAGCGAGCTGCGCGTGCTCGCCTGCTTCCACAGCAACCGCAACATCCCGACGCTGCTCAACCTCGTGGAGTCGACGCGGGGCACGGGGCGGCACCGCCTCGCCATGTACGCCATGCACCTGGTGGAGCTCTCGGAGCGGTCGTCGGCGATCTCCATGGTGCACCGCACGCGCCGCAACGCCATGCCCTTCTTCAACAGCGGGGACAAGACGGAGCAGATGGTGGTGGCCTTCGAGGCGTTCCAGCAGCTGAGCGCCGTGAGGGTGAAGCCCATGACGGCCATCTCGGACCTCGAGACCATCCACCGGGACGTGATCGACAGCGCCGCCGAGAAGCGGGCGGCCATCGTCATCATGCCCTACCACAAGCTGCTCCAGCACGACGGCTCCTTCCACTCGCTCGGCTCCCAGTACCACGCCGTCAACAAGCGCGTGCTTCGGGGCGCGCCGTGCTCCGTGGCCATCCTCGTCGACCGCGGCCTCGGCGGCCACTCCCAGGTCGCCGCCAAGAACGTGGAGTTCTCCGTGGCCATGCTCTTCTTCGGCGGGGCGGACGACCGCGAGGCGCTGGCGTACGCGACGCGCATGTCGGAGCACCCCGGCGTCGCGGTGACCGTGACACGCTTCCGGCCCAGCCGCCCATCGTCCGACGACGCGGCCGACGAGGTGGCCATCGAGGCGTTCAAGGGCAAGGTCGAGGCCGTGAAGGACGGGTCGGCGATGTACGAGGACGTGGAGGCGTCGGCCAAGGAGGAGGTGCTCCGGGCGATGGACTCGCTGTCCAAGTCCAACATGTTCGTGGTGGGGAGGATGCCGCCGACGGAGCCGCTGCTGGAGAGGCCCGAGGAGCTGGGCCCCGTGGGCAGCTACCTGGCGTCGCCGGAGTTCAAGACGTCGGCGTCCGTGCTGGTGATCAAGAGGTACGACCCGGCCACGAACCCGGCCAGCAAGAGGTTCGACCCCAGGGCGAGGCCGCCGGTGGCGACGGACGTGGAGGACGAGGAGATGGGCGGCGCCAGCGTGGTGCCGGTGCCGTCGACGCCGCAGAACGACCTGGCGTGACGTGTTTGCTCTTGTGATGCGTGTGGAGTCGCGACGCCATGAATTGTACATAGTGTGCTGTTGTGTAGTGCAGCAGCATTCCTTCGCTGCTGTGCGTCGAGCATTTGCTCGGTTGTATCCACCGTTTCTTTCTGCCTTTCTCAAAATTCCATGAGAGTTTCTCAAGCATGTGTGTTACTCCCTCTGTAAAGAAATATAAGAGCGTTTCGATCACAACTTTACGGAGGGAGTACATCCTAAGCATACGTGTATGCATCTCTCAGAAAAGAAAAGCATACGTGTACTCCTCCGTTCCAATGAATAAGGCACACACTTTTCCATAATCCAACTTTAACTGTAAATTAGTTCAAACATATTTTCGTGACCTAAAAGTTGTACTATTGAAAACTTTTTTTAGTATGAATTCAAGCTACAAATTTTTATCGAAATTATCCACATTTTGTTGGTCTAATTTATGATCAAAATCGATTTTTTTTAAGATGTGTGCATGCGCACTTATAGTCTTCGAATGCATGCATTCGCTAAGAACGTTAAACGATAATAGGGGTGCTTATTGTGCTTATAAGTTAGATCTTGCAAAAATGTATGATCGAGTGGATTGGAAGTTTTTGGAGAGTATGTTGAGGGCTTATGGTTTTGCACCTGTGTGGGTAAATTGGATTATAACTTGTGTTACCTCCGTCAAAATCTCGATGTGCCTTAATGGACAACTTCTAGATTCCTTTGTTCCATCCCGAGGTCTCAGGCAAAGAGATCTACTCTCACTGTATTTGTTATTGTTTGTGGCCGAGGCTCTCTCATTGTTACTTCAAAACGCCTGTGAAAGAGGAGCTCTGCAAAAAAAAAAAAAAAGAGGAGCTCTGCAGGATTTCCGTTTGAGCAAAAATGGCCCATGTTTATCTCATTTGTGGTTTGTTGATGATAGCCTGCTATCTTTTAAGGGATCCTTGGATCAAGCGTTGACCACTAAAAAAATTTGACGGTCTAGGAGGCTAGATAGCGGTTAGTGAGTCTAGATAGCGGTTTGTGTTTTGAGTATTTGGGAAGAATTGCAGGTTAGACGATCAAGGGTCAATCAATAAATATCTTGGACTACCTGTGCCCGAAGGAAGAATGAAGGCTGGCAAATTTCAATATGTTATGGCGCTGCTAGAAGGAGGGCACGAGAGGGCCGGCCGGGGGCCTTTTGCCCACGGCCGAGCAAGAGGGAAAAGATTTCCTTCTTAATTCTTGCTTGATTATATTGATACAACTCCTCCCTTTATATAGAGAGGTTTACTTGACTCACAAGGAAGGCTTACTTGACCCCTAAGCAAGCGACCCTGATCTCTAATTAACCCTAAGACTAGCGGGCTATACCGCCAGCCCAGGCCCATGACGTACTCTAACACTACACCCCACCCGGACATGCAGCTTGTCCTGGAGCTGCAGCCTAACCAACTTATAACCATGACTCGACGCAACACAAACCTAACGCCTAAAAACAAGCATTTTACATCTCGACTTGTTTTATTACTCTCAAACTGAAATGGACAGGGACGCTTTATTTTGGACCCCTTAACAAAAAGTGGACACCATCCGCACGTCGGACGTGCACGTGCACGGTCACCTGGATCCCATGGACACCAGCCACTGCAGCAGTTGGGACGCGGTGCGCTCCTGTCGGTGACACCCTGCCTTCTCCCCGCCGGACTGCTGTTGGTTTGCACCGCACAGAGAAGAGTGGAGGGCTTGCGATGGAGAATGACGAGGAGGGGTGCGCCCCCCAACCGTCGAAGTCGCAGACTTTGAGGTCGCTGTCCGTGGGGACGAGATCGAGGTCCTTTGCGCAGCGAAGGACAACTGGGAGGAGCGGCAGCTGCAGACCACGCATCTCCTGCACACGCCGACGCGCTAGGAGGCCGCGCGCAGCAGCCTGCAGCCTCACCGCCGCCGACACGTGGTGGGTAGCGATCCAAGCCGGAAGCGGTGATGGCGGCGACGGGAACTTGATCTGCTGGCTGGGGACGCCTTGGGAAAGCGGTGATGGCGATGGCGGGAACTTGGTTTGGTGGACCGGGACTCCCGCCGGCGCGGTCGATGCGGGGCCGGAGCTGACCGGCGGGGGCCGCTGCAGCTGCAGCGGATGCTGCAGTGTCGCGCCGGGCAGCGGCAGCGGCTGCTGCGGTGGAGCGCCGGGCGCGGCGGAGGCCACCAGGAGTGGCGGCTGCAACTGCAGCCAGGGCGGGCGGTAGATGGCAGCGGCAGCGGCTCGACGAACGCGGCGGGGGCCGCCTGGTGCGGCGGCTGCCACGACAGCCACGGCGGCGCGGTGCCGGCGATGGGCGGCGCATCCTGGTAAGGCCCAGAGGCCACCAGGAGCGGCGGCTGCCACTGCAGCCAGGGCAGGGCGGTGGATGGCAGCTGTAGTGGCCCGGCGAGCGCGGTGGAGGCTGCCACTGCAGCCAGGGCGGGGCGGTGGATGACAGCGGCCCTGCGAACGCGGCGGGGCCGCCTGTTGCGGCGGCTGCCACGGCGGCGCGGTGGCGGCGGCCGGCGGCGGCCTGTAGGATCTGGTCAAGTAGAGCTGGATCTCCTGGACAGCCAGGGTTAGGTCACGCAGCACCCCGGTCATCTCCTCCGGTGTGAGGACAGGGGGCGACGTGGCGATCGGCGGCGGAAGTGTTGAGGAGGGCGGCGAAGACATGATCGAACGAAGCTAGCTGATACCAAGTTGTTATGGCGCTGCTAGAAGGAGGGCGCGAGAGGGCCGGCCGGGGGCCTTTTGCCCATGGCCGAGCAAGAGGGAAAAGATTTCCTTCTTAATTCTTACTTGATTAGATTGATACAACTCCTCTCTTTATATAGAGAGGTTTACTTGACTCACAAGCAAGGCTTACTTGACCCCTAAGCAAGCGACCCTTATCTCTAATTAACTCTAAGACTAGCGGGCTATACCGCCAGTCCAGGCCCATGACGTACTCTAACACAATATACCAAAGGTAAAGCGGTAAAAAGACTGTGAGGCCAGATTGAGAAATATGCGTCAAGTGGGACAACCAAAATTCAGATTAAATCGGTAACTGAGGCTAGCGCAACTTATTAGGAATTTCAGATGGGGTGATGAAGAAAATAGGAGGAAAACACACTGACTTGCTTGGGATAAACTAACAAGATCAAAAGGCAAGGGCGGTATGGGTTTTCATGATATTACCGAAAAGGGGGTTTGTCCCGCTTTGTATTTCAAAGCAACGAACACCATACACATAGCTTTGCTGGGCGAGCAGCACATCAAGCCCAAAAGAAAAAGAAGAAACAAATGCCAAAAATGGCAGCTCGACAAAGCGTGGATGAACCGCAACCGCTGCGCCCTCCGGAGACAGACCACCACAGCTCGAGGCCCCGATCTGCCGCATACCAAGCAACACCTTCAAGAAGGAATGCGTCGCTGACGACTCCAACCCCATCGCCCAACCGGAGCTGACCAGCCAAACCACCGCCGAACCCCATGTTTGATACTGATTTCCTGGAAAACCAAAAACAGGCAAAAAAAATAACTGGCACTTGGCTACCATGAAAGTTCAGTCATTGAGTGTCCTGTTAAGTTAACCAGCTCATGACCTAGTAATGGCGGGCCCCAACCACTCGCATAAGGATCAAAAGCATGCACACTTTCTCACTAAATAGAAATTTGCTACTGCAACCCTTCTGGTTTAGGCAAGTGATAGTTTTCAGAAATTGTTTAGACGGAGGGAAGAACATAGTGTTGAAAAGTAACATATCATTTTATTCTGCACATTCGTGTCTGATGGAGCAGTTGCTGGATGTTGGTTTTTTCTCTTCAATGTTCTTTTCCAGGTGAAATCCATGGCTGCTTCCTAAAACCTATAATTTGTAGGCAGATGTTTCAATTGCCGAAAGATGGTTGTAGTTCTACCACTAGACTGAATATTCAGCTTGCAATTGACATCTTCTTAAGGTAATTCACCTTTTTATATGAACTCAGTAAGATTATTTTCTGTTTCTTTGTTTTTTCATGCATTAAAACTGGCAGACACATTTTTGCCAATTGGTGACATATCCCTTGTTAGGTTGCAACATTCTTCTACTATTTGTTAGGTAGCACACTAATTTCCGAACAACTATGGAGACCTCTGCATATTTATTTTTGTTGGAGGCATTTGTGGATTTGATGTTATGATCTTTATATCGACATGTTGTTTGTACGATGGTCTTTTACTCCATTTATGTTTTATTTTTCTTGTAGTTGCAAGCAAAAAAACATGTCTAATGAGCTCATATCACCGCAGCACCCCACACAATATGTTCATTATGCCGCTGCTAAGTTCATTTCATTTTGGGATTATTTACATTTTAAGCTAATCCTCTTCTGCCTCTCGGTCATGATTAACTCTGAATATTTTTCCCTATGTGTTACAGCGGCTGATGGCAGACTTTAATTGATGATATTATGTTGTCTTTAGCTATTCACTACGTGTGCTAGATTAATATTTATTTCCTTTCCTACTGATTGCTCTCAGCATACATCTCTCACAAAAATTTGCAATCACACTGCTTTGTTCTACTTTTGCATGCTCAATGTTTGTTTCCTTTTGTACTCATTACTTTCAGCATGTCAGATAATGTTGGTCTGAATCTTTATACAATCATTTGTGTTTTCTTTATTTTACAAACCGCTTTCATCATCTGCTATATTTTAGAAGTTATAGGCAACTTAGAGCATCTACAGCCGCAACCTACAAATCCGGGCGACTATTGTTTTGTGGGGAAATTTCAGGCAACTTAGAGCATCTACAGCCGCAACCTACAAATCCGGGCCCTCAAACGCCCGTGGACGCGGCCGGGCGTGTTTGCAGGCATTGACCGACCACTTCTCAAATCCTGTCGTCCACATCCGTATATTTCATATCCATTGTCCGGTACCCTATGATGCACCAGAAGTCATGCTATAGGGTTCTTCCGCAATGACACCTACACGCAAGCGCGCCCTACAACTAAATGGATAGGTGGACAAGCACCATATGCAAATAGCGATGTACTCCCTTCGTCCGAAAATATTTGTCATCAAAATGTATAAAAGGGGATGTATCTAGATGTATTTTAATTGTAGATACATCCCTTTTTGTTCATTTTGATGACAAGTATTTTCGGACGGAGGGAGTACTAACGTAGTGTGGCCTCTTTCATCAACACTTATGATGGTGCCACGTACCGGGGGTACATCGGCAGGTCAGGAGTCGGCCCACCAGACCACGGGGTGGCCCTAGCCCACTACCCGGATGGCAGGCTTACCAGGAGGCGCGGCCATCATGGACCGCAAGGAAGGTCCCCGGGGATCTTGGAGGATCCCGCCCGGCTGTAACCGTGCTCCTGTATACTCCCTCCGTCCAAAAATACTTGTCATCAAAATAAATAAAAGGGGATGTATCTAAATGTATTTTAGTTTTAGATACATCTTTTTTGTCCATTTTGATGACAAGTATTTCTGGACGGGGGAGTACTTTATAATGCAAGGCTAAGATTAGACCGTAGATCATCTAATCTTGCATATCTACGCGATCCATGATTGTGCTAAAGAAGTTTAGTTAGTTAAAGACATTTTTTTGCAAACCAACCTGCGGTTGGGTGGTTAGAGCACCAGTGGTATTCACAACTTATCAGGGTTTAAGTCTTGGAGCTCGCATTATTCCTGAATTTATTTCAGGATTTTCGGCGATGCGTTTTCAATGGAGATGTTCGCGTTGACGACGACATGCCTACGGTATGCGGTCCAGTCTCTCGAATGTGCTCATAGTGATAAGATGTGTGTATGTGCGTTCATAAAAGTGAGTGTATGAGCGTATGTACGAAAGATTGCGTCTGTACTTGTTTTCAAAAAAGTTTAAGTCATTTCAATTTGGTTCTGAGGAACGTACATACGCATGCATTCACGGAAAATGAGGGACACTGGATAGTGCATCACGGCAAGTCGACCAGCCTCGACCCTATACAGAATGATCCAAGTATATGTGTTTTTAATTTAAGAGAACCATGCGTGCACATCTATTCATCAGTTGTTGAGTTCGGCCGGGTGGATTTCTCTTACACGTACGTACTCCATGTCCATTGTGCCATTCTTATTTTCGTTGTTAGTACCAATCTGCATTTCCTTTCTGTGAGATTCTCACCGCGTTTCGTCATTGTACACGCGATCTGTACGGCAAGTGACGCAATGGCAGCTGTCATTACCTCTGGCCTAATCCCATTGGCCTAATGATCGGTTTTTTTTTTCCCGCCCGAGCGTTCTGACCTTATGTATTTATGTATTGTTTATGCAAATGACCAGTAGATTAGCACAAGAAACTATACTACATTTGTTTATTATGTGCTCATGTATTGTGTCGGTGCAACAAATCTAGGTGTATACTGCCCCCGACTGTACACAGCCACGAAAGCAAAATCACAACGACCACGACCACGTCAAGTAGAAGAGATAGCGTTTTAAGAAATCAAGGAGCAGATCAAGAGAACCAAGTGCAGAAGAAGGAACATGAGCTCAATAAGGGAAAACCTCCCTTGCCGGGGCAAGCGAGCCCAGCGAGGGCGAGGTACTCCGCAAACAAGTCCCAAGGGCTTCTCGGCAAGCCTGCCGGGGACGCGGAGGATGGATTTACCCCAACGAGGCTCCACTGCACCACCTCACAGCGACCCAAGTCGCCAATCAGTGCGGTGTCATGCCCTCAAGTGGGTAAGTGGCCGTAATTCGATACGTGACAACCATTTTCAGAGAAAATAGCCTACAGATGACACCCGTCCAGCAACATGTCATGCAAGCAGGCGAGGAGGTGGCAGAATCGGCCTGGCAAGACTTGACGGGCTACGCCCCGGTGTGACATTAAGCGGCGCATTTAATGCGCCTTGTCCTGTCTGCAAAGTTAGGTATGATAGTATTGTTTTGCTATCTAATCAGCACACAATGATTGATTCGCCATTGTGGTAACCCCTTGAGCTATAAAAGGGGGACCGTGGTGACCGTAGAAAGGATTCGGACCATTGTACACCCATACGCGCGTAGTTGCTCTTGCCTTAGGCCACCTTGCCGGACAAGAGCACCGTGTCTCCACTACGGTCCACCCCATCAATCCACCAGAGCAGAAGTAGGATTTTACGCCTCACGGCGGTCCGAACCTGAGTAAAAACTGCCTGTGACATCGCTGCCGCGCTGCCCCGCGCCCTCCGCTCTTTGTGCAACATGCCCTTCCCCTTGCCGAACCAAAAGGGGCCGATAGTCCCATAGGTGGCCGTGTTTTCCTACGACATTGTTTTCAAGGCACGTGCAAACAATGTGTCAAATACAACAATGTCGCAACATACATATGGCTACACATATAACTGGCGTATGTACACCATTAATCAATTTGCACATGTTTTTGCCCTCATGTTCCTAGGGGCTTTTCAAAAAAAATTATGATTCAAGGAACGCAACCGATTTCATCAATATAGGAAAGAAACGACAACAAAATATAGTGTCTGGTTTATAAGAAAAACTAGGTCAAAAGTCAATGAATAAAAGGAAAGAAAAACAACACCAGACGTCGACCCAAACAGTGACCACTAACCACAAACCAGAGAGATAGAGTGTGACGCCTTGCAAAGGAAAACAATGCATGTGGATATAACTTTAGATACGGATATCTAATATTACCTCCATCTCAAATTAGTGTATCCGTATCTAGGGTTCTGGACAAATTTAAGACAACTAATTCGGGATGGAGGGAGTAGTAAAAAACAGTTTAGTTGAGTCTCGGTTCATTACTTAGTCCTGCTAGAACTAAGATTTCTACGTTTGGTTTGTTTATCTCCTTTGCCGGTTGATCACTAATGCTGCATCTTTTCTCTGCCAACGGCTCCGGCAACCAACAGAGCGAACCATGAATCCATGATTACGACCTGCAGTTCAGGTTAAATTTAACTAGCGCCGAGTAATTATCTTGATTTGATCGAGTTGCTAGTTGACAGCGATCGAGCCGACAAGTCAACTAACGTAGGCATCACAGAAAGTCAGAACAGAGCAATCACAACATCACATCGATCTTGCTCTGACTTGTACAGTACTGTTTGTTGTTCTCATTTCTGCAGTTCAATTAATCAATCGAATACAGTACAACTACAGCTTAATTGTGCGTGGATGCCCCCCGTCTCCAGCTTATATAGACACCTGATTCGCGTGGGTTTGCTTCTGTAGTAAGGTTCCACGTGTTTCTATCCTAGTACTCGAGTTTTCAGATTGTTGCAGATGTAAGACCGTGTTTGTGCTTTGTTTTAAATGGAGGTTGATCTGAAGGACTTATCTGCTCATGGGCAACTTGTCTAGGAGGTGAAGGAGCTACTTAAATCCTTTCAGGATTATAGGATAGTCTTGGTGCAGTGGTCAATTAATAAAGTCGCACACGTCTTAACTAGAGAGGGTTCAGTAGTAAATTGCTCGCACGATTCGTTAATAAAGCTGCAACAAGTTCCACACAAGAAAAAGAAAATACAATACATGGAGGTGGATTTTTTTAAACATAGTACAGACGCAAGCGCTCATACATACACGCATAGACTCACCCTTTTAAACTCACACACGCACATCCTATCCATTGGGCACATTCGAAAGACTGAGCCGACATATCATGCGAGCACCGGGGCTTGAATCCTAAGGGTGTGTTTGGTATGGTGCATGGAGGGTGCATGGGGGCAAAAGTTCCCAATCCGACCCACTTTTGCTTGTTTGGTAGGGTGCATAGGCTCACCTCGACTATGCTCATGTGATGCATAAAAGGCCCCTCAGCCATGCTCATCTCATGCACCCCAGACAGGGTGCATGGAGGCAGCTATGCTGGCCTTAACCATCGACTCCGTCCACCAGACCACGTCCAGATATATTTATATTTTCAAGAAATGTTTAGAATTTCAAAATTTCTTTAAATTTTCAAAAAATTCAGAATATGCATTTTTTTAATTTTTTTGAAAAATATTAGAATTTCAAATTTGTTTAAAATTTCATAAAATGTTCAAAACTTCTTTGAATTTTCAATAAATGTTCCGAAGTTCAATTTTTTAAAAAAAAAAACAAAAATGATCTGAATTTCAAAAGAAAACAAAATTTTGTTTGAATTTTGAATAAAGATGTTTATAATTACAAATTTTATTTATTTTTTATAAAAAATTCAAATTTTTTAAAAGTATAAAATTTTAAAAAAAATGGAAAAATAGAATTTCGAATTTTGTTAATATTTTCAAAATATGTTTAAATTTGTGTTCACATTTTTTTTGTTCATCATTCAAAAAAAATCGAAATTGTTCAGCATGTCTAAACACATGCAGGCTGCCAAACAAAGTCTGAGCTCAGCATGTCTCAGCGTATACATCGCTGCCAAACAACAGCAACTGCATGGACTCAGCATGTCTACACTCAGCATGTATGAAAGGAGAACAACTAGGCTAGATCCATACATGCTACCAAACACACCCTAATGGACTGCGGATACTACCATCCTTCTAACCATCCAATCACATGTTGGTTCGTGGAGGTGGATTGATACAATTCAGCTTTTCCATACTGCGCTTTTGCTTACTTTACTGTCTTTCCGCTTGCGATAACGTACTTTACTGCTTGCTAAACTACACCCTTTATGTTTTGTGTCTATTTCAACAATAACATTAAACTGTACAATAAGTTCAGAATATATAATTTGACGACAACAACCTAGGTTTGGGGCATATATCTTCAAATTAAATTTCATCTAGCCCTGGCTCGTCAGGGGATCCCTGGCCCTTGAAACAATGAAACACCAAGAGTCATGTCTACAGAAATATTTTTAGAACAATTATTTTGGTTAAGGTTTTTTAAGCTTCGCTCTAGGCCTACGAGGGTATTCGTTTCTTAAAATTAAGTTCTTTCAATCAATTGTCTTGTCCTTAGCCAAGTGTTGTATTGAGTCCTGGGTAACATTTGCTGAGCAAGATTTCTTACTATTATCCTCTTCATGTTACTAGGTACACCAGAATCTTGTTGGATGCTTTGACATATGCTACTTCTCGCTTCGGTTGCATCTTATCTTCTCAACTACTCCCCCGTAAACAAATATAAGATATTATGGATATTTACATACGAACTAAAATGAGTGAACAAACAGACTAAAACATGACTTATATACATCCGATTCACGGCTCAAGGACGCCGCCTCCTAACTCTAAGCCGTCGCCGCCGCCACAACTCCTGCCACCGCCTCGCCCCCCTCTTCTTTCCGGTGCAACGCCCTCATCGGCGACAAGAGGAGTAGGGACCCGTTCGTCTTGTTTTATTTTTCTTAGGTTTTTGCTTCTCTGGCGACATCGACAAGGTGGTGGTGATGATGGTGTGTTGAAATAAGGTCTCTCTAGTCTCTCCCTACCTCGACGATGTGATCCGGCGCCAGCAAAGGGCTAGTGAGAGCGTGTGTCCCCAAAGGTTGGTTTCCTTCAGATCTTGGTAGTCTGTGTGTCTTTTAAGGAGCGCTTTTGGCTGGCGTTTGGTGTGGCAACTTCGACGTCCTTTTTTGTGTTGTTCTGTGGCTTAACCCGGTTTCTTCAACCCTTTGAACTTGTGGTGGTGGATTGCAAAGCCTGTTTCGTTTGGGGTGATGCCCTGGCCGATGCTGCTTCAACGATTTTTACATCTCGTCTCAACGGGCGAGTGGCTATTGCAGTCTACAAAGTGTTGTATTTCGAGGGCGTTTGCAGGTGTTGCTTTTCTTTGTTGTTGGTTCAGTGCAATCTCCGGCGGGTGGCGTACAATCAGACAAGAAGAAGAGTAGTATGCTTTTTAATGTAATTTTATTTTTTACTGGTCGTTCTACGTCTAGTTGTCTATCCTTTGTACTGCCCTTTGTTTTCCTCGATGTTAATCAGATCTGAGAATTGACAGTTTTCATATGGAAGATACAAAACATATATGGGACACTCTAGAGAAGCATCTCCCAATTGATTTACCTAAGAATAAACTCTCATTTTAAATCCATTGCAATTTTTTTAAGATGCCTTTTGGGTGTCTTTATTAAAAAAATGCACAAAATAATTTGTTGCGTTTTTTGTTCCCTGCTTTCTTAAGTTATGCTAGTTGCGCATTTTAAAAGTTTAGTCACAAATATATATGTGAAATCTAGTGATAAGACGAGAATTCATGTTCTTTAGTGGAGGATGTGAATTCTTTTCTTAGTGGAAGAATGAGTTCTTTATTGATCACAAACGCTTACCGGAATACAAAGATGAACTAGGGGAGTAGAAAACCAAATATGATGGACAACCTCAAGCGTTGTAGACATTTTTGGCATTACAGCAGACTTGCCCATTTGCTCCTCAATGCTCGTGTCCGAAGATAGACACCAAGAAATCCTTTGTGTCATTTTCTATGTCCTTTAGAATCATACAATAAGGACCATCATTGTTGCCTTGATTGATTTCATAGACTATCCAAGACAGTCGGACGCCACCTGAACATGGTTGGCCATAAGATCTTTTGCAAGCATGAGAGACTCCCTACAAAAGTGCTTCCAACATAGCCCGATCAGTCACTCCTTCCTATACAAGTGTAGACGCACCCAAGAATACACCTTGCTCACATCGGTAGATTGCACCCACAACCCCTTTCATCTCTAGTATGGCCACGACCCCATCACAGCTGATCTTCGTCACACTCTCCAAGGGTCGGATCCAAGAAGCTGGTCCTACCTGTTTTTTTTTAAATGTTGACAAATTTAAAATATGTTCACAAAATTAAAAAAATTGTGCAATATTTAGATAATTTTTGCATAATTAAAGTCTGATGAAGATTTCTTTTTTAAAAATGTAGCTCACTTTAGGAAAAATACAAATGTATTACGAAAGGAATTTGAAAATTGTTCCCAAGTTCGAAAAATGCATGAATTTAATAAAATATGAAAAAATCAGAGAAATCTACGCGGAAAACCGGAGCCAAATGAAGAATTAAAAAAAATGGGAAAGGAGCTCTCTACTAGACCAGTTCATGGATGAGTGCTCTATACATTTCGCCATCATTTTGATGCACACAACTCTCAACCAATTTCATGCCATTGGCTTTTTCGAGTTTCCTTTTTTTATTTGTTTCCTTCGTAAAGACCAACAACTTGAAATTTTGACATATTAGGAAAATAGTTTTGAAAGAATTTTTAAAATACTAGGAGCTAAAAAATGTCGCAATTTCCAAAGGAGGTCGGCAAATTATAAAAGCATTCACCAATTTCAGAATACTTACGAATAAAATATGGTATTTTATCCCTACCAACTGGATCTTTATGCTTGAATAAAAAATGTTCACAAATTTAGAAAGTATATGTGTTTTCTGTAAAAAAGTCATGATTTTTGGAAATCTTTGTGGATTTTAATAATCTTCGCAAAATTTTAAGAGGTAAATGAAAGAAAAATGAAAATATAAATAAAATTGATGAAAACGGTAGAAGCAAGCCAAAGCAAACACGAAGGAAAAATTGCCGGTGGGAACAGATGCAAATCACCCAAATCAGGCCCACTCACTTTCCTCCTCGGGCGAACTGAACAATACGAATCGCCGAAAATCTAAATACATAAACACTGCTAAAACCACTGTCCCTGTGTATATGAGGCATCGTACAAGGTCGATGCATGGTGTAAGTCCGAGATAAAAGCGACGACGACGGACGGCGTGGGACGACGTGCGGACGAGCGCGTCAGAACCAGCAGACGGGCTGCCAAAGCAGCTCCAGCTCCCTGGCAACGAGGTCCGAGCGACCAACAGAGCAGCTGCGCCCGAGCTCAAGGCAGTCGACGAGCCTGCCGCAGCCGGCCCGACACAGCCGGGGGCGAGGCTTGTATAGATCGACGGGCAGACCAGCGCACGCAGAGCCGTTGTGATGGACTGTCGCATGGCGCGAGACCGTCGGGTCGGGGCGATGCAAGAGTCCTAGTCGGAGCATGGCGGTGTCGGCCAGTGCAGGACGACAGGCGGGTCGACACGCACACGACGGCTGGCCCTGACAGGCCGCCTCGGCGCGCGTGGCCACCTGGTCAGAGGAGAGGCCGGGTGGTCGGACCGTGGTCGAAGTAGAGGCGTGTAGGGGTCGAAGGCGGCGGCGGGCGATACAAACTGATCTCAGATCGGAAAACCAAAAAGAAACGCCGATCAAGACGACTAGCAAGAGAGAAAAATCCGGATCAAAGGATCGAGAAAAAGACTCTATAGGCAGCCGGTCAACTCGACCGATGGACGAACACTAGGTACGGGTGGCGTGGCCCCCGGTGGCGGTCATGGAGGCCGACTGCCCTAGGGGCGGCGCGCTGGGCGGAAGCGGCGGGTGACCGTTAGGGTTGCATCAGTTAGGCTGATATCATGTTAGAAGGGAATAGAGATGAATTAGTTGAATCGTTGTTGTTTAATGCTGGATATTTATTGCTTGAGTCTCGTGGATATATATATATA
>LR738713.1:25734607-25754510 GCA_902687465.1 Secale cereale
CGTCCTGCCTCCTCCCGGCCGACGCCGCCCTCCCTCCTCCCAGCCCGCGCCGCCCCGCCTCCTTATCCTCCCGGCCCACGCCGCCCAGCCTCCCACGTTTTGTTGCAGTTCCCTGTGCAATGCATTGCAGAATGTCTATTCTTGTTATTTGCTAATTTTCCAGGGACGAGAAATTGTAACCGAATTCATCGGTTACCAAAAACAGCACAAAAGAGTAATGCGGTTCACTTGGTGATCAAAAAATAAAAACACATCGGAAAAGCAGCTCACTTCTCAAACATGAAAATGCAAAAAAAATATATAGCGGAATCTCAAAAAAAATTGCTACCAAAAACAACACAAAAAGAGTAATGCGGTTCACTTCGTGATCAAAAAACAAAACACACATCGGAAAGCAGCTCACTTCTCAAAACACTTCTCAACTCGCGCAAAAAACAACACAAAAAGAGTAATGTGGTTCACTTCGTGATCAAAAAACAAAACACACATCGGAAAGCAGCTCACTTCTCAAAACACTTCTCAACTCGCGCAAAAAACAACACAAAAAGAGTAATGCGGTTCACTTCGTGATCAAAAAACAAAACACACATCGGAAAGCAGCTCACTTCTCAAACACTTCTCAACGCGCTGCAGTTCGTAGCCAGCCGCACGACTTTCAAATTTAACTAAAAACCGTAAGGAATCTCAAAAACATTTCAACATATGAAAGTTGCGCCTCGTTCGTAGCTTTCCAACGGTATATTACATGCCTTGTTCCGACAAACGGTTAAAAAACTAGAGTGAAAATAGTACCGAAAATTTGAAAAAAATCGAAAAACACAATTCCGCGATTTAGTAAATTCAAAACTGCTCTTAAACCGTAGCGAATTAGAAAAAATAATAGATACGAAAAAGATGCGTGGCGACGATACCTTTCCAACGGTGTATCATATGTTTCGTTCCGACGAGCGGTTTAGAAAAAAAACGTCAAAAAACGCTCGCTGCTATTCGTTGTGAGCCGCACGATTTTCGAAACTGCTCTTAAACTATGATGAATTTGGAAAAGTGTTCAACATGGCGAATATGCGTCTACTCCATAGCTTTTCAACGGTATATTACACGCATAATTCCGATAAACGGTTAAAAAACTAAAGCAAAAAAGGTACCGAAAAAACAACACGTACAGTTTTTTCAACATGAAGTTCGCTGGTCTCTGTGGTGCGGTGCGTTTAGCTCTCCAATGCAATTTTGCAATGCAGTTCGGAAGTGTTATGAGAATATTATTCTCATAATGTTATGAGAATAGACCGGCTGTATATATATATATAAGTACATGATCTATTTGAAGTACAAATAATCAATATACTCAACACTTATTCATTAGATTCGCAAACTCAGAAACGAAAGGCAAATGTCTTATCCGTAGTACTTCCTCCGGAGAAATGGATATATGTTACATCTAGATACATCCATTACTCCGACAAGTATTTATGAACGGAGGGAGTACATGCCACGAAGGGCAGTGACGTCGAACTGCACCTCGTCTTGGTTGAAGATCCTAGGAGCTAAATTATACACTTCCCTTGTAACTGTCGCCCATCTTTCCTAACGTCCACATGCACTTACCCTTGTAACTCTCACCCATACTTTTGGCTTCCACCGATTACCCCATGGTTACCCTCTCCCCTAGCTCTTACATTTACATATTCATTATCCTAGGCAGCATCTCGTCCTCGTTTGCTCGTCAACAAACAGTTGGGAAGCTCTTGCTCGATTTGATTTAGAGTAGTAGAGCTACATTTTCTTCCATTTGTCTTACTAACGAGTTGAACTTTTCGTTTGTCCATCACCGGCCATCATCACCGCCTAGACATGCCTGACAGCAATGGCCTGACAATCCTGGACGACCTGCAGACGCGGTCATCTTTGGAGAGATACTGGTGCGGTTGCCGGCGAAGGATGTCTTCCGCTGCCGCGCCGTCCACAAGTCATGGCGCTGTGGCACCTCGAGCCCCAACTTCCTGACCGACCACCACAACCGGCAGCCCAAGCTCCCGATCATCAACTTCTGGACCGGCGACTGTGACTCAGCCTCTCACCTCCGTCGTCATGTCGTCTGCCCCAATGCGGGTATCGGTATCGCCAATCGGACGCTCGTGGATGTTCTCCCGCCTGAGGAAGCTGAGCGTCTGGTCGTGCTTCACGCCGCATGTGACGGACTCCTCATCATCTCCAGCACAGCCCACCAAGGATCCTTCTGCGTCTACAACCCTGCCACCCAGCAGCGCACTCAGACACCGCAGCTGGCACGATATTCTTCGGAGATCAGAATCGCCGGCTTCTACCGGCACCGGCACCACGCGAGCGGAGAGTACCGGGTACTCTACTGGAACCATTTCATAGACGTTTACTGCATCCTCGCCTTGGGATCTGATGAGCCCCCAAGGCACATCGGGTACCCGTTAGTGTTGTCATTTTCATTCCGGGAAGCGCTGTTGAAGGACCTCCTGGCCATCTCCCTTGCCCCGGTTCTCCACCGCGACAACCTGCACTGGTACGACAACGGCATAGTGGTGTTCTGCACAACAACAGAAACATTTCGACGGATGCGCGGCCCTGCCCTAGAGCGTCATACTCCTGCGACGTACCTGCTAGAGATGGAGGGCATGCTTGCCATGTGCAGCAATGTAGAGGGCCTCGTCATAAACATCTGGGTGATGCAAGGATATGAGGCAGAGGTCTGGGAGTCTAAGTACCTGATCAACTTGATGATAGCGGTGCCGAGGCTGCCGCTCCGTTCGATGGGTAGATTATTTAAGGTGGTTGTGGTGAATGAGCGTGACCTACTGATCCAGTTTCGTAATGGGGACCTCAAGCTTTTCGACATTGCTGGTAAGCTCATCGGAAATACGCGAAGTGAAGCGGCGGAAGTCTTCTTGCTTACTCCCCATTTTCTTCAAGAGAACATTACTCCGCTTCCCTTCTTTGAGATGCAAGACCATGGTGTGCCAATGAGGAGTTCCCATTAAGTACGCTTGCCACATGTTGGAATATGTCATTTGTCTTATTTCTTGTGGGTTGTTTGTTGGTATTTGGCCAAATGTGGTACCTTAGATAATATGTGATCATGGAAGTTTTTGCGGAATCAAATTACTTATTTGTTTTTTTTTTTTTGAGGAAAGGCCATCATGGCTAGCTTTATTGATTATGGATAATGTTTACATCGTCCACAAGCTCCCTAACCAAAATGTCAGGAGGCTCATGTAACCAAGTAGAAGAAGCCTTATTACAATAACAGAAGTTTGCTAGCACATGAGCTGCACGGTTACAAGAGCGTAAACAATGCTTGTAGATAATCTTCCCGATCGATGTGCTTACATCCACACATTCTGCAAAGAGCGTTGCCGCTTCGTCCCACCATCTTGTTTGACCCGAGCAAAAATTGATGACTTGTAGAGAATCAGATTCCACCTCTAAGCAGCTAAATCCCAGTGAGTTTGCAAACACCAATCCGTCCCTCATTGCCATGGCTTCTGATGTGATCGCGTCTACTGCCACCGGGAGGAACTTGCATTGGGCTGCGATAAAACTTCCTCTTCCATCTCGTAGGACCACCGAAGTAGCTCCCATCCCTTCATCTGAAAAGAAAGCCGCATCAACATTCATTTTAATGAAACCAGGGTCTGGTTTTGTCCAATTCGCTTCAGGCTCGCTCAGGGAACTTGTATGTATTGTTGCACAATTACGTATAATAGAGAGGACTGAAACCGGTCATCTCCATGATGGCGGTACTTGTTCATTGTGAGTGATCTGCCTCCTTATCCACCACAGGTACCATGCCCCCACCAGTAAAGCTTGCTTGATCTCGACGTTAGGGTGAATGGATAGTTGATTATTTGGAAGAGATAGAATGTGTTCAACAATAACTGACCCCGAACGATCAACTATAGCTGAGTGTTCGATGACGTCCATCATGCCCAGTCTCCTCCACAACTCCTTTGCATTACTGCACATGAACAAGAGGTGCTTTAGATCCTCCGCTCCCTGATGACAAATCTGACAGGCCCCATCCGATCCTACATGCCGGTTCATTAGTATTGATTTTAGTGGGATGATCCCCCGCAGAATTCTCCATCCAAATATTTGAACTTTACGTGGCACCTGAAGTTTCCATAGAGTATTCCAAATCTCCAAAGGTGCAGACCCAGTCGGGCTCTCTACCCTGTTTGCATGTGCCCTGAAAGTATGATTCCACTGAAGATGGTAGGCCGTTTTGGCAGAGAAGCTCCCTGTTCGGTTCGGCTGCCAAGCAATGAAATCATCAAAGCCTTGTGGGTATATTGGGATCTGCAAAATCCTTCGTACATCCACTGCCCAGAATATGTCTCTCGGTAAGTCCTCATCCCAAGTTCCAGTCAGCGGATTCATTAGGTCACAAACTCTTGTCAGAAGAGTTTGGTTACGAGGGGTGATCATTTTCCTGTCTTCACTGGTAGGGATCCATGGATCATTCCAGATATTCACATGTTCTCCCGTACCAATTCTCCATATATATCCTCTCTTGAACGTTTCTAATCCTTTCATTATGCTTTGCCACGTAAAAGAAGATCCGTTTTTCGGGGTAGCTTCTAAGATACTCCCATTAGGGTAGTATTTAGCTTTCAACACGCGAGCCACTAGGGACTCCGGCTCTGTTACAAGCCTCCAACACTGCTTTGCAAGCATTGCTAAATTAAATGAGTAGAGGTCCCGAAACCCCATTCCACCTTCACTTTTGGGGATGCAAAGCTTCCACCATGCCATCCAATGCATCCTCTTGTGATCCTCATCGTCCCCCCACCAAAACCGCGCTATGATATCTGTAATCTCTTTACAAATCCCCTTTGGAATGCTGAAAACTGACATGGCAAATACTGGAATAGCTTGTGCAACTGCTTTCAATAAGATCTCTTTGCCCCCAACAGAAAGTTGTTTTCCCATCCACCCTAATATTCTCTTTTTTATTCTTTCAACGAAATGCCTGAAGCAATCGCTCTTATCTGCCCCCACAATAGCTGGAAGACCAAGATATTTATCTGACAAGGCTTCTGTCTCTATATGAAGAATTTGACCAATTTCTGCTCTTGTTACCTCACTGGTATTGGGACTAAAAAATATGCTTGATTTAGCCAGGCTTACCATCTGTCCAGAACTTGCACAATAGGTATCTAGTACTTGCTATAAGGAAGTTGCATTTAAGACATCTGCTCTCATGAGAATTAGTGAATCATCAGCAAATAAAAGGTGTGATACTGATGGTGCATTTCTACACACACTAATCCCATCCATGCCACCAACTTCTTCTTCATACTGCAACATACTAGATAATCCTTCTGCACACAGAAGGAACAAATAGGGGGAGAGGGGGTCCCCTTGCCTGATCCCTCTTGAGAATTTACCCTCACCTTATATCTTACCGATGAGACACACGCCATGATCATATCTATCCATTGTGAGTTAAATCCCAATTTCTCCATCATTCTCCTGAGAAAGATCCATTCCACTCAATCGTAAGCCCTTATGCATATCTAGTTTGACAGCACATAGACCAGCCTGCCCTGCCCTCTTATTTTTGATTTTGTGAACACATTCATAAGCAATCAAGACATTGTCTGTGATCAGTCTCCCAGGAACAAAGGCACTCTGAGACGATGAAATAATCTCAGGTAGAATACCCTTCAGTCTAACAGCCAACATTTTGGAGATAATTTTATAAAGCACATTGCATAAGCTTATAGGTCTATATTGTGTGATTAATTCAGGAGAATCAACTTTGGGAATCAGCACAATAGACGTATCATTCCATTCCTCTGGAATCTGCCTTCTGTTAATAGTGAACAGAACTTCTTGAGAAATCTCATCTCCTAAAATATCCCAATATTTTTTGAAGAAAATGGCATGAAGGCCATCCGGTCCAGGAGCTTTAAGATCCCCAATACTGAACACTGCTTTTCGCACATCATCAATGGTATAAGGGGCCATTAACATATCATTCATTTGATCTGTCACTTTAGATTGCACTTTATTTATAACAGCAGGGTCTACAAAATTAACTTCGGATGTAAACATTTTACTAAGTTAGCCTTTAATATGTGGCTTTAGGGCGTCCATACCTTCCAGAATATTTCCATCCTCCTCCTTCAGCTGTTTGATCATATTCTTTTTACGCCTAGCACTTGCATAGGCTTGGAAAAAACCAGTGTTGCGATCTCCGTGTTTCAGCCACCCCGCTCTTGATCGCTGCATGTAATGAATTTCCTCTAGCTCAAGCAAAAATTCGATAAGCTTTGAGATCTCCTTTCTTTTCTCCTCACTAGCTTCGTTCATAGGACCCGTCATAACTTCCTCAAGCTCTCGTTGAGCTTTCCGGAGTCTCTTCTTTGGTTTTTTCAACACTCTTTGATCCCAGTAATGGAACGAGGCGTGCATGCTGTTTACTTTCTCCTGAATGGTTGTGAGTTTCGGATTCAGATTTGCTGCGTGCCATGCCTCTTTTACTATCTCCGGGAAGTCTCTTTCCCTTAGCCATCTCGCCTCAAAACACTTTGTTCATTCTCCACCCTCATCCACTCGAGCATAGTACTCTGTATCGACCAGAATTGGACGATGGTCTGAGTGATTGTATATCATGTTTTGAAGTGCCGCCGATGGAAACATGACTTCCCAAGCGGCGTTGATTAGCCCTCTGTCCAGCCTTTCCCTAATACCACCCCTCTGCCATGTGAACCGATCACCTATGTACCCCATATCCCGTAGTTCACAATTGTCAATTGCTGACTGGAACACATGCATGTACTGCGGCGGTCTCGGATTTCCTCCTTCCTTTTCAGATAAAAACTGAATTTCATTCAGGTCCCCAATCAGTAGCCATGGCAGATTGTTATCTTGGTGCAAGTGGCGCATTCTCTCCCATGTTTTATATTTGCGCGCCCACCTGAATTCACCATACATACCCGTACATCTCCACATTGAATGTGTTTCATCTTCCACTTGTACATCAATGAACATTGGGTCTAAATTTAGTGGAAGAATCTTTATTTCCTTCTTCCAAAGCATCAACAAACCTCCCTTTCTACTATCACCTGGGCAAACTATTTTATGATCCATCTTCAGTCTTCTCCTCAAGCATTAAGCCGAATAGCTTTCTAGGTGTGTCTCCGACAAAAACATCACATCTGGGCTACAACTTCGCTGGACATCCAGCAAAGCACGAACTGCCGGGGCATTCCCAAGCCCCCGACAGTTCCAGCTTAAAAGTTTCATTGCGCCCGGCGGTCCCCTCCAAAAGGGGCCGCCGATTTCTCATGATCTGTTTCTTGGTCCATTTCCTGTGTGTTGCGAATTACTTCACCATTCCCTCCTTTGAACTTCTTCCTATTGGCATTCTTTTGGGGAGTGTTTGCTTGGTTCTCTGAGCAGTTTTGTTCTTCATCCTCTCCTTCATAATGATTTATTAAATTCGATACCACCGATTTCACAGTTTTGCCCACCGGTACAATGGCTAGATTCTCTGTCCCTGCTGCAGTTGAATCATCTGCCGTTCTCTTTCCCAGACTGTTCCCCGGCCCAACTATGTTCTCATGTTCCACTCCTCTGGCAGTACTTGATTGGTGTATTGCCAACGATTGACTAGTTTCTACAGCCTTCAACACTCGCACATCCTGACTAGGGACGGTGGTGCTTGGGTTCAGCATATTTCCATCCTCATCCCTTCCATTCCTCATTGTTGTTTGGTCTGTTGCGTTAAATCTCCAACTCCCAGAGTTTGTGGCATTGTGATCGATATTAAGGCCTCTACCTCTGCCAACTCCTCTCCCGAATCCTCTTCCTCCTTCCTCAGCCTCATCATCACCCCTATCACCTCTTCCACCTGCGGCTCCTCGGCTTCCCCGGCCTCCACCTCTTCCCCTCCTTGAAGCTAAAATAAACGAACCCCATTCGAATTTTGTTATGTCATGTTCTCCTGTACCACATTCCTCATACCAGTGACCCATGAACCCACATGCAAGACAGAAAGTTGGTAGTTTTGCAAATTTAACAAGATATTTCTCAGTCTTCCCTGCTCTAGTTATTCCAACCGCTCTAGTAAGCTTTTTATTAACATCCAGCTGCACCCTAGCCCGAATAAACTCACCAATGAATCCATTGGGCAGTGTCACGTACTTTTAGAAGCCGCTTTCTCACGAACCACACATCCTAAGATCAATGGCACAGGGGTAGCCATAGGTCCTAGCCGTGGCTCATTCAAACTCCTTCTTCTTCTCGCACAAACGAGCTCACCTCCGATCTCAGAACACGCCGGAGCCGGCGACCTACACCCAGAGTTTCCAGGAATTGGAATAATCCTAGAAAAACATGATCTAACTCCACAAGGAGTCTCCTCAATTCTACGTTCACCCACTACTTTAACAGCCACATGGCTAGGCCGTTTAGATTTGTCAACCCCAATAGCACAAGCTGGAATAACACGAACTGGACTCACCTTCGGTTGAAGACGCTGCACCTCCCCCCGATCTTCCGGCCATGGTGGCGGATCCAGGCAGTTGCCCGACAGCCTAGACTGCACCCCGAGCGCCCGCAATTTGATTCGTGCCGCTCGGCTGCCGGGAGCTGCAGGGATCAGGGGACACGGGGGGGGGGGGACTATCTCCCGGCGCCAGGGCCTCGCGAGGAATCCTGGCCAGTCCCGTCACTGGCGGCGGCCTGATGGTCAAGCGGGACGGGCTCCACATCTTGAAGCGCGCCCACTTGGCTGCAACCACCGGATCTGGCGACTCCGCCTCCTGAATCGCCCAGAAAATCAGATTCTAGTCCATTCCACCATCGTCGGCGGCGAAGCGTGCGCGCTCTGAGAAAGTTGAGGTGCGGATGACTTGGACTAGCAGCTCGCCCCACTCGGATCTGTCGGGGAATCTCTCCAGCACCACCCTCAGAATCTCCGCGCGCGCCTCCGTCGATGATGCATCGACCGCCGGCCTCTGCGCCACGAAGAGCGGCGCCGCAGGTGGAGCCACCGCCACCATCCGCCGCGCCCTCCTCGCCCGCGGCCTGCGGCTCGTCCCGCCCGCCATCGAACTCCCGAGAGATGCCTGAGCTCTGGATCTGGGGAATTTGGGAGTGGTGGGTGGGGGCGGGGGGCGTGCGGGAGGAGCGAGGGGGTGGGACATTTGCGGCCACCGCGTTATCAATGAGGGAGAGATCGCCATTAATGGCGGTAGGTGGAGCCTGGGGCGGGGGCGGGGAAGGACGCGTCATCTGTCTCCGGACACTATGTTTTGTCTATGTATTCACACATGTATCAAGTTTCCGATTAATACAATTCTAGCATGAATAAAAAACATTTATCATGATATATAAGGAAATATAAATAATAACTTTATTATTGCCTCTAGGGCATATTTCCTTCACGAACCACCAGATCCACCACAAAGGCTGGCAGCTTGGATAGAGTATATTGGGAAATTGGCAAGCATAGGTACTACTTTGCACGGGTAATGGTCCCTAGTTGCAGACAACAGGGGAAAACACATGAAGCAGGAGATCCACCACAAGGCTGGCAGATTGGCTATATGATCTAAAAAATTGTCTACTACTGCTCCTAATTTGCACGCAAGGGCCAACCTAGTTGCACACCACGGGGAAAAACACACATAAAAAACACCAGATCCACCGCAAGGCTACAATCCACAGACAAGGCTCTATCGCCGCGAACCACTCCTCCTCCCTGAACCACTCACCCCGTACATATATGCTCGAGCTCACCCCTACTACAACGCAAAAACGACGGGATAAGCACAACCCTAGCCCATCCTGCCAATCTCGTTGTTTCCCAAACGGAGTAGTCCGCGGGGGTGACCTCAACCTCGCCGGAAAATGAGCACATCCTGACCCCGACCATGACCTCAAGTTCGACCTCTACCTCGACCTCCCTCACCCCGACCGCGTCCTCGCCAGAAAACATGCGACCTCACCAAAAAAAGGAGGGCGGGCGAGTGGAGAAACAAGCAAAAGAACGGGGAGCGCGCGTAGGAGCAGTACCTGTGCCGCCGTGAACAACGACCCTCGTGGCGCGCCCCGCCGCCGACCACACCCTGATGGATTTGGAACCGCCTCTGCAGCACCACCCAACGGCGAAGGCAAGGAGGAAGGATGAATGGACCGCGAGAGGTGGGGGATGGACGGGATAATGGCATGAAATTCGAAACCGTCGCCCACTACGCACGATGGCTAACACGCTGGGGAACTGCCTAATCCTCTATGACATGTGGGTCCTGGAAGGGTTATCTCGCGCGGCGCGGCGCGATCGGACCAGGCGACTGGTCCACGCGCCGGTCAAAGTGGCGCGGCTCCACCTCCCGGCCAGGTAACACCTAGACACCCGCGCCGCCGATCGGAACAAGATGGAATGGCTCTCGTTCGGCCGCTCGCGACGGGTAGATAGTGCGCGCGCACTTTTTAGATTTAAGGAATAGTTTTTCATCGGCTTAAGTAAGGCCAGTCCCTTTTATTTTCTCAAACAAGTAGATATAATATTTTCTTTTCAGGGGCTAAAACCGAAATAGAAATGCCCACGAGCTGATGTCCCATCTTGTCCTAACATTGAGATTCCTCTCTCAGGTTCGTTTGAATGAAAAAAGAGAGATTCCTCTCTCAGATTCGTTTGAATGAGAAAGGAGAGATTCCTCTCAAGCTGGAATATCTTAACTGGATCTAACACAGTACGATGTAGTCAGATTCCGCATGTGTAATTATAAGCAAGATCGTGCATCCATGCATGCATGTGGACGTTTTTCTGCGTGGGAAAGCAGCTCGCGCGACAGACAGCTAGCTTAGCAGTTTGTCTCCTCTGCCGATAAACAAACGGGACAGTGGCTGCTTGATTGGGTTAGGTTAGTGCAGGAACCTCACGGGGAAGCAACAGTTCGATCGATGGACCAACTCTCGTCGTATCAACGGCTCCGTCCTGTTTGACCTTCCTATTCTATTACGTGAGTAATGTTCACGGGGAATCAGAAAAATACAGGTTGGAGAGCATTTAGGAGAAACCGCTGAATCTCATATTCCATGTCTTAGATACCTCTAGACAAATCTAAAACGACTTTTTGGAACAGAGATGATACTATACATTTGTTCCTAAATATAAGACGTCTTTTAGTTCAAATGAAACAGCGAAAACGTCTTGTATTTAAAAACGTCTTAGTATTTTGTGTTCGAGCAATCTATTTTTGAGAAAACTTCGTTTAAGCAATATAGGCCAGTGATATTTTTCTCTTTTCCAAATCTCGATGGTCATAGTTAGTAATTGTGAGAGTGTGGTCTATTGATCATGGTTTGGTCACATGACTAAGGGCATCTCCAACACATGCCCTCAAATCGCCCGTATATGTTCTTCGCAGGAGTCCAGACACTTTTTGCCATCCGATGCTATCTCTCAAACGTCCATGATATATTTTTCTGTTTGGCGAAAGGTGATTAGGCGTTTGACGAAAGCCTACTATAATTTGACGGAAGATGCTAGCATTTGGCGGAAGCTACTAATTAGCGTTGCATTTGGCAGAACCTACTAATGATAGCTAGCATGCATGATATTTGGCGGAAGCTACTAATACAATGCTAATGATAAACTCGCAAAAAAAAAATGCTAATGATAAGCACCTTTATGGCCGAAGCTACTAATGAACTAATGATACACACCTTTTTTATGTGGAAGCTACTAATGAAATGTTTGCATATCACACTTTTTTCCTTCAAGTGCTTAGTGTGACCGCTGCTATTTGGAAAGGTAGGCGAAAGGCTGTTGCTATTATTACCTATTTTTTGAAGAAGTTAGAGGCGGACTTTTTTTTTTCGTAAATGGTTTGGATTACTTACCATATGTGTCATGTGGTAATAGAGGCGGACATTGAAGGTATAGGGTTGGATGGCCAGACTCCTGTGTCCGCGGATGCGTCCTGACACGGTCCACGGACCGGTGTCCGTTTGAGGGGATGGCGTCGGAGATGCCCTAAGGCACCACCTATTCAGCAGACACTAGAAAGAAAATGCGTTGCCCCCCATGGTTAGGAAAATGGCAGGACTAATTAAGACGTTGTCAGATTTAGCATTATAGTAGTTGTGAGATTTTACTACTGTAGCATTCGGGGCCAAGCATGTGGACGTTTCCCTATTTGAGGAAAGGAAGGGAGACATGTTCAATTCAGCAGACACGCTTGTGCACAGCTGGACAAGATTAGATTAGCCAATATATACGCAATAATGCAGCTCAAGAGTTGACGTCGCCGATTAATCCGTGGTCTAGTTGCACACTTGCGTGCACGGCCGAGGCCCGAGGGTAGAAACGTGATGTCACGGGCTCAACCCAAGTTTAAAAGAGAAGAGGTTCATCTCAAGCCTTGTATCTAAAATCAGATGCATGTACAAAGAGATTTTCTAAACGTGGCATGGGTATGTTTGGACGATGGCCAAAGCTCACCCCACCAATGTTTTGGCCATGGTGAAAAAAAAATGGTCTTTGTTTTGATGGTTGTCAATTTTATCGACATTTCAATGGCTCTTTGGGTCCGTTTGAATTCTAGCCGGGAGTTACATTTACAAAAATGTGGCAAGTTTCTGATCCATGCCAAAATTTGGGCCCTAGCTCGTGTTAGGGCATGTACAATGGTTCTAGCTTAAGGATGCCACGTAAGATAAATGATGAGGTGAAGGAGAGAGAAATCATAAGGGCATGTACAATGGTTCTAGCTTAAGGATGCCACGTAAGATAAATGATGAGGTGGAGGAGAGAGAAATCATAAGAGAAGGCTTGTCTTAGCTTATTTAAGCAAAGACAAGAGATGATAGCTTAGCACAATTTGTCTCACCATGTTTTTAGGAATAACTAAATATTGAAGATAAGACTAAGAGATGACCCATTGTAGACTTGTTTTTTTATCATCTCTAATTTACATGCAAAACTTAAGATAAGACTATCTTAGCAACCATTGTACATGCCCTAAGAGAAGGCTTGTCTTAGCTTATTTAAGCAAAGACAAGAGATGATAGCTTAGCACAATTTGTCTCACCATGTTTTTAGGAATAATTAATTATTGAAGATAAGGCTAAGAGATGACCCATTATAGACTTGTTTTTTTGTCATATCTAATTTACATGTAAAACTTAAGATAAGACTATCTTAGCAACCATTGTACATGCCCTTACACGCCCACATGCGGCCAGGACGGGGCTGCCGATTCCCTCACCAATAATTTGGCGCGACCTGATTTGGCGGGGCTGGCACAAGCGCGTAAACCAAGCAGCCCCTTTGTTCACCCTAGTTCATTTTTCACCGTCAATGTTAGCGACATAACAGATAACAAACGGCTGAAACAAAATTTAGACTACCCAAATATTTGGTGAGGCAGGCAGAGGCCGGGGAAGTGAAATTCTCCTTCAATTTTAAGGATATGCCCCTTCCTCCCCGAGGCGTCTCCGGGAGGAAACCCTAGCGTCGTCCCCTTCGCCTCAAGCCCCTCCCTTTCCGCCGCCTGGGGCGTCGCCGGCTAAAGGCCGTGTGGCGTTGGCGTTGGCGGCGGCGGGGCGGCTCTCTCCCGCACGCAGTTGGGGACTCCGCGCGGCGTTCTGCACAACAACAGAAACATTTCGACGGATGCGACAACCTGCACTGGTACGACAACGGCATAGTGGTGTTCTGCACAACAACAGAAACATTTCGACGGATGCGCGGCCCTGCCCTAGAGCGTCATACTCCTGCGACGTACTCCCTCCGTTCGGAATTACTTGTCGCATAAATGGATGTATCTAGACGTATTTTAGTTCTAGATACATCCATTTTCGAGACAAGTAATTCCGAACGGAGGGAGTACCTGCTAGAGATGGAGGGCATGCTTGCCATGTGCAGCAATGTAGAGGGCCTCGTCATAAACATCTGGGTGATGCAAGGATATGAGGCAGAGGTCTGGGAGTCTAAGTACCTGATCAACTTGATGATAGCGGTGCCGAGGCTGCCGCTCCGTTCGATGGGTAGATTATTTAAGGTTGTTGTGGTGAATGAGCGTGACCTACTGATCCAGTTTCGTAATGGGGACCTCAAGCTTTTCGACATTGCTGGTAAGCTCATCGGAAATACGCGAAGTGAAGCGGCGGAAGTCTTCTTGCTTACTCCCCATTTTCTTCAAGAGAACATTACTCCGCTTCCCTTCTTTGAGATGCAAGACCATGGTGTGCCAATGAGGAGTTCCCATTAAGTACGCTTGCCACATGTTGGAATATGTCATTTGTCTTATTTCTTGTGGGTTGTTTGTTGGTATTTGGCCAAATGTGGTACCTTAGATAATATGTGATCATGGAAGTTTTTGCGGAATCAAATTACTTATTTGTTATTTTTTTTTTGAGGAAAGGCCATCATGGCTAGCTTTATTGATTATGGATAATGTTTACATCGTCCACAAGCTCCCTAACCAAAATGTTAGGAGGCTCATGTAACCAAGTAGAAGAAGCCTTATTACAATAACAGAAGTTTGCTAGCACATGAGCTGCACGGTTACAAGAGCGTAAACAATGCTTGTAGATAATCTTCCCGATCGATGTGCTTACATCCACACATTCTGCAAAGAGCGTTGCCGCTTCGTCCCACCATCTTGTTTGACCCGAGCAAAAATTGATGACTTGTAGAGAATCAGATTCCACCTCTAAGCAGCTAAATCCCAGTGAGTTAGCAAACACCAATCCGTCCCTCATTGCCATGGCTTCTGATGTGATCGCGTCTACTGCCACCGGGAGGAACTTGCATTGGGCTGCGATAAAACTTCCTCTTCCATCTCGTAGGACCACCGAAGTAGCCCATCCCTTCATCTGAAAAGAAAGCCGCATCAACATTCATTTTAATGAAACCAGGGTCTGGTTTTGTCCAATTCGCTTCAGGCTCGCTCAGGGAACTTGTATGTATTGTTGCACAATTACGTATAATAGAGAGGACTGAAACCGGTCATCTCCATGATGGCGGTACTTGTTCATTGTGAGTGATCTGCCTCCTTATCCACCACAGGTACCATGCCCCCACCAGTAAAGCTTGCTTGATCTCGACGTTAGGGTGAATGGATAGTTGATTATTTGGAAGAGATAGAATGTGTTCAACAATAACTGACCCCGAACGATCAACTATAGCTGAGTGTTCGATGACGTCCATCATGCCCAGTCTCCTCCACAACTCCTTTGCATTACTGCACATGAACAAGAGGTGCTTTAGATCCTCCGCTCCCTGATGACAAATCTGACAGGCCCCATCCGATCCTACATGCTGGTTCATTAGTATTGATTTTAGTGGGATGATCCCCCGCAGAATTCTCCATCCAAATATTTGAACTTTACGTGGCACCTGAAGTTTCCATAGAGTATTCCAAATCTCCAAAGGTGCAGACCCAGTCGGGCTCTCTACCCTGTTTGCATGTGCCCTGAAAGTATGATTCCACTGAAGATGGTAGGCCGTTTTGGCAGAGAAGCTCCCTGTTCGGTTCGGCTGCCAAGCAATGAAATCATCAAAGCCTTGTGGGTATATTGGGATCTGCAAAATCCTTCGTACATCCACTGCCCAGAATATGTCTCTCGGTAAGTCCTCATCCCAAGTTCCAGTCAACGGATCCATTAGGTCACAAACTCTTGTCAGAAGAGTTTGGTTACGAGGGGTGATCATTTTCCTGTCTTCACTGGTAGGGATCCATGGATCATTCCAGATATTCACATGTTCTCCCGTACCAATTCTCCATATATATCCTCTCTTGAACGTTTCTAATCCTTTCATTATGCTTTGCCACGTAAAAGAAGATCCGTTTTTCGGGGTAGCTTCTAAGATACTCCCATTAGGGTAGTATTTAGCTTTCAACACGCGAGCCACTAGGGACTCCGGCTCTGTTACAAGCCTCCAACACTGCTTTGCAAGCATTGCTAAATTAAATGAGTAGAGGTCCCGAAACCCCATTCCACCTTCACTTTTGGGGATGCAAAGCTTCCACCATGCCATCCAATGCATCCTCTTGTGATCCTCATCGTCCCCCCACCAAAACCGCGCTATGATATCTGTAATCTCTTTACAAATCCCCTTTGGAATGCTGAAAACTGACATGGCAAATACTGGAATAGCTTGTGCAACTGCTTTCAATAAGATCTCTTTGCCCCCAACAGAAAGTTGTTTTCCCATCCACCCTAATATTCTCTTTTTTATTCTTTCAACGAAATGCCTGAAGCAATCGCTCTTATCTGCCCCCACAATAGCTGGAAGACCAAGATATTTATCTGACAAGGCTTCTGTCTCTATATGAAGAATTTGACCAATTTCTGCTCTTGTTACCTCACTGGTATTGGGACTAAAAAATATGCTTGATTTAGCCAGGCTTACCATCTGTCCAGAACTTGCACAATAGGTATCTAGTACTTGCTATAAGGAAGTTGCATTTAAGACATCTGCTCTCATGAGAATTAGTGAATCATCAGCAAATAAAAGGTGTGATACTGATGGTGCATTTCTACACACACTAATCCCATCCATGCCACCAACTTCTTCTTCATACTGCAACATACTAGATAATCCTTCCGCACACAGAAGGAACAAATAGGGGGAGAGGGGGTCCCCTTGCCTGATCCCTCTTGAGAATTTACCCTCACCTTATATCTTACCGATGAGACACACGCCATGATCATATCTATCCATTGTGAGTTAAATCCCAATTTCTCCATCATTCTCCTGAGAAAGATCCATTCCACTCAATCATAAGCCCTTATGCATATCTAGTTTGACAGCACATAGACCAGCCTGCCCTGCCCTCTTATTTTTGATTTTGTGAACACATTCATAAGCAATCAAGACATTGTCTGTGATCAGTCTCCCAGGAACAAAGGCACTCTGAGACGATGAAATAATCTCAGGTAGAATACCCTTCAGTCTAACGGCCAACATTTTGGAGATAATTTTATAAAGCACATTGCATAAGCTTATAGGTCTATATTGTGTGATTAATTCAGGAGAATCAACTTTGGGAATCAGCACAATAGACGTATCATTCCATTCCTCTGGAATCTGCCTTCTGTTAATAGTGAACAGAACTTCTTGAGAAATCTCATCTCCTAAAATATCCCAATATTTTTTGAAGAAAATGGCATGAAGGCCATCCGGTCGAGGAGCTTTAAGATCCCCAATACTGAACACTGCTTTTCGCACATCATCAATGGTATAAGGGGCCATTAACATATCATTCATTTGATCTGTCACTTTAGATTGCACTTTATTTATAACAGTAGGGTCTACAAAATTAACTTCGGATGTAAACAGGTTACTAAGTTAGCCTTTAATATGTGGCTTTAGGGCGTCCATACCTTCCAGAATATTTCCATCCTCCTCCTTCAGCTGTTTGATCATATTCTTTTTACGCCTAGCACTTGCATAGGCTTGGAAAAAACCAGTGTTGCGATCTCCGTGTTTCAGCCACCCCGCTCTTGATCGCTGCATGTAATGAATTTCCTCTAGCTCAAGCAAAAATTCGATAAGCTTTGAGATCTCCTTTCTTTTCTCCTCACTAGCTTTGTTCATAGGACCCGTCATAACTTCCTCAAGCTCTCGTTGAGCTTTCCGGAGTCTCTTCTTTGGTTTTTTCAACACTCTTTGATCCCAGTCATGGAACGAGGCGTGCATGCTGTTTACTTTCTCCTGAATGGTTGTGAGTTTCGGATTCAGATTTGCTGCGTGCCATGCCTCTTTTACTATCTCCGGGAAGTCTCTTTCCCTTAGCCATCTCGCCTCAAAACACTTTGTTCATTCTCCACCCTCATCCACTCGAGCATAGTACTCTGTATCGACCAGAATTGGACGATGGTCTGAGTGATTGTATATCATGTTTTGAAGTGCCGCCGATGGAAACATGACTTCCCAAGCGGCGTTGATTAGCCCTCTGTCCAGCCTTTCCCTAATACCACCCCTCTGCCATGTGAACCGATCACCTATGTACCCCATATCCCGTAGTTCACAATTGTCAATTGCTGACTGGAACACATGCATGTACTGCGGCGGTCTCGGATTTCCTCCTTCCTTTTCAGATAAAAACTGAATTTCATTCAGGTCCCCAATCAGTAGCCATGGCAGATTGTTATCTTGGTGCAAGTGGCGCATTCTCTCCCATGTTTTATATTTGCGCGCCCACCTGAATTCACCATACATACCCGTACATCTCCACATTGAATGTGTTTCATCTTCCACTTGTACATCAATGAACATTGGGTCTAAATTTAGTGGAAGAATCTTTATTTCCTTCTTCCAAAGCATCAACAAACCTCCCTTTCTACTATCACCTGGGCAAACTATTTTATGATCCATCTTCAGTCTTCTCCTCAAGCATTAAGCCGGATAGCTTTCTAGGTGTGTCTCCGACAAAAACATCACATCTGGGCTACAACTTCGCTGGACATCCAGCAAAGCACGAACTGCCGGGGCATTCCCAAGCCCCCGACAGTTCCAGCTTAAAAGTTTCATTGCGCCCGGCGGTCCCCTCCAAAAGGGGCCGCCGATTTCTCATGATCTGTTTCTTGGTCCATTTCCTGTGTGTTGCGAATTACTTCACCATTCCCTCCTTTGAACTTCTTCCTATTGGCATTCTTTTGGGGAGTGTTTGCTTGGTTCTCTGAGCAGTTTTGTTCTTCATCCTCTCCTTCATAATGATTTATTAAATTCGATACCACCGATTTCACAGTTTTGCCCACCGGTACAATGGCTAGATTCTCTGTCCCTGCTGCAGTTGAATCATCTGCCGTTCTCTTTCCCAGACTGTTCCCCGGCCCAACTATGTTCTCATGTTCCACTCCTCTGGCAGTACTTGATTGGTGTATTGCAACCGATTGACTAGTTTCTACAGCCTTCAACACTCGCACATCCTGACTAGGGATGGTGGTGCTTGGGTTCAGCATATTTCCATCCTCATCCCTTCCATTCCTCATTGTTGTTTGGTCTGTTGCGTTAAATCTCCAACTCCCAGAGTTTGTGGCATTGTGATCCATATTAAGGCCTCTACCTCTGCCAACTCCTCTCCCGAATCCTCTTCCTCCTTCCTCAGCCTCATCATCACCCCTATCACCTCTTCCACCTGCGGCTCCTCGGCTTCCCCGGCCTCCACCTCTTCCCCTCCTTGAAGCTAAAATAAACGAACCCCATTCAAATTTTGTTATGTCATGTTCTCCTGTGCCACATTCCTCATACCAGTGACCCATGAACCCACATGCAAGACAGAAAGTTGGTAGTTTTGCAAATTTAACAAGATATTTCTCAGTCTTCCCTGCTCTAGTTATTCCAACCGCTCTAGTAAGCTTTTTATTAACATCCAGCTGCACCCTAGCCCGAATAAACTCACCAATGAATCCATTGGGCAGTGTCACGTACTTTTAGAAGCCGCTTTCTCACGAACCACACATCCTAAGATCAATGGCACAGGGGTAGCCATAGGTCCTAGCCGTGGCTCATTCAAACTCCTTCTTCTTCTCGCACAAACGAGCTCACCTCCGATCTCAGAACACGCCGGAGCCGGCGACCTACACCCAGAGTTTCCAGGAATTGGAATAATCCTAGAAAAACATGATCTAACTCCACAAGGAGTCTCCTCAATTCTACGTTCACCCACTACTTTAACAGCCACATGGCTTGGCCGTTTAGATTTGTCAACCCCAATAGCACAAGCTGGAATATCACGAACTGGACTCACCTTCGGTTGAAGACGCTGCACCTCCCCCCGATCTTCCGGCCATGGTGGCGGATCCAGGCAGTTGCCCGACAGCCTAGACTGCACCCCGAGCGCCCGCAATTTGATTCGTGCCGCTCGGCCGCCGGGAGCTGCAGGGATCAGGGGACACGGGG
>LR738713.1:25758700-25779105 GCA_902687465.1 Secale cereale
TAGCTTAAGGATGCCACGTAAGATAAATGATGAGGTGAAGGAGAGAGAAATCATAAGGGCATGTACAATGGTTCTAGCTTAAGGATGCCACGTAAGATAAATGATGAGGTGGAGGAGAGAGAAATCATAAGAGAAGGCTTGTCTTAGCTTATTTAAGCAAAGACAAGAGATGATAGCTTAGCACAATTTGTCTCACCATGTTTTTAGGAATAACTAAATATTGAAGATAAGACTAAGAGATGACCCATTGTAGACTTGTTTTTTTATCATCTCTAATTTACATGCAAAACTTAAGATAAGACTATCTTAGCAACCATTGTACATGCCCTAAGAGAAGGCTTGTCTTAGCTTATTTAAGCAAAGACAAGAGATGATAGCTTAGCACAATTTGTCTCACCATGTTTTTAGGAATAATTAATTATTGAAGATAAGGCTAAGAGATGACCCATTATAGACTTGTTTTTTTGTCATATCTAATTTACATGTAAAACTTAAGATAAGACTATCTTAGCAACCATTGTACATGCCCTTACACGCCCACATGCGGCCAGGACGGGGCTGCCGATTCCCTCACCAATAATTTGGCGCGACCTGATTTGGCGGGGCTGGCACAAGCGCGTAAACCAAGCAGCCCCTTTGTTCACCCTAGTTCATTTTTCACCGTCAATGTTAGCGACATAACAGATAACAAACGGCTGAAACAAAATTTAGACTACCCAAATATTTGGTGAGGCAGGCAGAGGCCGGGGAAGTGAAATTCTCCTTCAATTTTAAGGATATGCCCCTTCCTCCCCGAGGCGTCTCCGGGAGGAAACCCTAGCGTCGTCCCCTTCGCCTCAAGCCCCTCCCTTTCCGCCGCCTGGGGCGTCGCCGGCTAAAGGCCGTGTGGCGTTGGCGTTGGCGGCGGCGGGGCGGCTCTCTCCCGCACGCAGTTGGGGACTCCGCGCGGCGTTCCCATCTACCTGGTGGTGCCGGGTGTCAGGTCGGCCCTGCCTCGGTTCTTTCTCCCCCTCCCGGCGTCCCTCGCTGGTGCTGCCTCCTCCCTTCCGTGGTGGTGGGTTGTGGGGGTGGATCTGGGATCCCTGCCCGGATCCAGTGGATGGTGGGGTTGGTGTTGGCAGCGGTGGCCGGCAGCCTAGGCGTGGTGGCGGCGAGTCTCACGGCCTCTGGGCATCGTGGAGGTGCCGGCGCCGGCGAGTGCTTAGCCTGGTGGTGACGGCGGCTATGCACGGGAGTTGGACTCCTTCGAACAGATCTAGGTGAAAACTTGCTTTCGGCTATTGCCAAGACCGGCGGTGGCAACGCTATCTGCATCGTTCCCTTCTTGAAGGTATCGTCGTGGAGAAGTTCAAGGCCACTCTCTGCTACCTCCGGGGGAAACCCTAGATCGGATGATCGGATGACGACGGCGCTCTAGTGTCGTTCCCCCCTTTGGGGCGCCATTCTTGGAGGTGCACACGTGATCGAGGGATCAGAGGACGGATTCTTTTGTCGGAGTGGTGCTTCATCTCACTCATTGATGGCGGCTGATCTCGGCGGCATGGCGTTGTGCTGACTCGGTGTCCGATGCGAGGAGATGGACTCGCGCAGGAGGGTGACGCGGTCTGGTGTCGTGGTGGCGTCGACAGCAGCTAGACCGGGCAAGGTAGATGCAGTAGTATTGTTCTGAAGATGGATTGGTGGCAGGTGGTTGCGGTGGCCTCATACCTGGCAGGCGTCCTGGTGGAGGAGTGCGCCGGACCAGTGGGTGCCCCATACCCAACAGGCGTCCTGGATGGGACATCGGGTCTTAAATGGTAGGTTTGGCTGCAAGGTCTGTTTGGTATTAGGCCCAGACTATCAGTATCCCTTCATCAATTGGATAGGAGTAGCGACAGATGTTACCTAGACAGTGGCTTTAGTCTTACTGTTGTACTTCCTCCATTTTTGTATACAAGGCCACAAACTCAAATTACAGGTACCAAGATAAAATTAATGTGTGCTTTACAAGCGAATTTGTTTTCTCGTTTACCGGGTTAATTAATAAGGTGCATGCACATTAGGCTGGTCATAATGGGGTGGAACTTAGGAGTAACATCACATATTTCAATACAACGTTGCTTATGTGGCACATATTTAATGAAGAGTGAGGTGCTTGTGGTAACTAGCTAAGTTACCGGAACATCACACACTTCAAGAAACAATGAGTCTATAAGCTAATAAATGCATCGTTGCATGACACTATCTACATGTTCCTACCCACTGCGGAGGTAGTAACATAGTCTAGATAAGTGTGTATGTTACTACCTTATGTTCATGCCCATTGTGACCAGCCTTAGAGAAAAATGAGTGGTTGTGAGAGAAGAAGTAGGTGAGTATATCATTATCATCCACTACATGCATGCTAGTAATTAAGCCATGGGTTAGTAGTACGAGGAAACAATATTAATATTTGCCTCGATTACTGTTGGTGGCCTTGTATTGATGCAAAATGTGTTTTTCATAATGGCCTTGTATACAAAAATGGAGGGAGTATTACTTTGTAAGGTCTTATGTGAACAATTAATAAAATGGTTGCATGCATCGTCCAGATGCAGAGGCCGGGGTCTTCCTCTATTTCTTTAAAAAAAATGGTGAGGCAAACTTAGGCAAGAACCAAATATACCCTATATCACGGTTTTATATGTTCTAGTAATTCAGCTGCGTCGAGGGGCATTTCTGTGGGGAGGTGGTAGGAAGCTGTGGGGAGCGCGTCCAGAGGTGCTTTCCCCGCACAGTGCATTTGGAATGGTTGCTTCTATTCTATGAAGGCAAGCTGCAAATTTTAGCTGTTTGTTTAGGGTTAGTTATGCCTCTCCTTCTACGGGCATATAGAAGCACCAAATGGAGCTCAAGCCCAATGAAACAGGGTCTTAGATTTGCGCATGTAAGCAAGATCGTGCATGCATGTAGACATGCGTTTTTCTAGAAGGCAAATGCAGCTGCTGTTAATTAAGCTCTTGCCGATCGAGCTAGGAACAGTTTTGAACGACGGCCACTTGGATTGCATAATTTGCAGCAGAATAGCCCGATTGGCTCACTCCCGTATCACAACACACCGTCCTATTTGACCTTTATATACATCATTATATGACGTGAAAAATGCCTGCTAGGCACTACAAAATACGGGGCTGCACGCATATTATACGAGGAGCCAATGAGGTTATATTTCCATTCCTGTCAGATTCCACTGGATGTGCATGTAGCAGTTACTTGACCTAATTGCAATTGTTTGGCCTTGCATGTGGACGCGTCCCTATTTGTGGAAAGGCGCGGCGACAGCTTCAATTCAGCGGACACACACGCTATGCACCGCTGCACAAGATCAGCATACGATAACATACAAGGCAATAATGGATAGACCGGGTCCTGACCCGGCGTCGTCCCCCGGTTGGGCGACACGGGTGGTCCTACAACCCTAGCCGCCGGGGCCGATCCCCCTCCCTCCCTTCCTCCCGCCGCCGCTGGAGGACGTCGCCGGTCTGTGCCCGATGGCCGTCGGCGGTGGCGGGGGTTCTCCTCGCTCCCGTGTCTCAGGGGCGGTGCGGGCCCCTATGCGCATGCAGGCGCGGCCGATCTAGCGAAGCGGCGGCGATGGTTGCATCGACGGCGGCGGAGGCCACTCCTGCCTCGCGGCGGGCGGTCTATGCTGCGGCGGTGCGTCATCCGACTTTGGATCGGCGGCGGCGTCGAGGGCCTGGTGGACTGCTTGGCGGCACCTCGGGTCAGATCTAATATGGCCGGTGCAGCCGGCGGTGGTTGTCATCTTCTCCGCCGGAGGTGGCCGGCCAGAGGCTGGGTGGTGGGATCTCGAGATGTGTCATCTAGTCCCGTCTGCGAGTTGGGGAGACAGAGTTTCCGGTGAAAACCAAGCCGACGGCATGCGATGGCGGCGTTCTGCATCGTTACCTTGATGAAGGCATCGTTATGTAACTACTGTCGACCCACTCGTGCTACTCCGGGCGAAACCCTAGGATTTGGTTTTCCAGATCGGATGATGGCGTCACGGTGGTGTCGTTTCTCTCTTGGAAGCATCGTTTGTGGAGCAGCGCTGGAAGTTAGAGGTAGGAGGTGGAGCGGCTTCGTCTTGCACAGAGCTTCGGTGGAGATGTCAAGTCATGCTTGGGCAACAGGTGCTACGCTTTGTCATGCCTGGTCGGCAGGTGCTACGCACGACAGATCTTCCGGAGACTTCAAGCTGTGTCGGCTGGTGGCACATGGCGGCATGGTGCTGAGGTGTACCAGCGGCGACCGCGACGTGCTCAACAGTTCACGCACGGGGAGGTAGTGGCGTTGGACGCCGTGGTGGCGTCGACGACAGCTAGACCGGGTAAGGATGATGCGTCAGTACAACTCTGAAGATAGAGTGGTCGCAGTTGGCGACGACGGCCTCTGAGAGCGCGCCGGACTAGTGTGTGCCCCATACTCAGCATGTGTCTTGATTGTGGCCTGAGGTCTTAGATGTTAGGCTTGTATGCGAGATCTGTGGTACTAGGCCCGGACTATCAGCATCCTTTCATCAATTGGATAGGAGAAGCGACAGATGTTGTCTGGTGGATTCAAACTTACCGTTGTATTTTTTTATAAGATCTTATGTGAATAATTAATAAAGTTGATGCATGCATCGCCCTGATGCAGAGGCCGAAGGTCTTCCTTCCTTTTTAATAGAAAAAAGCAATAATGCAGCGGCCCAAGGGTTGACCAACGCTGCCAGCCCTGATCTAGTAGAGGTCTGACCTTGTGTGTGCGAGAGAAAAGAGAGCCGACTTATCATCCATCCATCGTCATCGTCGTGTGGATCGGATAGAACATAAGGGTGCGACCGCGATCGATACGTGACGCTGCCGATCTCGCTCTCTCTCTCTTACACACTCTCTGACCGTTCTTCTTTCTGATGTTGCTGTCATGGTCGTACGTACGTACACTTGCGGGTGCGTACGTACGTACACGGTGGGGATTGGACTTTTGGATATAGCCGTCATACGTGTCCGTCTGACTTGTTGCCTCGTATACGTATACGTAACTATCACAAGCAAAAACAACCACTGTGTGGGTGTCGTCTGTAACCAGGACATCTATTCGTCTGACCGAACCGAGTCTGCGTTCTCATCACCCACTTGCAGAGATAATAAGATGATGATCAGCATGGGTCGACCAAACACATGAACGGTGCTTGCACACAAGCCACCGACCCCGTTCCATTCGCTGGCCGTCGCCGTGCAACTATAATTTGGTTGGAGAAACATGCGGCATGAATGATCGGCCATGAGGTCGATGCGTGGAAAATGAGGGGCATTGAATTAAAATCATCCCGGACCAAGACCAACACATCAACTTCTAATAGATGTGAGATGACACATTGCGTGTTTAAACCTCACGCCCTACTTAGGGTATCTCCAACGACAATCCATAAATTTTCTTCCGCATTTGTTCGCTGACATGAATGAGGAAGCACGACATCCAATGTTAAGAGCAACTCCAACCAGCCGACTCATACAGACGGCGATTTTGTTCTTTGGATCGGCTCGGCGGACACCCATGTCCGCTTTCGTGTTTGGGTCGGCGTGTGCGCCCAACACTGGCCCGACCTATTCGTTTGTTCATACCAAAAAAAATAGACCACCAATATTTCGAAAATGAAAAACATTAATGTCGTCCACAAAGGCCGGCTAGAGTCCACGCGTCCACATTACATTAACTAACTAGGCTACTAGGCGGCGCTTTGCCCTAGGCGTCCTCCCTGTCGTCGGGGCCGGTGAAGTCGATCAGCGTCGGCGTCGGGCCGGCCCAAGGGAACGCCGTGTTCCAGAGCCTCTGGAGATGTCGTCCGGCGGGGGCTGTGTCGTCGTCTGCTGGGCAAGGCGCGCCTCCTTCTCTGCCTCGCACTGCTCCTCCTCGGCGTCGCGTTCAAGCATCTCGAGGCACTCGCCCTGGCGGTGCTCCTGGGCCAGCCTTCGTTGGCGCCATTGCTCGAGGTACGCCTGCCCCTGCGCCGGCGTCGCCCCCAACTACATCGGCGGCACGCTGACCCACTCGCGCACTTCCCCTGTCCAAGAGTAGTGCTCGATGGGGGTCGGCTCTGGCTCCGGCTCCGGCTCCAACTTGGCTGGCGATGGCGGGGCCAGTGGCGGCACAACGTAGTCGCCGGCAACGGACAGCACCATGGCTTCCGCTAGGCGTGCGTCTCGTACGCCGCCTCCTCCTCCTCCTCCCTGCGCCACTCCTCCTCGCTCTCCCGGAGGACAGCCGCCAGGGCCGCCTGGTAGGCGGCATCCGCTTCCTTGTCCTCGTCGCTAACGACGACGGGCATCGGGCGGGAGCCATGCGAGACATCGCGGACACCGCGCCACCTTGCCTCCTCGTGCTCAAAGGCGAACCAACGAGCCCAATAGTGCGAGTCGACGTCGTAGGCGGAGTCGCACCGCTGCTCCGGTGTCAATAGCGCCCGCCGGTGTTGCACCTCCTCTACATGCACCCTAGCCGACCGCGGCGCCGCTGGCACTGGGATCCTCTCCGGATCCAAGCGCCAGTCGTGTGATGGGGTGACATCGGAGTAGGGGAGAGACACGCGGTTCTCCCAGTGCCATTTCGCCTGGTGCACTGGGACGTTCACGCGCTGCCTCGGCCGGAGGGAAGGCGCCGGCGGGGGCGGGGGTAGGTGGGGGAGCGGGGTGGCGGGATCCTTGCCCTTGCCTTTTCCGGAGAAGAAACCCATCGGCGGGGGAGAAGGGTGGCTAGGGTTGCTGCCGTCGACGGGGGAGTAGAGGGTGGCGAGATTGGGACCGAGATGGGGACGGGGGGCTACTGGAACGGATGAGGACGGCCCCCGCGCACGCTTGGATTAAAAAAGGCCGACCGTCATCGTTGACACGTGGGCCCGAGGTGAGCGGTCGTCATAAATTAAGCTGACTGCGGTAGTTGGACGGCTGCCAGCTGGGGACGCGGCGGACACCGAGAAGGCGCACGAGGCGTCTGCTTCGCGTCCGCGCCGATGCATTTGCGGCCCGCCTTTTGCGAATAGGTCGCCGCGTTGGCCCTCCACTTTTGTGCGCGTCAACCCAAACGGAAGGCGGCGGACAAAATGGGTACATGCGTTCGAGTTTCTCTAACCGCATACATTTCATATTCTTTTTCAACAAACCTGTTGAAATTCAAGCAAACACAGCCTGATTTAATACAAACATGACGGATTTAATACAAACACGATGGATTTCATTACACTTCGAACATCTAGAACAAAAAAAAAGACCCGCTCCTAAAACTATTCTACGCCGGTGACGCCCGGCGTCCAAGCCCATGTCGTCCTCCATCTGCCGTCTCCATGAGCACCGGCGGTAAGAAGGACTTAATTACTGATTTTGGTATTACCGTAAAGGAAGAAAGAAAATAAAATACAAACTAACAAAATCAAAACAATGAAGTTTCATAAGAAAAAAATGAATTAGTGGCATTGGTATTACAGTTTAAGAAGAAAGAAACTAACAAAATCTAAAAAAACAATGATAAAGTTTACACATAGATTTTTTTTGTAGAAAAGAGATTTTCCTAATAAATAATGAATTAGTGGCATAAATTGCACTTTTTTTACTATGCAAAGAATAAACATATAACAATGCAATTTTCACACTAGTATAATTTGCATGCATATTGTATAATACTCCTGTGTGTACTTACACACAAAAAAATGAAGTTTTCATAATATATAAGTTTTCAGATATAAAAATTAAAATAAATTCAAACTAATGAACTTTTCTAAAGAAGATTGAATTAGTGGCATTGTTATTACCCTTTAAGAAAAAGAAATAATAATAATAAAACAATTACAAAACTTGCACAACGTTCACAAAAATTGCACATTCCATAATATCCAAGAATAAGCATACGATAGGGGAATTTTCGAAAAAAAAATAAGCTTCCTAAAATGGAATGAATTGTGGCATTAGTATTACCATTAAATAAACTAGAAAAAATAAATAAAGCTAAAAAAATCAAAGTAATGAATTTTATAAGGAAGAATGAATTAGTGACATTGGTATTACCCTTAAATATAAAATAAAATAAAATAAAATAAAGTAAAATATTGAATTTTCTTTATGACAGAATAAATTAGTGGCATTGGTATTACCTTTTAAGAAGAAAGAATACTAAAAGAATGTAATACAAACAATGAATTATTTTCCACAATATGTACAAAAAATTACTACTTTTAAAAAATATGCAAGACTAAGAATATAATCGTGTAATTAGAAGCATTGGTATGACCCTTAAAGAAGAAGTAAAATAAAATCAAATCAAATTAATAAAGTTTCGTAAGAAAGAATGAGTTGGTGACATTGCTATAACCCTTTAAAAAAAATAAAAAATCTAAAGAAACAATGAGAAAATCTGCACACAATAGACATGAAAAATGAAATATGTAAGACTATAGTGATTTTTTACAAAGCATAGTTCAGTAAGAAGGTATGAATTAGTGGCATTGGTATTACCTTTAAAGAAAATGAAAAGGAAAAGGAAAATAAATAAAAAATAAAAATAGATAAATAAAGTTTTATAAGAAAAAATAAATTAGTAGCATTGTTATCACTCTTTAAGAAAAAAGAAAAAAAAGTTGAACACAATTTTGCGCGAAAATTACGCTTTATTAAGATGCAAAGATTAACTATATAATAGTGTAATTTTGATATATATTGTATAGTATTTGTGTGCATATATTTACAGTTACCCAACATCCCAAATGTAGCCACGAAAGAAGAAAAACTTTTAGAAAAAGTAAAAGGAATGCAAAAATTAGATAAAAAGATAAAACAAGAAGAAAAACAAGGAAGAAAGGGAAAGGCTGGGTCGCACCCTGTAATGGGCTTTGGATCGTTAAGTAATTGATTGACCCAAATATGTGCTCAGTCAATTTAACAAAGCCTGACTGTGCCAAAAAAAAGGTAAGCCTGCACTCAACTAAGAAAACTTCATCTTCCCTCAAAGAAAGAGAGAAAACATTAGGAAAAAAAAGCATGAATCGCAAACAAGATCAACAGCAACAAAATCGATTGACCCAAAATAATTTTTTCAAGCGACTATTGTTTTGTGAGGAAATTTCAGGTGACTTAGGGCATCTACAACCGCAACCTGCAAATTCGGGCCCGCAAACTGACCGATCACTTCTCAAATGTATCTCACATCCATTGTCGGCAACAACACGTACATGCAAGCGCGTCGTACAACTAAATAGGGCATCTACAACCGCAACCTGCAAATTCGGGCCCGCAAACTGACCGATCACTTCTCAAATGTATCTCACATCCATTGTCTGCAACAACACGTACACGCAAGCGCGTCGTACAACTAAATGGATAAGTGGACAAGCACCATATGCAAATACTTATGTACTCACGTAGTGTGGCCTCTTTCATCAACACTTGTGATGGTGCCATGTTTTTTTTAGGGGTAAGGCCACTTTACTAATCAAATTCCACAGAAGGTGGGATACAAACTGGATCATGTGACTGGCCAAGCCAAACATGACGCTCTGGAGCTAAATTTGTAGCAAATTTTGCTAACCTATGAGCTTCAAAATTTACAGCACGACTTTCAAACATAAAGTTACAAGAAAAGGGAACCAATCTGGACTTAATTTCATTGATAATTGCTCCATAAGAACCATTGATGCCCTTTGAGATGTCTTCCACTACATGCTTGCAATCCGAGGATAGGATAAAGTTCTGGAGTTGGAGATCTTCAGACAGAGAGATAGCTTCACGGCAAGCTATAGCCTCCAACATCGCTGGGTTACAGACACCATACACAACTAGCGCTGAGTTTCCCAGGAAATTGCCATGTCTATCCCTGCATATTGCTGCTGCCGATCCTCCTCTTTGGGCGCGTACCCCAGCGTCCACGTGGATCTTAGCAAAATTCTCCGGATGAGCCCTTGGGCGATGATAGTTCATGCATGCACATTAGCTGCCCTCTGCTGTGCTGGCTTCTCTGTCCGAGTGACATTTAAGTCTGCAATGAAGCGAATTATGAAGGATTGTGTGGCATGTGGTGATTGGAATATAGCTTCGTGGATAGCTTTCCTCCTAGAAGACCAAATTGCCCATAGAGTAACTGCAGTAAGAATGAACTGCTCATGTGATAATGATTCTAGTAGTGAGAAGAGCCAGTTCTTTGCGCTTGGTTCGGTGGACAAAACTAGCTTGCTCCCGAGATCCTCGTCGATGAGAGCCCACGTGCATCTAGAGACTGTGCACTCAAGGAGGGAGTGCCGCCATGAGTCCGGTGCGCCACATATTCCGCATGAACTCGAAGTAGACATGCGTCGATGAGCTCGGACATCCTCTGTAGGTAACGAATGCTTCGAAAGTCTCCACAAGAACATACGTACTTTAGCCGGTACCTCTATCCGCCATAGTGTTTTCCACGATCCCTCCTCCATGTGTGTACTCGAGGACCCGGTTGTGCCTTCTAACCATGCCTCTCGTCTTTGCCGAGTAGATACAAGCATCATGTACGCCGATCTAACCAAAAATTGGCCACTTTTCTCATGCGCCCAGCCCCAAAAATCTTGCATATTCATTGTGCATAGCGGGATGCTCATGATAACCTTCATATCAAAGTGCATAAAAGTAGCTTCCAGTTTCTCCTTATTCCATGTGGTCGAGGTCGAGTCAATTAGTTCAGAGACGACTTCAGGTGGGTTTGCTGCCATACATCCATAGGGCCTCATCATCTCCTCCCGGGGGAGCCAGTTGTCCTCCCAAATGTTGGTGATGTCACCATTGCCAATGCGTCTGATCAGGCCTTGTTTCAAAGTGTCACGCCCTTCGATGATAGCCCTCCAGATTTGACTAGGGTGGTTCCCCAAAGTGGCATGACGAATGGTCGTGTTGGGGTAGTAAATACTTTTGAGAATACGAGCACTCAATGACTCAGGGTCTTGTAATAGACGCCATGCCTGTCGTGCCAGCATTGCTAAGTTGAAGAGTTTGAAGTCTTTGAACCGCAAACCTCCCATTCCTTTTGGTTGTGTCATAGCCTTCCATGACACCCAATGAGGCTTGCGTTGTCCGTTTTTGCTCCCCCACCAAAATTTCCTGATCAACATATTCAAGTGCTCACACAAGCCTCTAGGTGATGGAAGCTCCTACTTTCATTTGAAAGTGCATTACATAAAAATGTCTAGCACCTTCGAATGAAGAAGAGGCCCCCCTCACGACAACAGTCGGGATTCTTCTTTTTTCATATATGGTGGACACTCTCCCTCACTGATTTTTCGACCGTAGATGATGGTCGCTACTCCTCCCCCTAGTGCATAACAAAGGTCTAGCACAAGGAGAAGAAGGAGAAGCGACCCCACGACAACAGTCGGCATTCTTCTTCTCTCTTATATGGTGGCAATCTCCCTCACTAATTTTCCGACTGGCATATATTGAGCCCCAACAGACTTAAAGTCAACTTGAAATGTTGTTTAATTCTCTTTTCGGCAAATCCAAGGCACTCAATATTTCCTAAATACTAGCACAAGTCATGCTAAAATTCATGAAAAAATCCGGCATGACCTTTGCTAAAATAGGGCATGGAAATAAATCAACACTCCGGCAAAAGATAGGCCACTCGGATTTTCCGTGCGATACAAAGATGTTCTTACCCATACAGAGATGTTTAAACTTGAAATCCTATCGGGATCAATTATCATTTTGAAAAAAACTAGCTTCACATTGTCACGGCAACTCATCTACTACATCTATAAAAACATCTATGAAACCACATAGATCACATAGACCTTGTTTACTCACTATAGACAATGGTTGTCGACCAGGCGCGGACGTCGTCGCTGATCTTCTTTGGCATGGAGGTGTTGTGGCATGGGAATGAGCGTCATGTGGGGCTATTAGTCCGGATCCCTGCGCTACTGGTGGCTGCTGCATCTTCCCCGGTGGTGTGGTCGTTGGCTCCAGATTTGGGCGCGAGTGGTGGTCCAGACGCTTGCTTGACCTTCTACGGTATGGCTGTGTGCGCCTTGGGTAGGTTGGATTCGCTTCTATTCGGCCTGTGGTGGTACGAATTTGACCGTGTGCGGCGGCGGGGCGGCCATGGTCCTTTGTGGTGGTGCACATCAGCTACCCACCTCACTCAACCGATCTTCGGAAGTGTGTCACATCAACCGTAGGCGCCGCTAACCTTCTTGGGGCGTCATTGTATTTGTTGTTTGCATCCTCCACGTCGAGACCCCGGGGCAAACCTCTAGTCCAGGTCCCCCTGTACGGATGATGACGGCGCAACCAGCGCCACGGCCCTTCTTGAAGGCATCATCTTTGGGGTCAATATGGTTGTTCACTATAAGAAAATATGCATGTAGAGATGCCCCATGAACCGTCTCAAAACATATAGACACGCTGGCTAAGCGTGTGTACATGGCATGAGACGCTATATTAGGACGTTCAAAAGCGTCTCTAGATATGTAGAGTCGTTCTACTAGATGCGCTTATCACGTCTCTACTCACAAAGCCGTTTCATTTGTCATGGGCCCTGACCCCATTATTATACACGCTATGTAGAGATGTTATATTCTTCTCTAAATATACACATGATCCTTTGTAGGTACGTAATATTTTACTTTAAGATTATTTAATTTATTTCAACCTTGTATTTCATCATTTCAAATCCATTTACTTTATCATACCACGTGCATGTGCAGAATGATCAACAAATATTATCATATAAAGGCATCCACCGATATCACCAGTCACATTCACAAACAACAAATATCATTATATAAAGGGATCCGCAAATATCACCAATTGTATTCACAAGCATCTCATTCGCACAATTTTGTTTATTAGAACAAACACATTGAGTTTAGAACTGAATGAAATCAGACATTCATACGAAAGATCCGAATAATTAAGAATCATACAAACTAGAACCGAGTTTCCTATGAAGCTAAAATCTTTACATAATACATAATACGTGTCCATTTAAAAGGTAATTCTTCTATAGTTGCTCCTGGCTCTTGTAATACACTCCTTTTCTAAATCTTCTATAGTTTTCTCCAGCCACATATGTTTTATCTCTACTCACTAAAGTTCCTTCGGCCACACATTTATTTTTGCGTATCGGGTTCAACGAATACAACATGACTACCATTTTATCCTATTTTTTAGGAAATGAAACATTCATTATAACAAACCATGGAAGATTTCACTTTACAGAAAAGGGACGATTTCACATGGAATTAGACCAACTAACTATTATGACCATTGTCATTGAGATATATATTTACAAGTGAAACAATGACGTTGTACACTTGCTTCAGGACCACCTTGCTTGGTCGAATTGCTATTTTCAGCATGACCATTCTTTGATCCAGGACCATCATACACTTTCTGCAGTTGAAGTTCAGTTCAGTTGTAAATAAACTTTATACAAAACATAGACATTTTTTTATAACAAAGCAGGAATTTATGTGCGCGTACACACACACATTGGCAACAATATGCTCATGTGGTGAAGATATACTGGTGCAACCCTCTTTGATTCTCGTGCAATTGCTAGGATGAAATTCCTGGCTAGTGAACTGTATGTCCAATATAGTTGATTCTGCATAGCCTTGTTGGCCCAATCAAATTTCACCTCCACACAGCCAGGAATTGCATCTTAGCCTCTAACGTGTAACCCTAAGGTGTGTGTGTGTAACGCCCCGGACACACCCGCTGGTGGTCGTTACTCCTGGCGGGATATAGACTGGCCTCACATATCAACACTAGTCTTTTCTGCGCACTTTGTCCTCACTCATGCGCACCACTACCGGACTGCGACACAATGCCGACGGCCTCAGGCCGTCGGCATAGCCGTTTTGCCGCCGGCTTAGATCTATGCCGACGGCACCCGTCGGCATAGAGCCGTCGGCGTAGATCACGTCAGCGTAGTTGTGTCAGACCGTCGACATAGAAAAGCCGTCGGCATAGGCGCATATGCCGACGGCTTCTGGTTGGCCGTCGGCATATATTGGCCGTCGGCAACGATTCTCACATGACGGCAACGGACGGCGCCGTCAAAAGCGACAACAAACCAGCGTCTGCCACGTGACACAGGTATGCCGACGGCTTGGCCGTCGGCATAGATTTAAATCTATGCCGACGGCCAAGCCGTCGGCATACATTGCCACGTGTCAGCTCCTGAGGCGTCTCTGCAGCTGTGTAAGCCGACGGCCTGGCCGTCGGCATAGTTTGAAATCTATGCCGACGGCTAGGCCGTCGGCATACCCTTGCCACGTGGCAGCTCCTGAGGCGGTTCTGAAACTGTGTAAGCCGACGGCATGGCCGTCGGCATAGTTTGAAATATATGCCGACGGCTAGGCCGTCGGCATAGATTTCAACTATGCCGACGGCCATGCCGTCGGCTTACGTACCACGTGTCAGCTGCTGGTTTCTCCTAGGCATAGATATGCCGACGGCAAGGCCGTCGGCATAGTTTTGTTCTGCTTTTTTTTTAAATTTTCTCTGTTTTCTTATTTCCATTCAAATTAACAGCATATAATTCCACAAAATATGACAGAGAGCATATATATACAGAAATAGACTCAAGTTCATCATCATCATGTAAACATACTCAAGACCATCATCATCATCATCATCGAAACTTTATGAATATAAGTTTTGAAAGAACGCTAACAAGTATGGAACATGGATAGTACTAGCTACAAGACATGGATAATAACTAGCTATCATCATTGGCCGAGACCGCCACCGCCGAGACCGCCACTGCCGAGACCGCCACCGCCGAGACCGCCACCGCCGAGACCGCCACCGCCAAGACCAGCACCACCTTGCCAGATCGGTGTGACTGGGCTTTCTGAACCAGGAGTGGAGCTACCGGTCCCCTACATGTTTGAGAAGAGATTGTAAGGTTAAACATGATATGATAGTGCTGAGTGAGAACTAATTTGGCAATACTTATGCAAATGTACTAACCGGAGCCGGACTGCCTAGTGCCACCCATTCATCGAACGTGGGCACGTGCGGGGGATCTCCAGGTAGTGGTGGTGCGGGTCCCACTGATGATGGCGCATCGCGGTTGGACCAATTCGACACCATAGCCTGCATGTTAGGTAACCAAGCAAACATGAAGGTAAGAAGAAATGAAAGTGCACAATTTAGCTTGGTTCAAAGTTGGCAAAACTAACCACCATCAACGCACGGTTGTACTCATCGTGGGCCTTTACTCTTTTCAAGTACTCCCGCACCTCGATGTTCTTGTGCTCGACAAAGTCCTTATAGGCCTAAAAAATTTAGGTTGTTTGTAAGTGGGCAATGCTGAAAATAAAGTCAGAAAGTGAAAAAGAGAGAAGATAAGAGAGAAATACTTACAGCATGCTGGCGGGCAATGAGAGGCTGCGAACGCCCCGTACTCTGACACGGGCTCGGATTGGTAGCCCGAAGCCGTGTGTACGAGACGGAAGGAGTGATCAAGGAATCGAAACACGGGTAGCGGCCATGTAACTTCGGCTGGATGGCCACCACCGCCGTGTCGTCGATTTGAGACAGGGCGACTTCAGGAGCAGGAACATCCGGATGCAACCTCTGAAACTCGTGAGTATAAGACTCCAGGTGCTCCTCGGTGTTGCCGTAATACTGGCTCTCGCCTTCCTTGCGATCACTCCGCTCGCGGGCCATCTTCCAGGACTCAATGTCAGATAGCGGCCTCTTCAACTTGTCCTCCTGCAATGTTAAACAGAAGTTAGCCATACATAAGAACATGAAGGTAAGATGAAGGAAAAAATCCATAATGCATATAGATATACCTTCATGGCCTTGAAGCCCCAGTGGTTCCTGTTTCCTTGGGCATGTGTCCCGTCTTTTCCACGGTTTGCCCGGGCCTTGTTGCTCTTGGCAGCAAACTCTTCATCCTCGCCGAGCCACCTATCCAGCAACCTCGCCCATCCATCATCCTTTGCAAAACACCAAGGAGGGATAACCTAAATAATGGAAGCATGACATGTGAGCAAGAAACGATGATATTGACTGCTTATACGTTGGAATGAAAAGTCTCTAATACTTACCTTCATGAACTGCTCCCTGCTCAAGGTAAGCCCTTGCTTCTGCGCTTCACTTTTGGTCATCTTTTGATGAAGGTAAGTGTGGTAGTAGTGCGAGACAGCAACCCAGCGCACCTCGTACTGCAACTGACGAGCTTTCTTCTTCATCGCAGCCGTCAAGACCACGTCAGCTCTGGCCTTGTGCTCGTCAAGAACTCTATAGTACGCCTGCAATCATGCATAAAACCACAAGCAAACAAAGTATGCGTTGAGTGATTCTATGATAAACTATGAATGAAGCTGAAGACAAGTGATTCTGAAGAGAACTTACCCAAAATTTGAAGCACACGGCCTGAGCGGCCGTCCCATACTCCGCGTGGTTGGCAGCCTCGTAGTGGGCCCAGCTCGTGGCAAGAACCCGCAGCTCCGGGTCCCTGTCTGGCCTCGGGCAGAATAGGCCCGGCCAAAACTCCTTCAACAGGACAGTGATAAGGCCGTTAGGTTTACGGCCCTTTCCGTGAAGGATCCAGTTCCTGCAAAAGAATCAAAGAATTAGCATGTGTACACTTGTTGGCCTCAATAGAATATGATTGAGAGGCACTTACTCTGTCCCCCTGGGTTCAATGAGCCACTTGTTGGCCTCAATAGAAGGTGGTGTAGGAAGTTCTGCAATACCACGCAACCAACCCTTCGGAGCACCCGACGGCAATTCACCCCACAACTCGGGGTCAACCTCCCCTACACCCTCCTCACCCTCCCCTCCACCACCCTCCTCCCCCTCCTCACCGTCCTCCTCCTCGCACTCCTCCTCCTCGCACTCCTCCTCCTCGCCCTCCTCCTCCTCGCCCTCCTCCTGCTGAGGAACATAATCCTCCTCCTCAGACTCAGAAGGTGCCTCAGTATAGGAGGTCATCAAAGAAGACCCCCCTATTTCGGACACGGCCCGAAGTTTTTTGACCATCTTCCTCCCCCCACCACCTCCTCCTCTAGGGGCTCTCCCCCCACCCCCTCCTCCTCTAGGGTCTCCTCCCCCGACCCCTCCACCTCCCTGTGAGGTGTCATCCTCGCGTAGTCGGGGGGGAACCTTGTGGGCTCGTCCACTCCGAGTAAGCCCTTTGATTTTACCGAGGAAACTTGCGCCGCTGGACTTGCCCATGATTAGCAAACCTGTATTGAGAAGAGAATAAACAATTAGTAAGGATAACAAATAAACAAGCGTACATAAAAGAATATTAATAACAAAATAGCACATTAAGCATACATAAAAAACATTAATAACAAAAGAGCACATTAAGCATAGTATTGTAATCTATTTGAATCATCATTGAAATAACTTACATTTTCTAGAACCCATACGAATCATCACTATTGTAATCTCGATGTCGACCGGTCTCATCATCACTATCACACATATCTTCTTCATTGTCTGACGGAGGTGGAGGCTCTTCCTCATTGTCACCTTCTTCATTTAACTTCTCTAGCAATAAAATGTCAGTTTGATTTACAATTGTCTCACCATCATTCCGTGCATCGTCATCATTTGGTTCGAGGTCAACATAACCCAAGTCATCATCGTCCTTGTTTCCGACGACGTCATCATGTTCCTCTTGAAAGAACACCCCCTCGTATGTCATGGGGTCTATCATGTTGTAGTAATCATCATCGTTCGGGTCCGGGAGCTTACCATGTGGCGACACCTTGAACACAACTTCCCAACCCTTTAGGTACTCTTTTTGGCATGGGTAAGGCAGATAATATACTTGTGTGGCCTGGGTAGCCGCGATAAAGACATCAGCTCCGGCATAGACGGTTGATGGTTTAACTTCAACTAAACCAACAGAAGGCGTATGTCTCAGACCCTTTTTCAGGTCGAACCATCGGCATTTGAACACAGTGAGACTTAGGGGTTCGCGGCCACGTTTGAAGGTAAGCTCGTATATTTTTCGTACTCTTCCATAGTACTCAACTTTATTATCTCCTTCGGTGAAGACTCCGGTATTTATAGTTTTCGGATCAGGCCGACTGTTCTGGTGATCCTCTGTATGGAAGCGATACCCATTCACATCATACTTTTCGCATGTCATGACCCGACTGTTAAAACCCATGGAAACCCATCTCAATTCTTCATCCATTGATGTATTCGGATCATTTCCCTACAAGTTTAAGTAAAATTATATGGTGCATTAGTTTAATAGAAATTGTAGCGGTGCACTAGGTAATACGGAAGTGTGAAAATTTACTTTCTCCATGAACCACGCAACAAAATTTTTCCTTCCATCGGCACCCTTTCGGAGAAGAGCAAGTGCCTCCGCTTCAGTAGGAGGCAGCATTCCCGTCCACTCTTCATCAACGAATCGACTAAAATAAGAAAACCGGTATTAGAACGAGGCAAAGTGAACATAACGAATTGAGTAATAGAATGGTGCAAAGCTATTACCTCATCCAGTCATCCTCAACTTCCTTAATGTTGTGCAAGATATAGAACATGACATCCTCCCACTCATCTCGTGGCATGACATATGGTGTCGAGCATCCAGCCCTGCCACCTTGTCCGATGAATAGAGGCAGCTTGGGTTTATACTTGGGTTCTTCTGCATTGTATCGAGACACCTTATTGTGCAGTGTGGGAACATGGTCCGGATAGTACGCTGTCCTGAGGTCTGCCACCTCCTCTAAGATAACTGCCTCAGCTATGGAAGCTTCAATCTTAGCTTTGTTTCCACATTTCTGTCTTAGGTGCTTGTTCTGTCTCTCAGGGCCATATTGCCAACGATTCTGCATAGGCCCCCCCAACAATACCTCGTTCGGGAGGTGCAAAATGAGATGTGTCATCGTAGTAAAGAAGCCTGGCGGGAAGATCTTCTCTAGTTTGCATATCAACTCTGGTGCCTTCTTATGCATTTCTTTTATCATCTCGGTATCGACTTCTTTAGCACAAAGCGTTCGGAAGAAATGGCTTAGCTCCGCAAGCACACGCCAGACACGCTCGGGAACATAGCCTCGAACCATCACCGGCATAATCCGCTCAATCCATACATGATAGTCATGACTCTTCAGCCCGGTTACTTTGCCTGTTGAAAGATTGACCCCCTTACTTATATTCGATGCATAACCATCGGTGAACTTCACGACATGTTTCAGCCACTTCAATGCCTCCATCTTATTATCCCTTTTCAGTACGAAATCAGCATCTGGCTTGAACCAAGATTTTCGACTGCCTGTGGGAGGCTGCATGTTTAGACGTGGTCTATCACAAATTTTCTGTTGATCGGCTCTAGCTTTAACATTATCCTTTGTCTTATCAGCAATGTTGAGGATCGTGCAAAAAAGGGCCTCCGCGACATTCTTTTCGGTGTGCATCACGTCGATGTTATATGGAAGTTTCAGGTCCTTGAAATAGGGAAGCTGCGTGAAGGGGGTAATGTGAGTCCAGTTGTGAGTCTCACCGTATCCTTCAAAAGCTTTGGCTTTGGCTTTGCCTTTGCCTTTGCCTTTGGCTTTGCCTTCGACGGCAGGCTTAAGAGCTTTCAGCTGAGCTAGCACATCCGCACCCGAAAACGTTGGAATCTCGTTTACTTCATGGACAACTTGGCCTTTTGTGAAGTTCTTCTTGTCTTCCCTGTCAGGATGGTTTGAAGGGAGAAACTGTCGATGCAGATCAAAGGCGACATACTTCCCACCCTTCTTCATCCAAATGAAATACAAGGCCTGCATGCACACTGGGCATGGCATCTTCCCACTTGTACACCATCCGCAGAATAGGGCATAGCCGGGTAAGTCATGCATGCAATATTGTAGCCAAACTTTCATCAAGAAATTTTTCTGCAAATGTCGATCGTATGTCAACCTCGGGAAGTACCAAGAATGATGCAAATCATCCACCAACGGCTGCATAAACACACCCAAATTCTTCCCAGGATAATCAGGCCCCGGAATTATAAGCGACAGAAACATGGTCTTGCGTTGCATTATGGCGCCGGGAGGGAGATTGAGCGGAATAACAAACACGGGCCAACAGCTGTATGGATTAGACGACATACCATACGGATTGAACCCATCACCTGATATTGCAACTCTGACATTCCCAGCCTCGGCTGCTTCCTTAGGGTATTCTGTATCGAATGACTTCCATGCTTCACCTCCTGATGAATGTATAATTTTATTGGGATGATACCTTTTCCCTTCCTTGTGCCACTTCATCATTTTGGCAGACTCCTTGGTGATGAAAAGGCGTTGCAGTCTTTCTATGAAATGAAGATACCGAAGAACCTTCACAGGGATTGTTAGCTGCTTCTTCTCGCCCTGCTCATCGCCCACCTCAATATACCGAGAGGAACCGCACTTCCTACAGTAC
>LR738713.1:25780105-25816120 GCA_902687465.1 Secale cereale
ACATGCCACAACACCATACGACATGTATAAGGGCCCGGTGCTACGCTCCGGTGGCATTGCTACCCCCCTAGGGCTCCCGTCCCGCCTAACCCTAGAGCGGTTGACCACGAGGTCTAGCCCTTTGACTTCCCACCGACGGGCTCTGACCAGTGGACCTCTCGACCCGGCTGTGTCAGGTCAGCCCACAGGGACACCTGGGAGCAACTTCCGGGACAAACCCACTGCTACATCCCCTCCGTGTAGACCCGACGCGGCCGTCTCCCCCCTCCAGGTGCCGCCGGCGGCCCCGTCGGTAGGGGGGGGCACGCCTCGGAGACGCGTGCCGCCTCTTCGAACATGCCACAACACCATACGGCATGTATAAGGGCCCGGTGCTACGCTCCGGTGACATTGCTACCCCCTAGGGCTCCCTAGTCCATGTGCCGACTGGCGGCGGCGCCGTCCACGTGAGGCGGTTCAAACACATGTATAGAACCGATAAAAAATGCATGTATGCTTATATTAACACATGCTATATGTAAGTTATCAAATAATAATGTGTGAGAAAACATAAAAAAGTAGTTACACAAAAAGAAAAAAAAATCTACATCTATGCCGACGGCAAGGCCGTCGGCATAGAAGGGACCAGGACGGTGGACGAAGTGTCGCGGATCGATGACGTGTCAACTATGCCGACGGCAGCCGTCGGCATAGTGCTTGGCCGGTGCGCCGCGGATCGATGACGTGGCACGCGCGTCTATGCCGACGGCCTGCCGTCTTGGCCGTCGGCATATATAGGACGCCGTTACACGCACGTCACGACCGGGTCCGCCGGGCCCACATCTATGCCGACGGCCTAGATATGCCGATGGCTGCCGTAGGCATACGTTGGGATATGCCGACGGCCAGATTGTGCCGACGGCACCCGTCGGCATATGTAGGCGTAGGCCGACGGCTTATATATGCCGACGGCCGTCGGCAGGCTGTCGGCATACCTTCGTCTAGGCCGACGGTGGCCGTCGGCATAGATTTGGCCGTCGGCAACGAGCCCTGTTCCGGTAGTGCACCCGGGAGCAACTTCCCGGTCGGTCACCCATCCTGAAACTACTCCAAGCTGAGCACGCTTAACTTTGGAGTTCTATCCAAATGGGCTCCCGGAAAAGAAGGAATTCCTTATTGATATGAGTAGTCTATCATCCCTAATAAGCCAGGCCATCACATACACCCTCACTCAGAGGAACCGACGTCCTCGTCGGGCCACAGGAACGTTCCCTCTTGGCACAACCGTCTGTGCTTCCAGGACAGCACATGTGACATGCCGTGTGCCACGACGGGTCACAAACGTCATGCACAACATGACTGCAAACTGTCCGCAAACATCCGTGTAACCGCGAGGGTCGGCTCTGATACCAACTTGTAACGCCCCGGACACACCCGCCGGTGGTCGTTACTCCTGACGGGATATAGACTGGCCTCACATATCAACACTAGTCTTTTCTGCGCACTTTGTCCTCACTCATGCGCACCCGGGAGCAACTTCCCGGTCGGTCACCCATCCTGAAACTACTCCAAGCTGAGCACGCTTAACTTTGGAGTTCTATCCGAATGGGCTCCCGGAAAAGAAGGAATTCCTTATTGATATGAGTAGTCTATCATCCCTAATAAGCCAGGCCATCACAGTGTGTGCGCACACACATAAATTAAATATGAGAATAAAGTAGAATATTTATTGGTGACCTGCATATCACCCATTGGATCATGCATATTGCCATGTGATTCTTCAACTTCGCTATCTGATTCATTTAGGTAGGTGGGGGTTCACTGCCAACAACTCGTTTGTTGACATCAACCTGAAACAAGAACATGATAATAGTATATTAATACTTATACTTTTATGTTTTCAGAAAGAAATGTGGTTTAGATACCAACTTCATCACTTCCCGCAGTTACAAATTATTTCTCCAATCTTCTCCAGGAATTTTTGCTTCAGGAATGCACACACCATAGCCAATTCAACCGTCATTTTCTAGACTATCTCCTAGTGCCTGATGTGCAATAGGATATTTCCTTCTTTCTCAGAATGCTGAACAAAAGTTAGGGTGTGTTCGGCAACGCCCCAGCTTCTGCAAAACTTCTCAAATCTGGCTTCTCACGTGGCTTCTCGCTTCAGGTGGCGACCTCGAAAACGTTCGGCAGCGTCAGCTTCTTGAAGTACCAGCTCCCAGCCGATAGCCCATGTATTTTGGAGTGGGATGGGAGCCCAAGTAGCTGTGAAAGAGGCGTGGGCTATAGGCCCGGTCAGACTAGTGAGTCTGAACGTTGTTTTCAGCCCAAGTGGCAGGTTGGCTAGTGCATGTTATGTTCGCTCGTGATGATTTCTCTCGTACCGGTTCGATCCAGTCACTTGGCGGTGGCATTGCATTGTAATTCCAGTCAACTCCAACTTCACAGTTTTTTGAGATCTAGGAAAGGCCAGCTTCTCCAACGCCTCAGCTTTTGCACTTGGGACGCCCGCCAGCTTCTTGATTTCTACTCCATGGAGCTAGAGCGTTCGGCTCAGCTTCATGCGTGGAGTAGACGAAGTTAGGAGCTGGAGCATTGTCGAACATGCCCTTAGTCCATTAGAAATTTATATTTCGCTCCAATACTTATCACCATAATACCCTCGATTTTTTTCCGCCTCTTCCCCACGCACACTTTTAAATACTTATCTATAATCACTGAATAAAAGGCTCCCACTGTTATCTTTCTTTCTTTCTTCCAGTTTCTCATATTGAAATAAATACAAACATCTCATTAGACTAACTATTAAACAAAAGCATTTACTTTAATAATAGGAAGTATACCATCACTATCTTCGTTTTCGTATTTTTGTATTTACCATCCTTCTGCTTATGAGCTTCATCCCATAGTTCAATCTTGCTAACCTTTCAATTGCTCTTGACTTCCTGTTCAACAAAATAAATTAGAATGTTTGTTAATGTTTCTGTTAGAACATATTCAGTTCTCTTCACTAACAAAACTTTTCTAAGCCATCTTTAGGAAGAATTTTTTCACCATCTCTCTTTTAAGCCTAGCGTGGCTTTTTTCCGGTTGTGTGTGGATTCTTCTGCTTCTTTGCACACTCAGCGTTCTTTTCGCATAATTTCTGGGAAAACAACACATCTAGTCAATACTAATGTCACCAAACTAGTTATGAACGCCAGATTAAGTATGAGAATAGAACGCATAATCATGTGTGAATCCTGGCACCAAAACTCAACAAGAGTATCCCATTTGGGAACACATGCTATAATTTCAGCCAAATTTCCTCTTGTTGCGATTGAAATATTTATTATTCAAACGAGACTTATACGCTCTCCATTTTTTGTTAATAGTCAATAGGATCCGGTCTCGTGTAAGTTGTTTCGTCTCATTGGGGTAGATAAATTTTATCCTTCAAAAAATAAAATTGGCAGTCAGCAAAGTCAAATTAACAGTCTTGAATAGTGCTATGAAAATTTTACCTCAGAATACTCGTATAAACTGTCGCACATCTTCATTTGGCCCTGCATGCAAGACTATCACAATGGCATATAACTGGACCATATACATCACACTAGATATGTGCTTACAAATGTTTTTAGCTTACAAATTATTTTAAATTGGCTAGTAGATTCAGGAGGCTTGTTTCGTAATAGATCATCAATCTCTGGAGTAGCCTGAACTGGGATGTTTAGGCTTTGAAGCCGTCAAGGTATCCTCGACATAATATCTTCATCAAAAAATGTTAAAATCATATGTTACGGTCATGCGTAGAAACATATGTCAAGGTCATGCATTGCACTGCATTATTTAATACACAAGTAAAACACTCGAGATCCAATAGGAACCTAGCAGACACTACAAGAAAACTGCATAAATATCAAATGGATCTAGCACAAATAGATCGCCTTCTGTGCATAGAGCTAAGTCTACATATATGTCATCTTGTCCACGTTAGTTTACACGTATGATGTCAATATACATGTAGAAGTTACTGCAACACACATAGCAACATACAAACCTGTGAACAACAATCTCTTAGTGCAAAATTTGAGAGCTGCTGATTGAAAGCTCCCTTCAGCTAAGATGCAGGAATCAAAACTAACGAAATAATGGGACTGCACAAAGATGAGGTAGTAAATAGGACAGAATAAAATTACTACAAAATAGCAGAGTACATTGTAGCCTGTACAACTAAACACTATCATGTTTTATGCTCCAGCGTAAATGGAATGTGAGGTTATCTGGCCAGCCTATCTAACACCACTTGTACTACTATTGAGTTTGTTTACTTCTTTCAAGAATATCTGCCAGGATTGATTTCTAGGCAAGCAAACAATTCAACAAACACTTATAGTGCCCTAACATGAAGGAAGTAAGGAGACGAATGAGAAGAGGATCGAGAGACATGAGATGAACAAATGAAGGAGGCCACTTTGGTTTATATAATGACAAAACTGTCAGGGCTATGGGATTCAAGGCATCACCTCCTTTGACGCGGTGGACGGCTGGACGCGGTGGACGGCTGGATGGAGCGACTGCTTGTCGATGGAGGAAAACAGGAGTCGGCTGCGGGCGGAGCTAGCGGGGGAGGGTAACGCTTGAGGCTTAGGCTGCCACCACTCGGGGTGCGGGAATGGGCGGCGCGTCGGGTGGGGTCGCCGGCGCAGATTGGAATCAGGAGTATTTTCTTTTCTTTTTTGTGGGGAATTGGAATCAGGAGGTTGGATAAATGGGGAGGTGGGGAGATGGCGTGCAGCATGGAAAAATACCCAGCGACATACATGGAGATAAAAGTTTGAGAGACGCGGTAAAGAAAATAAATTTGTAAGACCAACTTGAAAATAGTCTGGGACATCAAATTGTTTTTTAGGTCCGTGAAGGTCAATTTTGGTTAAGCAAGATAGTTCGGGAGCGCTAATTAACCACATATATGGATTGTGTTACAAAAAACAAAGGACGGTATTTTTTTTGAGGTGTTCCATTTATTAGCTCAATATATCTATTATTGATTATTTTGCAAAAATATCAAACCTTTTTTTGGAAAAAAAACTTCCGATTTATTCATCATCTACCAAGGCAGTACAAAGAACACTACAAGTAAAAATTATATCCAGATCCAGATCTGTAGACTACCTAGCGACAACTAAAAGCAATGGAGCGAGCTGATGACGCGCCGTCGGACCAGCGCACCAGAACAACAACAACAACCACCCATAAAGAGAAACATAGAATGGAAAGATGTAATATGAAGACACACGAACATAGACGAACAAAGACCGATCCAAGTGAATTCATAAAAGACAGACGCTGACTGAATCCCATGAGATCCGCCGGAGCGCACCTCCACACGTCCTTCGATGATACTAGACGCACGATCCGAAGGGTAACTTTATTGGATAATATACATATCAAAGTAATATCCACAAAGTTTAAAAAGTATAAAGGCAGTGGATGATTGAAGGGGCGGAGTGCGACTCGCAACAATAAGTGTGACATTCTCAAGCTATGGGTGAGACTTAGGCTGAACAAACCGACCAGGCTTTTTGGCCCACATGTGGCTCCCTCTGGATCATACCGTTTGGTCCTTCCCGCGGCTCCTATTTAATGCGACGATCGAGAATTGTCGACCAAACATACAACCCCCGTTGGCCACTACGTGTATTTGGCCCGGCCAAAATAGCGCACGTTCCCTATTTTTTTCTTTTGCTTTTTTGTTTCTGTTTCATTTTTATTTTATTTTTCATTTCTTTTTCTTTTCCTTTTTCCATGTTTGTTTTTCTTTCCTTTTTTTCATTATTCATTTCTTTTTCTTTTTCATTAGGCGAACATCTTTTTCAACTTGAGAACAATTTTCGAATTTTGTGAATCGTTTTTGATTTCCCAAACATTTTCAATTACATGAACATTTTTCCAATTCAGGAGCATTTTATGAAATCCCGAACATTTTTCAAATCTGTGACCATTTTATGAATTGATTGAAATTTTTCAAATAAAAGAAACATAAAATAAAAAAATAAAAGAAGGAAGAATGAAAAATAAATACAGGAGCGCCCAACCCTTACATGGGACGGCCTGAAGTGCATGAGGGCACCGGGGAGCGCAATTGATGGCTATTGGTTGACGGGTGCCCCTATTTGGGCGCCCGAACTCACGGAAGCGCGCACACCGAGCCCCACCCCCGACCCCCCTCGCACCCTATTTCGCCGGGCCATGCGCGGGTATGATGCTCCCTTTTTTTGTTTTTTTGTTTACATTTTCTTTTATATATTTTTTTATTCTATGTTAAAATAATTCAGGATTACAAAAGGGTTCTAAAATATTAAAACATTGTGAATGGTGAATTTTCAAAAACAGTTCTTGATTTAAAAAATATTTCAGATTTTACACGAATGAACATTTTTATATTTTAATGATCTTTTATGTGCTTTTTTATAATTATTAAGATTTTTGTACTTAATAAAGAAATTTTAAAATAGATGACAATTTTTGAACTTGCTGAACAAAATTTGCATTCAAGAAAAAGAGTAACATAATGGAAGAACAAATTTGAATTTTATGAGAAGATTTTGAAACAATGAACAAAAATCAAATTTTATGAAAATTTATTTAGTTCTATAAACAAAATTTTAAAATTTAATGAACATTTTTTAAATCGGATGAATATAATATTGAATTTGATGAACATTTTATGAATTGTTGAACATTTTTTTACACTCATGAACGTTTTGTTGAATCAATGAACAAAAAAAATGTTTGCAAAGTAGGAAAGAGAATCGTGGAAAAATAAGGAAGTAAAGAAGAAAAATGAGAAAAGAAAAGGTAAAAGGAAAGAAAAGAAAAAAATAAAAAGAAAAGAAAAAACGAAACAGAAAAAAAAGGAAAAAAAAGGAAAATGGACGGCCCATACGAACGCCCAGTGCGCGAGGGGGGTTTGCGCCAGCTCGTTCGCAACAACCTTCCCGGAATACCCTATTTGACGCGCACTGCGTCAAACTGCCGGCGCTTCGCACGGGTGAGCGACCGAGCAGCAACGGTGCTCATATAAAGACAAAAAATCGTTTATTAAAGTTGTTCATAAATTAAAAAAATTGTTTGTAATTTTCATAAAATGTTCTTGTTTTTCAGAAGATGTTGCGAATGCTTTTGTTAAAAAAACACAAATTAAAAAAATCAGGCTTTCAAAAAAATGTTCCCATTTTCGAAAATTGCTCTCAAATTGCCAAAATTGTTTATGTTTTCATTTTTTACAGAGTTTCTAAACATGTCCCAGTTTCATAAATTTTCCACAAGTTGGAAAAAATGTTCGTGTTTTCAAATTTTATTCAGGAGTTTCAAAGTATGTTCGCGTCTACGAATTTCGTTCTGGAATGTGGAAAAATGATCCCGTTTCAAGAAAGGTTCATGATTTTCTAAAAAAAAGGTTCCTGTTTTTCGAAATGTTATAGTTTTTTTTAAATTGTTTACAAATTTGGAAAGTGTTTGAGTTTTGTACAACATTCCATTTTTTTAATTGCTTTTAAATTCCTAAAATAATTCGGACACGCACAGCCTGTTGGTTGTTTATTGTTGACGCTGCCATATGCTCTTATACAACTGCTAGTTCAACTTGTAGTAGGAAGTCATCTATAGCACTTGATCCCTTCTTTGAATCACTGTGATAGCGATTTTTTTTGCACCACAGTGCGCGTTCATGTCGGTCTCGATCTTTATGGGCCGGCCTAGTCATTGAGTCGCCTATGCAAAACGACAGCTCTTTGCGGCAGAGAGTAGCCTATAGGAGGTCTTGACCTATGCGCCGTACAGGATCCCCGTCGGCTGACCTACACGCATAATAGGGTTTCCCGTCCCAGCCCGCTAGCACAATTAGCCGATTTAGGTCGTCTTATTAGGCCCAACAGAACACCGTCCAGTTAGGTGTTTGACCGAGTCTTCTCGGTCGGACCAGGAAAAGGTCCAAGCCCACGCCACAACCACTCTAGGCTAGGGTTTGGTGTTTAGAAGTTTTATTCAAAGTTTAGTACAACTCATTTTAATAGCTATCCGACTTAAAAATATGATTATTCAAAGATTTCTAAAAGTCTTATTCTGTTTTTTGTGGGGAAAAGATTTCTGAAGTCTAAGATAAGAATAGAGTCGCACAATAAAACGTCTCATAAATCGTCTCTAAGTTAATCAAAATTAAATGCTGATTTCCTTAAAGGCTAATTATAAGAAAAAGTTTGTGGCGTTCCATAAACGTCTTAAGAAGCGTCTTTAGGTCGCTAGTGTCCATGGGCGTAGAGACGAATAAAATAGTGTCCCAAAAAAAGCGACTATATGTGGTGTTTTTGTTGTAGTGGTTGTGTGGGTGTTGCTTGCTGAAGGACTGTTGGTGGTGGTGGTGCGGCTGGTTGGGGTCGATGGTGGTTTGTGTTGTTGCAGCCATGCTTCCTATGTGTTCGTCTTCGGTGGTGTTCCCTGGTTTCGTCCATATTGTTGTGCATGCTCAAGGATGTCCCTTGGTGGCCATTGTGGTGCGGTGAGCCTAGTGCTCTTAGTGTCGTTCTGATTCATCTTTGCTCTTCGATGACGTAAGATGCTTCTCCAACTTGCTAATCGTTTTGGATTCTCGTGCGAAGCTCCCAACCAAGGTTCATGTTGTCACTCGTTGGTTGTGGTTGCTCATGAGTTGTGTCGTGAGGTTCGGTTTGCATGCCAGTGCAGTGCGTTATGTTGCTTGCTTAGTCTTGGTATTGTGATCCCTCCACGACACCCACATATACTTGTGCCTCCCGTGGTGTTAGTCCTTTGGTCTGCTAACTAGGTCGAGCCTTGTCTTGGGCATCCTTTTTCCTCATCTTTTGTAACTTTGTTACTTGTATGGTTTCGGCATGGTTTTCCTAATAAACGGGGTCAATTTGTTTAAGTTTTCTATTTGGTTTCCCTTATAAACTGGATCAGCCAAAGCTTAAGATGTGATTCTTAGCTTCGACAACTTTTTGAGCTATATTTTCAGGTGGGGAGGATCCCCTCCCTTCCCCTCCCGGTGACCGTTCAAAAAATCAAGCACAAGCAAAATGCTTTTACCACACATCCATCAGATTTATATATACATGAACAACAAATAGGCAGGCGTGGGGTGGTTCAAGAAGAGTATATCTGCTCTCTTTCATCCTCGAGGTCTCTTCGATGTAGTCTTCTTCCCCATCAGTGTGTCAGAGAGGTCCTCGAAACGGCGTAGTGTGGCGATGGCGACGAGTTGTTATAGGGTTCGGTGGAGTGGAGGGGAGGGGGTCTTGACCGACAATTGGGGTGGGGTAGCTAGTGATCGGCGGTGAAGGCGAAAGAGCAAGGGGAGTTGTGTTGGGGAACGTAGTATTTTACAATTTTCCTACAATCACGCAAGATCTATCTACCAGATGCATAGTAACGAGAGGGAGAGTGTGTCTACGTACCCTCGTAGACCGGGAGCGGAAGCGTCAAGTGACGCGGTTGATGTAGTCGAACTTCTTCGCGATCCAACCGATCAAGCACCGAACGTACGACACCTCCGCGTTCAGCTTGATGACGTCCCACGAGCTCTTGATCCAGTTGAGCTTCACGGGAGAGTTTCGTCAGCACGACAGCGTGGTGACGGATATGATGAAGTTACCGGCGCAGGGCTTCGCCTAAGTACTACGACAGTATGACCGAGGTGTGTTTCTGTGGAGGGGGGCACCACACACGGCTAAAACAATTCAACTTGTGTGTCTTTGGGTGCCCCCCTACCCCCGTATATAAAGGAACAAGGGGGGAGGCCGGCCGGCCCCTATTGGCGTGCCAAGGAGGAGCAATCCTACTAGGAATAGGATTCCTATTCCTAGTAGGAACTACCAAAAGGGAGAAGGGGGAAAGGAAGGAGAAGGAAAGGGGCGCCCCCCTCCTTCCTTGTCCAATTCGGACCAAGGGGTGGGGGCGCGCGGCCCAGCCCTGGCCCTCCTTCCCTCTTTCTCCTATGGCCCATAAAGGCCCATAGCTTCCCCAGGGGGTTCCGGTAACCCCCCCTCCCGGTACTCCGGTTAATTCCGAAACTTTACGGAACACTTCTGGTGTCCGAATATAGTCGTCCAATATATCAATCTTTACGTCTCGGACATTCCGAGACTCCTCGTCATGTCCGTGATCTCATCCGGGACTCCGAACTACCTTCGGTACATCAAAACTCATAAACTCATAATACCGATCGTCATCAAACGTTAAGCGTGCAGACCCTACGGGTTCGAGAACTATGTAGACATGACCGAGACTCATCTCCGGTCAATAACCAATAGCGGAACCTGAATGCTCATATTGGCTCCTACATATTCTACAAAGATCTTTATCGGTCAAACCGCATAACAACATACGTTGTTCCTTTTGTCATCGGTATGTTACTTGCCTGAGATTCGATCGTCGGTATCTCTATACCTAGTTCAATCTCGTTACCGGCAAGTCTCTTTACTCGTTTCGTAATACATCATCTCGTAACTAACTCATTAGTCATTTGCTTGCAAGGCTTATTATGATGTGCATTACCGAGAGGGCCCAGAGATACCTCTCCGACACTCGGAGTGACAAATCCTAGTCTTGATCTATGCCAACACCACGAATACTTTCGGAGACACCTGTAGAGTATCTTTATGATCACCCAGTTACGTTGTGACATTTGATAGCACACAAGGTGTTCCTACGGTATTTGGGAGTTGCATAGTCTCATAGTCATAGGAACATGTATAAGTCATGAAGAAAGCAATAGCAGTAAAACTAAACGATCATAGTGCTAAGCTAACGGATGGGTCTAGTCCATCACATCATTCTCCTAATGATGTGATCCCGTTGATCAAATGACAACTCATGTCTATGGCTAGGAAACATAGCCATCTTTGATTAATGAGCTAGTCTAGTAGAGGCGTACTAGGGACATACTATTTTTTCTATGTATTCACACATGTACTAAGTTTCCGGTTAATACAATTCTAGCATGAATAAAAGACATTTATCATGATATAAGGAAATACAAATAATATCTTTATTATTGCCTCTAGGGCATATTTCCTTCAGTCTCCCACTTGAACTAGAGTCAATAATCTAGATTACAAAGTAATGATCCTCACACCCATGGAGTCCTGGTGCTGATCATGTTTTGCCCGTGGAAGAGGCTTAGTCAGTGGGTCTGCAACATTCAGATCCGTGTGTATCTTGCAAATCTCTATGTCTCCCTCCTTGACTAGATCGCGGATGGAATTGAAGCGTCTTTTGATGTGCTTAGTTCTCTGTTGAAACCTGGATTCCTTCGCCAAGGCTATTGCTCCAGTGTTGTCACAAAAGATTTTCATTTGACCCGATGCACTAGGTATTACACCTAGATCGGATACGAACTCCTTCATCCAGACTCCTTCATTTGCTGCTTCCGAAGAAGCTATGTATTCCGCTTCACACGTAGATCCCGCCACGACGCTCTGCTTGGAACTGCACCAACTAACAGCTCCACCGTTCAATAAAAATACATATCCGGTTTGTGACTTAGAGTCATCCGGATCAGTGTCAAAGCTGGAATCGACGTAACCGTTTACGACGAGCTCTTTGTCACCTCCATACACGAGAAACATATCCTTTGTCCTTTTCAGGTATTTCAGGATGTTCTTGACCGCTGTTGATATGTCCAAAACGTATCTATAATTTCTGCTTGCTCCATGCCTCTTTTGGGTGATATTGCTATGATATTTATACACTTCCATACACTTTTGATCATATTTGGACTAACCTATTAACTCAGTGCACCCCAGTGCCAGTTTCTATTTTCTGCTGTTTTTGTATTTCAGGTTTTCCCATTACGAAAATTGCCAGAAAAATTCCGGGAAAAATATATAAAAAATCAGCGTTCCGGAAGCTTCCATGCGGCCAAAGTAGGGCCGGAGGGGGTCCACGGGGGCTCCAGGCGGCCTGCCCAGGCGGCCCCCCCTAGGCCGCGCCGGGGGGGGGGGGCGCCTGGGCCCCCCTGACCTCCTCTGGCGACCCCCTTTGGCATATATTTACATCGCGTCGCAGAAACCCTGATTCCGGACCCCTTTTCTCCAGACGCGATTCCGATCTCCGCCGCCATCGCCATCAAGCTTCGGGGGACCAGAATTCCTGCGCCGGCACCCTGCCGGGACGGGGAAGTGCCCCCGGATTCATCTCCATCGACGTTGCTTCCTCCCTCCATGATGCGGGAGTAGTTCCTCCTCGGGGCTGAGGTTCTTACCAGTAGCTATGTGGTCAATTCTCTCTCCCATGATATGATCTTCGTTGTGATCATAGGCTATGTTAATCTAGGGTGATCCCATGATATTTCCCCTTCCTCTATGTATTGGATTGATGTACTCACTTGTCTTTATCTAGTATAATCTCCGAGACCAAGGTGACAGCGGTCTATTTGACATGGATTAGAAGAATATTTTCATGAGTGATTTCCTCTCTTGTGTGTTGATTGAGGATTGAGAGTCTCTTGGTGCTTGTCTTTGACTATGCTTTAGATATGTTGTGGTGATTGTGGGACTCTCTTTGGATGGCCGCGGTGACATTGGGAAATCCTTAGATTGAGAACTACGAACTTTGAGGTGTGCTTTTGTAGCCCTACATAATTCTCGTCCCCTCTTGACCACGAAGGAATGACCTCCGGGTGCGTCTCCATTGCATGTTTTATGGGAAATATCATGTGATTCGATTATGTTAATGTTGTTGGGAGTTGCCACTAGTGAAAGTATGAACCCTAGGCCTTGTTTCCACCATTGCAATACCATTTGTGCTCACGTTTACCACTTGTTTGCTTGCTGCACTTTTTATTACAGATTTATATTACTTTGCTTTGCCACTCCTATCATCCATATTTTACCATCTCTTCGCCGAACTAGTGCACCTATACAACTCCTAGTTGTATTAGGTGTGTTGGGGACACAAGAGACTTATTGTATCTTAGTTGCAGGGTTGCTTGAGAGAGACCATCTTCAACCTCTACTTCCCTGAGTTCGATAAACCTTAGGTCATCCACTTGAGTGAAATTGCTGCTGTCCTACAAACCTCTGCGCTTGGAGGCCCAACATAGTCTACAAGAGTAGAAGCGTGTGTAGACATCAAGTTATTTCTGGCGCCGTTGCCGGGGAGGTGAGCGCTTGAAGGTATATATTTAGATCTTGCAATTAAATCTTTTCGTTTCTTGTTTTAGTTTCACTAGTTATGTTTATGGAAAACCGTGCTATTGGATCGTTGCTTGCGGGAAGACGCCCCACACCTGTGGTGGTTGCTCCTCCCCCTACTGAAATTGTGCCCTATAAAATACCAGCTGGTATTATCGATTATGTTTTGGCTAATCGTTATGCAGGAGACAGACATCCCGGTGAACACTTGCTATATCTGTCACAATTATGTTCATTATTTAAGCTTGCAGGTGTATCAAGGGAGTTTGTCATGAGGAAATTGTTCGCCGTATCACTTATAGATAAAGCTTCAGAATGGTATAGGCTACTAAATGACTCTCACCTGCTGGAGTGGGAAGAGATCCAGTCTCTCTTTTACTCCAAGTTTTATCCTCTTCATGAAGTTCATGAGAATAGGAATTATGTTTATAATTTTTATCCTCATGACGGAGAAAGCATAGCTCAAGCTTGGGGGAGACTGAAAACGTTAATGCTAAAAAGTCCTAACCATGGGCTCCCCAAAGATATGATTATTACTAATTTTTATGCGAGGCTCTCTCGACAGGATAAAGATTTGCTCGATGCTTCCTCTATGGGTTCTTTCACAAACGAAAAGACTGATGCTAAATGGGAACTCCTTGAAAGAATTCAACGCAACGCTGAAGATTGGGAGATCGACAAAGGTAAAGAGTCAGTTATAATTTATGAGTATGATTGCATTAAGTCCTTTGTTGAAACTACAAGTTTTAATAAGTTTAGTGCTAAGTTTGGACTTGATTCTCAACTCCTTGTTGATTTCCTCAAATCTTTTGCTTCACATCTTAATATGCATAAGGAGGATTGGATCAAGTATCATAAACCTTTTAAAGAGACTTGCAAAGAAAATGAAATTGTTCATGATGATTGCAACATGCATGATCCAATTCCTAAAAATGAAGTTTTATATAAGCATGTTAATTTTTGTGGAGTGGATAGACCTTGTGAAAGGCCTATGATTGAAGAAGAGAAGTATTGTAAGCAACATAAGCATGAAAGAACAATCACTTGGGTCAGAGATTTAAATGAAATTGCTAGAGAATTATGTGACCTTTATCCTTTTACTTGTGAACTTTGCCGTATAGAGGGTCACTTTAATTTTCAATGCATGAACTTTCAAAACATAACTGTTAACCGGTTGTGTGATAACATGATCACCTCTGATCTTTATGATGAGCTTATGTTATTTTTGATGTGTGAAGAGTTATCAGAAAAGACTTCTTAGCTAGATGTTAATGCCATAGGAATAAAAAACACTTTGCAAAATTGCCATCTCTATTGTGTTGTTAATTGCCATGAAAATGATTACATAAGTAAGATTAGAAAGGAGGGAACTTTACCAAAGTATAAAAATGTCTCTTATATTTCTGCTAATAAAAAGGAGAGTTTCTCCCAAGTTTCCCCTATTGTTTCTAATGATAAACCATGATATGTGGAGAAGCTTCATCTCCAACCACTCCCTCCTAAGGTTAAGAAGAAGAAAAAGAAGAGGAGGAGGAAGAGGAGCAAGAAAGAAGAAGAATGGGTATCAACCTGGCCTGAGCATATTCCTCCCATCAACTTTTATCCTAACGGTTGTAAGTTTAAAGAAGAAGGTGAAGTTTATTGCCTTAATTATCATCTTGATGATACGTCCGTAGGTACTATTGAAGATGATTTTGATTATGATATGCATGTTACTTATTGTGATTGGGAAAATGATGATAATGCTACTTATGATCTTGAAAATCTTTTTGGTACCAACTCTGAAAGTGATGATATGGGAAGCTCTAAGCTTGGGGATGATAGGATTGCAAATCCTTTACCCACTAGTGATGTGATAATTGATAATTCTTTTGCTAGTAAGAATAAAGACAACATGTTTACAAATATAGTTGCTAGCAATGATAATGCTCTTCTCTACCATGATGATGTTATAACTCCAACCTATAGTGATTATAAAGGTACCTATGACATAAGGAGAAATTATCCTTATGAAACTTGTCATAATCATGGAGGGAATTACTCCCTTGTTGAAAACCACCCTCCTACTACACAATTAATCTATAGTGTTCAAGTGGTTTATGATAGTCCTACTCCCACTATTACCAATGAGAAAGATTATGCTTATGTGGAGAGTAAGAGTACCTTTTTGCATGTGGATCATGGTAACAATGCTTTATGTGATGCTTATATTGTTGAGTTCATCCATGATGCCACTGAAATTTATAATGAGAGAGTGAGACTTGGTTCTAAATATCTTAATAATAAGAAGTTTCCTCTCTTTATGGTGAATATTTTGAAGTTATGCTTGTTTTGCCTTCCTATGCTAGTTGCTTTGTGCTTTAATGAATTATTCTATTGCAATATTCCTATGCATAGGAAGCATGTCAGGCTTAAATGTATTTGGTATTTGCTTCTTGATGCTCTCTTTTGTTCTTCAACTCTTATTCCTACGAGAGCATCATTAAAGTCTTAAGCCTATCTTTATGGCTATAAAGAAAGAGCTCTAGGGAGACAACCCTTGTTAGCCTTGCTTTCAGTTTGTTCTTTCAGTTTTTAGTGGTCTTGATGTTTGTTACTACTGTAGCAACATCATTGTATCTTTATTTTTCAGCTTTGTGCCAAGTTTAGCCTCCGATTACAAGAAAGTTCAAAAGTTGTGACGTGCTGTCCAGGAAACAGATTCTGTCCTTGGATAGAAAAATTCGTATAAAATCACCAGATCCTCTTTTTGGTCTGAATTTTTTCGACAGCGTGCTCTATATAATTGTCTTTCGCGCGTCTGTTCTGAGTTTTTTGATTAGAGTTGCAGAAGTGCCCCGAAAAAATCATTTACTACCTGCTGTTCTGTTTTTCACAGATTCTGTCCTGTTTTGCCTTTCCTTCATTTTGCGAACCTAGAGCTTGCTTTTTCTTTGCAAAAACCATTTGGCAATCTTGAGAAACAGTAGACCTTCAAGAATATCTTTATTTCCAGCAAGGAACAATTATTTTATTATGGGTACTAACCTCGCTAATCAGATTATGATGAGTTATGTATGAAGGGAGTTTTCAAGTGTGCGAGGGAAGATGATAAAAAGATTCAGGAGTGTCAAACGCTCAAGCTTGGGGATGCCCCCATGCACCCCAAAAAAATATTCAAGGAGACTCAAGCGTCTAAGCTTGGGGATGCCCCCGTGCATCCCCTTCTCCATCAACATTATCAGTTCGTCTTTCGTTCCACTATATTTTTATCACTTCATGTGTTATGTGCTATGCTTGGAGCGTCTTGCTTTAGTTCCCTTTTTAGTTTTCTTTAGCTTTTCATAACGAGTCGGAACTCAGCTTTCTTTATGTGGGAGAGAAACATGCTCCACTTCTACCTAGAACATAACATAGAATTTTCATGTCTATCTTTGCTGTGTGTGTTCTTTGTCTTTCAATAGCTACTATCATGCTTAGCTCTTAGTTTTCATGCTTATCTTTTTAAAGAGCTTTTGTTTAGTTGGTTGCTTGAACTCTCTTTAGTTATCATGCTTATCTTATTAAGAGAGTTTGCTTCTGTTGCATTGGTTGATATGTCTATGATAAAAATGCTACGTGCATAATGGTGCTTAGTAGTTCATGTTTTCTTATGGTTAGTCTCAAATAGCTGGGGGGTTCCCAATGTGTTATTGGAATACCAACATGATTTGTTTGCCTATGATGTGGTATGGTTTAGTAATATCTTCCTTCAAGAATTTATTTTGATTGACTTGGCGTATGCTCACGCATATTTAAGACTGTAAAGAAAGTCTGTCAAGCCTTGATGATCTTTTGTTTCTGAGTCGTGATACGTCCAAAACGTATCTATAATTTCTGCTTGCTCCATGCCTCTTTTGGGTGATATTGCTATGATATTTATACACTTCCATACACTTTTGATCATATTTGGACTAACCTATTAACTCAGTGCACCCCATTGCCAGTTTCTGTTTTCGGCTGTTTTTGTATTTCAGGTTTTCACATTATGAGAACTGCCAGGAAAAATCCAGAAAAATTATATAAAAAATCAGCGTTCCAGAAACTACCGTGCGCCCGAAGGACAGTCGGGGGGGGGGGCACCAGGGCTCCAGGCGCCCTGGCGGCGCGCCCCCCCGGGCCGCGCCTGGGGGGCGCCTGGCCCCCCGAGGCTCCTCCGATGCCCCCTTTGGCATATATTTAAAGCGTCTCCCGAAACCCTTGAGGGAGGAACTCTTTTTCGCGATCTCATCTCTGTTCCGCCGGCGCCGCCGCTTCCAAGATCGGGAGCACCAGGAGAACTCTTCCCGGCACCCTGCCGGAGGGGAGGATCACCACCGGGAGCCTCTCCACCACCATGGACGCCTCCCGGATGAGTTGTGAGTAGACTCCCTTGGACCATGAGTCCATGACCAGTAGCTATGTGATGTTCTCCTCCCGTTCTTGTGCTTCACTAATTAGTCCTCGTGAGCTACCCTACATGATCGACGCACATATGTAATCCTTATGCTGTTGCTATGATGAGTTTGCTGGGATCCGATGGATTATGAGATTATGTTCAGATTGTGCTTGAGTAATATATTTGATCTACCTCTTTTATATTTATGTTCGTAAGTAATTCTTGCATGTTCTCCGTTGTTATTTATTGCTTTGGCCAAGTAGTAGGTAGTGACTCCAAGAGGGAACGTTATGCTTGATTGTGGGTTCATGCCCCTCGATGACTAGTTTGAGTGACAGAAACATGAGTCTAGGGGATGTGCTGTTGCCACAAGGGGGAAAACAACGGTGCTTGTGCCCGCGGGTGCAAGGATTGTTTACTTTACGCAAAGTTCTTTTAATGCAGTTGTCTGTTGCATTGAGTTTACTCTGTGGGTGGGACTCGCAACTTAATACCAGCGAGATGTTCTGGATAGATATCTCAAGGTGGATGATTAGTAGTAGATATTGATGGATTTCGGTCTACTTACTTTGGCATACCGCCCATGCTTTGAACCTCAACCTTTCTTGCAATGTAGTCAGCATTGGTTTGCGTTTGTGGTCCTGTCAATTGCCCAGCTGTAATTCGTTTACCTCACATAGCTGTTTTATCGTCTTTTGGGAGAGAGACATCACTAGTGAACATCATGAGACTCCGGTCCATATTACCATCATTGATCACATCCGCTATTTACTTTTCGCTATTATTTACTATTGCAATTATATCTATCACTACTATCACTTGCGTTTGATCCTTTGTAAACGACAAGGCCGGAGGGATTGACAACCTCTCTGTACTCGTTGGGAGCAAAGTTATTTGTATCTGTGTGCAGGTCCACGTTGATTGCTAATATCTGGCGCCGTAGCAGTTGACACCTTCTTGTTGAACCTAGGAGTCTCTGGGGATTCGATCCTTGGTATCTTTGCCAAGGGAAAAACTTCCGCAACACTACATCTCACACCTTCCACTTGGGGTAACCAACGAGGGGCGAGAAGCCTAGCAAGAGTTTTTCTGGCGCCGTTGCCGGGGACTCCGCTCTTCAGGATAGGGGAGTTGCACGCTATCTTTTACCTTTGCTTTTAGTCTTGTTAGTTTACCTTTCAGATTTTGCTTTAGTACCTTTTTATCGAAAATCACAAAAATAGTTATCTTGCTTGCTTGCTACTATGGGTTCCACCGAGAACACCAAGTTGTGTGAATTCACTAGTCACAACAACGATGACTTTATCAGCACACCTATCACTACACCTGCCACTTCAGCACCTTCATATGAAATTAAACCTGCTTTACTGAACTTAGTCATGAAAGATCAGTTCTCTGGTGCTGGAGATGATGCTGCTTTACACTTGAACAACTTTGTTGAACTTTGTGATATGCAAAAGTACCAAGAAATAGATGGTAATATTGTTAAGCTTAAGCTTTTTCCTTTCTCCTTGAGAGGAGGAGCTAAAATTTGGTTTCAGTCTTTGCCTAGAAATAGCATAGATTCATGGGACAAGTGCAAAGATGCTTTTATCGGGAAATACTATCCACCTGCTAAAATTATCCAACTGAGAAGTAACATAATGAATTTTAAACAATTGGATAATGAACACGTTGCCCAAGCTTGGGAACGTATGAAATCTCTTATCAAGAACTGCCCTACTCATGGTTTGACTACTTGGATGGTTATCCAAACTTTTTATGCAGGCTTGAACTTTACCTCGCGGAACTTGTTAGATTTGGCCGCGGGAGGAACCTTTATGTCAACTACACTTGGTGCTGCCACGAGGCTTCTCGATGAGATGATGACCAATTATTCCCAATGGCACACCGAACGCGCTCCAACAGGTAGGAAGGTAAACTCTGTCGAGGAGATTTCCTCCCTAAATGAAAAAGCTGACTTGATCATGTCTCTACTCTCGAAGCAATCTTCTGTTGATCCTCGTTATGATCCTTTAGATTCTGTGATTGCTCATGCTTATAGGAGTAACTTTGGTAGCAATCCTAGACCATTCCCCTCTAATTCCTATGGGAACAACAATGCTTATCCTAGCACCAAGAACTCCACCCAAAAAGATAGAGACTTGCCTGGCTATGAGAAACTGCTAGAAATAGAGAAGGCCACTAAGAATTACATGCACACCCAATATGAACAAAACAAAACCTTCTCGAGGCAATTAAATGAGCATACTGCTATCTTGCAAGACATTAGTAGACAATTAGAGAGCATAAATATTGAGATTTCTAACCTCCAGACTAGGCTCACTATCACTGAGACCCAAGTTTCCAATATGTCCCACACACAAGCCACTTTGATAAACCAAATGGCACCTAAACCCGAAGTGGTTGCATCCTTAAGGGAGGAAGAAGATAGAATTAAGAGCCTTCCTACCCACCACACTGTTGCTACTATCCAAGTTGTTGAGGATATCCAAACTCTTAGCACCCAGTGTACTCCTGGTCCCATTGGACCTATTAACGGTGATGCTATGACTATAGAAACTACCAAACAAGTGAACCTAAAGGACACCACTACCACTTTACTTGATGCTAGTGATCTTGATTTTGATAATTGCACTCTTACCGAAGTTATTGATTTCCTTCACAAGATGTCTAGAGACCCCCGCACTAGCACGCTTAACCTTGCCTTCACAGAGCATATCACTAATGCTCTTATCAAAGCTAGGGAGGAGAAACTTAGAGTAGAGGCCTCCATACCTAGAAAGCTAGAAGATGGTTGGGATCCTATGATAAAAATTAAATTGAATGACTTCTCTTGCTATGCATTATGTGATGTTGGAGCTAGTACCTCTGTTATGCCCAAAAGAATATATGATATGCTTAAATTGAAACCTTATGATTCTTGTTCTTTTGGTGTTCGTCTCGTTGATTCTTCCATAAAGAAACCTTTGGGGAGGATCGACGATGTTCTTATCATTGTCAATGACAATTATGTTCCCGTTGATTTTATTATTATGGATATTGAATGTGATCCTTCTTGTCCAATTATTTTGGGACGTCCCTTTTTACGCACCGTTGGTGCTATCATTGACATGAAAGAGGATAATATAAAATTTCAGTTTCCTCTCAAGAAAGGGATGGAACACTTCCCTCGAAAGAAGATCAAGTTACCTTTTGAGTCCGTTGTACGGGCTATCTATTCTTTTACTCTTGATAAAACTTGATCTCTATGCATTATGCCTAGCTTAAAGGCATAAAAGAAAGCGCTTTTGGGAGGCAGCCCACATGAATAAAAAATTTATTTTGCTTTTGTTGTGTCTTGATGTTGTTTACTACTGTAGCATCATCATTGTATCTTTGCTTTTCAATTTTGTGCCAAGTATAGCCTCTGATTGCTAGAAAGTTCAAAAGTTGTGAGGTGCTGTCCAGGAAACAGATTCTGTCCTTGGATAGAAAAATTCGTATAAAATCACCAGATCATCTTTTTGGTCTGAATGTTTTCGACAGCGTGCTCTATATAATTGTCTTTCGTGCGTCTGTTCTGAGTTTTTTTATTAGAGTTTCATAAGTGCCCCGAACAAATCATTTACTACCTGCTGTTCTGTTTTTCACAGATTCTGTCCTGTTTTGCCTTTTCTTCATTTTGCAAACCTAGAACTTGCTTTTTCTTTGCAAAAACCTTTTGGCAATCTTGAGAAACAGTAGAACTTCAAGAATATCTTTATTTCCAGCAAGGTTCAATTATTTTATTATGGGTACTAACCTCGCTAATCAGATTATGATGAGTTATGTATGAAGGGAGTTTTCAAGTGTGCGAGGGAAGATGATAAAAAGATTCAGGAGTGTCAAGCGCTCAAGCTTGGGGATGCCCCCGTGCACCCCCAAGAAATATTCAAGGAGACTCAAGCGTCTAAGCTTGGGGATGCCCCCGTGCATCCCCTTCTCCATCAACATTATCAGTTCGTCTTTCGTTCCACTATATTTTAATCACTTCATGTGTTATGTGCTATGCTTGGAGCGTCTTGTTTTTAGTTTTCTTTAGCTTTTCATAACGAGTCGGAACTCAGCTTTCTTTATGTGGGAGAGAAACATGCTCCACTTCTACCTAGAACATAACATAGAATTTTCATGTCTATCTTTGCTGTGTGTGTTCTTTGTCTTTTAATAGCTACTATCATGTTCAGCTCTTAGTATTCATGCTTATCTTTTCAAAGAGATTTTGTTTAGTTGGTTGCTTGAACTCTCTTTAATTACCATGCTCACCTTATTAAGAGAGTTTGCTTCCATTGCATTGGTTGATATGTCTATGATAAAGATGCTACGTGCATAATGGCGCTTAGTAGTTCAGGTTTTCTTATGGTTAATCTCAAATAGCTGGGGGGTTCCCAATGTGTTATTGGAGTACCAACATGATTTGTTTGCCTATGATTTGGTATGGTTTAGTAATATCTTCCTTCGAGAATTTATTTTGATCGACTTGGCGTATGCTCACGCATATTTAAGACTGTAAAGAAAGTCTGTCAAGCCTTGATGATCTTTTTTTTCTGAGTAGCGATATAACTTCCATGCCTGATTCAATGTTGCTTTGTCGCTCTGCATGATTATGACCGCCATTGCTCTCTTAGTTGGTCGCTCCCAGTCTTTTGCTAACCTTCGCCTGTACTAAGCGGACTGACTGCTTGTGCATCCACATTCCTTTAATCCAGTTATGCCATATGAGTCCACCATACCTTCCTACATGGTATTTACTGATACGTCTCAAACGTATCTACTTTTCCAAACACTTTTGATATTGTTTTGGCCTCATTCTTTCATGATTGGGACTAAACTAACCCGGACTGACGTTGTTTTCAGCAGAGCTGCCTGTATGGTTTATTTGTGTGCAGGAAAACGGATTTTTAGGTATCTCAGAAAAATCCACGAAAAATCACAGAAAATCCACGCACCCGAAGGAACCAGGAGCCAGAAGTGGGGCCAGAGGGGGGCCAGGGGGTGCCCAGGCGCCTTGTGGGTGCCCCCCCCTGGGCCGTGCCGGGGGGCCACCTGGGTGGGTCCCACACCCCCTGGTGCCCTACTTTGCCTCATATTTTTACTCCCGACGCAGAAACCCCAGATCAGAAGTTCTTTCGCAGTTTTCCGTCGCGGAGCCGCCGCCACCCTCTGTTCTTCCTCGGGAGGGCTAATCTGGAGGCTGAATTGGCCTCCGGAGAGGGGAGATCGTCGCCATCGTCATCATCATCACCACTCCATCATCCCTCCATGACTTCCCCTTTCATGTGTGAGTAATTCCCCTGCTGTAGGCGAAGGGGATGGTAGGGATTGGATGAGTTAGATCATGTAATAGTTTATCAGATCGTTGGGGGCATGTTGCCTATCATCAACTATGGTGTTTATCATCTTTGCTACAACTTGTTATTCTTAATGCTTGACACTTAGGGCCCGAGTGCCATGATTTCAGATCTGAACCATATGTGTTTGTATGAATATATTTGTGTTCGTGATCCTATCTATGAGTTGTTTGCACCTGTTACGGTCCGGAGCCGGCGATCCCAAAAGTGACAGCTTGGGACACCAAAGGGGATGGTCCGTAGTTTGAGGATTACATGTATCCATTGAGTTCATTGCTTTGTTCCGGTGCTCTTTGACAGGAGCACCTTAATATCCATAAGTTCCTTTTGGCCCCGTTCGTAGCGGGATGGTAGGACAAAAGATGTTGTGCAAGTTCTTATTGCAAGCACGTACAACTACCTATGGGATACATGCCTAATGTTTGATATTTGCCTAGATGATCATTACTTTTCCGTGTGTCGTGCCCCAAATTAGAATCTATCTCATCCATGCAGCGCCCAACCATCCATCTCCCTAGCCTACAGTGTTTTAAATCCTGCTTGTCACTAGTTGCTACTTTTGCCATTTACTACTGCTATTTACTTTTGTTGTTTACTATCATCACTATCATATCACTGTTACCACTTATCTTTTGTTGCAAGTAAGTATATTTCAGGTTTGGTTGAATTGACAACTCAACTGTCAAAGCTTATAAATATTCTTTGGCTCCCCGTGTGTCGAATCAATAAATTGGGTTATTCTTACCCGCGAAGACTATCTCGATCCCTTACGGTTGAGGGTTATCAAGTACCGTTTTCTGGCGCCGTTGCCGGGGAGCATAGCAATATTTACAAGTCTACTTGAGGTATCCTACCTGCTGCACTTTATCCACTATGGGTAAGAAAGGAGACCCCAAGGTTCCGATCTTACTATCCACTACAAGAAGAGGTACTGCTCTGAGCACTAGTGCTACGCTTGATTCACCTTCTGTTATGAGTAAGTTTGCCTCACCACCACCACATGATGCTCCTACTGAATCTGTTACTATGTCTGATACTCTTGATGATGCTTCTACTACTTTTGATGATATTAGTTCGCTTGGTTATGCTCTTGAGAAACAAATTGCTGCTGCTGCTAAAAAGTCTGGAATTGAACTTCCTGTTACTCGCTACCCTATTGGTGAAACTTATGATTATCCTGATTTGAATAAACTCAAGGAGAGTCTCCTTGATGATGATTACTATATACTAGATGAAGATTTATGCAGGGAACTGACAGAGTTTTCCGGCTCTGACCCTGAAGCTATTAAGAAACTGTTTGAAAAACACTCTTTGAAGAACAAAACCGTTCCTAATCCTGAATTTGCTACATCTCCTATATGCATTGATGATCCTGATTATGATTTCTCTGTTGATCTTTCACTTATACCTATGGTTGAAGCTGACCCCTTTTATGGCAGAGAAAATGATGATGCTATTGCACACCTGACTAAACTCGGTGAGTTGGGTAGCCTGTTTACCACAGATGAAAAGATACGATACTTTTATGTGACCAAGCTTCTTCCTTTCTCGTTGAAGGAAGGTGCTAAAGCATGGTATGATTCACTCCCATGCGGTTCCATTAAGAGTCCTCATGACTTAGCTCACTCTTTTGTTGATAAGTACTTTCCTGCTCACATGCAACATGCTGCTTTACAAATAATTTATAAGTTTAAACAGTTGCAGGATGAGCCCCTCCCTAAAGCTTGGGGGAGGTACTGCGGTCTGATTCGGGCTAGACCAGGACATGAAATCCCTAAGAATGAATTAATCGATATATTCTATGCTGGTCTAACTGATGAATCCGGGTCCTATTTGGACAGTTGTGCTGGTTGTGTTTTCAGGAAAAGAACACCGGACGATGCAGAAGATCTGATGGGCAGGATTGCCAAAAACCATGAAGATTGGTCCGTCCTTGAACCACCTCCACCAACAAAGAAGAGGGGCATGTTTGTTCTAAGCCCCGGGGATATGCGAGAAGCAAAGAAGTCTATTAAAGAGAAAGGTATTAAAGCTGAAGACGTGAAGAATCTACCCCCTATTGAGAAGCTGTGTGAGCCTACCACTCACCCTCCTATGGTAGAGGTACACTCTCTTTTAGATTTCAACGCAAGTGACATCTCTCATGGTAAGCCTCGTGATCAATGTTTAGATGAGTTTGATAACTTTATTATGAAACAGAATCATTTTAATGAGAGGATAGAAAGTCAGTTGCATGATAATTCCCTTGCTATCAAAAGACTGCTTGATGTTTTAGATAGAACAGTTAATGATGTTCAATGTCTTGTGAAGCATTTTCATATGGTTCAAACTCAGCTTGATCAAATTTCTAATGTGCAAAGAGATTTGCTTGCTAACAATGCCAAACAAGATAATTTGCAGGCTTTCGGGATTAAAACCCGAGGAGGAACTAGTACTCAAGATCCTCTCTATCCAGAGGGGCATCCGAAGAGAATCGAGCAGGATTCTCAAATGCAGGAAGAATAAATTGTTGGCTCTCCAAAGAAGAAGAAGAAACATAAGGAGACTGACAATTCTAATGACCCTATTGCAGATGAAGAACCAGCTATTGATCCCAACAGTGTATCTATCTCCGATGCTGAGACTGAAGACGGTGCTGAACCTAAAGGTAATGATAATGAGAAGAATGGTCCGCCTAAAGTTCGAGAAGAAGAAGCACCTGACAAACGTAAGAGGTACACTAAAGAAGACTTCATCGCAAGAAAACATGGGAAGGAGAGAGAACCATGGGTACAGAAACCCATGCCCTTTCCAAGTAAGTCAATCAAATCCAAAGAAGAAGAGCATTATAATAAGTTTTGTGAGTGGATTAAACCTCTTTTTCTTCAAATCCCTTTGACTGATGCTATTAAGTTACTTCCTTATTCGAAATATATGAAAGATATTGTCACTAACAAAAGAAAAGTTCCTAATGATGCAATATCTACCATGCTTGCTAACTATTCTTTCAGTGGAAAGATTCCTGAGAAGCTCGGTGATCCAGGTATACCCACCATTCCTTGCTCCATAAAGAATAATTATGTCAAAACTGCTTTATGTGATCTTGGAGCAGGAGTGAGTGTTATGCCTCTCTCTCTTTACGAGAGGCTTTGTTTAGAGAAACTAATTCCTACAGATATCTTGCTTCAGATGGCTGACAAGTCAACCGCTGTTCCGATAGGTATTTGTGAGGATGTTCCCGTAGAAGTTGCTAATTGTTTAATTCTTACTGATTTTGTTGTGCTTGACATGCCCGAGGATGGGAGCATGTCCATTATTCTTGGTAGACCTTTTCTTAACACCGCAGGTGCTATTATTGATTGCAATAAAGGGAAGGTTACCTTCCACGTGAATGATAAAGAACACACGGTATATTTTCCAAAGAAGACCGACAGGAGGCATGGCCTCAACTCTATAGAGAATATCGAGACCGTGAAAATTGGAGAATGGGACTGTCCACTACATGTGCCTCACAAATACAAAACTATCATGGTGGGGACAATGTCCATCAAAGTAAAGGTTCAGTGATTACTTCATAAGAGGTGAGACTTTTTGCTCTATATATCGCTTGTTTGTTGGTAAGACTTGATCAACCTTACTAGTGAACATGTTTTATATGGATAAAAAGTTGAGCTTGTTATGTTTTCACTTGTTTTTAGTTTTGTCCTACTAGCTGTACCAAGTATTTATGTTTTTGAAGCTTCACAATACTACTAACTGCTTCAAGTTTTCAGAGAGTTTCGCAGCTTTTTGAACTTCGAAAAAATTTCAACAGTGAAGTTTTCAGAAAAATTCCAGAAAAATTATAATAAAAATTTCCACGTCAGGAGAGACCCAGAAAGTCCTGGGGCCAGCCAGGGGGACCCACCAGTGGCCCAGGCGGCCAGCTGGCGCAGCCCAGCCCCTGGCCGCGCCCACAGGGCGCCTGGGGCCCACGGGACCCCCTCCAGGTATGTCTTCTTCCTCCCTCTCTCTCTTTCTCCAAAAACACGAGTTCTGCACTTGTTCTTTGTGTTCTTGCTGTTCTTGGAGGCGATTCTTCGATCTCTCTCTACAGCCCTTCATTTGAGCTGAAATTTTGAGCAAATACTCCCTGGTATGTGACTCCTCCACCCCTCCAATTAGATTTTTGATTGGTGGCCTCATTTGTGAGTATTTAGTAGTTCTTGGTGCTGTAGAGATGAGCTTGCATGCATGTGTAGAAAGTTATTTTTCAAGTTTTGATGCAAGTTTATGCCTTGGGCAAGTGAGTTGAGTAGTTTGCCTTAGCTCACTTTGTTTTAATCCTCGTTTTTGTAAATTGTAAAAAAAATCAGAAATGAGTTTGTTAGGAAGGGCAAAAGGGTGGCTTGAGAAGAGGAGGCCCGCACACTCCGATCGAGTTACTAGAGCCGCAGCTTCACCATCGACTGCTAGGGTGAGCTATAATGAAGATCATGTGCCCCTGGAGTTGTTGGAAGACACAAGTGTGACGCCCGGGTAATCAAGCTACAGTAAAACTCTGCTAATGATGCCACATCACCACAATTACTGTTGAAAATTTCGCGATGATTCAAATCGATTCGAATTTCAAATTTAAAACAAAGTCAAATAACTAAAGTTCTCAAAAGTCAAAAACAAAATGTTCTAAATGTGGCAAATAATCTTTACAGAATAGTGGTGAAGAAATCAACATTTATTAAGAATTTTTATATCCTAAAATAATTAAAACAACATCAAAGATGATTAATTAAATGTCTTTTTAATTTATAAATTATTAAACTATATTATTTGGGAGTCAAAACTTTTGTAGGAGAGGGCTAAAAGTATTGCAATAATTTAGGTACTAATTTGGTATTTTATAAAACTAAAATAAAAGAAACAATAAATGAAAACAGAAAATAAAAGAAAAACCCTAAACTAAAATAAAAATAAAAGGGGGAGAAGCCGCCCCCCCCACTGGACCAACTGGCCCAGGTGGCCAACCGGCCCACCTGGCCGAGCCCCCCCGAGTGCCCCGCTACTAACCCCACCCCGCAACCCTAACCTATCGCCACTCCCCACTCCCCACGATCCCCACCCTCTCCCTCCTGGCGCCGCCCCCCTTCCGCACGCACCCGACACACACTGCACGCTGCAACCCGCGGCTCCGAAGGACCCGCGCTCGAGCCCCACACCGTCCGGCGACCAGGCTGCCGCGGATGAGCCGCCTGACGGCGACGACCTCATCCTCCCCGCACCGTTCTACCTCCCCGAGCAGGAGCGCCGCCGCTGCAACTCTGAAGAACTCGCGGTCACCGTGCCCTCGTGGCCTCGTCCCCTCTCCCTCATGGCTCGACGCCGGGGGCTCCTCCACGCCGGACCACCGTCGGCCACCCCGTCGTGCCTCCCTCGCAAGCCCCCCTCGTCGCTCGCCATCATCCTCGTCGACCCATCGCCACCACTGCATCGTCTTCAAGCACGCTTCCGAGTTCCTGTGAGCTCTCGGTCCTTAGTGGCCTTCCCCCCCCCTCTGCGTCTAGTACCTCCTTCACCGACGAGGCCGTGCCTCGGCCGCCTCACGCCTTGCGTCACCGCGCGCCGTGCGCGCCCTGCGCGCAGCCCCGCCCCCGGGCCGCCTACGCCCGCAGCCACCGCGCCCTTCTCCAGCCCGCACCCGTCCACCGGACGCCCGCCGTCGACCACCGGACGCCCACCGGCGACCACCTTCGGCGCCCGGCGCCGGCGCCGGGGCGGCACCCGGGCACACGCCCGTTCGGGTGGGCGCCCGCACCCAATTCCCCGCTCGCCCGCCGCCCGGTTGGCCTTCTAGGCCACTGGCCTATGGGCCCCCTCCATTGCCCTGTTTCAAAAAAAAAAAGAAGAGAAAGATAGAATTTAAATAAAAATAAATAAATAAATATATTAATTAATTAATTAATTAACAAATTAATTAAGTTAATTAATCACATTTAGAGTAATCTAATCATTAATTAACCTAACCTATAATTAACTAAATCATAATTAACTAACTAAACTAATTAAAACTGTTAGTTAGGAAAACAGAGTATGACATGCGGGACCCACACGTCAATTTGACCTAGTCAACCCTCTGTTGACTGCTGATGTCATGATGACGTCATGATGACGTCAGCATGCACTATTCTGGATAATGTTCTATTAAATTAATTAATTAAATTCCAGAAATTAATAAAAACTTTAGAAAATCATATCTTTTAAACCGTAACTCGGATGAAAATAATTTATATATGAAAGTTTCTCAGAACGACGAGACGAATCCGAATACGCGGTCCGTTCGTCCGCCACACATCTCTATCATACCGAACGTGCAACATTCCCCCTCCGTTTCATCTGCCCGAAAACGCGAAACACCGGGAATACTTTCCCGGATGTTTTTCATCCTTGCCAGTATCACCTCCTACTGCGTTAGGTCACACATAGCACCGCGTATTTCCATGTTATGCTTTGTGATGCTATTGTTTGCTCTATTATTTATTTGTTTCCCCCTTCGTTGCTTATTTTCGGTAGACTCCGATACTGTGATAAAACCCCGAGACCATTGATGCTTCGGTGTTCAACTACAGCTTCGCTTCCGAAGATTTCCTTTCGTCTGCAGAGCTTCGAGGCAAGCCCCCCCCTTTGATCACCAGATATCGCCTACTCTTCTCTCTACTGCTTGCATTAGAGTAGTGTAGCATGTTACTGCTTTCGATAATCCTATTCTGCTGCATAGCCTGTCATTGTTGCTACCATTGTTGATACATTACCTGCAATCCTAAATGCTTAGTATAGGATGCTAGTATACCATCAGTGGCCCTACACCCTTGTCCGTCTGCCCTGCTATTCTATCGGGCCGTGATCACTTGGGGGTGATCACGGGTATATATTACATACATTTTACATGACACATGATGATGGTTCGGATATGGGGGCTGAAGGGGCAGGTGGTTCCATCCAGGTAGTGGTGGGCCTGGGTTCCCGACAGTCCCCTGATGGTTACTTGGTGGCGGAGCGACAGGGCAGGTTGCGACCACCTAGGAGACAGGTGGGCCTGGCCCTGGTCGTTGTCCGCGGTTATTTCATAATAACACGTTTAACGGGATCTTGGTATTTGATCTGAGTCTGGCCATTTGGTCTATACGCACTAACCAGCTACGTGGGAATAGTTATGGGTACTCGACGTCGTGGTATCAGCCGAAGCCTTTTTGACGTCAGCGACTTAGCGGCGCGCGCCGGATTGGACTGGAAAGCCTACTCTGGTATTAGGAGAGGCTAGGTCTGCTTACCGGCCGCGTACGCAACGTGCAGGTGTGCGTTGGGCGATGGGCCCGGACCCCTGCGCGCCTAGGACTTAGACCGGCGTGCTGACCTCTCTGCTGTGCTTAGGTAGGGCTGCGACGTGTTGATCTTCCGAGGCCGGGCATGACCCTGGAAAGTGTGTCCGGCCAAATGGGATCAAGCGTGCTGGGTTATGTGGTGCACCCCTGCAGGGAAGTTAATCTATTCGAATAGCCGTGTCCCTCGGTAAAAGGACGACCCGGAGTTGTACTCTGACCTCATGACAACTAGAACTGGATACTTAATAAAACACACCCAGACAAGTTCCAGATATAACTCGGTGGTTGCTCTCTCACAGGGTGATGTGCGGGAGGATCGCCGGGTAGGATTATGCTTTACGATGTTACTTGGTGAACTCTTCTGCTACTCAAGACGGAGGCTGCCAGAAGCTTTGATAGTTGTTACTATTCCATCTACTCCCTTCCACTGCTGCAAGATGGAGGCTGCGAGATACGAGGATACTTGTTACTTCCTTATATTCTCTTCTACTGCTGCAAGATGGAGGTGGCCAGAAGCGTAGTCTTCGATTGGATTAGCTATCCCCCTCTTATTCTGGCTTTCTGCAGTTCAGTCCACATATATTACCCCTTTACACAGATACCATTGCATTTGTAGTATAGATCCTTGCTTGCGAGTACTTTGGATGAGTACTCACGGTTGCTTTTCTCCCCCTTTTCCCCTCTTGTTCCTTTTTCTCGGATGATGCAACCAGATTGATGGAGTCCAGGAGCCAGAGGATCCCGATGGGGTGTCTACATGGAGTTCGGCTTCGAGGAGTAGTTAGGAGGTCCCAGGCAGGAGGCCTTGCCTTTTCGATCGTTGTTACTTTTGTGCTAGCCTTCTTAAGGCAAACTTGTTTAACTTATGTCTGTACTCAGATATTTTTGCTTCCGCTGACTCTTGTGCTTTCGAGCTTTTGTATTCGAGCCCTCGAGGCCCCTGGCTTGTAATATAAAGCTTGTATTATTTTAATTTGTGTCTAGAGTTGTGTTGTGATATCTTCCAGTGAGTCCTTGATCTTGGCCGTACACATTTGCGTGCATGATTAGTGTACGGACAAATCGGGGGCGTCACAAGTTGGTATCAGAGCCGACTGCCTGTAGGAATCCCTCTTTCCAACTCCTTGGCCGAAGTTGAGTCTAGTCTTTGAAAAACAAATTTGCTAACTTGTTGTGTGGCTTACGGGCCCACAACACCAATGGGTGGTATTAGGATCTTTTACTCCTCGTCTATACTCTGGGACTCTTATCTCTCTTCTATTCGGGATAAAGGAATTTTGCTAAATCTAACATTAGGATCTCGTTATCACTTTCACCCGGAGAGCACCTTATGATCGATGATCGCCTGCTGCACCAGAAGACCCTGAAGATACTCTCCGCTGTTAACCCGAGACCCTTGTGCTCATCACCTTTGCAATTCACTGCCACCGATATATCCCTATGGATATCTGTATGCCCTTATCATTCTCATGATCATTCCTCGTCGCTCTTGTTGTTACAAGATGCCTCGAAATATTCTCCGTTGTCCTGAGAATCCTTTGAGTTTATTGTCTTGCAGTTTTATCTCGCATGAAAACCCTTACGGTTATTTCCTTACAGTTATTGGGGATCCGTTCTTCTCAATTGTTCATATGCCTCACTAAATTCCTCGGAATACTTTTTGATCTTTCGGAAATTTTCTGCAGCCAGTTACTCTTGAAATTCTTGCCTGCTTGCATTATGATTAATTTCATATGACAGGTAGTCTTCGTTAATATCCCCTGTCTTAGCCATTTTAAGCCTACTGATTCAATGTGTGCGTATGCACGCAGTCATCAGGTTATCCTTTTTGAAATTATCCTTCCGACTCACACGTCATTTCGGACATGAGTTGATTCTCGGCAATTCAAACCTTTATTGATTGCCCAACTAAGTGTTTTCAACTTATCCATCCTGGATCAGAGCGTCTGCTTCTGATCCTTCGTTTTGGAAACCATAATTTCTTTCTATTTAAGCATCATACTAATCAGGTGATTCTTGAATCTGATGCCTCCACATTCTTCTTCCTCTGAGTGAGTACCGATACTCACATCAGCTCCGTTGTGGATCGCTCGATCCTTTGTTGAAATATCATCCGACAATGTCATTCGTATACAATAAACCTCGAGAAGTTCTGTCCTTGATACATAATACCTTCGGTAAAATGTATCCTCTGCTTGGCCAACCATGCTCTGCCTTCGAGCTTGGTGTATTTACTTTTGAAACTTGTGGTATCTGTTACTAAGATGCCCGATGAGTTGAACCTATGCCTTCCCCTAATTCGTGAGAACCCGAAAGTTTTCACAAGTCATACTCTTCCGGTGTCTCACCAAATGAAATTCCAACACTACAGTTTTATCAAAGCGAGAGGTGAATGAAATGATTTGCATTGAAGAAGTGGGAGTCGACCTTGAACTTGTGTTCATGCCCATGAAAATGATGTAGAGCGTCTCGGTAGCTTCTTGCTAAATGATTGTTCGCTGTATGATTCTTTCGATATTCTTGAATTGATTCCTTATAGTTATGGTTCCGACCATGCTGTACTTATTCAATATATCTGGAATAAATCCATTCCAGGCCTCGTCAATTATTGACAAGGTTAAATCATCTACTGTCATAGGTCAATGACCTAGTTCAACTTCTATCGTGTTCTACCTTCGAGTTTTACCCTCTGATATCTCGAGGATATCATGCCTTTGCACCACACCTTTTGAACTTTTGATGAAGTAATACCTTTGCTTGTCGTAATCACTCTACGGGTTCTAGGTTGTTGTCAACCGAGGACACCGTTTAGTAAATCAAATCTGCTCTAAAAATTCAACACCCCTAGTAGATGTTACTGGGAAATTTTTAAACTCAACCTGGTTTATTCCTAGGCTTTCGGGTACATCCCTTGTCTAGATATCTTTGATTGTGCTACCTCGTCCTTCTTTGGTGCACGAATTCTGCAGAGATTGAGCACAACTTACGTCGAGCTTTCAGCATCTGGTGGCTTGTTCAGTAAGGCAATTTTGATTCCGAGCTTGCATCTTTTATATTGATCCAATAACTTGCCACTTCGTCATTCCCTTGTTTGGCGCAGCCGATCTTCGATTGCATCCTCTTGAAACCTCCCGACAAATGTGTCGTGATCACCTTCAACACTTTGACTTCTTCTGAGACGTCAACGAAGTTTATGATGAGAAATACCCTCCTTGTCCTCGATGATTTTATTATCATCGACAACACGCTTGACTTCCTTTCATCGTGAGCTTGTCCACGTTATGATTAAAACTTACTCTCCAACTTGTAATATTTTCTATCTTGGAGTATTACCATCTTTTATGTCAAGAATGTTGCGAGATTGCTCCACCTCCTAGAAATTCTCGGTATGATGATACTTCTCACCATCACCATTCTTCCTTGGTCCCCGTGTTGTTTTTAACCGGGATACCAATATACTAACGATGTTGTTTGAGTTCTATACTTCTAGCAACCCTCTTGCTATAAAGTTAATGATCAACAGTTCATTCTTAGACTGTTGGTTATTGAATCGTCCCTCTAACATTGATCTTGCTGCTTAAGGTCATATTTCGGGCACACCTTCCAACTAATGATTAATGGTGTATGTTTTCCTCAAGCATACAACATTGTATCATTTGAATTGATAAGTGTCGTCTTCTTGTTCACGTTATTATGGAAATCCGTCCGTTTGGAATTCTCGACGAATTGTCGCTGAGCCCACCAGTCACCTCCTCATCCTCTCCTTGGTTTAATGATGAACTATTGTTTCGGGAACCCACTCCCATAGTTCATTTCCCGAGAATCTTGCAATTTCATTCCGTCGATTTGTGTTGCACCTTTTCTTCTCGAACATCCTGAGTCTGAGGTATCATGACACCAATCGGATCTGAATCTCGGTCAGATATGATGGTTGGGACAACTTCCCAGGAGTTTTAATGTTGGTCCTTTGATGACCCGGTAATATGATGTCATGCCCAGCACCCCTGGCTGGGGGACATATCATTATATTTTCTTTTGCAAGGATAACTATTCTTCCAGGAGGAAATTGTAAGACTTATTTTATAACTTGCTCATGATGGATCATTTGTGTATCCAAAGTCTGGCCCTTGCTTGAAACACCATGTCATTGTACCCTGAAGCATGATTATGATACCCCGCTCATCAATAAGAACATTGGTGGCGCGATGCTAAATGTTTCTTGGTCAGTTATCCAAACACCGTTGTATGGGTAATATCTTGATTATTCCTTGCCTCTTTATCTAAATGGTTGGGTACTTGCTCTCCTACCCTGTCTGCCATGATTCTTCTTGTCCATGGGATGGATATACTCCTAATAATTGTGTGTAATCACAATTTTCCTTTCCATTTGTTTGTTTAACCTTTCCTTGGTCTACATATAATCTAAGCAGTAATAATTCTCTGCTTCTGTAAACACCTTGTTGTAAAACTCTGTCGGTAAGACCCTATTACCACGGTTGGTAACATTCTGGTAACCATCGATGAAGGGAAACTTTGCCTACCGGTCCGCCTCGTTTCAACGAGCATGAAAATGGTTCTCTTCGTTCCCCGTCCTTGGTTCCGACATTGATGCCGACATAGCTGACAAACTATCCACTCACATGCCTCCCTGTCGAGGCTGTGCAAGATGTCACCACCCTTCCTAATTTCAACCCACATGGTGGGCCCATAACCCACAGGTCCACTGGATCGAAACCTGACTCTTCTTTACAACCTGGATGCTAACGTGTCCTTTGCACCTGGCTTCGTATGTGATTCACGAGCTAAGTTCTATATCGTTATTCATCCTGGTATCAAACACCATATTATTCTCGATGTTCAAGCCCCCCATTCCAGCTTCTAGTTAGGCTTTGAATGACTGCCTACCCGTTTGAAACTTTGGTACCATCGCTTATTGTTCTCAATGCATTCACTGGAATACTACGCGTAGGGTACTTCGTGTATCACTTTCTGAATTCACTGTTAGATACACATACTTCGTGGAGGTACGTTCCACCAAAGTTTTCCCCCTAGTCGCGTTCGTAGGACGATTGAGATCCCGAAGATAGGATGCCAACTTGATCACGATGACTTGAAGCAGAGGAATGAAGACATCAACAAAAGGGATCAACCTCTTCGAAAGGGCAGCCAAGACCGAGAAGACTCGTTAGCTTTTCACTCCCAGCACCTTTCCCCCCCTTACTCCACCGCTTAAATCTCGGGACGAGATTTCTTGTAGTGGAGGAGAATTGTGACGCCCGGGTAATCAAGCTACAGTAAAACTCTGCTAATGATGCCACATCACCACAATTACTGTTGAAAATTTCGCGATGATTCAAATCGATTCGAATTTCAAATTTAAAACAAAGTCAAATAACTAAAGTTCTCAAAAGTCAAAAACAAAATGTTCTAAATGTGGCAAATAATCTTTACAGAATAGTGGTGAAGAAATCAACATTTATTAAGAATTTTTATATCCTAAAATAATTAAAACAACATCAAAGATGATTAATTAAATGTCTTTTTAATTTATAAATTATTAAACTATATTATTTGGGAGTCAAAACTTTTGTAGGAGAGGGCTAAAAGTATTGCAATAATTTAGGTACTAATTTGGTATTTTATAAAACTAAAATAAAAGAAACAATAAATGAAAACAGAAAATAAAAGAAAAACCCTAAACTAAAATAAAAATAAAAGGGGGAGAAGCCGCCCCCCCC
>LR738713.1:25819531-25838978 GCA_902687465.1 Secale cereale
TTCCGAGGCCGGGCATGACCCTGGAAAGTGTGTCCGGCCAAATGGGATCAAGCGTGCTGGGTTATGTGGTGCACCCCTGCAGGGAAGTTAATCTATTCGAATAGCCGTGTCCCTCGGTAAAAGGACGACCCGGAGTTGTACTCTGACCTCATGACAACTAGAACTGGATACTTAATAAAACACACCCAGACAAGTTCCAGATATAACTCGGTGGTTGCTCTCTCACAGGGTGATGTGCGGGAGGATCGCCGGGTAGGATTATGCTTTACGATGTTACTTGGTGAACTCTTCTGCTACTCAAGACGGAGGCTGCCAGAAGCTTTGATAGTTGTTACTATTCCATCTACTCCCTTCCACTGCTGCAAGATGGAGGCTGCGAGATACGAGGATACTTGTTACTTCCTTATATTCTCTTCTACTGCTGCAAGATGGAGGTGGCCAGAAGCGTAGTCTTCGATTGGATTAGCTATCCCCCTCTTATTCTGGCTTTCTGCAGTCCAGTCCACATATATTACCCCTTTACACAGATACCATTGCATTTGTAGTATAGATCCTTGCTTGCGAGTACTTTGGATGAGTACTCACGGTTGCTTTTCTCCCCCTTTTCCCCTCTTGTTCCTTTTTCTCGGATGATGCAACCAGATTGATGGAGTCCAGGAGCCAGAGGATCCCGATGGGGTGTCTACATGGAGTTCGGCTTCGAGGAGTAGTTAGGAGGTCCCAGGCAGGAGGCCTTGCCTTTTCGATCATTGTTACTTTTGTGCTAGCCTTCTTAAGGCAAACTTGTTTAACTTATGTCTGTACTCAGATATTTTTGCTTCCGCTGACTCTTGTGCTTTCGAGCTTTTGTATTCGAGCCCTCGAGGCCCCTGGCTTGTAATATAAAGCTTGTATTATTTTAATTTGTGTCTAGAGTTGTGTTGTGATATCTTCCAGTGAGTCCTTGATCTTGGCCGTACACATTTGCGTGCATGATTAGTGTACGGACAAATCGGGGGCGTCACAACAAGTCCAGCACGTGCGATGACATTCCCATGTGATGAATTCATGGAAGCTGCGGGAATCAATGATGAGTTTTATAATCTTTGTGCTAATGCAGGTTTGACACGGCTGGTCACGAGCCGTGTTACTCAGTATCAAAAACTCACGTCCAGTTTCATTAACAGTTTTAGATATAACCCTGATTCAGGTGCTATTGAGTTTAAAATTTATAATGATCTTATCACCATGACTTTGGGAAATTTTTGTGAAATAATTGGTGTGCCGAACGTTGGGAGGACAGCAAGGATGGCCACTCAGCCCTCCGAGCTGAAAACCGTCATCAACACCCTCTGCAGCAGGGTACGAGGGATATTCATCGGTCGAAGATCTCCAGCATCTTGTTTCCTCACCTCAGGTATTTTGCATATTATATTTCTAGAGGGGTGTTAGCTCGTGACAACACGAGCAACATTTCTGCTCTGGATATTGCTATCCTGGCAGCAGCCCTCTCAGGGAGGTCTGATTATAATCTGGGTACCTTAATTGCTCGACGCCTTGCTATGAACGGTAACAAGGGGGACTTATATGGTGGCGTTTATGCCACACTTATCTTAGAGCATCTTGGAGGCACCCACACCCTGATGATACTCCTTTTACTTATTTAAGCTTTGATCTTGCTGCTATGAAAAGGCATAAGTTTATTACCATGGGTTCTGAGCTTGATAATCTTATTTATATCTTGCATTTCGGAACTGCCGCGGAACGCGAGATCCGTCTACCTGCACCTCTTTTGTTTGATTTTTCTCGCAGGAACGGATGGTCCTTTGATGTTGTTCAGTTCGATGAGTTCATGGTCCAGCATCATTTTCATAACCCCATGGAGGAGGTTGTGCCCGACGAGGAGGGGCACGGTGAGATACCACATTTTCAGGAAGAGACCGCCACCGAGTTTGGTGAAGGGTCTTCCTCTGTTTGGCGTTCGGAACCTTCCTCGTGCGAGACTCCGAGGAGTTCGGTGTACGCGCCAGCATCCTTCTACGACCCTTGGACTCACCACCATACCCCTGGAGCAGGAGGCTCCTGGGGGCAGTAGCTGCTACCAACTTAGGCCAAAAGCCTAAGCTTGGGGGAGTACGTGCCCTTCTCACTTTTCCATTGTATTATCCGTTTTATTCGCTTTGATCTTTTCGAAGTTTTTGCCCGTTCTTCTTTGTTTCTCTCTTTGCAAAAACAACAAAAAGATTTTCTCTTTCTTTTGCTTTTATTCAACCTTTGAAAAAACCAAAAAGATTTCCTTTCTCTCTTTAGTTTGCTTTGTTTTCAGAGATCAACTCGAGTCCGTGATGGCATTTGATTATATTTCCTACGTTCGATCGTGCAAGTGACAAGCAGTGATGCCGAAGATCGACTGGAGGGAAGCAACAAGGAAGACCGGTATGAACTCTTATTGTTTCTACTTTTGTACATATGCATGTACTTATGATCTAGAGACCAGCTTGTAGCGACATAGTGCTATGTTTACAATGCTCTTCCAGTGGTTCATGCTTTCCTTGTGGCTAGTCCCGAATAACTAGAGTGTATAATGTGTTATTGAAATGATCTACATGCATTGCACTGTTCATAGTCTGGTATACTAAGGTGGTATTTCCCTTTAGAGAATTTTTGGATTGACTTGGCACATGCTTACACATGTTTAAGACTAAAAAGTCTACTTTGCCTTGATGATCTTTGAGTTTTAGAATAGTTATATCACTTTCATGCCCGATTCAATGTTGCTTTGTCGCTCTGCATGATTATGACCGTTATTGCTCTCTAGTTGGTCGCTTCCCAGTCTTTTGCTAAACCTCCACCTGTACTAAGCGGACTGACTGCTTGTGCATCCAAAATCCTTAAAACCAGTTATGCCATATGAGTCCACTATACCTTCCTATACATGGTATTTACCTGCCATTCCTAACGAAGACTTTCATGTACCATCTCGAAACTAATCAAAAGCAATTCTCTTTTGTGCCTATGTTTTAGCTCATGAGGAAGTAGTAGTTAATTCATGATCTTTTTAAGTTGGACAAGTTTCACCCCTGGATTGCATGTATAATGTGCAAACCCCTAATACGAAAAGGAACTGGCATTAAGTGCGCCCGTCTTAAAAAGATAATATAACAAACAAACCCTCCTTCACGCTTTGTTCATGAGAAATCAGAAAACTTTGGCAGTGATAAACAAAGGAGATTAAGAGGATGTGATCGTCCTCATGCGGGAGCCGTTCCTCGAGACTTGTCCACTCAAAAAGTGATTGAGTTATCTGCTAGCATTCGTTGACGAAATATGCACTTCTCAAAACATGTTTACTTCTGTTTTTAAAACCAAGAGCTCTGGTACATGTTTAGTTTTTGTTTCCGATCATGGGTTTTCAACTTTGCCAACAAAAGCCATGGTTCGAGAGTCTTCACCTTCTTTCTTCAAAGCACCAACTAGGAGAGCATAATTGTCATTCTGAGTGTAATGTGCATTGTCCCAAAGTATTACATTGTCTTCTGCATACTTGTGATATGATTTATTCTGAAATTCTTAGTTCTAGTCTCCTTTAAAACTCTGGAGGAGTTTCTGCATTTATGTTTTGCTTCACTCATGGAGGCTAGCGAGATACCACCCTAATATGCTCAAGCTATGTGCAATGTAATCTTGTCTTGATTTTCAGTAATATATTATTTACTTTTAAGTATTTGTGACTGGTCACTTGAAAGAAGGATTGCTCCTTGCATTGTCCTCATAAGTACTTTTTCAATACTTGCTAAACTCTTTTCGTAGTACATGCTTATATACATCTAATGAAGCAAAAGAGTTTGTCAAAGTTTTCTTTGTCGCGTCCAGTTCGTTGAACTGAATTGCTTGAGGACAAGCAATATGCTAAGCTTGGGGGAGTTGATACGCCTCAAACGTATCTACTTTTCCAAACACTTTTGATATTGTTTTGGCCTCATTCTTGCATGATTTGGACTAAACTAACCCGGACTGACGCTGTTTTCAGCAGAGCTGCCTGTATGGTTTATTTGTGTGCAGGAAAACGGATTTTTAGGTATCTCAGAAAAATCCACGAAAAATCACAGAAAATCCACGCACCCGAAGGAACCAGGAGCCAGAAGTGGGGCCAGAGGGAGGCCAGGGGGTACCCAGGCGCCCTGTGGGCGCCCCCCCTGGGCCGTGCCGGGGGGCCGCCTGGGTGGGTCCCACACCCCCTGGTGCCCTACTTTGCCTCGTATTTTTACTCCCGACGCAGAAACCCCAGATCAGAAGTTCTTTCGCAGTTTTCCGTCGCGGAGCCGCCGCCACCCTCTGTTCTTCCTCGGGAGGGCTAATCTGGAGGCTGAATTGGCCTCCGGAGAGGGGAGATCGCCGCCATCGTCATCATCATCACCACTCCATCATCCCTCCATGACTTCCCCTTTCATGTGTGAGTAATTCCCCTGCTGTAGGCGAAGGGGATGGTAGGGATTGGATGAGTTAGATCATGTAATAGTTTATCAGATCGTTGGGGCATGTTGCCTATCATCTACTATGGTGTTTATCATCTTTGCTACAACTTGTTATTCTTAATGCTTGACACTTAGGGCCCGAGTGCCATGATTTCAGATCTGAACCATATGTGTTTGTATGAATATATTTGTGTTCGTGATCCTATCTATGAGTTGTTTGTACCTGTTACGGTCCGGAGCCGGCGATCCCAAAAGTGACAGCTTGGGACACCAAAGGGGATGGTCCGTAGTTTGAGGATTACATGTATCCATTGAGTTCATTGCTTTGTTCCGGTGCTCTTTGATAGGAGCACCTTAATATCCATAAGTTCCTTTTGGCCCCATTCGTAGCGGGATGGTAGGACAAAAGATGTTGTGCAAGTTCTTATTGCAAGCACGTACAACTACCTATGGGATACATGCCTAATGTTTGATATTTGCCTAGATGATCATTACTTTTCCGTGTGCCGTGCCCCAAGTTAGAATCTATCTCATCCATGCAGCGCCCAACCATCCATCTCCCTAGCCTACAGTGTTTTAAATCCTGCTTGTCACTAGTTGCTACTTTTGCCATTTACTACTGCTATTTACTTTTGCTGTTTACTATCATCACTATCATATCACTGTTACCACTTATCTTTTGTTGCAAGTAAGTATATTTCAGGTGCGGTTGAATTGACAACTCAACTGTCAAAGCTTATAAATACTCTTTGGCTCCCCATGTGTCGAATCAATAAATTGGGTTATTCTTACCCGCGAAGACTATCTCGATCCCTTACGGTTGAGGGTTATCAAGTACCGTTTTCTGGCGCCGTTGCCGGGGAGCATAGAAATATTTACAAGTCTACTTGAGGTATCCTACCTGCTGCACTTTAACCACTATGGGTAAGAAAGGAGACCCCAAGGTTCCGATCTTACTATCCACTACAAGAAGAGGTACTGCTCTGAGCACTAGTGCTACGCTTGATTCACCTTCTGTTATGAGTAAGTTTGCCTCACCACCACCACATGATGCTCCTACTGAATCTGTTACTATGTCTGATACTCTTGATGATGCTTCTACTACTTTTGATGATATTAGTTCGCTTGGTTATGCTCTTGAGAAACAAATTGCTGTTGCTGCTAAAAAGTCTGGAATTGAACTTCCTGTTACTCGCTACCCTATTGGTGAAACTTATGATTATCCTGATTTGAGTAAACTCAAGGAGAGTCTCCTTGATGATGATTACTATATACTAGATGAAGATTTATGCAGGGAACTGACAGAGTTTTCCGGCTCTGACTCTGAAGCTATTAAGAAACTGTTTGAAAAACACTCTCTGAAGAACAAAACCGTTCCTAATCCTGAATTTGCTACATCTCCTATATGCATTGATGATCCTGATTATGATTTCTCTGTTGATCTTTCACTTATACCTATGGTTGAAGCTGACCCCTTTTATGGCAGAGAAAATGATGATGCTATTGCACACCTGACTAAACTCGGTGAGTTGGGTAGCCTGTTTACCACAGATGAAAAGATACGATACTTTTATGTGACCAAGCTTCTTCCTTTCTCGTTGAAGGAAGGTGCTAAAGCATGGTATGATTCACTCCCATGCGGTTCCATTAAGAGTCCTCAGGACTTAGCTCACTCTTTTGTTGATAAATACTTTCCTGCTCACATGCAACATGCTGCTTTACAAAGAATTTATAACTTTAAACAGTTGCAGGATGAGTCCCTTCCTAAAGCTTGGGGGAGGTACTGCGGTCTGATTCGGGCTAGACCAGGACATGAAATCCCTAAGAATGAATTAATCGATTATTCTATGCTGGTCTAACTGATGAATCCAGGTCCTATTTGGACAGTTGTGCTGGTTGTGTTTTCAGGAAAAGAACACCGGACGATGCAGAAGATCTGATGGGCAGGATTGCCAAAAACCATGAAGATTGGTCCGTCCCTGAACCACCTCCACCAACAAAGAAGAGGGGCATGTTTGTTCTAAGCCCCGAGGATATGCGAGAAGCAAAGAAGTCTATTAAAGAGAAAGGTATTAAAGCTGAAGACATGAAGAATCTACCCCCTATTGAGAAGCTGTGTGAGCCTACCACTCACCCTCCTATGGTAGAGGTACACTCTCTTTTAGATTTCAACGCAAGTGACATCCCTCATGGTAAGCCTCCAAGATCGGGAGCACCAGGAGAACTCTTCCCGGCACCCTGTCGGAGGGGAGGATCACCACCGGGAGCCTCTCCACCACCATGGACGCCTCCCGGATGAGTTGTGAGTAGTCTCCCTTGTACGATGAGTCCATGACCAGTACCTATGTGATGTTCTCCTCCCGTTCTTGTGCTTCACTAATTAGTCCTCGTGAGCTACCCTACATGATCGAGGCACATATGTAATCCTTATGCTGTTGCTATGATGAGTTTGCTGGGATCCGATGGATTATGAGATTATGTTCAGATTGTGCTTGAGTAATATATTTGATCTACCTCTTTTATATTTATGTTCGTAAGTAATTCTTGCATGTTCTCCGTTGTTATTTATTGCTTTGGCCAAGTAGTAGGTAGTGACTCCAAGAGGGAACGTTATGCTTGATTGTGGGTTCATGCCCCTCGATGACTAGTTTGAGTGACAGAAACATGAGTCTAGGGGATGTGTTGTTGCCACAAGGGGGGAAACAACGGTGCTTGTGCCCGCGGGTGCAAGGATTGTTTACTTTACGCAAAGTTATTTTAATGCAGTTGTCTGTTGCATTGAGTTTACACTATGGGTGGGACTCGCAACTTAATACCAGCGAGATGTTCTGGATAGATATCTCAAGGTGGATGATTAGTAGTAGATATTGATGGATTTCGGTCTACTTACTTTGGCGTACCGCCCATGCTTTGAACCTCAACCTTTCTTGCAATGTAGTCAGCATTGGTTTGCGTTCGTGGTCCTGTCAATTGCCCAGCTGTAATTCGTTTACCTCACATAGCTGTTTTATCATCTTTTGGGAGAGAGACATCACTAGTGAACATCATGAGACTCCGGTCCATATTACCATCATTGATCACATCCGCTATTTACTTTTCGCTATTATTTACTATTGCAATTATATATATCACTACTATCACTTGCGTTTGATCCTTTGTAAACGACAAGGCCGGAGGGATTGACAACCTCTCTGTACTCGTTGGGAGCAAAGTTATTTGTATCTGTGTGCAGGTCCACGTTGATTGCTAATATCTGGCGCCGTAGCAGTTGACACCTTCTTGTTGAACCTAGGAGTCTCTGGGGATTCGATCCTTGGTATCTTTGCCAAGGGAAAAACTTCCGCAACACTACATCTCACACCTTCCACTTGGGGTAACCAACGAGGGGCGAGAAGCCTAGCAAGTCACGGTATAACTTCCATGCCTGATTCAATGTTGCTTTGTCGCTCTGCATGATTATGACCGTCATTGCTCTCTTAGTTGGTCGCTCCCAGTCTTTTGCTAACCTTCGCCTGCACTAAGCGGACTGACTGCTTGTGCATCCAAAATCCTTTAAACCAGTTATGCCATATGAGTCCACCATACCTTCCTATACATGGTATTTACCTGCCATTCCTAACGAAGACTTTCATGTACCATCTCGAAATTATTCAAAAAAAAGCATTCCTGTTTTATGCCTCTGTTTTAGTTCATGAGGAAGTAGTGGTTGATTCATGATCTTTTTAAGTTGGACAAGCTTCACCCCGGGATTGCATGTCTAATGTGCAAACCCATAATACGAGAAGGAACTGGCATTGAGTGCGCCCGGCTCAAAAAAATAATATAACAAACAAACCCTCATTCACGCTTTGTTCATGAGAAATCAGAAAACTTTGGCAGTGATAAACAAAGGAGATTAAGAGGATGTGATCGTCCTCATTCGGGAGCCGTTCCTCGAAACTTGTCCATCTCAAGAAGTGATTGAGTTATCTGCTAGCATTCGTTGACGGAACATGCATATTCTAAAAAAAATTTATTACCTCTGTTTTTAAAACCAAGAGCTCTGGTACATGCTTTGTCTTTGTTTCCGACTACGGGTTTTCAACCTTGCCAACAAAAGCCACGGTTCAAGAGTCTCCACCTTCTTTTAAAGCACCAACTACTGAGAGCATGATTGTCATTCTGAGTGTAATGTGCATTGTCCCAAAGTAGCATTGTCTTTTGCATGATTGTGATATCGTTTATTCTGAAATTATTGTATCTAGTCATCACTTAAACCTTGGAGGTGCCCCTGCATTTATGTTTTGCTTCACTAAAGGGGGCAAGCGAGATATCACTTTATCATATTTGCACACCATGCTCATTACAAATCTATTTGATGTTTCAGTATCATATTGTAAAACTTTCAGTTCTTTCTGATTTTCTCATGAGGCAACTTAATTACTACAGATTCATTGTCTCATTAAGCTTTTGTCATGTGACTATGAAAAAGTCCTATATGGTTAATAGCATGTCACCACAGAAATTATTCTTGTTATCATTTACCTACTCGAGGACGAGCAGGAATTAAGCTTGGGCATGTTGATACGTCCAAAACGTATCTATAATTTCTGCTTGCTCCATGCCTCTTTTGGGTGATATTGCTATGATATTTATACACTTCCATACACTTTTGATCATATTTGGACTAACCTATTAACTCAGTGCACCCCAGTGCCAGTTTCTGTTTTCTGCTGTTTTTGTATTTCAGGTTTTCCCATTACGAAAATTGCCAGAAAAATTCCGAGAAAAATATATAAAAAATCAGCGTTCCGGAAGCTTCCATGCGGCCAAAGTAGGGCCGGAGGGGGTCCACGGGGGCTCCAGGCGGCCTGCCCAGGCGGCCCCCCCCTAGGCCGCGCCGTGGGGCGCCTGGGCCCCCCTGACCTCCTCTGGCGACCCCCTTTGGCATATATTTACATCGCGTCGCAGAAACCCTGATTCCGGACCCCTTTTCTCCAGACGCGATTCCGATCTCTGCCGCCATCGCCATCAAGCTTCGAGGGACCAGAATTCCTGCGCCGGCACCCTGCTGGGACGGGGAAGTGCCCCCGGATTCATCTCCATCGACGTTGCTTCCTCCCTCCATGATGAGGGAGTAGTTCCTCCTCGGGGCTGAGGTTCTTACCAGTAGCTATGTGGTCAATTCTCTCTCCCATTATGTGATCTTCGTTGTGATCATAGGCTATGTTAATCTAGGGTGATCCCATGATATTTCCCCTTCCTCTATGTATTGGATTGATGTACTCACTTGTCTTTATCTAGTATAATCTCCGAGACCAAGGTGACAGCGGTCTATTGGACATGGATTAGAAGAATATTTTCATGAGTGATTTCCTCTCTTGTGCGTTGATTGAGATTGAGAGTCTCTTGGTGCTTGTCTTTGACTATCCTTTAGATATGTTGTGGTGATTGTGGGACTCTCTTTGGATGGCCGCGGTGACATTGGGAAATCCTTAGATTGAGAACTACGAACTTTGAGGTGTGCTTTTGTAGCCCTACATAATTCTCGTCCTCTCTTGACCACGAAGGAATGACCTCCGGGTGCGTCTCCATTGCATGTTTTATGGGAAATATCATGTGATTCGATTATGTTAATGTTGTTGGGAGTTGCCACTAGTGAAAGTATGAACCCCAGGCCTTGTTTCCACCATTGCAATACCATTTGTGCTCACGTTTACCACTTGTTTGCTTGCTGCACTTTTTATTATAGATTTATATTACTTTGCTTTGCCACTCCTATCATCCATATTTTACCATCTCTTCGCCGAACTAGTGCATCTATACAACTCCTAGTTGTATTAGGTGTGTTGGGGACACAAGAGACTTTTTGTATCTTAGTTGCAGGGTTGCTTGAGAGAGACCATCTTCAACCTCTACTTCCCTGAGTTTGATAAACCTTAGGTCATCCACTCGAGGGAAATTGCTGCTGTCCTACAAACCTCTGCGCTTGGAGGCCCAACATAGTCTACAAGAGTAGAAGCGTGTGTGGACATCAGCTGTCCAGTGATCCACTCCTGGATTACTTTGGTACCTCCCTGCTAGACTTATAGCAAGGCACACATCAGGTCTGGTACATAGCATTGCATACATGATAGATCCTATGGCTGAGGCATAGGGAATGACTTTCATTTTCTCTCTATCTTCTGCAGTGGTCGGGCATTGAGTCTTACTCAACTTCATACCTTGTAACAAAGGCAAGAACCCTTTCTTCGACTGGTCCATTTTGAACTTCTTCAAAACTTTATCAAGGTATGTGCTTTGTGAAAGTCCAACTAAGCGTCTTGATCTATCTCTATAGATCTTGAAATATAATAAGCAGCTTCACCGAGGTCTTTCATTGAAAAACTCTTATTCAAGTATCCTTTTATGCTATCCAGAAATTCTATATCATTTCCAATCAACAATATGTCATCCACATATAATATTAGAAATGCTACAGAGCTCCCACTCACTTTCTTATAAATACAGGCTTCTCCAAAAGTCTGTATAAAACCATATGCTTTGATCACCTCATCAAAGCGTATATTCCAACTCCGAGATGCTTGCACTAGTCCATAGATGGATCGCTGGAGCTTGCATACTTTGTTAGCACCTTTTGGATCGACAAAACCTTCTGGTTGCATCATATACAACTCTTCTTTGAGATATCCATTTAGGAATGCAGTTTTGACATCCATTTGCCATATTTCATAATCATAAAATGCGGCAATTGCTAACATGATTCGGATAGACTTAAGCATCGCTACAGGTGAGAAAGTCTCATCGTAGTCAACTCCTTGAACTTGTCGAAACCCTTTCGCAACAAGTCGAGCTTTGTAAACAGTAACATTACCGTCTGCGTCGGTTTTCCTCTTGAAGATCCATTTATTTTTGTTGGCTTGCCGATCATCGGGCAAGTCAACCAAAGTCCACACTTTGTTCTCATACATGGATCCCATCTCAGAATTCATGGCCTCAAGCCATTTTGCGGAATCTGGGCTCATCATCGCTTCCTCATAGTTCGTAGGTTCATCATGGTCTAGTAACATGACTTCCAGAACTGGGTTGCCGTACCACTCTGGTGCGAAACGTACTTTGGTTGATCTACGACGTTCAGCAGAAACTTGATCTGAAGTTTCATGATCATCATCATTAGCTTCCTCACTAATTGGTGTAGGAATCCTTGGAACAATTTTCTGTGATGTACTACTTTCCAATTCAGGAGAAGGTACAATTACCTCATCAAGTTCTACTTTCCTCCCACTCACTTCTTTCGAGAGAAACTCCTTCTCTAGAAAGGATCCATTCTTAGCAACGAATATCTTGCCTTCGGATCTGTGATAGAACGTGTACCCAACAGTCTCTTTTGGGTATCCTATGAAGACACATTTCTCCGACTTGGGTTCGAGCTTATCAGGTTGAAACATTTTCACATAAGCATCGCAGCCCCAAACTTTAAGAAATGACAACTTTCGTTTCTTGCCAAACCATGGTTCATAAGGTGTCGTCTCAATGGATTTAGATGGTGCCCTATTTAACGTGAATGCAGCTGTCTCTAAAGCATATCCCCAAAACGATAGTGGTAAATCGGTAAGAGACATCATAGATCGCACCATATCCAATAAAGTACGGTTACGATGTTCGGACACACCATTATGCTGTGGTGTTCCGGGTGGCGTGAGTTGTGAAACTATTCCACATTGTTTCAAATGAAGACCAAACTTGTAACTCAAATATTCTCCTCCACGATCAGATCGCAGAAACTTTATTTTCTTGTTACGATGATTCTCTACTTCACTCTGAAATTCTTTGAACTTTTCAAATGTTTCAGACTTGTGCTTCATTAAGTATATATACCCATATCTACTCAAATCATTAGTGAAGGTCAGAAAATAACGATACCCGCCGCGAGCTTCGACACTCATTGGTCCGCATACATCAGCATGTATGATTTCCAACAACTCTATTGCTCGCTCCACAGTTCCGGAGAACGGAGTTTTAGTCATCTTGCCCATGAGGCATGGTTCGCAAGCACCAAGTGATTCATAATCAAGTGATTCCAAAAGTCCATCACTATGGAGTTTCTTCATGCATTTTACACCAATATGACCTAAACGGCAGTGCCACAAATAAGTTGCACTATCATTATTAACCTTGCATCTTTTGGCTACAATATTATGAATATGTGTATCACTACAATCGAGATCCAACAAGAATAGACCACTCTTCAAAGGTGCATGACCATAAAAGATATTATTCATAAAAATAGAACAACCATTATTCTCTGATTTAAATGAATAACCGTCTCGCAACAAACAAGATCCAGATATAATGTTCATGCTCAACGCTGGCACCAAATAACAATTATTTAGGTCTAAAACTAATCCCGAAGGTAGATGTAGAGGTAGCGTGCCGATGGCGATCACATCGACTTTGGAACCATTTCCCACGCGCGTCGTCACCTCGTCCTTAGCCAATCTTCGTTTAATCTGTAGTCCCTGTTTCGAGTTACAAATATTAGCAACTGAACCGGTATCAAATACCTAGGTACTACTACGAGCATTAGTAAGGTACACATCAATAACATGTATATCACATATACCTTTGTTCACCTTGCCATCCTTCTTATCGGCCAAATACTTGGGGCAGTTCCGCTTCCAGTGTCTAGTCCCTTTGTAGTAGAAGCACTCAGTTTCAGGCTTGGCTCCAGACTTGGGTTTCTTCGCGGGAGTAGCAACTGTCTTGCTATTCTTCTTGAAGTTCCCCTTCTTTCCCTTGCCCTTTTTCTTGAAACTAGTGGTCTTGTTAACCATCAACACTTGATGCTCCTTTTTGATTTCTACCTCCGCAGCTTTGAGCATAGCGAAGAGCTCGGGAATTGTCTTCTGCATCCCTTGCATATTATAGTTCATCACGAAGCCTTTATAGCTTGGTGGCAGTGATTGAAGAACTCTATCAATAACACTATCCTCATCAACTTTGCAACCAAGTTGAGTCATATGATTGTAGTACCCAGACATTCTGAGCAAGTGTTCACTGATAGGACTATTCTCCTCCATCTTGCAGCTGTAGAACTTATTGGAAATCTCATATTTCTCAATCCGGGCATTTTCTTGAAATATTAACTTCAACTCCTGGAACATCTCATATGGTCCATGACGTTCAAAACGTCGTTGAAGTCCCGGTTCTAAGCCGTAAAGCATGGCACACTAAACTATCGTGTAGTCATTAGACCGCGTCTGCCAGACGTTCAAAGCGTCTACATTAGCGGGAGGGGGCTTGTCACCTAGTGGTGCTTCAAGGACATAATTCTTCTGTGCAGCAATGAGGATAATCCTCAAGTCACGGACCCAATCTGTGTAATTGCTACCATCATCTTTCAACTTAGCTTTCTCTATGAATGCATTAAAATTCAAAGGAACGGTAGCACGGGCCATTGATCTACAACAACATAGATATGCAAAAACTATCAGGACTAAGTTCATGATAAATTAAAGTTCAATTTGATCATATTACTTAAGAACTCCCACTTAGATTGACATCCCTCCGGTCATCTAAATGATCACGTGATCCAAATCAACTAAACAATGTCCGATCATCACGTGAGATGGAGTAGTTTCAATGGTGAACATCTTATGTTGATCATATCTACTATATGATTCACGCTCGACTTTTCGGTCTCCGGTGTTCCGAGGCCATATCTGCATATGCTAGGCTCGTCAAGTTTAACCTGAGTATTCTGCATGTGCAAAACTGGCTTACACCCATTGTATTTGAATGTAGAGCTTATCACACCCGATCATCACGTGGTGTCTCGGCACGACGAACTTTCGCAACGGTGCATACTCAGGGAGAACACTTATACCTTGAAATTTAGTAAGGGATCATCTTATAATGCTACCGTCGTTCTAAGCAAAATAAGAAGCATAATAAGATAAACATCACATGCAATCAAAATATGTGACATGATATGGCCATCATCATCTTGTGCTTTTGATCTCCATCTCCAAAGCACCTTCATGATCACCTTCGTCACTGGCGCGACACCTTGATCTCCATCGTAGTATCGTTGTCGTCTCGCCAACTATTGCTCCTACGACTATCGCTACCGCTTAGTGATAAAGTAAAGCAATTACATGGCGATTGCATTTCATACAATAAAGCGACAACCATATGGCTCCTGCCAGTTGCCGATAACTTTACAAAACATGATCATCTCATACAAAACCGTATATCTCATCATGTCTTGACCATATCACATCACAACATGCCCTGCAAAAACAAGTTAGACGTCCTCTACTTTATTGTTGCAAGTTTTACGTGGCTGCTACGGGCTTAGCAAGAACCGTTCTTACCTACGCATACAAAAACCACAACGATGTTTCGTCAAGTATGTGCTGTTTTAACCTTCACAAGGACCGGGCGTAGCCACACTTGATTCAGCTAAAGTGAGAGAGACAGACACCCGCCAGTCACCTTTAAGCAACGAGTGCTCATAACGGTGAAACCAGTCTCGCGTAAGCGTACGCGTAATGTCGGCCCGGGCCGCTTCATCTCACAATACTGCCGAAGCAAAGTATGCCATGCTGGTAAGCAGTATGACTAGTATCGCCCACAACTCATTGTGTTCTACTCGTGCATATCATCTACGCATAAATCTGGCTCTGATACCACTGTTGGGGAACGTAGTATTTTAAAAATTTCCTACGATCACGCAAGATCTATCTATCATATGCATATCAACAAGAGGGAGAGTGTGTCTACGTACCCTCGTAGACCAGGAGCGGAAGCGTCAAGTGACGCAGTTGATGTAGTCGAACTTCTTCGCGATCCAATCGATCAAGCACCAAACATACGGCACCTCCGCGCTCAGCACACGTTCAGCTTGATGACGTCCCACGAGCTCTTGATCCAGTTGAGCTTCACGGGAGAGTTTCGTCAGCACGACGGCGTGGTGACGGATATGATGAAGTTACAGGCGCAGGGCTTCGCCTAAGTACTACGACAGTATGACCGATGTGTGTTTCTGTGGAGGGGGCACCGCACACGGCTAAAACAATTCAACTTGTGTGTCTTTGGGTGCCCCCCTGCCCCCGTATATAAAGGGGCAAGGGGGGAGGCCGGTCGGCCCCTATTGGCGCGCCAAGGAGGAGCAATCCTACTAGGAATAGGATTGCAATCCTATTCCTAGTAGGAACTACCAAAAGGGAGAAGGGGGAAAGGAAGGAGAAGGAAAGGGGCGCCGGCCCCTCCTCCTTCCTTGTACAATTCAGACCAAGGGGTGGGGGGAGCGCGGCCCAGCCCTGGCCCTCCTTCCCTCTTTCTTCTACGGCCCATAAAGGCCCATAGCTTCCCCAGGGGGTTCCGGTAACCCCCCCCCGGTACTCCGGTTAATTCCGAAACTTCACGGAACACTTCCGGTGTCCGAATATAGTCGTCCAATATATCAATCTTTACGTCTCAGACATTCCGAGACTCCTCGTCATGTCCGTGATCTCATCCGGGACTCCGAACTACCTTCTATACATCAAAACTCATAAACTCATAATACTAATCGTCATCAAACGTTAAGCGTGCGGACCCTGCGGGTTCGAGAACTATGTAGACATGACCGAGACTCATCTCCGGTCAATAACCAATAGCGGAACCTGGATGCTCATGTTGGATCCTACATATTCTACGAAGATCTTTATCGGTCAAACCGCATAACAACATACGTTGTTCCTTTTGTCATCGGTATGTTACTTGCCCGAGATTCGATCGTCGGTATCTCTATACCTAGTTCAATCTCGTTACCGGCAAGTCTCTTTACTCGTTCCGTAATATATCATCTCGTGACTAACTCATTAGTTATTTGCTTGCAAGGCTTATTATGATGTGCATTACCGAGAGGGCCCAGAGATACCTCTCGGACACTCGGAGTGACAAATCCTAGTCTTGATCTATGCCAACACCACGAACACTTTCGGAGACACCTATAGAGTATCTTTATGATCACCCAGTTACGTTGTGACGTTTGATAGCACACAAGGTGTTCCTACGGTATTCGGGAGTTACATAATCTCATAGTCATAGGAACATGTATAAGTCATGAAGAAAGCAATAGCAGTAAAACTAAACGATCATAGTGCTAAGCTAACGGATGGGTCTAGTCCATCACATCATTCTCCTAATGATGTGATCACGTTGATCAAATGATAACTCATGCCCTTGGCTAGGAAACATAGCCATCTCTGATCAATGAGCTAGTCTAGTAGAGGCATACTAGGGACATACTATTTGGTCTATGTATTCACACATGTACTAAGTTTCCGGTTAATACAATTCTAGCATGAATAAAAGACATTTATCATGATATAAGGAAATACAAATAACATCTTTATTATTGCCTCTAGGGCATATTTCCTTCAAGTTGTGCTCGGTAGTGGCGCGGTGTGCTGGCGGTGAACCTTATTGTATGGTTTGGTGGAGGCGGATGGTGGGGGAGAGGGAGTCCTGACCAGCAGTGGATGAGGACGAGGAAGGGGAGGGAGGGGATTTGTGCTCTGCGGTGGAGGCGGAAGAGGGTTGAAAGTTGAGCTCGGCGGTGGAGGAGGTGAAGTCGTGACCGGCGATGGGAGAGGAAGGGGGGAGGAAGGCGGTTTGGCGATTTGCGGGCGATGGCTGGTCGTGCGGCGGGGGTTAGGGATTTTGTGTGTCAAATAATTAACAAGCCCTTCATCTGGGTTTTCTTCGAAAAAGAGGTTATCCCCCGGCCTCTGCATAAAAAATATGCATGCGGCCATCTTATTAAAAAGAAAATAGTCCAACAAAGTTATCAGGTTTCGAATTACAAAAGGGCTCCCAAAGAGCTAACCGTAAGAAAACGGAATAGCTACAACCGGCGGAATGAAGAAAGATAGGAAACTAAACACATATCCTATTACATGACCGCAATCCAAACCGGTTGAAGATAGCACGTGCTACCGTCTCCCAACGGATAGACCCAGTAACCATGCACTCTCGGGCATCCGTCGGAGTGAGTAGCGACCACATACAGAGCAGTGTAGTGGCCCGAAAAATAATCTGCAAGAAATGAATATGTGTTGTTATGTTAAAAACCAAATTGCCCCTGCAATTCCATATAGCCTATAATAAAGCACATACTCCTACACAAATAAGTTTCGCGGTTTCTGATTGTACTCCATCCAGCCACGTCCCGAATAACGTGTGAATGGTAATCGGAGAAGTAATGTTGAACGCTATGTGCACAGATCGCCATAATTTTTTTTGCCATTGAGCAATCGAGATAGAGGTGTTTGACAGACTCATCATGATCGCAGAAACTACATCTTCGCGATCATGTCAAGTTACGCTTAGCCAAATTATCCTTAATTAGAATGACTTGCTTGTGAACAAACCACATAAACACTTTAATCTTTAAGGGCACTTTGACTTTCCAAATATGCAAAGATCGAGGGATAATGCCAGAATTAATAATATCCACATACATGGATTTTACCGAAAACACTCCATTCTGAGTAAGTTTTCAGCGCAACTGGTCTGGCTGTTGAGAGAGGTGAACATCCATCAATCTTCTCACAATATGGAGCCAAGCTTCCCAACGGTTTCCCGCAAAAGTCCTCCTGAATTGAATATTGAGGGGAATGGACTGTAGTACTGTTTCAACGTAAGCATCGCTACGCTGAACAATATTATAGAGAGAAGGATATTGGATAGCTAGAGGCGTCTCCCCTAACCACGTATCCTCCCAGAATCTCGTGGAAGTACCATTATCAATAATGAATTTTGCCCTATGGAAGAATGATGACTTAACTCTCATCAGTCCTTTCCAAAACGGTGAGTTGGTCGGTCTGACCGTCACCTGAGACAAGGTTTTAGAATGAAGGTACTTATTACGCAGATGGATGAATGCGTATGTATAATTTTCGGGAACATGGCTTGGCAATAGCGTCATTTCACATTGTGTTATTTTTGCCTTGGCGCGGCCGCTCGGCTGGAGCGAAAACTGTGCCGTTCGCGCGCACGCTTTTTGGCGCCGAGCCATCTTTAGAACATTCTAGAGCATATATCGCAAGTTTTTATTTTTTAGAGTAATTAGTATGAAATATATTTGAATGTACATTATTATTAGGAAATAATTACTAGAATGAGCAAGACATATGTGCTAACTTTTTGTTCTACCCACGGGGAAACAATGGAATCACCAACTCCAATAAACTTATAGTGCATTGCCTACATGAAGGTAGTAAGGACACGAATGAGAAGAGGATCGAGACACGAGATGAACAAATGAAGGAGGCCACTTTGGTTTATATAATGACAAAACTGTCAGGGCTATGGGATTCAAGGCATCACCTCCTCTGACGCGGTGGAAGGCTGGACGCTGATTCTGGCAGTTTTGCGCTCCCCGTATGTCATTCTCGAGCTATGGGTGAGACTTAGGCAGTGGATGATTGAAGGGGCGGAGCGACTCGCAACAATAAGGGTGACATTCTCGAGCTATGGGTGAGACTTAGCCTGAACAAAGCGACCAGGCTTTTTGGCCCGCATGTGGTTCCCTCTGGATCAGACCGTTTGGTCCTACCCGCGGCTCCTATTTAATGCGACGATCGACAATTGTCGACCAAACATACAACCCCCGTTGGTCACTACGTGTATTTGGCCCGGCCAAAATAGCGCACATTCCCTATTTTTTTTCTTTTGCTTTTTTGTTTCAGTTTCATTTTTATTTTATTTTTCATTTATTTTTCTTTTCCTTTTTCCATGTTTGTTTTTCTTTCCTTTTTTTCATTATTCATTTCTTTTTCTTTTTCATTGGGCGAACATCTTTTTCAACTTGAGAACAATTTTCGAATTTTGTGAATCGTTTTTTATTTCCCAAACATTTTCAATTCTTGACATTTTTCCAATTCAGGGGAATTTTATGAAATCCCGAACATTTTTCAAATCTGTGACCATTTTATGAATTGATTGACATTTTTCAAAAAAAA
>LR738713.1:25839016-25871408 GCA_902687465.1 Secale cereale
AAAAAAAAAGGAAGAATGAAAAACCAATACAGGAGCGCCCAACCCTTACATGGGACGGCCTGAAGTGCACGAGGGCACCGGGGAGCGCAATTGGTGGCTATTGGTTGACGGGTGCCCCTATTTGGGCGCCCGAACTCACGGAAGCGCGCACACCGAGCCCCACCCCCGACCCCCCTCGCACCCTATTTGGCCGGGCCATGCGCGGGGTGTGATGCTCCCTTTTTTTCTTTTTATGTTTACCTTTCCTTTTTATATTTTATTTTTATACTATGTTAAAATAATTCAGGATTACAAAAGGGTTCAAAAATATTAAAACATTGTGAACGATGAATTGTCAAAAACAGTTCTTGATTTAAAAAATATTGTAGGTTTTACAAGAATGAACATTTTTATTTTAATGATCTTTTATGTGCATTTTGTATAATTATTACGATTTTTGTATTTAATAAAGAAATTTTAAAATATATGACATTTTTTGAACTTGCTGAACAAAATTTGCATTCAAGAAAAAGAGTAACATAATGGAAGAACAAATTTGAATTTTATGAAAAGATTTTGAAACAATGAACAAAAATCAAATTTTATGAACATTTGTTTAGTTCTATAAACAAAATTTTAAAAATTAATGAACATTTTTAAATCGGATAAATATAATATTGAATTTGATGAACATTTTATGAATTGTTGAACATTTTTTTACACTCATGAACGTTTTGTTGAATCAATGAACAAAAAAATGTTTGCAAAGTAGGAAAGAAAATCGTGACAAAATGAGGAAGTAAAGAAGAAAAATGAGAAAAGAAAGGGAAAAGCTAGTGGTCAACCGACCGATCTTTTATCCCACATCCGCCACGTTCTACTCTGACTCTTGACAAACGTATGGATCTCATTTCATTTCTCTCCTTCATCTCGTTTTTTGGATCTCATTTCACTATGCGCGCTCCGATACTCATGTTCTTGCAACTGGACACTTGTTTCGAAAAGGCATACTGTAACAAACGGCCTGTTGCAGATCGACTATGAGGGAGGGCGACAAGGACGACACAACCTTGTTGCAGGAATGAAGAGTCTAGAGATGTTGGGTCCTATTTGCAATGGAGGTTTTGCAACAAATGTCATGTTACAGAAAAGTAGAGGAGAAGAAATTTTGCAACCGGACTCTTGTTGGAAATTAGAGAAGATAAGTTTTTGCAACAAATGTTCTGTTGCAGGAAAATAGAGAAGAGAAGTTTTTGCAACAGAGATCTTGTTGCAGAAAATTAGAGAAGAAGAATTTTTTGTAACACGCCACTTGTTATAGAAATTTAGAGAAGAGGTCCCGCAACAATAGCATTGTTGCACGAAATCTGAAAAGAAGAATGGATGGCTTGCTTCGTACAATCGGACGGCTCGCGGGGCGGCGGATCTTTTAAACGAAACAGAAAGAAAAACGAAAGGAAAATAAAGAAAATGGACGCCCCATACGAACGCCCAGTGCGCGAGGGGGGTTTGTGCCAGCTCGTTCGCAACAACCTTCCCGGAATATCATATTTCACGCGCACTGCGTCAAACTGCCGGCTCTTCGCACGGGCGAGCGACCGAGCAGCAACGTTGCTCGTAAAGAAAAAAAAATCTTTTATTAAAGTTGTTTATAAATTAAAAATATGTTTGGAATTTTCATGAAATATTCTGGTTTTACAGAAAATATTGCGAATGCTTTTGTTAAAAAAACACAACTTTTTTTAAAAAAATCAGGCTTTTAAAGAACGTTCCCATATTCGAAAATTGCTCGCAAATTGCCAAAAATGTGTATCTTTTCATTTTTTACAGAGTTTCTAAAAATGTTCCAGTTTCATAAATTGCCCACAAGTTGGAAAAAAAATCGTGTTTTCAAATTATATCCAGGAGTTTCAAAGTATGTTCGCGTCTACGAATTTCGTTCTGGAATGTGGAAAATGATCCCGTTTCAAGAAATATTCATGATTTTCCAAAAAAGGGTTCCTGTTTTTCGAAATGTTATAGTCTTTAAAAAATTTGTTTACAAATTTGGAAAGTGTTTGAGTTTTGTACAACATTCCATTTTTTAATTGTTTTTAAATTCCTAAAATAATTCGGACCCGCGCAGCCTGTTGGTTGTTTATTGTTGACGCTGCCATATACTCTTATACAACTGCTAGTTCAACTTGTAGTAGGAAGTCATCTATAACACTTGATCCATGTGATAGCGATTTTTTTGGCACCACAGTGCGCGTTCGATGTCGGTCTCGATCTTTATGAGCCAGCCTAGTCATTGAGTCGCCTATGCAAAACGACAGCTCTTTGCCGTAGAGAGTAGCCTATAGGAGGTCTTGACCTATGCGCCGTACAGGATCCCCGTCGACTGACCTACACGCATAATAGGGTTTCCCGTCCCAGCCCGCTAACACAATTAGCCGATTTAGGTCATCTTATTAGGCCCAACAGAACATCGTCCAGTTTGGTGTTTGACCGAGTCTTCTCGGTCGTACCAGGAAAAGGTCCAAGCCCACGCCACAACCACTCTAGGCTAGGGTTTGGTGTTTAGAAGTTTTATTCAAAGTTTAGTACAACTCATTTTAATAGCTATCCGACTTGAAAATATGATTATTCAAAGATTTCTAAAGTCTTTTTTATTTTTTGCGGGGAAAAGATTTCTTAAGTCTAAGGGTGTGTTTGGTTTGAGAACGAAATGGAATGGAATGTCATGGTTCCATTCCACTGGAATGGGTCGGTCCCGTTTTGATGTTTGGTTGGTGATATTTGATGGAATGGAATGGTTATGTTTCAATGTTTGGTTTGAGGGATAGAGTGGAATGGGATTACTCTATGCCTTTCATATGCATATATTTATACAATATGAACTAGTATAAAATCTTTGTATTACTAGAAACATATTATTGAATTTTTTAGTAGCATTTACATCGAATTGTACATTGGATTGAGAATACAAACAAGGGTAAATAATGATCAAATTGAGAGTACAAACCCTAAGATAAGAATAGAATCGCACACTAAAACGTCTCATAAATCGTCTCTAAGTTAATTAAAATTAAATGCTAATTTTTTTAAAGGCTAATCTATAATACCTAAATAGTTAATCCCCACTATCATATTTCTCTTGACATGAAGCCTATTCACCTCACCATCCATGTCCCACCACATGCCTCACATGTCACCTTTAATTTTCCTGCAACATGGCGAGCCACATCATCCACTTACATCTTTTTAAAAAGAAAAATACAGTCCTCCGACTCTGCATGGCGTTGTAAGCCCCTGTAAACTGCCTTCTGCAGTTACTCGCCCATCAATTGATTTCTGGTGCTTGCTTCATCTTCTGCACAAAGTCTCCTGCCTCTTTATGTTCTCCGCACATCCTTATTTCAAGGGAGTCCAATGGATTTATGTCCCCCTTCATATTCTCCCGAAGCATCGTTTTAGAGCTTGATGGGATGTGATCGTCGGCGACCCTAGCACTAGAACTCGAACCTCATCGCCCTCTTCGCCTCCAAGGAGTTCCCCGAGGCGCCGTCGCCCGCATCATGCCCTGATCCGCCTCCTCAAGGATCTCTTCTCAGAACCCACCCCGTTCATCCTCATATACACCTCCTTCGTGTCCTGATTTCCCAAACTCGCTGGCCTTGGGCTTACTTTAATTTGATTGCATTTTGATGTATGGATTTTGTTACATCTTCGTCTCTGTATTTTGCAGGCCCGGGCGCATGATAGAGCTGATTATTGAATGTTCTGCCATGGCGGCGGATGCAGTCATGCTGATGTATGCCTGCGATGGGCCGAGGACACTGGAACGGCTTAGCTCCTTCTGGCTTTCCCAAGCTCCGGTGATCCAGTTGATGCTGCCTAACAACCTTCCACGTTCAAGTTGGTGATGCTGGATAGATTGAATTTGTAACCATTGACGATTTTGCTTGTGTCTTGAACAACTGATCGGGTGAAGGCGCTGATGGAGAGATGGTCATGGTTGCGATGTTGGCTGTAAGTTGGACACGAGGACGAACAGATGCCTCCAGATCTCCTGACAAATGTGTCATGAAAAAGTCCCGAATAATTCAACAGTGCCGAGGACTTCGCCTATGAGCAGGTATCTACCATATTAATCCACCCAATTAACCTCACCGTGTCATTTGGTTTCACTTCCTGCATATGGTCAGTTTCTGTTCATACAAGTGAGTCCCCTTCTACTGTACCCACCTCTCAACATTACGTTGACATCTTGGGATTTAGCCAGCGACAATCCTCCTCTACGATTTTGCTACTTCACCCCGAGGTAATCATACAACTAAAACAACCACACTTATTTTGGATTAGAGGGAGTACCTTCTATAGTGTCTTCTGTAATTATTTTCATTGGATGTTTGTATTATTTGCATATCCAACAATGCATATTTATTCGTTGGTCTTCTGGGATGAGGTCCAATTTTGTTAATTATTTGTTTTCCTATATCAAAACATCTAAGCGTAGATGCTTACGGTACATGGATGGCTGGACTTGCATGATTAAAATTGACTAGAATAAAAGGAATCTTCGGACAGTGAAAAACTCAAGACCTCAGTTAGCTGCTCACTTGCATTTTTCTTTAAAAATTGCTCACTGCTAAGAGCATCTCCAACAGCCGCGCTACGCGCCGCGCCCAAAAAACGCATTTGCCGCGCGCGCTTCGGTTGGTTTGCCGCGCCGCGCAGCGCTGGCTCCAGCAGCAGCGCTATAATGCAGCGCGCGCACGCCGCTCCAGCGGTGCCCAAAAATGCAGCGCGCGCAGCAAGCACAAACCAGATATACAATTCAACAAATAGAAGAAAAACGATCAAACAAACAAAATAAATCAACAATAAATAGTTATTACAACTCAAACAAATAGTTTATCGTTCAGTTCAACAAATAATGCAATAAACACAACCAATAGTTCATGAACAATACAATACATAAAACACAACAAATAATACAATGAACACAACAAATAATGCAATGAAATCATGCTCTTTGTCGTCCATGCCATGCCCACCACTCTTCAATCAGATCCTTCTGAAGATCATTGTGCGTTGCGGGACGCCGAATGGCATGATAGGAGGCAACAAAACGGGCTACCCTTTCAGCCCTCCGTCGCACTCGCACGAGATGTCCCAAGAGCTCATACTGTGAGTAGTCTAAATCTTGGCCACGCTCATTCTCGATGATCATGTTGTGCATGATCACACAAGCGTGCATGATGTACCAAAGTATTTTTTGATCCCAAAATCTAGCCGGTCCTCTCACAATAGCAAATTGGGCTTGCAAAATCCCAAATGATCTCTCCACATCTTTTCTAGCAGCCGCCTGAGCATTGTGGAAATCAAGATTTCTCTTACCTTCTGGCTTTTTCAATGGCTTCACGAAGGTTTGCCACTTTGGATAGATGCCATCCGCTAGATAATAGCCATAGTTGTACGTATGGCCATTTGCTACAAACTGCACCGGTGGCAACTCACCATTCGCAATCTTATTCATCAGTGGTGACCGGTTGACAACATTGATGTCATTCAAAGATCCAGGCATTCCAAAGAATGCATGCCAAATCCAAGTCTCCTGATCGGCCACCGCTTCAAGGATTATAGTGGAACCCTTTTTTTGGCCGTGGAATTGCCCATGCCATGCCTTTGGACAATTCTTCCAACTCCAATGCATGCAATATATTGAGCCAAGCATGCCAGGAAAGCCGCGAGATTTGTTCATCGCCAATAGCCTTGCGGCGTCTTCAGCAGTGGGAGATCTCAAATACTCCTCGCCAAACACTTGCACAATTCCCACTGCAAAGCGCTTGCCACACATGATGGCTTGGCTCTCACCCATAGCCAAGTGATCATCAACTAGATCGGCCGGGATACCGTATGCCAACATACGGAAAGCGGCTGTCACCTTCAGAAAGGTGCTATGTCCGAGCTCTCCAGCAGCATTCCTCCTTTGCTGGAAAAACCGGTCATGAATCCCTAGTTTCTCTGCAATGCGCTTGAACAAGTCTGTGCTCATCCTAAACCGGCGACGAAAATACGACTCCGGGTATGTGGGATTCTCCACGAAATAGTTCTTCATCAATCTGTTATGGGCATCAATCCTATCTCTCCAAATTTTTTCCCGACCCATAACCGAACCACCGTGCTTCGGTTTTTTATTGATATGCATAGCTATGATCATTGCAAGATCCTCCTCCTCTTCCATATCAAATTCATCTTTGGAAGAATCATGCGACGAACTCATCTACAATGTTCAATACTATACTATCAAAACTACAATTCAAAATATGCACCAAATTCAGTTTGGAGCAATACATACCTTGTAGGTGTTTTGTCGAACACCTTGCGGGCGCGGCGCAGCAGCGAGCCCTCGGGCGCTGTTCCTCGGACGTCGAAGGCGCGCGAGGTCCGGTCGGACTAGGAGGGGGTGGGGCGGAAGCGCAGCGGCGCGGGGAGGCCGGCGAAGCGCCTGAACGGTCGCCGGCGGGCGCGGGCGGCGGCCGGCAGCGGAGACAGACCGGGAAGCGCGAGTCGCCGGCGGGCGCGGGCGGTGAAGGCGGCGCCGGGATAGGCCGGGGAAGCGCTGAGGTCGCCGGGGGCGCGAGCGGCGGCGGCGGCGCGGCCGGATGGGGGCAGCAGCGCGGTCGCGAGAGAGAGAGGAGGGAGAGAGGAGCGAGCGAGCGCGGGAGAGTCGCGCGCGCGCGAGCCGGCGCAGCAAATAACAGGCGCGGGATTGCGTTTCGGCCAGCGCGCTGCATTGCAAATGGCGCGCACACCGTTTTTGCGCGCCCGCTGGAGCTGCCCGCCGCGTTGCGCGCGCGCTAAAACTGCATTTTTTAGGGCGTGGCGCTAGTATAGCGCGGCTGTTGGAGATGCTCTAAGCTAAAGAATAAATTTTGGCAGAAACTCATTTGCCTCTTATGATATAACCGTATCTCCATATTTTCTTTCCAGTGGTTACGACTTGGCTTCATTAACGTTAACATTTTCATACAGTTGAATAAATGCCTCTTTTAAAGTCCATGTGAACCGACCAAGTGTACTATAATTGTTTCAATGGTTTCACAAGCTAACCTGAATAGGTTGTACAAAACCTTTGTGAGTCTCTACCAAACAATTATTCTTTCAACATAAATATCAAATTTTCACTTAAAACGTAGAAGACAAAAAGTTCCGCAGCAACGCGCAGGACATCATCTAGTTATAAGAAAAAGCTTGTGACGTTCTATAAACGTCTTTTTTTGCATGGTAATACGTGTCTCATTTATATTGAATAAAGATCAAGTTACAAGGCACGTAAGCACCAATCATACAAGACTGAAAAGATAGGAAAATCCTATGCAAAATACCAGCGTCTGTACCTCTCCTTCGACACCACCGAAGCGGCCACCAAAGAGTAAAAAGACAAATCACTTCTTCACCCAAGCTCGACGCGGCTCCATCGCTGATCAACAGCTTTACGGACCTCCAACGTAGTTTGCCAAAAGCAAAACCATAGCCGTTGAAAGAATCAGACCGGGGCAACATGTCCGCGGACACGCCATCAAACTTCAGAACTGACACCCCTGCATGATGACGACGTCGGAGGAGGAAACCAGAACTGTCAGCCTTCAACTACAGACCCGGCACAAGATTCTCCATCTTCCAGCTGTCACTTGCGTAGACAACCGCCTGCGCGTACTCCTGAACAACAAAATATCCCTGCTCCATCATGACGTCGGAGACAACGCCACAACAACGGGGACAGAGCAGAAGGAGAGACACACCTGATGGAGTCGTTGCCGCCGCCTCGCCAACACCATCCATGAACCCTAACGCTGCCGATCTGAAGGATCGGCAGAGACACGATGCCATCAACTCTGAGACGCCGCCGTGAAGGGCACCATCGGTGTGCGAGTGGAGCTGAGGCAGATTTATTCGTCCGGGCGTCGCTTCCACCACTCCAACGACGCACAACTACCTACAGATCCAAAACCTAACTACAGAATGGAGGAACGGGGTCCCCCACCCTCCTACAGCGGCGGCAGCGGCTGGAGGGAGAGGGGGCTAGCGCCCCGGCCGGTGGAAGGAGCTCGCCTCCCTAGTCGCCTGGCTGTTGGCTAGTGTCCATGGGCGTAGAGACGAATAAAATAGCGTCCCAGAGAAAAGTGACTATACGTGGTGTTTTTGTTGTAGTGGTTGTGTGGGTGTTGCTTGCTGAAGGACTGTTGGCGGTGGTGGTGCGGCTAGTTGGGGTCGACGGTGGTTTGTGTTGTTGCAGCCCTGATTCCTATGTGTTCGTCTTCGGTGGTGTTCTCTGGTTTCGTCCATGTTGTTGTGCATGTTCAAGGATGTCCCTTGGTGGCCATTGTGGTGCGGCGAGCCTAGTGCTCTTAGTGTCATTCCGGTTCAACTTTGCTCTTTGATGACGCAAGTGTTTCGGATTCTCGTGCGAAGCTCCCAACCAAGGTTCATGTTGTCACTCGTTGGTTGTGGTTGCATATGATGTTTTGTCGTGAGGTTCGGTTTGCACGCCAGTGCGGTGCGTTAGGTTGCTTGCTTAGTCTTGGTATTGTGATCCCTCCACGACACCCACATATACTTGTGCCTCCCGTGGTGTTAGTCCTTTGGTTTGCTAACTAGGTCGAGCCTTGTCTTGGGCATCCTTTTTCCTCATCTTTTGTAAGTTTGTTACTTGTATGGTTTCGGCTTGGTTTTCCTAATAAACAGGGTCAATTTGTTTAGGTTTTCTATCTAGTTTCCCTTATAAACTGGATCAGCAAAAGCTTAAGATGTGATTCTTAGCTTCGACAACTTTTGAGCAATATTTTCAGGTGGGGAGGGCCCCCTCCCTTCCCCTCCCGGTGACCGTTCAAAAAAAAAATCAAGCACAAGCAAAAGGCTTTTACCACACATCCATCAGATTTACATATACATGAACAACAAATAGGCAGGCGCGGGGTGGTTCAAGAAGAGTATATCTGCTCTCTTTCATCCTCGGGGTCTCTTCACTGTAGTATTCTACCCCATTAGTGTGTTAGAGAGGTCCTTGAAATGGTGTACTGTGGCGGTGGCGACGAGTTGTTATAGGGTTCAGTGGAGTGGAGGGGAGGGGGTCTTGACCGGCAATTGGGGTGGGGTAGCTAGTTGAAAGATCGTGGATGTCGCCTAGAGGGGGGGGGGGTGAATAGGCGCTTTAAAATAATTACAGTTTAGGCTTGAACTAATGCGGAATAAACCTAGCGGTTAATTTGTCAAGCACAAAACCTACAACAACTAGGCTACCAACAACTTATGCTAAGCAAGATAAACAACTAGGTGATAGCAAGATATATGACATGAAACAAAATGGCTATCACAAAGTATAGTGCATAAGTAAAGGGCTCGGGTAAGAGATAACCGAGGAACACGGAGACGACGATGTATCCCGAAGTTCACACCCTTGCGGATGCTAATCTCCGTTTGGAGCGGTGTGGAGGCACAATGCTCCCCAAGAAGCCACTAGGGCCATCGTAATCTCCTCACGCCCTCGCACAATGCAAGATGTCGTGATTCCACTAAGGGACCCTTGAGGGCGGTCACCGAACCCGTACAAATGGCAACCCTTGGGGGCGGTTACCGAACCCGTACAAATTGCTCGAGGCGATCTCCACAACCTAATTGGAGACCTCGACGCTTTCCTGGAGCTTTACACCACAATGATTGAGCTCCGAACACCAAGGTTGGGGCTATCTCCCCAACGACACCACGAAGCTACACCATAATGGAATATGGCTCCGAGGTGACCACAACCTTCTAGGGCGCCCAAGCAGCCAAGAGGAACAAGCTCAAGGGTACCAAGCACCCAAGAGTAATAAGCTTCTCAACTTCACTTCGACGTATCACCGTGGAGAACTCAAACCGATGCAAGAAATGCAATGGCAAGGGCACACGGAGTGCCCAAGTCCTTCTCTCCCAAATCCCACCAAAGCAACTAATGCTAGGGAAGAAAATGAGAGGAAGAACAGAGAAGAGAACACGAAGAACTCCAAGAACTAGATCCAAAGGGTTCCCCTCACAAAGAGGAGAAAGTGATTGGTGGAAGTGTGGATCTAGATCTCCTCTCTCTTTTCCCCCCAAAACTAGCAAGAATCCATGGATGGATTGAGAGATAGCAAGCTCGAAGAAGGTCAACAATGGGGGAAGAACACGAGCTCAAAGGATAAAATCCATTGGGGAAGAAGACCCCCCCTTTATAGGAAGGGAGAGAATCCAACCGTTATCCCCTCTCATAGCCCGCGCGGCGCGGTACTACCACACCCAACTTGCGGTACTACCGCAAGGCCATGCGGTACTACCGCAAGGCGGTGCGGTACTATGGCTCGCGCGGAAGTGACCAGACGAGGGCCTGTTGCATAGGGCAACGGGCGGTAGAACCGCCGGAGCGGTACTACCGCGCGCCCTTACGGTACTACCGTAAGGCAGGCATCAACTAGTACTGGAAATGCGCGGAAGTAATAAATCACATCCGCGCCTACTTCCGCTGAGATTGGAGCTGACGAAAGTCCGGCACGGTGGTACCGGACAGGAGTCGCGGTACTACCGCATGAGGGCGGATGTAAAAAATTACATCCGCGCCTACTACCGCATGCATTTGCGTCAGGGCTGGGGGCAGAGGTACTACCGCTCACTAGGAGCGGTACTACCGCTTAGCACCTGTGGTACTACCGCTCCCTTGAGCGGTACTACCACACACCACTAAGGCTTTAGCACTTGGACGCCTTCATATCGCGGCTAAAGACACAGAAGGATGCAATAAAACCAAAACTGCCATAACTTCTGCAAATGAGCTCCGAATTGAGCAAACTCAAGCTTGTTGGATAGGGGAAGACGAGAAGCATCAAAACAACGACTGGTTATGCTGGTAGGGGTAGGGAGGTATGCCTAAGATATGGAGGAATGAACACTCCATCGGAGAAGAACCGACATAACCTCCAACATCGAAAACATCATAGAAAATGCATGTGAACTCCGTTTTCGATGAACTTGAGCTTGTCATCAAGATGACCATAAGATCTAAGACTCACAAAGAGAACCGGCAAAAATCCCACCATCGGAAACATCATAGTAGATGTATGTGAACTCTGTTTTCGATGAACTTGAGATTGTCATCAAGATGACCATAAGCTCTAAGACTCACAAAGAGAACCGGCAAAAATCCCAACATCGAAAACATCATAGTAGATATATGTGAACTCTGTTTTCGATGAACCCGAGCTTGTCATGAAAATGACCATAAGCTCCAAATCTCACAAGGAGAAGAACCAAACAAGAACCAAGAAAGATGATGCAAGCATGCAATGGTTTGAGCTCTCTACGAACGATACGATCAAGCTACTCATTGAGAGCCCCCCTTGATAGTACGGCAATCGATCCTATAACATGGTCTCCCAACTACCACCATGAGACCGGTAAAATAGAAAACCTATCAAGGGCAAACATTTGCCTTGCACAAAGTCCACTTAAGCTAGATGTAGATGATCTTGACTTCCTCAAGTTGGACCACATTTCTTGATTGCGTTGGCTCGGTGAATACTAGTAGATTGCTACCCCATACTCCACTATGGGTGAGCCACTCTTCGGCATATCTTCACAAGTCCATTGTCACCACAATGGACGGCAAGCTTCAAGCACTTGATCTCCTCGAGATGCATCACTTGAACTTGCACACCTCAACCTAACCCCACAAAGAACTCTCACAAAGACCATGGGTTAGTACACAAAGCATAATTGACAATGCTTACCATACCATGGGATCGCTTGATCCCTCTCGATACATCTTCTATGCTTTGTGTGTTGATCAACTTGATTCATTGTTTGACTTAGTCATGATCAACCTTGAATCTTTCCAACTCTCTTCATTTGGATGATGTCTTGAAGGTAAACATGAATGATAACACACTCTTCTTCTTCAAGACATGCTTGTAATAAGCTCAACACTCACAAGACCAATCTTTGTATAATTACTTAATAGCACATTGGTCATCACAAACTCTCCTTGAAACCAACACATGGACTCCAAGAAAAGCCTATGGACAAACCCTTCAAATATAACTCAAGACAACCATTAGTCCATAGAGATTGTCATCAATTACCAAACCAAACATGGGGGCACCGCATGTTCTTTCACTAGTGACCGGCGGTGGAGGCGAAAGAGCAAGGGGAGTCATGCTCGGTAGTGGCGCGGTGTGCTGGTGGTGAACCTTATTCTATGGTTTGGTGGAGGCGAATGGTGGGGGAGAGGGGGTCCTGACCAGCAGTGGAAGAAGACGAGGAAGGGGACGGAGGGGATTCGTGCTCTGCGGTGGAGGTGGAAGAGGGTTGAAAGTTGAGCTCGGTGGTGGAGGAGGTGAAGTCGTGGCTGGCGATGGGAGAGGAAGGGGGAGGGGAGTAAGGCGGTTTGGCGATTTGCGGGCGATGGCTGGTCGTGCGGTAGGAGTTAGGGATTTTGTGCGTCAAATAATTAACAAGCCCTTCATCTGGGTTTTCTTTGAAAAGGAGGTTATCCCCCGGCCTCTGCAACAAAAAGATGCATGTGGCCATCTTATTAAAAAGAAAATAGTCCAACAAAGTTATCAGGTCTCGAATTACAAAAGGGCTCCCAAAGAGCTAACAATAAGAAAACGGAATAGCCACAACCGGCGGAATGAAGAAAGATAGGAAACTAAACACCTATCCAATTACATGACCGCAATTCAAGCCGGTTGAAGATAGCCCGTGCTACCGTCTCCCAACGGATAGACCCAGTAACCATACACTCCCTGGCATCCGTTGGAGTGAGTAGCGACCACATACGGAGCAGTGTAGTGGCCCAAAAAATAATCTGCAAGAAATGAATCTGTGTTGTTTTGTTAAAAACCAAATCGCTCCTGCAATTCCATGTAGCCCATAATAAAGCACATACTCCTACATGAATAAGTTTTGCGGTTTCTGATTGTACTCCATTCAGCCACGTCCCGAATAACGTGTGAACGGTAATCGGAGAAGTAATGTTAAACGCTATGTGCACAGATCGCCATAATTTGTTTGCCATTGGGCAATCGAGAAAGAGGTGTTTGATAGACTCGTCATGATCGCAGAAACTACATCTTCGCGATCCTGTCGAGTTACGCTTAGCCAAATTGTCCTTAGTTAGAATGACTTGATTGTGAACAAACCACATAAACACTTTAATATTTAAGGGCACTTTGACTTTCCAAATGTGCAAAGATCGAGGGATAATGCTAGAATTAATAATATCCACATACATGGATTTTACCGAAAACACTCCATTCTGAGTAAGTTTCCAGCGCAATTGGTCTGGCTGTTGAGAGAGGTGAACATCCATCAATCTTCTCACAAGATGGAGCCAAGCTTCCCAACGGTTTCTCGCTAAAGTCCTCCTGAATTGAATATTGAGGGGAATGGAATGTAGTACTATTGCAACATAAGCATCTCCCCTAACCACGTATCCTCCCAGAATCTCATGGAAGTACCATTACCAATAATGAATTTTGCCCTATGGAAGAATGCTGACTTAACTCTCATCAGTCCTTTCCAAAACGGTGAGTTGGTCGGTCTGACCGTCACCTCAGACAAGGTTTTAGAATGAAGGTACTTATTACGCAGATGGATGAATGCGTATGTATGATTTTCAGGAACATGGCTTGGCAATAGCGTCAATTCACATTGTGTTATTTTTGCCTTGGCGCGACCGCTCGGTTGGAGCGAAAACTGTACCGTTCGCGCGCACGCTTTTTGGCGCCGAGCCATCTTTAGAACATTCTAGAGCATATATCGCTAGTTTATTATTTTTTAGAGTAATTAGTATGAAATATGTTTGAATGTACATTATTATTAGGAAATAATTACTAGAATGAGCAAGACATATGTGCTAACTTTTTGTTCTAACCACGGGGAAACAATGGAATCACCAACTCCAATAAACTTATAGTGCATTGCCTACATGAAGGAAGTAAGGACACGAATGAGAAGAGGATCGAGACACGAGATGAACAAATGAAGGAGGCCACTTTGGTTTAAATAATGACAAAACTGTCAGGGCTATGGGATTCAAGGCATCACCTCCTTTGACGCGGTGGACGGCTGGACGCTGAAGATGCTGGATGGAGCGACTGTTTGCAGGGCGGTGTGCCGGCGGAATACGCGATGGAACTTCGGGGTGAGGGATAGACCGGCCTGGATGCGGCTTCCTGACAGCGAGGACGACGTCCGGCGGAGCACAACTTCATGACGGAGAGGACGACGGACACCGACAGGGCTCCAACTACCGAGCTTGTCGATGGAGGAAAACGGGAGTCGGCTGCGGGCGGAGCTATTGGGGGAGGGTAACGCTTGAGGCTTAGGCTGCCACCACTCGGGGTGCAGGAATGGGCGGCGCACCGGGTAGTGTCGCCGGTGCAGATTGGAATCAGGAGTATCTTCTTTTCTTTTTTGAGGGGAATTGGAATCGAGAGGTTGGATAAATGAGGAGGTGAGGAGATGGCGTGCGGCATGGAAAAATACCCAGCGACATACATGGAGATAAAAGTTTGAGAGACGCGGTAAGGAATATAAATTATTAAGACCAACTTGAAAATAGTCTGGGACATTAAATTGTTTTTTAGGTCCGTGAACGTCAATTATGGTTAAGCAAGATAGTTCGGGAGTGCTAATTAACCAGATATATGGATTGTGTTAAAAAAACAATGGACAATATTTTTTGAGGTGTTCCGTTTATTAGCTCAATATCTATTATTGATTATTTTGCAAACATAGCAAACCTTTTTTGGAAAAAAAACTTCTGATTTATTCATCGTCTACCAAGGCAGTACAAAGAACACCACAAGTAAAAATTATATTCAGATCTAGATCTGTAGACTACCTAACGACAACTACAAGCAATGGAGCGAGCTGATGGCGCGTTGTCGGACCAGCGCACCAGAACAACAACAACAACCACCCATAAAGAGAAACATAGAACGGAAAGATGTAATATGAAGACAAACGAATATAGACGAACGAAGACCGATCCAAGTGAATTCATAAAACACAAACGCTGACTGAATCCCATGAGATTCGCCGGAGACACACCTCTACACGTCCTCCGATGATACTAGACGCACCGGTAGAACGGGGGTAGGCGGGTAGAACACAAACCCTAAACATACGCAAAAAATATCTAGAAAATAGAGCAAGTCCTCATGTCGGCAAGCGTCGAGATCCACCTCGCCTCCATAGCTCCAAGGTCACATAGGACGGAGCCAATCTACGGCAGCACCGACGGGAAGCGTGAAATCTCATATGGTCCTCGGCGCAAGACGCACAAGCCGAAGGGTAACTTTATTGGGTAATATACGTATCAAAGTAACATCCAGAAAGTTTAAAATGTATAAAGGCAGTGGATGATTGAAGAGGCGGAGTGCGACTCGCAACAATAAGGGTGACATTCTCGAGCTATGGGCGAGACTTAGGCTGAACAAAGCGACCGGGCTTTTTGGCCCGCATGTGGCTCCCTCTGGATAAGACCGTTTGGTCCTACTCGCGGTTCCTATTTAATGCGACGATCGAGAATTGTCGACCAAGCATACAACCCCCTTGGTCACTACGTGTATTTGGCCAGACCAAAATAGCGCACGTTCCCTATTTTTTCTTTTGCTTTTTGGTTTTTGTTTCATTTTTATTTTATTTTTCATTGCTTTTTCTTTTCCTTTTTCCATGTTTATTTTTCTTTCCTTTTTTTCATTATTCATTTCTTTTTCTTTTTCATTAGGCGAACATCTCTTTCAACTTGAGAACAATTTTCGAATTTTGTGAATCTTTTTTGATTTCCCAAACATTTACAATTACATGAACATTTTTCAATTCTTGACATTTTTCCAATTCAGGAGCATTTTATGAAATCCCGAACATTTTTCAAATCTGTGACCATTTTATGAATTGATTGACATTTTTCAAATAAAAGAAACATAAAATAAAAAAAGAAATAAGGAAGAATGAAAATAAAATATAGGAGCGTCCAGCCCTTACATGGGACGGCCTGAAGTGCACGAGGGCACCGGGGAGCGCAATTGGTGGATATTGGTTGATGGGTGCCCCTATTTGGGCGCCCGAACTCATGGAAGCACGCACACCGAGCCCCACCCCCGACCCCCCTCACACACTATTTGGCCGGGCCATGCGCGAGGTGGGATGCTCCCTTTTATTGTTTTCATGTTTACCTTTCCTTTTTTATATATTTATTATTCTATGTTAAATAATTCAGGATTACAAAAGGGTTCTAAAATATTTTAAAAAATTGAATTGTGAATTGTCAAAAACAGTTCTTGATTTAAAAAATATTTCAGATTTTACAAGAATGAACATTTTTTATTTTAATGATCTTTTTATGTGTATTTTTTATAATTATTAAGATTTTTGTATTTAATAAAGAAATTTAAAACAGATGACATTTTTTGACCTTGCTGAACAAAATTTGCATTCAAGAAAAAGAGTAACATAACGGAAGAACAAATTTTAATTTTATGAAAAGTTTTTGAAACAATGAACAAAAATGAAATTTTATGAACATTTGTTTAGTTCTATGAACAAATTTTGAAAATTTAATGAATTTTTTTAAATCGGATAAATATAATATTGAATTTCATGAACATTTTATGGATTGTTGAACATTATTTTACACCCATAAACGTTTTGTCGAATCAATGAAAAAAGATGTTTGCAAAGTAGGAAAGAGAATTGTGAAAAAATGAGGAAGTAAGGAAGGAAAATGAGAAAAGAAAAGGTAAAAGGAAAGAAAAGAAAAAAAATAAAAATAAAATAAAAAACGAAACAGAAAGAAAAACGAAAGAAAATAAGGAAAATGGACGGCCCATACGAATGCCCAGTGCGCGAGGGGGGTTTGCGCCAGCTCGTTCGCAACAACCTTCCCGGCATATCCTATTTGACGCGCAATGCGTCAAACTGCCGGCGCTTTGCGCGGGCACGCACAAGCAAAATGCTTTTACCACATATCCATCAGATTTACATATACATGAACAACAAATAGGCAGGTGCAGGGTGGTTCAAGAAGAGTACATCTGCTCTCTTTCATCCTCGGGGTCTCTTCGCTGTAGTCTTCTTCCCCATCAGTGTGTCAGAGAGGTCCTTGAAACAGCGTAGTGTGGCGGTGGCGACGAGTTGTTATAGGGTTCGGTGGAGTGGAGGGGAGGGGGTCTTGACCGGCAATTGGGGTGGGGTAGCTAGTGACCGGCGGTGGAGGTGAAAGAGCAAGGGGAGTCATGCTCGGTAGTGGCGCGGTGTGCTGGCGGTGAACCTTATTCTATGGTTTGGTGGAGGCTGATGGTGGGGGAGAGGGGGTCCTGACCAGCAGTGGAAGAGGACGAGGAAGGGGAGGGAGGGGATTCATGCTCTGCGGTGGAGGTGGAAGAGGGTTGAAAGTTGAGCTCGGCGGTGGAGGAGGTGAAGTCGTGGCCGGCGATGGGAGAGGAAGGGGGAGGGGAGGAAGGTGGTTTGTGAATTTTCGGGCGATGGCTGGTCGTGCGGCGGGGGTAAGGAATTTTGTGTGTCAAATAATTAACAAGCCCTTCATCTGGGTTTTCTTCGGAAATGAGGTTATCCCCCAGCCTCTGCATTAAAAAGATGCATGCAGCCATCTTATTAAAAATAAAATAGTCCAACAAAATTATCAGGTCTCGAATTACAAATGGGCTCCCAAAGAGCTAACCGTAAGAAAACGGAATAGCCACAACCGGCGGAATGAAGAAAGATAGGAAACTAAACACCTATCCTATTACATGACCACAATGCAAACCGGTTGAAGATAGCCCGTTCTACCGTCTCCCAACGGATAGACCCGGTAACCATACACTCCATGGCATCCGTCGGAGTGAGTAGCGATGTGACACCCCGAGACCGATGCGCCAGGTGTCAGCCAGTTATTCGTGGCCGTTGCCATGTCATCCGCTTGCGTCTTTCTCTTTGCTTTGTCATCGTGTGCATTGCATCAGCATGTTTTCAAACTTGCATCCGTCCGAGTTCCGTCGTCCTCTCCGTTGTCCGTTCTGAGCCAAGACACACTCGCACGCGCCCGCACCACCTTCGAAACCTCCTTTTATGAGTGGCCGAAAAACGTTCTCGTAATGGGGTGAAACTTGGCGTGTGGTTTTATTATAGCATAGGTAGACCGCCTGTCAAATTTCGTCGCGTTCGGAGTTCGTTTGATAGCCCAACGGTTAACCGTGTTAACCGCCGGAGCCCCTTCTCTTTTGGCCCAGCACCCCTCTCCAATAGCCCACTAGCCCATGCCAAACACCTCCAATGTCTCGGTCGTTGGATCGTGATCGCGTGGCCGAAAACCGCACCTCATTTGGACACTCCTAGCTCCCTCTACCTATATATTTGCCTCCCCCTCCTCAAATCACGGGTGAACCCTAGCCTCCTTCTTCCTCGCGCCGCCGGACATGTCTAGCCTCCACGTCGCTCCGGCCAATCCACTGTTGCCATGTCATCGCGCCGCCACCCGCGTCCAACCACGACTCGCCACCTGTCCCCACCGGCCTTCTCTCTCCTCCCCGCCGCCGCGGCCCGCGGAGCCCATCGCGGGCCCGCGCGGGCCCGAACTGCCGCCGTCGCGCCAGGCGTGTGACGAGCCGTCCCGCCGCCCGATCCCGAGCGGTTCCCGCAGGGGCCCCGTTGCCAGGACGCCTTCCCCGCCGCCTAGCACCGGCAGCGCCACCTCCAGCCCTCGCCGCCGCCGGCCTCGTCCTTGCCCGATCCGGTCGGGATCAGCCGGATCCGGGACCCCGCGACCCGATCCAGGCCTCACCAGCCTCGTTGTCCTCCCTGCTTCGCCCACCGTCGCCGTGGCGCCGCCGCCGCCACCCTGCCTCCCGTGTGTGCCCGCACGAGAGGGACGACAGCGCCGCCAGCCCCGCTCGAGTCGCGCGTGGGCCACACTTGCCGCGGCCCAACTTCGGCCCAGGGCACCGCCAAGGCCCAGCCTCGCCGGCCTTCTCCACCACGCCCTCCTGCGGGCCGCCTCCTCGACCGGCCCGTTTAGCCGATGGTGAGCGCCCGTCCGTTTTTTTTCTTTTCCCCTGCCTGCGATTTCACTAAGTCCCTGAGATTTGTAAATATGTATGCATCTTTGTGTGCTTGTAACTTTTTGCATGTGTGTCCAATTTGAGCATATGATATGTCCACATGTTTGTCTCGTGATGCTCTTCATATTGTTGTACTGTGGCATGCTTGTTTGAGTTCATCTTGATGCCCTAATCATCGTTGCAAAAGTGTTATATGTTTTAAACTGCTGAAAACTGTTGTTAAGTGTGCATGTTCGAGTGATGATATCTTTGTGCATGTTGGTCCAAATGGAGCGTATGATATGTCAAAATGTTCATTGTGAAGTGCTCTACATGATGGTTGCTGTAGCATTCATGTTAGGTGCCATATTGCCATGTTTATCTCTGTTGCAAAAGTGCATTTGGTTGTTAAGTGCTGAAACTTGTTATGAGATGATGTTTTGTCTTGTTCATAGCTATTGATGTGATTGTCTTTTATGCCACATGTCAATATGTTTTAGAAGCACAAACATGCCATCTTTGTTGTGGTGCAATCCACTTTTCAAGTTATGCCTTGTGGTGTTTGCAGCAAGCTTGTAAAGTAGACTACTCGCTGTTATTGTTTCCTGAGACTTGTTGAAAAACTGCTAAGTCTGAAACTGTTAAACCTGATGCCATGTTTGCTTGATGCCCCACTCAAATCCATGAATGTTTTAGTATGTCCAATGATCAGGTCTTGTTGTGCATGTTATGCTCTATCCATCCATACCCTTGTTTGCATATATGGCCTGTTGTAGCTTATTTATTTCTTGCTCTCAAGTTGCTACAAAATGTTTCTGTCAGCCTGTTATCATCAAGTTCAATTTTGCCATGTGATTTGCTAGTGATCTATGCATCATATGACCATGTTCTTGCCATGCGTAGCTTCATAAACATGTCTTCTTGCTGTTGGTACGATTCACTTGCCATGTTATGCTTTGAGTTGAGTTGCACAAGCTTGCAAACATGCCTACTTGTCGTTGTTACTGCCATGCTCTGTTTTTTTTCCACTAAGTCTGAGAAATCTGTAAACTTATTGAATCTTGCCATGCTAGTTTAATTGTGTTCCAGCAAGTTTTTGGGTGTGATCTGAGTTCATACTTGTTGAGAATCATGTCTATTTCACATCCATGCCTTTGGTAATCATGTTTGGGTTTTGTAGCATAAATATACCTTGCTCCAAAGTTGCTATGTTGCTGTTAACTTCAGCTTTGCATTGCATCTTGTTTTGCTCATATCTTCTAGGCCGTAGCTCCGAATTAAATAAACTTTATATGCAACTTGACTAGAATTTCGAGTAGATCATAATGGTGCATGTTAACTTGCTGTTTAACAAATTTAACTTAATGTTTGTTCAGATCTGGACCAATTTCGAAATGAGCATATGAGGACTTACCGGAATTGCTATATGTTGTTTCCGGCCTCATTTAACCTTGTTTGGTTGTGTTGTTCTTATGCGCATTGTCCCTTGCCATGTTTTGCATCATATAGACTTGTCTGGCATCATACTTGGTTGAGCATCTTGTCATGTTCTTGAGTGGTGTGTTTACCATGTTGTGTGCTTCTTCTCGCTAGTTCATTATCCGTTGCGATCATGAGGATTCGTTCGACTACACGTGGTTCGTCTTCGTGGTTTCTTCTTCGTCTTCTTCATGGACTCATTCTTCTTCCTTGCGGGATCTCAGGCAAGATGACCATCACCTTGGATACCTTTACTACCATTGCTATGCTAGTTGTCTCGTTGCTATCGCTATATGTCGCGCTACCTATCTATTTGTCAGCCTCTCCTTGTTGCCATGAAACCTCTAACCTTTGACACCTTCCCAGCAAACCGTTGTTTGGCTATGTTACCCGCTTGCTCAGCCCCTCTTATAGCGTTGCTAGTTGCAGGTGAAGATGAAGATTGCTCCATGTTGGGAGTTTGGCTTGTTGGAATATCACAATATCTATTAATATAATTAACACACATATATACTTGGCAATGGGTGGAAGGCTTGGCCTTTTGCTCGGTGTTTTGTTCCACTCATGCCGCCTTAAGAACCGATAAACCGGTGTTATGTTCCTTGATTTTGCGTCCCTAACGCGGTTGGGTATATGGGGACCCCTTGACAGTTCGACTTTGAATAAACTCCTCCAGCAAGGCCCAACATTGGTTTTAATTTGCAACATAATAGTAACTTAATTAATTAATTAATTTGCATAGGAGGTCGCGTCCCCGAGGATTCTTTTCTACATAACAAAGGGGCCAGTGTTGATGGTGTTGGCCCCAAACGGGCAGCCTGCGGGGCCGACTTGAGGCAACTCAAGATTCTGGTTCCCGTAGCTTGACCTATCCGGTCGTGGCCTGAGACGAGATACGCGCGGCTACTATCAGGGTGTCGGCACGCCGGGAGGTCTTGCTGGACTTGTTTTACCATTGTCGAAATGTCTTGTGCACCGGGATTCCGAGCCTGATCGGATTGTCCCTAAGATAAGGGGTAATATTATTATTATCTCTGCTGATCGTGAGAGCTTGTGATGGGCTAAGTTGGGACACCCCTGCAGGGTTATGATCTTTCGAAAGCCGGGCCCGCGGTTATGTGGCAGATCGGAATTTGTTAATGTACGGTTGTAGAAAACTTGACAGATGATCCGAAATAAAATACACGAACCGCGTGAGTAACCGTGACCGTCTCTTTTCACTTTGAGAAGAGAACACGGTGGGGTTATGTTTGACTCGTAGTTAATTCAGGGTCTTTAGCGATCACTACTAGTTTGCGACCGTTTGCGTAGATGCTCATCTTATTCTTGTACTCGTAAGTTAGCCACCATACTTTTGCTTAGCCGCTGCTGCAACCTCACCACTTAACCTCTCCATACCCATTAAGCTTTGCTAGTCTTGATACCCATGGTTATGGGATTGCTGAGTCCTCGTGGCTCACAGATACTACAACAACAGGTGCAGGTGCAGGTTTCCGATGTCTTGACGCGAGAGCGATGTTCTTGTATTGGAGTTCCTTCTTCTTCTTCTTCTTCAGGCTAGGGATAGGTTCCTGGTCGGCAGCCTGGGATAGCAGATGGATGTCGTTGTGCTTTTCATGTTTGCATCCGTAGCCGGATGCCTTGTATTGATGTTGTTGTATTCATGTGACTTGTATGATTTGTTGTATCCCCATGTATGTATGTAATGGTACGATGTAATGATATCCATCTTGCTAAGCGCCCGAAATGCGGTAGTGCCCCAATCACGAGCTTGTCACGTGATCGGGATATAATCGCATCTTGGGCCTGACAAGCGACCACATACGGAGCAGTGTACTGGCCCGAAAAATAACCTGCAAGAAATGAATATGTGTTGTTCTGTTAAAAACCAAATCGCTCCTACAATTTCATATAGCCCATAATAAAGCTGTGACGCCCGAAGACCGACGTCCCAGAGGATTCCAGAGATTCCAGATGTTCCGAGTTCTCCCGAGTGTTTCATTTGTGCTTGTGTTATTTATTTTTGCATTGCATCATGTCATCATGCCATCATGTCTTTAATTTTTTGCATCTCAACTTAAATAAATCGTGTGGATCTTCGATCCATTTAAATCGAGGGAAGTGTGACTTCTCTTTATAACATATCCTCCCAATATTTAGGGAGCTATATTAATAAATATTCCATTGTTTGGAATTAACCGCAACACACTTGCATTTATTCTCAAGACCTTTTTTTTTTTGCTTCAAGTTTCACCGCCAAACCGTCTCTCTATTTCTTTTCCCGTTTATCGAGGTTCCTCCAAAAACCTCAACACTTTTGGACACTTTTAAGTCATGCCCTAATTCAAACCATTTGAATTTAATTCAAATGAGTTCGAATTTATCTCTTGCATTCTTGCCTCTCCTATTTTTCGTGGACCGTGGACATTTTTGCGAGTTCAGGAAAAATAACCTCTTGCCCAAACTCTACTCCTAACCCCCTCTTTCTTTTCCTTTATTTTGTCTCTATTTTCTTTTTCTTCCTCTTTTCTCTCTTTTTTTAGGAGAGGCCCAGCCGCCAGCTATGTTTTGGCCCAGGCCTCCTGGCCCATCAGGTCCTTTTGGCCCAGGCCGCTGCGTCCTTCCCTCCCGGCCCAACTCCTCCCGTGGCCCAATCGCTCTCCAGCGCTCCCCAACCCTAGCCCGAATCCTCGCTCCTCCCTCTCATCCCCCTCGCGCCGCCAGCTTCTCCCCTCGATCCCTCACCCTCGTTCGCTCTCCCACCGACCGCCGCACCCCATCGTCCCTCACCCCGCACCGTTTCCCTCGATCCTCCTCGCCAGGCCGCCGCGCAGGCCCTTCTCCGCGCGCCTCCTTCCCCTCCGGTCTCCTCCGCGCCAAGGCCGCAGTGCACCACGCCCCTCCTTCTCCGACGACGCAGGGCGCCGCGCCGTCCTTCTTCCCTGCTCGACGCCCGCGCCTGGCGCGCCTCCCCCAGGGCCCTCCGTGCGCCTCTCCTCCTCGCCTCTGGCCCTCCTCCGCCGCTGCATCGTGGCCAAGCCACTGCTCCGTCAGCCGCGCGCCGTCCCTCTCCTCCACGCGACGGCCGCTGGCGTGCCTTGCTCCAGCCAAGCCGGGCAGGAGTTCCGCCGTCCCGCCGTCTACCAGGGCGCCGGCCGCCCGTCCTCAGCCTCGCGCGCCCAGGCCACCGCCTCGCCATGGCTCCCCGCGGGTCGAACAGGAGTTGCGCGCCCAGGCCCTTGCCTCCTCTTCCTCGCCTCCCGAGCCGGCCCTCAAGCCGTCGTCTTCACCGCGTCACCGGAGCCATGCTGCTGCTGCCGCTGCCGCTACTTTACCTTTCGGCCTGCTGTTACGTGCCAGGTCTTTGGGGCGTCAAGTTCGAGGATACACCAAGTTCAACTACATGACCGTCTCCGTTGTCCAAGTGTACGACTACGTGGATCCGCCAAGTACATCTACGGATACCCGAACGCCTACGAACCGTGTACGACTACCCTCGCCGAAGACCCATGAACGAAACGTCAAGTTCCACTACCGTCGCCGGAGACACCAAGTACCCTTCGTTTAACAAGAACGACAAGTTCGGAGACCTCAAGTACCACTACGAACCGTCAAGTACATCTACGAAACGAGAACGTCTACTTCCTCTACCGTCGCCCCGTGTACGACTACGAACGGAACGACTACTTCCACTACGTCCCTCGACGACTCGAACCGCTTCGAGAACGAGCGTTCCGAAGGTATAACCCCGAGACGATGACCCGTGAGATGCATGTGTTGTATGAGATGTTTCCCTTGTGTGCACCATGCCCGTTTCGTCCTTGTCATGCTCCTCGGTTGCCTCATCGCCGACCCGTGGGAACCCGGTGACGGGATCGCCCCACCTTTCATCTTGTCCGACTCGCTCACGCCACCTTTTCTTTTGCACCGGTCTCTCAACGAGTTACCGGAACCGAGATGTTGCGTTGCATCATTTTCGGATCGTTGCCGTGGCACCCTTTCCTTCCACCACGGTGACAAATACTCCTTATCATCTTCATGTCAACTTTTAATAAAAATTGCATAAAACTTGATCATGTCATCCGCATCATGTTAACAACATTTAAAATGTGTGAATTGTTGTTTGCTTAAAAATAGCTAAACATGCTCATGGGGATTTTTCTGGAATTGTTGTTTGTCTTTCCGGCCTCATTTAAAATGTCTAAATAGGTAGTTTGTTTTTGCTTCACCTCTTGCCATGTTAACAAACATTTAATCTTGTCTTGTAAATAAACGAGAGTCAACTAAATAAATAAAATGTGGTGTTTCGTCAATATGCAACTCGTTGCATATTGAGCTCCACTTAACTTGTAGTCTTGTTTGTGCACTTTGCCATGCCATGCATAATTAAACCGGACATGCATCATACTTGTTTGTGCATCGTATGCCATGTTTATGCTTGTGTGTTTACCGTGTTGTTTGCTTCTTTCCGGTTGCTTCTCTTGTTAGCTTCGGATTCGTTCCGGGGTTGTGAGGATTCGCTCGACTATGTTGCTCCGTCTACTTCTTGGACTTGTTCTTCTTCCTTGCGGAATCTCAGGCAAGATGATCATACCATTGGATACCTTTACTACCATTGCCATGCTTAGTGTCTCGATGCTATCGTTACATGTCGCGCTACCCATTTTTATGTCAGCCTCTCCTTGTTGCCATGAAACCTCTAACCTTTGACACCTTCCTAGCAAAACCACTGTTTGGCTATGTTACCCGCTTGCTCAGCCCCTCTTATAGCGTTGTTAGTTGCAGGTGAAGATGAAGATCGTTCCAGGAGGGAACTTGTTGTTGGAATATCACAATATCTATTATTATTTATAACACACCTATATATACTGGGCATGGGTGGAAGGCTTGGCCTTTTGCTCGGTGTTTTGTTCCACTCATGCCACCTTAGGCGCCGATAAACCGGCATTATGTTCCTTGATTTTGCGTTCCTTACACGATGGGTGGATGGGGACCCCTTGACAGTTCGATTTTGAATAAAACTCCTCCAGCAAGGCCCAACATTGGTTTTAATTTGCCTCATAATAACAACTTAATTAATTAATTAAATTTGCATAGGGGGTCGCACCCTCGGGTTCTTAATTCTACATAGCAGGGGGGGCCAGTGCTGATGGTGTTGGTCCCAAACGGGCAACCTGCGGGGCCACCACGGGGAAACTCGAGGTTTGGTTTTACTCGTAGCTTGTCCCATCCGGACGTGGCCTGAGACGAGATACGCGCGGCTACTATCAGGGTGTCGGCACGCCGGGAGGTCTTGCTTGACTTGTTTTACCATTGTCGAAATGTCTTGTGCACCGGGATGCCGACCCTGATCGGATTTCCCTAAGATAAGGGGTGATGATATTATATTTATCACTTCAGCTAATCGTGAGAGCTTGTGATGGGCTAAGTTGGGACACCCCTGCAGGGTTATAATCTTTCGAAAGCCGTGCCCGCGGTTATGTGGCAGATTGGAATTTGTTAATGTCCGGTTGTAGAGAACTTGACAGAGGATCCGAAGTAAAACACACAACTGTGTGAGTAACTGTGACTGTCTCTTTTCACTTTGAGAAGAGAACACGGTGGGGTTATGTTTGATTTGTATGTAGTTCAGGATCTTTAGCGATCACTACTAGTTTGCGACCGTTTGCGTAGATGCTCATCTTATTCTTGTACTCGTAAGCTAGCCACCATATTATGCTTAGCCGCTGCTGAAACCTCACCACTTTACCTCTTCCTACCCATAAAGCTTTGCTAGTCTTGATACCCATGGCTATGGGATTGCTGAGTCCTCGTTGTCGGGGGAAACTGTCCGCCACGAACACCTATGGGACCGGAGCCCCTTGTCTGTGCGGTAAGAGGGCGGAGGGAGCACGAAGAGCAGATCGTAGTGAACACGCGGGCAGTTTACCCAGGTTCGGGCCGCGGTGGACGCGTAAAACCCTACTCCTGCTTAGCTTGTATTGAGTTGGAGAGCTCGGGAGCTTGAAGAACTAGCTACACCGAGCGTATGAGCGATCTAGGTTCCGAACCCCCCCTACGTTGTGCATGGGCCTCCTTTTATAATGCAAGGGGTCACCGACAGGTGTCAACGTAAGAGAAGGGGTAAAAATGTAAAAGAGGTGGTAGTTGTAACAGTGCGGGAATAGTGGAGCTACAGTGCGTGAACAGTGGTCGCTACCTACTTTGACAGTGGGGGACAAGAGCATTTAATGCCCGTCGCCGTCGACCCCAAAAGCACCCGCCCTTGCGTCTCCGTTTGCCACGGCGATGGCTTCACCACCGTGGAGTGCCACCGTGTCCCCCAGGCTGCACAGCCATCCGCCACGCGTCCCTGGAAAGGCCCCAGGGCGACGCGTGGGCCGATGAACTGGAGCGCGGGCACACAGCGCAACTCTCCCGGCAAGCACCTTGCCGGGGCCTTGACCTTGCCGGGCCCGGGAGCTTGCCGGGCTCTGAAGCTTGTCGCTCCCCGGGCCCTTGCCGGGGCGCATATAGCGCCGAGGCATGTCTTCTGCAATGGAATCTTCTAGTCTTCCTGGCAAGCTCCTCTTGCCAGGGCCTTGCGTGAGTGAGGTAACCTTGAGCCTGGAACGGCCTTTCCGGCAAGCTCCACTTGCCGGGGTCTCGATCTTCTGTCTTGTATACTTTGTTTTTGAATGGTTTTACATGGAGCAGGAAAGTCTCCGGCGAGCACGTGGTCGACCCTGCCGCGGGAAGCTGCTACTGCCCGTGCACGAGTTGGGGTACTGAGGTACCCCTACCTTAGTACACCGACAGGAGCCCCCGGGCCTGGGCCACACACGGTGCCGAGCGCTGTTGGGCCAGGCCCAAAACAGTGCACGGACACACGCGGCCCACGGCGCGCCGAATCCACTTCCGCATCCGCCGCGTCCCCCCGTAATGGCACGCGTTGATTGCGGCGTCGTGGGATGGGACGTGCCCACGTTCTTTTAATGGAAAGAGCGAAACGCCCCCCCACTTCCCCATAAAAGCAGAGGAAGCAGGAGCGGTTCCCCTCCTACGCTTTCATTGCATCTTCTTCCATCTCCAGAGATCCCCTTTGCGCTCCGCCTCCACAGCTCATCCGCCGTCTTTTCGCATCTCCGGCGCCGCCGGGCTCTTCGTCCCCCTTCCTCCGCCGCCTCCGCCATGGCCCCGAAGACCGAGAAGGCGAAGGCGGAGAAGACCAAGAAGGAGAAATCGGAGCAAGCGGTGAGGCTTGCCTTGTATCGGAAGCGGAACCTCGTCTTCCCGCTGAGGCTCAGCGCGCGGGAGCTCTGGAACAAGTATTACTTGTTCTGGTCCAAGGGCACCAAGGCGCACCGCCGCACCCGAGCTTATCCGGCCGCCGCCAAGGACAACTACCCCGGCGGGTACTATTTCTTCGCAGCCTTCTTCCACTGCGGTCTTTGCCCTCCTTTTTCTGAGTTCTTCTGTGACATAATGCACACCTACGGCCTCCACCTTCTTGACTTCACCCCCAACGCCATCCTCACGATGGCGGTTTTCGCACACATGTGCGAAAACTATATAGGAATATACCCAAACGTAGCACTGTTTAGGCACTTCTTCACCCCTAGAGCAGAGGCCGGCGCCCCCCTCTCCGGAGGAATATCTTGGGTTTTCCGTCTGAACAAGAAGGAGTCCTACTTGCCGGGTGAGCTCCGCGGCAAGTGGGAGGAGTGGCGTGCGGACTGGTGTTGGATTGTTGAGGACCAGCCGCAATCTTTCACCGCGCCGCGCACAACGCCCATCGTGCGGGGCAGGGACTGGAGCGAGCTGGATTCGGACGACAACAAGCTCGACATCGCCCTCATCAGGATTCTTCGTCTCCGGGTAGCAAGGCTGTCTGTCGCAGAAGTAGGCACAGACTTCCTCCGCCGCCGCATCGCCCCTCTCCAAGACAGGAAAAGGCCGGTCTGGGAGTATGGCAACTCGGCGGATATCATGAGGCTGCGCCCCGGGCTCAACTTTAACTTCACGTCGCTGGAGCTGAAGGGGATGGTCCGGGAGCTATTTAAGCATGACCCGGCCCACCCGGAATGGTTCAGGGGTCCCCGGGGAGTGGTGCCTCTCTGCAACAGCACAGCCAGGGACAACCTCCGCGCCATGATGCCCGCGTGCGACTCGCACGGCGTCGACCGCACGCGGATTGCGCCCAAGCCAGACGTCATCTTGAATCTCTTCGACAACCTGGTTGAGGTGGCGAAGAACAAGAACGAGACCCGGGAGCTGACACGGGACACCACCGACCAGAAGATAGCGTACATAGCTTCTCGGGTTGAAGAGGCCGCTGTAGCTGCAGCGGCAGGGGAATTCGGCTTCACGCCCGAGGAGGCAGAGGCTGGGGATGTGTCCTGCCAAGCAGAGGAGGCGGAGATCCGCAGGCTACTGAAGCTTCCTCCCGACGAGATCGCCGGGGTCCCTTCCCTGAGGCACTCCGGGATCCAGGGAATCTTGACCGAGGCCGCGGCGAGCGGCAACGCCGCCGGAGGAAACAGAGGCGCCGCAGGGAGCGGAGGCGCCGGAGGGAAGGCAGCCACAGTGCAGGGCGCTGGGCCCAGCAAGCCTGCCGGGGAGGAGGAGGAGGAGGACGACGCCGAGGCCGCCGAGGACTCCGACGGGTCTCTGGGGCTCTACGCCGACGACCTCTCCTCGTCGTCGGAGACCTCTTCGCCCCGGGCAAGCCCTAGGCGTTCCCCGCTGAAGCGTCTCCGCAAGACGGCGACGGGGGTGAGGGCGTAGGCGCCCCGGCAACACCCAGCTCGCCGGGGAGCGCGAGCTTCTCGGGGGAGCCAAGCTGCGACGGGGGCGCCCGGCGCACCGGCCACGGCGGAAGCGGCCCGCACGCGGGCCACGGCAGAGGCGCCCCGCAAGACAGCGCCAAGCGGAGGAGGGACTTCGCAGAGCGGAGCGGCGGCTCCGCCCGCTCCCCGGGCCCCGGCTACCACAGGGGCTGGGTCTTCGCAGCCCCCAACCCCGGGGACCGCCAAGCGCCCGAGGGAATCTTCGCCTCCCGCTCCCCGCGCGGACGCGCCTCAGGTGGAGTTTGACTTCTCCGCCCTGAGCGACGACGACGACGAGGAGGAACAGGAGTAAGTATTCGAGTCCTTGCATCTTTTTTTAACATTGTCTTGATTCTTGTCGATGCTGATCTCGTTTCTTGTTTTGATTTCAGGACCTTGGCTCAGCGGGCGACGAAGAAGGCCAAGGTGCCCGTGGTCAAAGTCGCGGACGACTCGCCCGCCGCGGCGACTGGGGACGTGCCGGAGCCAAGCTTGCCGGACCCGAGCGCTGCTCCGAGGAGCAGCCCCCAGCGCAGCCCCCAGCGTAAGTTTGGGTTCTGTACTTCCGTTTGTGGGGTGTGCTTGAGTATTTGTCCTTGTGCTAATATCCTGATTATTTTTGTCTTGTTTTGATTGTCTTGTGCAGAGGTGGAGCCGCAAGCTCAGGAGCGTCCGGAGGTCGCTCCCGAGGAGCCGCGGGCCCCGCCGTCCCCGCCAAGGCCGAACTCCCCGGCAAGGGAGAGCGCTCCGCCAAGGGCGGGTACTCCGCCAAGGGCGAGTACCCCGCCAAGGGCGAGCAGCCCGGCGAGGGCGGCTACTCCGCCAAGGCAGAGCTCCCCGGCGAGGGAGCCCGCCGCCGCCGACGTCCGCCAAGGTGAGTTCCGTGACTTCGTCTTCTTGGACTCGTCTCTTTTTGGATATTTGCTTGAACTCTTTTGCTTTTTCTTCTTCTTCTAGATCCTCCTCCCCCCGAGCAGATGGAAACTGAAGTCATCATCATCGAGGAGGAGGGCGCGCAGGGTGGCGGCGGCGACGCCCCTGTCGCCGAGGACACGGCGGGAGCCGCCGAGCCGGCTGCGCAAGAGACCGCTCCGGCTGCGGACGCAGCGGCCGGGGAGGGGGACGGCGACCGCACTGCCGGCCCAGAGGCGGCAGGAGCATCAAGTGCTGCACCGGCCGCCGACCCCTCCGCCGGAAAGGAGCAGGCCGGCTACTACCTTGAAGCTCCCAACGGCATCTTTATCCAAGTGCCGTGGGGTTCTTCGTCGCGAGCCCCCGCGGAGGGCGAGGCCTTTGATGGGGAGGTCCTCGCCTCCGCGGGCTTGAAGATCGTCGAGGCGCCCGGCAGAAACGACGGGCCCGAGGAGGAGAAGTTGCTTCACCAGCTCCTGGCCCTTTACCGGGCCAGGCAGTCGAAGCTTGCTTCTCGGGAAGCCCTCGCCGCCAAGGCCGCTACTGAGTTGGAGAAGCGCGCGGCGGAGCTCAGCGCCGCCAACCAGGCTGCCCTCCGCGAGGTAGCGGAGGAGCGCGAGAGGCTCGCCGGGGAATACCAAGAATGGCTGCTGGAGAAGGCCGAGGCCGAAGAGCAGCAGCGGCTCGCCGGGGTGGAGCTGTCCCGGCGAGAAGGAGAGCTCGCCCAACGGAAGGTCAACCTCGACTCCCACGAGGAAGACCTTGCCGCTCGGGAGCAGGCCCTTGGTGGGGAGCTGAAGGAGGCGAAAGCCGCCGCGGCGACCGCGGAGACCGCCAAGGAGGAGCTTGCCGCCAAGGTCGCGTGGCTGGAGGAGTCGTTGAAGGCGAGCGTGGAGAGGGTCGCCGCGCTCAACACAGAGCGCGAGAAGGACGCCCACACCAACTCAGAACTCCAGGTGCGTCTTTCTGAGAAGGGCGACGAGCTGAAGGCCGCCAAGGACTCCATCGAGGATCTGGAGCTGAAGGTTTCCACGCTGAAGGACTCGCTCGACGCCGCCCAAGCCCGGGAAACCAAGCTGAAGGAAGAGCTCCGCAAGGAGCGGGGCTTGGTGGCGAGCGCCAACACTGCGGCCGAGAACTTCTGCCGCACCATCGAGGTGTGGACCGAGGACTTGGTATCTTCTGCGTCCAACATCGACCAGGAGCTGCTGGCGCTGAAAGTTGAGCATCTCATCTACTCTCCGGATCCGAACCTCCCCCACAGCGCCAAACTCAGCCTCTTCTTCAGAGGGATTGCGCCGGCCCTTGCAGGTCTTCGGAAGAAGATTCCCGTGCAGCTGGCCGAGGAGTCGCGTCTGCTCTGCACGGGGACCTTGGAGCGCGTGCTGACGAAGATTGTATACCGCAATCCTGGCATAAACCTCACCAACGTTCTCCGCAGCTTGCCGGCCGACGCAAACATGGAGGTGCTGAAGGAGCAGGTCGCCCACATCATCGCCAAGGTGAACAAGATCTCCAGGATTGAGGGCGACCGCGTAGATTAGGCCTCCTTTATCTTTATCTCTTTTTGTTGCTGCATAGGGTGTTATGAACTCATTAATCGATTCGGACAAGTTATCCTTTGTAAGATATTCATCTTATTTTGATCAATCAGTGCAATGTTATCTTCCTTGTCTTGGTCATCCACTTTGTATGCTTTTCACCCTACGCTCCCGGGGAGCTTGCCGGCGAGGGGCCTTTGCCGCGAGCGCTGAGTGCTGGACTCTGAGCAGCCTGCTGACCAAGGTCTCACCGGCAAGTAACCTCGCCGCGGCCAGTCGCGACGCACTTAGCTTGCTGAGCGAACTCGAAAACGAAGTAAGGGCGCGACACTTGTCGCAGCTCACTTAAATCGTTGAGCGTACTCGGAAACAAGACAAGGGTGCGGCTAGCTACGGGTAGGTTCCTCCGCGCACAGGTTTTCCATACAAAGTGTGATTGTTCAAGGAAGACAACTTAAAAATTTAAAATTTGAACCGATCAAATTCTAACAACTTAGCTTATGTATAATGCTTGCTTCTCGGTAAGGCTTCTCTTTCTTGAACAGCACTTGATTCCTCTTCCATCTCCTCC
>LR738713.1:25871442-26046086 GCA_902687465.1 Secale cereale
CCCCCCCCCCGGCAAACTTGTGCGCGAGGAACGTTCCTTCTGCTTAAGAGGCAAGGAAGAAGAAGAGGGGAACAAGTATATGGCCTTTCGGCGTGCTAATGCTTACCGGATGTGTATGTTGCACAAGATGCCAAATAACACATGCAAATAGCAAAAGAAAGCATGCAAAAGGCAAATAGTGCAAAACACAAAGCTTTACTGATGCACGGGATCTGCGCCCGGCTTTGTACAAAGGGTTACATGCAACAACGGCAAAGCTTGTACAAAATGTGGTTGCCGAAGCGGATCACGGCAACCGCGCCTTATGGGTGAAACTTGCGAAGATGCTCTATGTTCCAGGAGTTGCTCACCGGTAAGCCTTCTTCGGTCTCGAGTCGGACAGCGCCGGGCCTCGTGACTTGTCTCACCCGATAAGGGCCTTCCCACTTCGGCGTCAACTTGTTGGAATTCTTGGCGGACTGAACACGCCGAAGAACAAGGTCGCCTTCCTCGAGGCTCCTGGCCTTGACCTTGCGGCTATGGTAGCGACGCAAGGCTTGCTGGTATCGAGCAGCTCGTACAGCAGCCTGGAGACGTTCCTCCTCGAGGAGCAATGCATCATCTTGCCGCAGTTGCTCTTGCTCGAGCTCATCATAAGCGAGCACTCGAGGAGATCCGTATACGAGTTCCGTGGGGAGAACTGCCTCTGCTCCATAGACTAGAGCAAAGGGTGTCTGTCCGGTGGCTCGACTTGGTGTCGTTCTGATTGACCAAAGAGCCGCCGGTAGCTCCTCTATCCAATTTCTTCCGCACTTGCGCAGCCTGTCAAAGGTCCTTGTCTTGAGCCCGCGCAGCACTTCAGCATTAGCCCTCTCCGCTTGACCGTTGCTCCTCGGGTGAGCAACAGAAGCGAAACAGACCTTGGCGCCAAGGTCTTGGACTTACTGCATGAAGGTGCGACTAGTAAATTGTGTACCGTTGTCGGTGATGATCCTGTTAGGGATTCCGAAACGACAAACAATTGACCTGAAGAACCTGACTGCTGACTGTGCTGTCACCTTTCTCACTGGTTCCACTTCTGGCCACTTTGTGAACTTGTCGATCGCAACGTACAAGTACTCAAAGCCCCCGACGGCTCGGGGGAAGGGGCCGAGGATATCGAGCCCCCAGACCGAGAAGGGCCAGGATAAAGGGATCGTTTGGAGAGCTTGAGCTGGCTGATGAATTTGTTTTGCATGGTACTAGCACGCTTCACACTTGGTTACTAGTGCAGTTGCATCTTGGAGGGCTTCTTGCCAAAAGAACCCTTGCCGGAAAGCTTTCCCGGCAAGCGCCCTTGCGCCAATGTGGTGGCCGCATATGCCTCCGTGTATTTCCGCCAACAGCTTCTGTCCATCTTCCCTGGAGATGCACTTCAACCTGACACCATTGAGCCTTCTTCTGTACAGCTCGTTATCCACGAACTGGTACATACTTGACTGCCTGGTTATCTTCTCTATTTCTTCTGGGTCGTCGGGAAGTTCTCCAGTTTGCAAAAAACGGACGATCTGCTGCGCCCATGCCGGAGCTTGAGGCTCAACGGCAAGGACTAAAGGCTCGAGGGCCGCTGCGGGAACCTCAGCTTCTACGGCAAGAACTTCTGGCTCTGCCGGAGCTGATGGTCCCCTGGCAAGCTCGCCGGGGCGAGGCTTGTCGGGAACGCTTGCTTCAACTGTACAGACCCGAGGATCTGCAGGAGCAAATTGTTCCTCAGCGTTCTGGTTGTTGATCTTGGGAACCTTGGCGGCGGTTTCAGGAAGGTCCGCCGGCAAGTAGTCGCCGGAGACCAACTTTCTTTTCTTGGACTGCCCAATTGATGGTGTAACGGTTGGTTGAGTCAGCTTGAGCAAGAAGGTCCCTGGTTCCACAGGTAACTTCATCGAGGCACACTTTGAAAGGCCATCTGCTATTTCATTCAAAGCTCTCGGGACGTGCTCCATCTGCAGACCTTCAAAGTGCTCCTCAAGCTTCCTCACTTCATCTACATAAGCTTCCATCAAAGGGCTTTGATAACTCTTGTTAACTTGCCGGACCACCAACTGAGAATCTCCCCGCACAATCAGCTTCCTGATCCCAAGTTCGGCCGCAATCCTGAGGCCGGCAAGCAAGCCTTCATATTCAGCAGTGTTGTTTGTCGCTTGCTCTCTTGGGAAGTGCATCTGGATAACATACTTGAGGTGCTCCCCGGTGGGTGCGATGAGTACCACGCCAGCACCGGCGCCTTGCAGCGAGAAGGCACCGTCGAAATACATTACCCATTCACTTGTCGCTTCTTGCACGGGTGCACTTGTTTCTTGGACTTCCTCATCGGGTGTTGGGGTCCACTCAGCTATGAATTCTGCCAAAGCTCGGCTCTGTATGGTTGAAGTACTTTCAAACTTGAGTCCAAAGCTCGACAGCTCCAGTGCCCACTCAACGATCCTGCCTGTTGCTTCTGGGTTGTGCAATATCCTCTTCAGCGGAAAGCGAGTGACCACTGTTATCTCATGCGCCTGGAAGTAATGGCGCAGCTTTCTCGAAGCCATGAGGAGGCCGAAAAGCAACTTTTGCACACCAGAGTATCTTGATCTAGCCCCCTGGAGAAGGGAACTTACAAAATAAACTGGGCGCTGCACCATCTTCTTCCGCACTTCTTCCTGTTCCTGCGTAGAGTTGTCCTTGTCGGGACCAGAGCTTGTCGGAGCAGCCCCCTGCTTGTCGCTGGATTCGCTTGTCGGTGGTGTAGACTCCTCGTCGGCCTCCCTCTCCGCTACTAACGCAGCACTAACCACCTGGTTGGTTGCCGCTAGGTATAGCAACAACTTTTCCTGTGGTCTAGGTGCGACAAGTATTGGAGTGGAGGATAGGTACCGTTTCAAATCCTGCAGCGCTGCCTCCGCTTCCGGAGTCCACTTCATGGGACCTGCCTTCTTCAAGATTTTGAAGAAAGGTAGGGCGCGTTCTGCAGACTTCGAAATGAACCTACTGAGGGCAGCCACACAACCTGCAAGCCTTCTGACATCCTTGACGCGCTTCGGGGCTTCGATTTGCTCGATGGCTTTAATCTTGTCGGGATTGGCCTCAATCCCCCTCTGTGACACAAAGAACCCGAGAAGCTTGCCGGAGGGGACTCCAAAGACGCACTTCTCGGGGTTCAACTTGAGCTGTATTCTGCGCAGGTTCTGGAATGTTTCTTCCAAATCTTGGACCAGGGTTTCCTTGCTCTTGCTCTTCACCACGATGTCATCCATGTAAGCCTCTACATTTCTGTGGATCTGTGGCTCGAAAGCAGTGTGCACTACCCTTGCAAATGTTGACCCTGCATTCTTCAGTCCAAATGGCATGCGTATGAAGCAATAAGTGCCACATGGAGTGATAAATGCAGTCTTCTCTTCATCTTCCTTGGCCATAAAAATCTGATGGTAGCCTGAATATGCATCAAGAAAACAGAGTAGCTCACATCCGGCAGTGGAGTCGACAATCTGGTCAATGCGCGGCAAAGGGAATGGATCCTTGGGACATGCTTTATTGACATCGGTGAAGTCTATACACAGTCTCCACTTCCCGTTGGCCTTGCGCACGACGACTGGGTTTGCTAACCACGTCGGATGGATCACACCTCTAACTAGGCCTGCTGCCTCTAGCTTCTTGATCTCTTCGTTGATGAACTCCTGGCGCTCCACGACTTGCTTCCTCACCTTCTGCTTGACGGGCCGCGCACGAGGACAAACAGCAAGCTTGTGCTCAATCACCTTCCTGGGAACACCGGGGATGTCAGATGGTTGCCAGGCAAACACATCGACATTCGCCCGCAGGAAGGCAACGAGCGCGCTTTCCTATTTGCTGTCAAGTGTGGCACTGATAGTGAAGGTACCACCAGTGCCGTCCTCCTTAGCGGACACTTTCTTAGTTGCCGGAGGAGCGGCCATCCCCTTCTTACACTTGCCGGTGGAGCTCGATGGAACGTCCTCGACGGCAGCGCAGCACTCCGAAGAGGTGCAGTTGCCGGAGTGGGCCCCAGAGCACTTGCCGGACTTGGTCTTCGTCTTCTTCCCCCCGGGAGCTTCAGCGGCAAGTGTGTCCTTTTCTGCCGCAGCTGCTGCATCCCGGTAGATCTTGTCGGCGCAGACAAGCGCATCTTTCTTGTCGCCATGGACAGTGATGACGCTTATCGGCCCCGGCATCTTGAGTACGTTGTAAGCATAGTGAGAAGCTGCCATGAACTTGGCGAGGGCGGGACGGCCGAGTATTCCATTGTATGGTAATGGAATATCGGCGACGTCGAAAGTGATGCGCTCGGTTCTGAAGTTGAGCTCCCCGCCAAAGGTCACCGGCAGAGTTATCTTCCCCTTGGGCTTGCTCCTTCCCGGGTTGATTCCTTGGAAAGAACCGGTCTCTTCGAGCTCGCCATCTGGGATTTGGAGTTTCTTGATCACAGCAGAGGAGATCAAGTTTAGCCCGGCCCCGCCGTCAACCAACATTTTGGTGACCTTGAGGTTGCGGATGGTGGGTGAGACCAGCATCGGCAAGCACCCGACCGCTGTAGTGCGGTCAGGGTGGTCCTCAAGATCAAAAACGATGGGCGTGCTGGACCATTTGAGGAGCCTGCGCGACTCCACGGGCGGCTCTGCTGCGTTCACCTCACGCACCCACTGCTTGAGCTGGCGGTGGGAGGTGTGCAGAGAGGCGCCGCCGTCGACGCACAGGACCTCCGTGGCTTTCTGGAACTCCTGCTCGCTGTTATCTTCATCCTCCATGTCTTCGTCGTCGTCTTCTTCATCTTTGTCGCGGCCCCGGGGAGGTCGGTCACCTTGCCGCTGCTTGGCCTTGCCGCGGCGTCCTCCCCGGCCATTGAACGGCCGCTTCTTGCTTGGTTCTCCCCCGCTACCTTGGGCCTTCTCCTTGTCGCGCCTCTCGTACTCAGCTTTCTGCTGCTCGACGAGGTACTCGACGCGCTTGCAGTTGGAGAGGTCGTGGCCCTTGGTGCGGTGGATCTTACAGTATTGCTTGTCGGAGCCGTCCTGCTTGTCGGCCGCCGCTACAGGGGCAGGCTCCTTGCCGGAGCCGCCAGCCTGTGCTTGCTTGGCGGGAGCCTCCTTGCCGGACTTCTCGACGGCAAGCACTTTCTTCTTGTTCTTCCTTCTGTTATTCCGCCGCCGGCTCTTCTTTGCCGGGGCGGCGTCGTCGCTGTCGCTTCCCCCTGCGCCAGCATCCTCCCCGGGGAGTCTCCTCCCTTCTTCTGCGCGTGCGCACTTATCAGCCAGAGCATAGAGCTCGCTGACATCCCGAATCTTGGTCATGGCCATCTCTTCACGCATGCGGCGGTTACGCACGTTCTGGTGGAACGCGCTGATAACCGCGGCAGGGTGGACGTCGGGGATGTTGTGCTGTACACGGCTGAAGCGTTGGATGTACTTGCGCAGGGATTCTCCCTCCTTCTGGGCCAGAATGTGGAGATCGCTCTCCTGGCCGTGGGGTTTGTGGCCGCCCGTGAAGGCGCCAACAAACTGATGGCAAAGGTCTGCCCAGGAAGAGATGGAGCCTTCCGGCAAGTGCATAAGCCAGGAACGAACGTTCGGCTTAAGCACGAGCGGGAAGTAGTTCGCCAAAATCTTCTCGTCGCGCCCCCCGGCAGCCTGCACCGCGATGGTGTAGATACTGAGGAATTCCGAGGGGTGCGTCTTGCCGTCGTACTTCTCCGGTACGTCGGGCTTGAAATTCTTCATGCTGGGCCACTGGACGCGCCGCAGCTTGCGGGTGAACGCAGGGCAGCCTGCCGCGTATGGCAAGTCGCCTGGTTCACCGGGCGCGCGCGCGTCGACAGTGTTTCCTAGCTCTCTGGTCTGATTGTCGCCGAGCTTCTCGGCGGCGCTCGATTGTTGTTCGAGCGTCTTCTTGTCGCCGGTCGTCGAGGACCTGGCGCTGGTCCCGACGGGCCCGCGGATCCGACGACGCCGTGGAGCCGTCGTCGGCGTTGTTCCGGCGGGGCGGCGTCTTCTGCTTCCGCGGCGGGGAGTGCACGGTTGTCGCACCCCCGGCGGTCTTGTCGCCGTCGGCCTTCGTCTTCTCAGCTTGCCGCGGCCGCGAGGTCGCCGGCTGCTGTGGAGAGTCATTGTTGGCGAAGGCGATCAGGCTCTGGATGGTGGCCCTCCAGTCTTCGGCCTTGTCTGCCGCTGGAGGGAAGTCGAGGAGCAGTTGCGCCCTTGCGAGCGCTTCTGCTGGAGTGGAGGGGAGCGGGGGTGAGCGGTGCGAGGAGCGGGATATGCTCGGACTTCTAACGGCGTTAGAAGGAGCAGGGTCCCGCCCCGGCGACCGCGCCTTGCTCGTGCCAGGACGATGGCCCGGAGCGTCCCGCGAGCCTCCGGTTTGCCCTTGTCCCAGCAAGCGGATACCACCTCCTGTGGTATGGCGCTGCTGGGTTGTCGTGTGCTGAGATGGACGCGGCGCGTCCACGGAGACCGAGTCCCGGTCGTCCGCTCTGTCCTTGGATTTGGTGGCGCCGCGAGTGTCCTCGCCGGCGACCACCCTTCCGACGGCGTCTCCCCCGCCCACCGTTGGTTCCGGTGGCGGCGGATGAGACGCAGACGGGCCTCCGACCTCCGAAGCCTTCTTCTTCGGGGCCATGGCGTTGTTGCTGATGAAGTTGCTGATGAAACTGGAGAGGTTGATGAAGAATGCGCCCGCGTGAACGCCGGATCAGGTTCGCACAACCTCGACGCCCCCTACCTGGCGCGCCAAAGATGTCGGGGGAAACTGTCCGCCACGAACACCTATGGGACCGGAGCCCCTTGTCTGTGCGGTAAGAGGGAGGAGGGAGCACGAAGAGCAAATCGTAGTGAACACGCGGGCAGTTTACCCAGGTTCGGGCCGCGGTGGACGCGTAAAACCCTACTCCTGCTTAGCTTGTATTGAGTTGGAGAGCTCGGGAGCTTGAAGAACTAGCTACACCGAGCGTATGAGCGATCTAGGTTCCGAACCCCCCCTACGTTGTGCATGGGCCTCCTTTTATAATGCAAGGGGTCACCGACAGGTGTCAACGTAAGAGAAGGGGTAAAAATGTAAAAGAGGTGGTAGTTGTAACAGTGCGGGAATAGTGGAGCTACAGTGCGTGAACAGTGGTCGCTACCTACTTTGACAGTGGGGGACAAGAGCATTTAATGCCCGTCGCCGTCGACCCCAAAAGCACCCGCCCTTACGTCTCCGTTTGCCACGGCGATGGCTTCACCACCGTGGAGTGCCACCGTGTCCCCCAGGCTGCACAGCCATCCGCCACGCGTCCCTGGAAAGGCCCCAGGGCGACGCGTGGGCCGATGAACTGGAGCGCGGGCACACAGCGCAACTCTCCCGGCAAGCACCTTGCCGGGGCCTTGACCTTGCCGGGCCCGGGAGCTTGCCGGGCTCTGAAGCTTGTCGCTCCCCGGGCCCTTGCCGGGGCGCATATAGCGCTGAGGCATGTCTTCTGCAATGGAATCTTCTAGTCTTCCTGGCAAGCTCCTCTTGCCAGGGCCTTGCGTGAGTGAGGTAACCTTGAGCCTGGAACGGCCTTTCCGGCAAGCTCCACTTGCCGGGGTCTCGATCTTCTGTCTTGTATACTTTGTTTTTGAATGGTTTTACATGGAGCAGGAAAGTCTCCGGCGAGCACGTGGTCGACCCTGCCGCGGGAAGCTGCTACTGCCCGTGCGAGTTGGGGTACTGAGGTACCCCTACCTTAGTACACCGACACTCGTGGCTCACAGATACTACAACACCAGATGCAGGTTCAGCCGAGAATGATGCAGGAGACGGTTCAAGTACTTCTCTGGGAGCTCGATGAAGAGAGTTTGGCCGTATGCTTGTGACATTTTCGACGATCAGTAGTGGTTTCTACTAGGGGCGATTTGGACCTATGGCTTTATGTTGTTTTGTGATGGGCCTCTAACCCCTCGTTGGTTACCCCAAGTGGAAGGTGTGAGATGTAGTGTTGTGGAAGTTTTTCCCTTAGCAAAGATACCAAGGATCGAATCCCCAGAGACTCCTAGGTTCAACAAGTAGGTGTCAACTGCTAACGGCACCAGATATTAGCAATCAACGTGGACCTGCACACAGATACAAATAACTTTGCTCCCAACGAGTACAAAGAGGTTGTCAATCCCTCCGGCCTTTTAGTTCACAAAGGATTAAACACAAATGATAGTAGTGATAGATAATGTTTGCAATAGTAAATAATAGCGAAAAGTAAATAGCGGATGTGATCAATGATGGTAATATGGACCGGAGTCTCATGATGTTCACTAGTGATGTCTCTCTCCCAAAAGACGATAAAACAACTATGTGAGGTAAACGAATTACAGCTGGGCAATTGACAGGACCACGAACGCAAACCAATGCTGACTACATTGCAAGAAAGGTTGAGGTTCAAAGCATGGGCGGTACGCCAAAGTAAGTAGACCGAAATCCATCAATATCTACTACTAATCATCCACCTTGAGATATCTATCCAGAACATCTCGCTGGTATTAAGTTGCGAGTCCCACCCATAGTGTAAACTCAATGCAACAGACAACTGCATCAAAAGAACTTTGCGTAAAGTAAACAATCCTTGCACCCGCGGGCACAAGCACCGTTGTTTTCCCCCTTGTGGCAACAACACATCCCCTAGACTCATGTTTCTGTCACTCAAACTAGTCATCGAGGGGCATGAACCCACAATCAAGGATAACGTTCCCTCTTGGAGTCACTACCTACTACTTGGCCAAAGCAATAAATAACAACGGAGAACATGCAAGAATTACTTATGAACATAAATATAAAAGAGGTAGATCAAATATATTACTCAAGAACAATCTGAACATAATCTCATAATCCACCGGATCCCAGCAAACTCATCATAGCAACAACATAAGGATTACATATGTGCCTCGATCATGTAGGGCAGCTCACGAGGACTAATTAGTGAAGCACAAGAACGGGAGGAGAACATCACATAGCTACTGGTCATGGACTCATGGTCCAAGGGAGACTACTCACAACTCATCCGGGAGGCGTCCATGGTGGTGGAGAGGCTCCCGATGGTGATCCTCCCCTCCAGCAGGGTGCCGGGAAAGGTTCTCCTGGTGCTCCCAATCTTGGAAGCGGCGGCGGCGGCGGAACAGAGATGAGATCGCGAAAAAGAGTTCCCGTCCCGAGGGTTTCGAAGGACGCTCTAAATATATGCCAAAGGGGGGCACCAGACGGGGCTCTGGGGGCCTAGGCGCCCCCCCGGCGCGGCCCAGGGGGGGCGCGCCGCCAGGGCGCCTGGGGCCCTGGTGGCCCCCCTCGGCTGTCCTTCGGGCGCAAGGTAGGTTCTGGAACGCTGATTTTTTATATAATTTTTCTGGATTTTTCCTGGCAGTTCTCGTAATGTGAAAACCTGAAATACAAAAACAGCCGAAAACAGAAACTGGCACTGGGGTGCACTGGATTAGTAGGTTAGTCCAAATATGATCAAAAGTGTATGGAAGTGTATAAATATCATAGCAATATCACCCAAAAGTGGCATGGAGCAAGCAGAAATTATAGATACGTTTTGGACGTATCAACATCCCCAAGCTTAATTCCTGCTCATCCTCGAGTAGGTAAATGATAACAAGAATAATTTCTGTGGTGACATGCTATTAACCATATAGGTCTTTTTCATAGTCATATGACAAAAGCTTACTGATACAATGATTCTATAGTAATTAAGTTGCCTCATGAGAAAATCACAAAGGACTGAAAGTTTTACAATATGAAACTGAAACATCAAAAAGATTTGCAATGAACATGGTGTGCAAATATGATAAAGTGATATCTAGCTTGCCCCTTTTAGTGAAGCAAAACATAAATGCAGGGGCACCTTCAAGGTTTAAGTGATGAGTAGATACAATGATTTCAAAATAAACGATATCACAATCATGCAAAAGACAATGCTACTTTGGGACAATGCACATTACACTTAGAATGACAATCATGCTCTCAGTAGTTGGTGCTTGAAGAAAGAAGGTGGAGACTCAAAAAGTAAAAGAATGGTTATGTGCTATAGCTTTTTATTTTGAAAACATAGAAGCAATTTTGTCAACGGTAGTAGTACTTCATATGTGTCATGCATAAGACATCCTATAAGTTGCAAGCCTCATGCATCGAATACCAATAGTGCTCGCACCTTGTCCTAATTAGCTCGGATTTCCATGGGTTATCATTGCATTACATATGTTTCAACCAAGTGTCACAAAGGGGTACCTCTATGCCACCTGTACAAAGGTCCAAGGAGATAAATCGCATTTGATTTCTCGTTTTTGATATATCTCAACTTGAGGACATCCATACCGGGACAACATAGAAAATAGATGATGGACTCCTCTTTAATGCATAAGCATATTCTCATAAGAGATTGAGGATTAATGTCCAAGCTAAAACTTCCACAATGATACATGGCTTTGGTTGGCGGCACAATGTTCTTCTCTAACAATATGCATACTCAACCATTCAACCCATGGCAAATCACCCTTACTTCAGACAAGACGAACATGCATAGCAACTCACATGATATTCAACAAAAGTGTGACAGTTGATGGCGTCCCCAGAAACATGGTTACCGCTCAGCAAGCAACTTATAAGAAATAAGATACATAAGCAACATATTCTTTACCACAATAGTTTTTAAGCTACTTTCCCATGAGCTATGTATTGCAAAGTTAGTCTGCTTAGTACAGGTGGAGGTTAGCAAAAGACTAGGAGCGACCAACTAAGAGAGCAATGACGGTCATAATCATGCAGAGCGACAAAGCAACATTGAATCAGGCATGGAAGTTATATCGCTACTCAGAAATAAAAGATCATCAAGGCTTGACAGACTTTCTTTACAGTCTTAAATATGCGTGAGCATACGCCAAGTCAATCAAAATAAATTCTCGAAGGAAGATATTACTAAACCACACCACATCATAGGCAAACAAATCATGTTGGTACTCCAATAACACATTGGGAATCCCCCAGCTATTTGAGATTAACCATAAGAAAACCTGAACTACTAAGCACCATTATGCACGTAGCATCTTTATCATAGACATATAAACCAATGCAACGGAAGCAAACTCTCTTAATACGATAAGCATGATAATTAAAGAGAGTTCAAGCAACCAACTAAACAAAAGCTCTTTGAAAAGATAAGCATGATAGTAGCTATTAAAAGACAAAGAACACACACAGCAAAGATAGACATGAAAATTCTATGTTATGTTCTAGGTAGAAGTGGAGCGTGTTTCTCTCCCATATAAAGAAAGCTGAGTTCCGACTCGTTATGAAAAACTAAAAAGAAAACTAAAAGCAAGACGCTCCAAGCATAGCACATAACACATGAAGTGATAAAAATATAGCGGAACGAAAGACGAACTGATAATGTTGATGGAGAAGGGGATGCATGGGGGCATCCCCAAGCTTAGACGCTTGAGTCTCCTTGAATATTTCTTGGGGGTGCACGGGGGCATCCCCAAGCTTGAGCGCTTGACACTCCTGAATCTTTTTATCGTCTTCCCTCGCACACTTGAAAACTCCCTTCATACATAACTCATCATAATCTGATTAGCGAGGTTAGTACCCTTAATAAAATAATTGTTCCTTGATGGAAATAAAGATATTCTTGAAGGTCTACTGTTTCTCAAGATTGCCAAAAGGTTTTTGCAAAAAAAAAGCAAGCTCTTGGTTTGCAAAATGAAGGAAAGGCAAAACAGGACAGAATCTGTGAAAAACAGAACAGCAGGTAGTAAATGATTTGTTCGGGGTACTTCTGCAACTCAAATCAAAAAACTCATAACAGACGCACGAAATAAAATTATATAGAGAACGCTGTCGAAAAAATTCAGACCAAAAAGATGATCTGGTGATTTTATACGAATTTTTCTATCCAAGTACAGAATCTGTTTCCTGGACAGCACCTCACAACTTTGGAACTTTCTAGCAATCAGAGGCTATACTTGGCACAAATATGAAAAGAAAAGATACAATGATGATTCTACTGTAGTAAACAACATCAAGACACAACAAAAGCAAAATATAAAAATTTATTCATGTGGGCTGCCTCCCAAAAGCGCTTTCTTTTATGCCTTTAAGCTAGGCATAATGCATATAGATCAAGTTTTATCAAGAGTAAAAGAATAGCTAGCCCGTACAACGGACTCAAAAGGTAACTTGATCTTCTTACGAGGGAAGTGTTCCATCCCTTTCTTGAGAGGAAACTGAAATTTTATATTACCCTCTTTCATGTCAATGATAGAACCAACGGTGCGTAAAAAGGGACGTCCCAAAATAATTGGACATGAAGGATCACATTCAATATCCATAATAGTGAAATCAACGGGAACATAATTATCATTAACAACGATAAGAACATCGTCGATCCTCCCCAAAGGTTTCTTTATGGAAGAATCAACGAGACGAACACCAAAAGAACAAGAATCATAAGGTTTGAATTTAAGCATATCATATATTCTTTTGGGCATAACAGAGGTACTAGCACCAACATCACATAATGCATAACAAGAGAAGTCATTCAATTTAATTTTTATCATAGGATTCCAACCATCTCCTAGCTTTCTAGGTATGGAGGCTTCTACTCTAAGTTTCTCCTCCCTAGCTTTGATGAGAGCATTAGTGATATGCTCCGTGAAGGCAAGGTTAAGCGTGCTAGTGCGGGGATCTCTAGACATCTTGTGAAGGAAATCAATAACTTCGGTAAGAGTGCAATTATCAAAATCAAGGTCATTAGCATCAAGTAAAGTGGTAGTGGTGTCCTTAAGGTTCACTTGTTTGGTAGTTTCTATAGTCATAGCATCACCATTAATAGGTCCATTGGGACCAGGAGTACATTGGGTGCTAAGAGTTTGGATATCCTCAACAACTTGGATAGTAGCAACAGTGTGGTGGGTAGGAAGGCTCTTAATTCTATCTTCTTCCTCCCTTTCTCTAGCCCATCTCTCTTTAAGTTTAGCCATCATCCTAATGTTTTCATTAATTCGCACTTGAATAGCATTTATAGGAGTGACTTCCCTCTCCTCAAGAGTGGAAGTTTTAATTTTTAGCAATTTTACCTCATTGGTTAAATGGTCTACCTTAAAAGAAAGATCATCTAGTTTATGTAGTTTTTCTTCTACACTCTTATTAAAGGCTTTTTGGGTAGTGATGAAATCTTTAAGCATAGTCTCTAGTTCAGTAGTGGAGTTCTTGGTACTAGGATAAGCATTGTTGTTCCCATAAGAATTAGAGGGGAACGGTCTAGGATTGCTAACAAAATTACTCCTATAAGCATTGTTGTTAAAATTGTTTCTAGAGATAAAGTTCACATCTACTTGTTCTTGAGCAATCAAAGAATTTAAAGGAACATCACGAGGATCAATAGAGGATTGCTTCGAAAGTAGAGACATGATCAAGTCAACTTTTTCATTAAGGGAGGAAATCTCCTCGACAGAGTTTACCTTCCTACCTGTTGGAGCGCGTTCGGTGTGCCATTGGGAATAATTGGTCATCATCTCATCGAGAAGCTTCGTGGCAGCACCAAGTGTAGTCGACATAAAATTTCCTCCCGCGGCCGAATCTAACAAGTTCCGCGAGGTAAAGTTCAAGCCTGCATAAAAAGTTTGGATAACCATCCAAGTAGTCAAACCATGAGTAGGGCAGTTCTTGATAACAGATTTCATACGTTCCCAAGCTTGGGCAACGTGTTCATTATCCAATTGTTTAAAATTCATTATGTTACTTCTAAGTTGGATAATTTTAGCAGGTGGATAGTATTTTCCAATAAAAGCATCTTTGTACTTGTCCCATGAATCTATGCTATTTCTAGGCAAAGACTGAAACCAAATTTTAGCTCCTCCTCTCAAGGAGAAAGGAAAAAGCTTAAGCTTAACAATATTACCATCTATTTCTTGGTACTTTTGCATATCACAAAGTTCAACAAAGTTGTTTAAGTGTAAAGCAGCATCATCTCCAGCACCGGAGAATTGTTCTCTCATAACTAAGTTTAGTAAAGCAGGTTTAATTTCATATGAAGGTGCTGAAGTGGCAGGTGTAGTGATAGGTGTGCTGATAAAGTCATCGTTGTTGTGACTAGTGAAGTCACACAACTTGGTGTTCTCGGTGGAACCCATAGTAGCAAGCAAGCAAGATAACTATTTTTGTGATTTTCGATAAAAGGTACTAAAGCAAAAACTGAAAGGTAAACTAACAAGACTAAAAAGCAAAGGTAAAAGATAGCATGCAACTCCCCTATCCTGAAGAGTGGAGTCCCCGGCAACGGCGCCAGAAAAACTCCTTGATGGGCCTCTAACCCCTTGTTGGTTACCCCAAGTGGAAGGTGTGAGATGCAGTGTTGTGGAAGTTTTTCCCTTAGCAAAGATGCCAAGGATCGAATCCCCAGAGACTCCTAGGTTCAACAAGTAGGTGTCAACTGCTAACGGCGCCAGATATTAGCAATCAACGGGGACCTGCACACAGATACAAATAACTTTGCTCCCAACGAGTACAGAGAGGTTGTCAATCCCTCCGGCCTTGTAGTTCACAAAGGATTAAACGCAAATGATAGTAGTGATAGATAATGTTTGCAATAGTAAATAATAGCGAAAAGTAAATAGCGGATGTGATCGATGATGGTAATATGGACCGGAGTCTCTTGATGTTCACTAGTGATGTCTCTCTCCCAAAAGACGATAAAACAACTATGTGAGGTAAACGAATTACAGCTGGGCAATTGACAGGACCACGAACGCAAACCAATGCTGACTACATTGCAAGAAAGGTTGAGGTTCAAAGCATGGGCGGTCCGCCAAAGTAAGTAGACTGAAATCCATCAATATCTACTACTAATCATCCACCTTGAGATATCTATCCAGAACATCTCGCTGGTATTAAGTTGCGAGTCCCATCCATAGTGTAAACTCAATGCAACAGACAACTGCATCAAAAGAACTTTGCATAAAGTAAACAATCCTTGCACCCGCGGGCACAAGCACCGTTGTTTTCCCCCTTGTGGCAACAGCACATCCCCTAGACTCATGTTTCTGTCACTCAAACTAGTCATCGAGGGGCATGAACCCACAATCAAGCATAACGTTCCCTCTTGGAGTCACTACCTACTACTTGGCCAAAGCAATAAATAACAACGGAGAACATGCAAGAATTACTTATGAACATAAATATAAAAGAGGTAGATCAAATATATTACTCAAGAATAATCTGAACATAATCTCATAATCCATCGGATCCCAGCAAACTCATCATAGCAACAGCATAAGGATTACATATGTGCCTCGATCATGTAGGGCAGCTCACGAGGACTAATTAGTGAAGCAGAAGAACGGGAGGAGAACATCACATAACTACTGGTCATGGACTCATCGTCCAAGGGAGACTACTCACAACTCATCCGGGAGGCGTCCATTATGGTGGAGAGGCTCCCGATGGTGATCCTCCCCTCCGACAGGGTGCCGGGAAGAGTTCTCCTAGTGCTCCCGATCTTGGAAGCGGCGGCGGCGGCGGAACAGAGATGAGATCGCGAAAAAGAGTTCCCGCCCGAGGGTTTCGAAGGAAGGACGCTCTAAATATATGCCAAAGGGGGGCACCAGACGGGGCTCGGGGGGGCACCAGACGGGGCTCGGGGGGCCCAGGCGCCCCCCCGGCGTGGCCCAGGGGGGGCGCGCCGCCAGGGAGCCTGGGGCCCTGGTGCCCCCCCGGCTGTCCTTCGGGCGCAAGGTAGGTTCTGGAACGCTGATTTTTTATATAATTTTTCTGGATTTTTCCTGGCAGTTCTCGTAATGTGAAAACCTGAAATACAAAAACAGCCGAAAACAGAAACTGGCACTGGGGTGCACTGGATTAGTAGGTTAGTCCAAATATGATCAAAAGTGTATGGAAGTGTATAAATATCATAGCAATTTCACCCAAAAGTGGCATGGAGCAAGCAGAAATTATAGATACGTTTTGGACGTATCATTTTGGTATCTTTCTTTTGGATCTTCGCCCGTAGTCGGGTTGTGATGTTTTTGAATGATGTTTTGCTTATGTAATGTATTGTGTGAAGTGGCGAGTGTAAGCCAACTATCTCCTTTTGCAATTTCATCCCTATTTTTACATGAGTCGTGCAAAGATACCAAACTTGAGATCATTCCAGAATGGGCTTATACCTTTAAGTCGTGCCTCGACACGTAGGAGGTATAGTCCCATCCTGGGCATTACAAGTTGGTATCAGAGCCTTCTCCGACCTAGAAGCCCCCACTGATTGATCGAATCGTTGACGGTTGAGTCTAGGCACACACATGAAAATGTTTTGAGTCCTATATATATATATCGGAGAGTAGGATTTCTTTTGCTTCTCATCTCTTTTCACTCTGGTGAGGACTCCTGACGATTACTTTTGTCTCTTCTACTCTCAAAAATGCACCAATTTTTTTAGGATCTCGCGAGTATTGTTTGGATTGTTCCGATGTCTTTGTGACGAGAACATTGTGCTCGATGCCTCCTGTCATTTAGGGGTTGTGGCAGTGTCCCGGGGAGTTGAGCTCCGAGGTGTTGTCGTCACAAATATATCGCATCAGTTCTAGAATACTTAAGACGGCCGACATCGAAAACTCTCCTATGCGGTTGGTGGCAAGATAACCCCGACATCACCCAGTACTGGGGAGGTAGTTCGGGAGTATTGCCATAGCTTGTATAGCATATGCGTTTCGAAGGTCCGAGGTAAACGGTTTCCGAAAACAACTGGTTATGTGTTGAAGGATGGATACAGCTGGATGTAGGATTAGAGTTGAGTGTGCGATGCTTCCCCTGTATCCCCAACACCTGATTGCATAACTGGAAACTTTCAGAAATTATTAGGTGGGTTCATCTAGTAATTCTAGGCATTCTTCCAACGAGTGCATGATATGAAGTTCGGGGTTCTACATTGAGTGAAGTGGTTTTATGGGCTTGTTCCGATCGGGAGTTGATACGTCCAAAACGTATCTATAATTTTTGCTTGCTCCATGCCTCTTTTGGGTGATATTGCTATGATATTTATACACTTCCATACACTTTTGATCATATTTGGACTAACCTATTAACTCAGTGCACCCCAGTGCCAGTTTCTGTTTTCTGCTGTTTTTGTATTTCAGGTTTTCCCATTACGAAAACTGCCAGAAAAATCCCGGAAAAATTATATAAAAAAATCAGCGTTCCAGAAGTTTCCCGGCAGCCAAAGTAGGGCTGGAGGGGGTCCACCAGGGCTCCAGGCGCCCTGGTGGCGCGGCCCCCTTCCTGGCCGCGCCGGGGAGGCGCCTGGGCCCCCTAGGCCTCCGCTGATGCCCCCCTTTGGCATATATTTAACACGCGTCCCGAAACCCTCGAGACGGGAACCCTTTTTCGCGATCTCATCTCTGTTCCGCCGCCGTCGCGCTTCCAAGATCGGGAGCACCAGGAGAACTCTTCCCGGCACCCTGCCGGAGGGGAGGATCACCACCGGGAGCCTCTCCACCACCATGGACACCTCCCGGATGAGTTGTGAGTAGTCTCCCTTGGACAATGGGTCCATGACAAGTAGCTATGTGATGTTCTCCTCCCCTTCTTGTGCTTCACTAATTAGACCTCGTGAGCTCCCCTACATGATCGAGGCACAGATGTAATCTTTATGCTGTTGCTATGTTGAGTTTGCTGGGATCCGATGGATTGTGAGTTTATGTTCAGATTGTGTTTGAGTAATATATTTGATTTACCTCTTTTATATTTATGTTCGTAAGTAATTCTTGCATGTTCTCCGTTGCTATTTATTGCTTTGGCCAAGTAGTAGGTAGTGACTCCAAGAGGGAACATTATGCTTGATTGTGGGTTCATGCCCCTCGATGACTAGCTTGAGTGACAGAAACATGAGTCTAGGGGATGTGCTGTTGCCACAAGGGGGAAAACAACGGTGCTTGTGCCCGCGGGTGCAAGGATTGTTTACTTTACGCAAAGTTCTTTTAATGCAGTTGTCTGTTGCTTTGAGTTTACACTATGGGTGGGACTCGCAACTTAATACCAGCGAGATGTTCTGGATAGATATCTCAAGGTGGATGATTAGTAGTAGATGCAGATGGATTTCGGTCTACTTGCCTTGGCGTACCGCCCATGCTTTAAACCTCTACCTTTGTTGCAACATAGTTAGCATTGGTTTGCGCACATAATTCTGTCAATTGCCTAGCTGTAATTCGTTTACCTCACATAGTTGTTTTATCGTCTTTTGGGAGAGAGACATCACTAGTGAACATCATGGGACCCCGGTCCATATTACCACCAGTGATCACATCCGCTATTTACTTTCCGCTTTTACTTACTATTTGCAGCAATACCTATCACTATTATCACTTGCGTTTGACCCTTTGTAAACGACAAGGCCGGAGGGATTGACAACCTCTCTGTACTTGTTGGGAGCAAACTTATTTGTATCTGTGTGCAGGTCCACGTTGATTGCTAATATCTGGCGCCGTTAGCAGTTGACACCTTCTTGTTGAAACTGGGAGTCTCGGGGGAAATCGATCCTTGGTATCTTTGCCAAGGGAAAACTACCGCTACACTGCATCTCAAACCTTCCACTTGGGGTAACCAACGAGGGGCGAGAAGCCATCAAGCAAAGTTTTCTGGCGCCGTTGCCGGGGACTCCACTCTTCAAGATAGGGGAGTTGCACGCTATCTTTTACCTTTGCTTTTAGTCTTGTTAGTTTACCTTTCAGTTTTCTTTATGTCTTTTCACTAGTTTTGCTTAATGGAAAACAACAAAAATATGAGAGAGCTTTATAAGCTCTACCTTGCTTTGGGACATGATGTGTTTTAAGAGAAAATTATAAAACCTATGGAACTTTATTATTTGCATAACAATCATGATGGTGGTGATGCTATTAGTATGCTTTCTTTGAACATCAATATTGCTAATGACATGGAAAGCTCTAAGCTTGGGGATGACACGTTTGATGAACATGATATTTTTAGTCCCCCAAATTTTGAGGAGAAAATTTACTTTGATGATACTATGCCTCCTATATATGGTGATTACCATGATGGTTATGATTGCTTTACTCTCACTATTCCTAATAAGAAAGATTTTGCTTATATGAAGAGTAATGATACTTTTATGCTTTTGGATCATGGAAATAATGCCTTATGTGATAGTTATATTGTTGAGTTCATCCATGATGCCACTGAAATTTATAATGAGAGAGGGAGACATGGTTCTAAATATCTTAATAATAAGAAGTTTCCTCTCTTTATGGTGAATATTTTGAAGTTATGCTTGTTTTGCCTTCCTATGCTAGTTGCTTTGTGCTTCAATGAATTATTCTATTGCAATATTCCTATGCATAGGAAGCATGTTAGGCTTAAATGTGTTTGGTATTTGCTTCTTGATGCTCTCTTTTGTTCTTCAACTCTTATTCCTACGAGAGCATCATTAAAGTCTTAAGCCTATCTTTATGGCTATAAAGAAAGAGCTCTAGGGAGACAACCCTTGTTATCTTTGCTTTTGTTGTGTCTTGATGTTGTTACTACATTAGCATCATCATTGTATCTTTACTTTTCAGCTTTGTGCCAAGCATAGCCTCTGATTGCAAGAAAGTTCAAAAGTTGTGACATGCTGTCCAGGAAACAGATTCTGTCCTTGGATAGACAAATTCGTATAAAATCACCAGATCATCTTTTTGGTCTGAATTTTTTCGACAGCGTGCTCTATACAATTGTCTTTTGAGCGTCTGTTCTAAGTTTTTTGATTAGAGTTGCAGAAGTGCCCCGAAAAAAATCATTTACTACCTGCTATTCTGTTTTTCACAGATTCTGTCCTGTTTTGCCTTTCCTTCATTTTGCAAACCTTGAGCTTGCTTTTTCTTTGCAAAAACCTTTTGGCAATCTTGAGAAACAGTAGACATTCAAGAATATCCTTATTTCCAGCAAGGAACAATTATTTTATTAAGGGTACTAACCTCGCTAATCAGATTATGATGAGTTATGTATGAAGGGAGTTTTCAAGTGTGCGAGGGAAGATGATAAAAAGATTCAGGGGTGTCAAACGCTCAAGCTTGGGGATGCCCTCGTGCACCCCCAAGAAATATTCAAGGAGACTCAAGCGTCTAAGCTTGGGGATGCCCCCGTGCATCCCCTTCTCCATCAACATTATCAGTTCGTCTTTCGTTCCACTATATTTTTATCACTTCATGTGTTATGTGCTATGCTTGGAGCGTCTTGCTTTTAGTTTTCTTTAGCTTTTCATAACGAGTCGGAACTCAGCTTTCTTTGTGTGGGAGAGAGACACGCTCCACTTCAACCTAGAACACAACATAGAATTTTCATATTTATCTTTGATGTGTATGTTCTTGGTCTTTCAATAGCTACTATCATGCTTAGCTCTTAGTTTTCATGCTTATCTTTTTAAAGAGCTTTTGTTTAGTTGGTTGCTTGAACTCTCTTTAGTTATCATGCTTATCTTATTAAGAGAGTTTGCTTCTGTTGCATTGGTTGATATGTCTATGATAAAAATGCTACGTGCATAATGGTGCTTAGTAGTTCATGTTTTCGTATGTTTAGTCTCAAATAGCTGGGGGGTTCCCAATGTGTTATTGGAGTACCAACATGATTTGTTTGCCTATGATGTGGTATGGTTTAGTAATATCTTCCTTCGAGAATTTATTTCGATTGACTTGGCGTATGCTCACGCATATTTAAGACTGTAAAGAAAGGCTGTCAAGCCTTGATGATCTTTTGTTTCTGAGTAGCGATATAACTTCCATGCCTGATTCAATGTTGCTTTCTCGCTCTGCATGATTATCACCATCATTGCTCTTTTAGTTGGTCGCTCCCAGTCTTTTGCTAACCTCCACCTGTACTAAGCGAACTGACTACTTGTGCATCCAAAATCTTTTAAACCAGTTATGCCATATGAGTCCACCATACCTTCCTATACATGGTATTTACCTGCCATTCCTAACAAAGACTTTCATGTACCATCTCGAAATTATTCAAAAAAAAAATCATTTCTGTTTTGTGCCTCTGTTTTAAGTTCATGAGGAAGTAGTAGTTAATTCATGATCTTTTTAAGTTGGACAAGCTTCACCCCGGGATTGCATGTCTAATGTGCAAACCCATAATACGAGAAGGAACTGGCATTGAGTGTTCCTGGCTCAAAAATAATATAACAAACAAACCCTCCTTGACGCTTTGTTCATGACAAATCAGAAAACTTTGGCAGTGATAAACAAAGGAGATTAAGAGGATGTGATCGTCCTCATTCGGGAGCCGTTCCTCGAAACTTGTCCAGCTCGAGAAGTAATTGAGTTATCTGCTAGCATTCGTTGACGAAACATGCATAATCTAAAAAAAATATTATTACCTCTGTTTTTAAAACCAAGAGCTCTGGTACATGCTTTGTCTTTGTTTCCGACTACGGGTTTTCAACCTTGCCAACAAAAGCCACGGTTCGAGAGTCTCCACCTTCTTTTAAAGCACCAACTACTGAGAGCATGATTGTCATTCTGAGTGTAATGTGCATTGTCCCAAAGTAGCATTGTCTTTTGCATGATGATGATATCGTTTATTCTGAAATCATTGTATCTAGTCATCACTTAAACCTTGGAGGTGCCCCTGCATTTATGTTTTGCTTCACTAAAGGGGGCAAGCGAGATATCACTTTATCATATTTGCACACCATGCTCATTACAAATCTATTTGATGTTTCAGTATCATATTGTAAAACTTTCAGTTCTTTGTGATTTTCTCATGAGGCAACTTAATTACTACAGATTCATTGTCTCAGTAAGCTTTTGTCATATGACTATGAAAAGTCCTATATGGTTAATAGCATGTCACCACTGAAATTATTCTTGTTATCATTTACCTACTCAAGGATGAGCAGGAATTAAGCTTGGGGATGTTGATACGTCCAAAACGTATCTATAATTTCTGCTTGCTCCATGCCTCTTTTGGGTGATATTGCTATGATATTTATACACTTCCATACACTTTTGATCATATTTGTACTAACCTATTAACTCAGTGCACCCCAGTGCCAGTTTATGTTTTCTGCTGTTTTTGTATTTCAGGTTTTCCCATTACGAAAACTGCCAGAAAAATCCCGGAAAAATTATATAAAAAATCAGCGTTCCAGAAGCTTCCCGGCATCCAAAGTAGGGCCGGAGGGGGGCCACCAGGGCTCCAGGCGCCCTGGTGGCACGGCCCCTGTCAGGGATATGGTTAGTAGGTATAAACCGGATATTGTAAACCGGCTTAGTTATATTATACTTGGTTTTAATATTTTAGTAGAGACTACGGCCCATGAGATTTCAAGGCCCATGTATAGAAGTATGGTTTGTAAACCGCCAAGGGATGTAACTTGAGAGATAGGAAAGAAAAGACAGAGACCGAGGCGGACACGATTATGAGCTGGCCTCGGGACTCTGTAAACCGGGCCTGGCGTCACCTCTATATAAAGGGACGACCCGGCGACGGTTCAAGGACAAGCAAGAATCAACCCGTCGAGACACAAGCAAAGCGAATCCGCTCCCTGTAAACCGACGCCCAAGCAATACCAAACCAACTAGACGTAGGCTTTTACCTTCTCAAAGGGGCCGAACTAGTATAAATCCTTTGTGTCCTTTGTGTGCCATGAATCCTTTCAAGCTAACCCGTGCGATGGTTCCATCATCAAGTCCGCTAAACCGGACATCTGCCGTGTTATTTCCACGACAGTTGGCGCCCACCTTGGGGCCTGCGCACGATGGTTTCGAGTTCTTGAAAGGCGGCTTCGAAGGGTTAAGGGGTTACGCAGTTGGCCAGATGACCAAGAGTCGTCGCGGCCGGATCTACATCGACGACGCGGGTTGGGGACCGGAGGCCGATTCGATCGAATACGGGTACCGGGTTCCCTTCGGCAGCATCCAAGTCTTCATCGGCAAAATTGGTGAACCGGGGCCTGAGCCGGACACCCTCCCCAACATCGCCGAGCCGGCTCAGCGTGCGAGATCCACCCGGATTCAGCCTGCCATGAAGCATGTGTTCGTTGGAGCAATTCACGGAGGCCGAGCCGAGGACGGATCGGAATCTGACGGTGAAACCGTCGTTTACTCAGATGGCGAATCTTCATCCGGGGAAACTGAATCTCTGTATCAGTTGCGGGACGGCCGGTCTGAGGGCGAGTCCGATGGAACCAGTATTCCGGACCCTTTTGACCCGCCAAACCGGGTGGCGGTCTTCATGGCCGGTTCACAACCCCCGACGAACGGAACGACAGCGGAGGCTGGCGCAGGGGGAAGCGGTTCAAATCCCTCCCTTACTGAAGTTCTATCCACCTTGATCGAGGAGTTCACGGCTAAAGCAGTGGAGGTCGTAGCTCCAGCGGACAAGGCGCAACATGATGCAGCGCTTCTTCAGTTGAAAGCCCGGATCGATCAGTTAAAGGAGGATTTAAAGGCGGAAGGAGAGATGATAGCCGTCAGACAAGCAGAGTTGGATGATCAAGCTTTTCATCTGAGGATGGAGCAGGCTTCTGTGGAAGGAGTAAGGGGGCGAAAGTATCGGTCCCGCCTACCGCCGGGTTACGAATCCGCGAATTTGTTCAGGACACCTGGGGCTGGGGCCAGTAATAATCCGGCCTTAAACCGGAGAACACCCCCGGCTCGGGATGAGCCGGTTCAGCAGCCCGCCGCAGAACGAGAGCGAAGGATTACATCGGCGCCTTATGTTCCTGTCCCTTCAGGACACTATTCAAACCCCTTGGATAATATTGCTGCAGCGGCGGCGCGGTTGGCCGCTTTACCCGTGGAAGAAACGTCTCCGGTGGCGATAGAGGCGCGCAGGGCCCAGAAGCTACTTAACACGGCGTTAATACAGCAGCAAGCGTACTCTCATAGCAGGGAGAGGTTACATTCAACATCACGTCCCAACCGAAGTTATTCTAGACATTGGGAGGAGCCAGAAGTGTCTAGCAGTGAGCGCAGGAGACATCAGCGCAGGCAGGATAATCCGGCAAGGGCGGAGATGCCAGCCCCAGACCTAAACCGGCCTAGATCGGAGGCCAGAGAGGAAGTTCGTCAGTCGACGCCGGTTACACAGCCACTACAGGGGCAGGAGCTACAGCAAGCGGTTTTGGGATACAATGTCTTGTCCCTGCCCTACGGAGTGTTAAGTTGCCCAAGGATTTCAAAGGACCTCGCAAGGTACCTAATTACACAGCCGATTTACCACCCGAAGCTTGGGTCGAAAGTTATGAGATGGCCATGGAGATGCTGGATGTGGATGAATCGGCTTGTGCCAAATATTTCACTATGATGCTTGAGGGCACAGCCCGGACCTGGCTAAAAGCACTGCCCCCGAACTCTATCGGGTCATGGGGGGAACTGCGCAGTTAGTTCATCAAAAACTTCAAGGATACATGCAAGCAACCGATGTCGGTGATAGATTTAGCAGCCTGTGTGCAAGGAGAGCAGGAGTCTACAGCAGCTTGGGTACGCAGAGTGGCAGAGATCTTACACTCCTCAAATGGCATCAACCCTAGCACAGCAATTGTAACATTGGAGAACAACTGCCGGTTTGAGTCGTTAAAATTAAAACTCGGACGGCTTAAAAGGGACTGCAATGACATGGGGACTTTGATGAGTGCTCTGGTGAAATACGGAGACTCAGATAATACCAAGTATCCGGAAGCAGAAGGAGATAAAACGGGGAAGGCCGGCAAGGCTGGTAAACCGGCGCCGGTTAATCCGGTTACTTCAAGCTTTTTGGGTAAACGGAAGGCAGAAAATAGTTCTGATTTTGTGGCTAATACTCAAGTTCAAGGCGGTTTTCAGGGTAATCTGGCAAATTCTACTCTCCAAACCGGCGTAGGAGATCTGGGCTGGGAACAGGAGTTGGACCGACCCTGTCCAAAGCATAGCGGAAGAGGGAAAATAGCAAGGCATACTATGAGAGAATGCATACCTTTTATGAAGGCAGTGAATGGCCGTTTTAACCCTCCTAGCCGGCCCCCGAACGGCGGTTCAGGGCCCGGGTTTTATGGTTCGGGTTATCAGGGGAACAGCTCCGGATCAGGATATAGGGGCAATAACGGCGGTTATCAACCCCGGCCAGGCAGCCAAAATAGTCAAGGGAATTACAATGGTCAGGGAAATCAATCGCATCATCAAGGTGGTTACAATGGTCAGGGAAATCAATCGCATCATCAAGGTGGTTACAACAGTCAGAGTAATCAGCAGCAGGGCCAAGGGAGTTATAATAATCAAGGAAGTCAGCAGCAACAGCAGCCACAATCTGGGTATCAGAGTAACCCGAAGGAGTTAAGTAGTGGGCAGTATCATGTCTTCACCACAAGTCTGTGCAAACGAGACCAGAAGGTGCTAAAGCGGGCTGTTAATGCGGTGGAGCCGGCGACACCTCAATTTCTCCGATGGTCAGAATAGCCCATTGTATGGAGCAGAGAGGACCACCCGTTACGGGTGGATAATCCGGGTCATTTGGCCTTGGTGGTAGCACCTCAGGTAGGAGGATACAAGTTTACTAAAGTCCTCATGGACGGGGGTAGCAGTATCAATATACTGTATTACGAGACCTTCCGTCGTATGGGTCTGACAGATAAAAAGTTAAGAACATCAAACACAGTGTTCCACGGGGTGGTCCCAGGTAAGTCAGCTTATCCAGTTGGTAAGATTGACTTAGAAGTTACCTTTGGAGATGAGTATGATTCCAGGTCGGAGATGATCACTTTTGAAGTTGTCAAAATTAAAAGTCCGTATCATGCTTTGTTTGGAAGGACGGTTTATGCTAAATTCATGGCTAGGCCATGTTATGTTTATTTGCAGCTTAAGATGCCGGGTCATAAAGGCACGATTACGGTGCATGGCAGTCGTAAGATAGCGGTAGAGTGTGAAGAAGGTGATGCAGCTTATGCAGAAGCGGTATGTGCCACGGAAGAGCTAAAGTTTTATAAAGATAATGTCGATCCGGCAGATATGACTCCACTGAAGAAACCAACTACCGAGCATGATCCGGCATTGAAGTTAAAGTCAGCGGAAGAGACTAAGCAGGTTGATTTTGTGCCTGGAGACTCGTCTAAACAGTTCACCATCAGTGCTAACCTTGATCCCAAATAGGAAAGCGCGCTCATCGAGTTCATCCGTGAGAACCAGGATATCTTTGCATGGAAACCTTCTGACATGCCAGGTATACCGAGGGAACTCGCTGAGCACAAGTTGAATATTGATCCGAAGTTTAAACCGGTAAAACAGTATCTGCGCCGCTTTAATGAAGAGAGGCGCAAGGCTATAGGAGAAGAAGTGGCCAGACTTTTGGCGGCAGGGTTCATAGTGGAAGTCTTTCATCCGGAATGGTTGGCCAATCCGGTGCTGGTTCTAAAGAAGAATGGGAAGTGGAGGATGTGTGTGGATTACACAGATCTCAATAAAGCTTGCCCGACTGATCCTTTTGCTCTACCTCGCATTGATCAGATTATCGATGCCACAGCAGGGTGTGAGCGGCTGAGTTTTTTGGATGCATATTCAGGTTATCACCAGATTAAGATGGCAGTTGAAGATCAAGAGAAGACAGCTTTCATAACCCCTTTTGGTGCTTTTTGCTATGTATCTATGCCCTTTGGGCTCAAGTGTGCACAGGCAACTTATCAGCGTTGCATTCAGAATTGTTTGAAGGGGCAGATAGGAAGGAATGTGCATGCCTATGTGGATGACATTGTGGTCAAATCAAAGGAGGAAAGAACGATGATAGAGGACCTCAAAGAAACCTTTGATAATCTTCGAGCTTACAGGATGATGCTTAATCCGGAGAAATGTGCTTTTGGTGTTCCGGCTGGTAAGCTTCTAGGATTCCTAGTCTCGAACAGGGGAATAGAAGCTAACCCGGAGAAGATCAAGGCCATCACATCTTTGACAAAACCGGTCTGCATCAATGATGTTCAGCGCATAGCTGGCCGGATCACGGCGCTAAGCCGGTTTATCAGTCGCTTAGGAGAAAAGGCGATCCCACTTTATCAAATGTTGAAGAAAACGGACCGGTTCATTTGGAGTGATGAGGCAAATACAGCGTTTGAGAATCTGAAACAGCAACTAGCAAAACCACCGGTTTTAGCTGCCCCAATTGATAAGGAGCCTTTACTGTTATATGTTGCTGCGAATACACGGGCGGTCAGCGTTGCGATTGTGGTTGAGCGCAAGGAAGCAGGGAAGGAGCATCCGGTTCAGCGCCCGGTTTATTATGTGAGTGAAGTACTCATCGAGTCCAAACAAAGGTACCCTCACTGGCAGAAGTTGGTATATGGGGTGTTCATGGCAAACCGGAAACTGAAGCATTATTTCCAAGGGCATCCAATAACTGTGGTTAGTTCAGCTCCGTTAGGAGACATAATCCAGAACAAGGAAGCGACAGGCAGGATAGCCAAGTGGGCCATTGAGCTCAGCCCGCATGAATTGAAGTATGTACCGCGTACTGCTATAAAGTCTCAGGCATTGGTAGACTTCATCAATGACTGGACGGAGTTGCAGACTCCTGAGGAGAAGCCGGATCTTACTTATTGGACGATTCATTTCGGCGGTTCAAAGCAGTTGGAGGGCTCAGGGGCTGGAGTTGTCTTAACTTCCCCCAGAGGTGATAAATTTTGTTATGTCCTCCGGTTGTTATTTCCTTGTACTAATAATGCAGCAGAATATGAAGCGCTACTTCATGGTTTGCGATTGGCAAAAGAAATGAATTTGAGCCGGGTTAAGTGCCTGGGCGATTCAGACCTAGTGGCACAGCAAGTTTCGGGCAAGTGGGATTCAAGGGATCCCCTCATGGCGGCTTATCGACGAGAGGTTGAAGCGGTCGCAGGATATTTCAAGGGATATCAGGTGGATCATATAGACCGGCGGAAGAACGAAGCGGCCGACGCTTTAAGCCGGCTAGGGTCGCAACGTAAACCGGTACCACCAAACACCTTTTTGGATGAATTGCATAGTCCTTCGGTTCAAGTACCTTCAGAGAACGACCTAGCTGTTCCGGACCCAGAAGCACAGTTGGTTGCAGCAACCCATGTTATTCCGGATTGGACGGTACCCTATTTGGCGTACCTAAGCCGAGGAGAGTTACCGGAAGACGAAGAGGAAGCACGGCAGATAATCCGGCGTTCCAAGTCTATGACAATTGCAAACGGGGAGCTGCACCATCGTAGTACTTCTGGAGTATTTCAACGATGCGTTTCAGCTGAGAAAGGTTGTGAGATTCTAAGGGAGATTCATGAAGGGGATTGTGGTCATCATGCCGGATCAAAGTCTTTAGTGGCTAAAGCATTCCGACATGGCTTCTATTGGTTAACCGCGCATTCAGATGCGGCGGATCTGGTCCGAAAGTGTGATGCTTGCCAGAAATTCTCAAGACGTGCTCTTATTCCGGCACAGGAACTCCGGATGATACCAATAACCTGGCCTTTTGCAACTTGGGGGCTCGACATGGTCGGACCTTTCAAGAGATCCCAAGATCAGAAAACTCATCTACTGGTAGCAGTAGACAAGTTTACAAAGTGGGTTGAAGCGGAGCCTATAAGCAAGTGTGATGCGGCAACAGCGGTCAAGTTCATCAAAAAAGTAATATTCCGATTTGGCTTTCCACACAGCATCATTACAGATAATGGCACCAATCTATCTCAGGGTGAGATGGAAGAATTTTGTCAACAAGAGCATATTCGTCTGGACGTATCTTCTGTGGCTCACCCCCAATCCAATGGTCAGGCAGAAAGGGCAAATCAGGAGATTTTGCGAGGAATCAAACCCCGGCTTATGACACCTTTGCAGATAACCCCAGGTTGTTGGGTAGAAGAATTACCGTCTGTCCTTTGGAGCATTAACACTACACCAAACCGGTCTACAGGTTATACACCTTTCTTCATGGTTTACGGTGCAGAGGCAGTTCTTCCAAGTGACATACGCCATGATTCACCAAGGGTAGCGGCCTATGTCGAAGCTGTTAATGAGGAGTCAAGACAAGACGGTTTAGACCGGTTGGATGAAGAGCGTGATATAGCTGCAGCACGGTCGGCGATTTATCAGCAAGATCTGCGCAGATATCATAGCCGCCGGATTAGAACCAGGACATTCCAGGAGGGTGACTTGGTACTTCGGCTCATCCAAGATCAAACAGATATGCATAAGCTATCCCCGCCATGGGAAGGGCCCTTTGTGGTCAGCAAGAATTTACATAACGGTTCATACTACTTGGTGGACATTCGAGAACACAAGGACTCACGGACATCAGAAGAGGAGACGAAGAGGCCATGGAACATCGCCCATTTACGGCCATATTATACTTGAGCTAGGTGCTCCAATGTATCCTATGTATATATTATGAATAATGAATAAATTGGCACCCTCGGTAAACCGGGGGCTTAGCCCTTTTCCCATATACACAAATCTTGTTCCAAGCAATCATATCAATTTACTATCAAATGACATATTACAATGTGGGCCGGTTTAGAAACTAATTTTTGCAGAATATGTGAAGGAGCAATGGAACTCTTGGGAACAGGAGATTATATCCGGTTCAAGAAGAGAAGAATACATAAAACGAAAACCCACAGGTTCAAAAAAGAACAATGGAGGCCCCCTGGGAGTTGGTATCATCCGCTCCCAGTGATCGGATTAAGTTTCACAAATTCTTGCAACCCTCTGACAAGTTGGACAAGTCCACATTCAGTGATTGGTTTAGATTGACCCACCGGTTCAGGAGGAACCCTGGAGGCCCCTTGGGACAGTCGGTTCGCCCACGTCCCATTGATCGGATCTCATTTACAAATTCTTTCGGCCCCCTGAACAGTTGATACGCTCACGTTCAGTGATTGGCTAGGCCCCTTGGGACAGTCGGTTCGCCCACGTCCCATTGATCGGATCTTATTTACAAATTCTTTCGGCCCCCTGAACAGTTGATACGCTCACGTTCAGTGATTGGCTAGGCCCCTTGGGACAGTCGGTTCGCCCACGTCCCATTGATCGGATTGGTTTTTATTTGCGGTTCTAACGGCCCTCTGAACAGTCGATACGCTCACGTTCAGTGATTGGCTAGGCTCCTTGGGACAGTAGGTTTGCCCACGTCCCATTGATTGGCTGAACCTTGCTTTGAGCCTGGCAGATCTTTGAAAAAGCCTCGACTACATGGTCTGATTTGCAAAAATTGTGTGTTTCTTGGTGTTTTTTGTGTTCAATAACCTTTTAAACCGAGTGGAATAGCTCCTGAAGTTGACCACCTATCTATAAAGTTATAAGTCTGGGTCATGAACACCAGCGAGCATTAAACCGGCATTCGTCATAACCCGGATCGACCTTCATGATGAGTCAACAGATTGGCAGTACATGATCAGTTATAATAACCGGTGTTTTTTAAACCGGCCTGGTTTTGACTATAAGTCACCAATATGAGACAAAACAATGACCGGAGTTTATTAACCCGACCCAGTTGTGATCAAACCCGGTGCTTATTAAAACCCGGATGGCGTATCAGGCACAAGTTATAATTTTCTGAAACAAGATGAGCCAGATTTATCGACAAGATGGACTGAAGAGTTTCAGGTGTTTATTAAGATTGATGAAGACCGATTAAGGTGATTTTAACATCCTGACCGGTTTAAAGTACATTGGCTACATACATTTCAGGTATAACAGTTATTTTTAAGATATGCTTATCAGATGTTTTAAGAAGAACAAGTTAATCCGTCCAGTGGTAAGCCACAAGGACATGTTTGTTGATATTTTTATGAGCAGAACAAGGTACCCGCATCAGACAACAGTTCAACGGACGAATACTTCATAAAGACAAAATGTCGGATCACAGCGCATTAAGTCTCAGCTAAACCTATTACAAGGCATAAAAAGCCAAATAGTTGGAAGCATTGTTTGACGGAATAACAATCAAGGTTACAGCAATAGCATTCAAGATTGTGCTTCTCCTTGCTGAGATGGCTGGCCACCGTCTTGATCCGGAACGTCTTCATCCTCGTGAAGCGGTTGGAAGTCCGGTGCACGCCAATCAATCTTTGCCAAGGCACGGAAATATACTTCATCGTTGATAAGCTCAGCAGGATCAATATCAGGAGCAAAGGTGTGAGGACGAACCGGCGGGATTAAGTTTACAATATCGTAAACCGGTCGCTCCACCCGCTCGTTCTGCAGGTTGTATGATGGATGATATCGCGACAAGTCAGATTCCACTGCAAGCTTGCTGGCGAGGGGACGCATCTCCTTTGTCAGGGCATAAAGATCTTTTTCGTTGAAAGTTGAACCGTCCTCCTTGGTATCAGGAAATCTGGTTAACACCTCCGCCGGATCAAGGTCCGGAACCCAAGCTTTAGCCCTTGTAAGAGCCAGAAGAGCACCTCCTCGAGCGGCTGATTTCTTAACTTCTTCAAGACGAGCCGGTAGAATGGACAAGCTATTCAAAGTATCTTGGATAGTTGAAGGAGCCGGTTTACCAAATGAAGTAGCGCTGATAATCCTTTGCGATCCGGAGTACAATTGTTCGACCAAGGTATAGCAGGCCTTGAGTTTCTTCCGTAAGTCGTCCCCAAGATGGGAGACACGGCGTCCTACATACAACAATGAAAGTTAAACCGGTGCAAGTCATAGATTACAAAGATAAGGACAGGAGTTCAAATTTTACTTACCAAAAATAGCAGAGGTCATCAAGTCAATTTGGCGCTTTAACCCGGTCAGTTCTTCAGTAACCAGATTAAGTGCTCCTTCGGCATCCTGAACACGTTTCTCAAGATCTTTTTTCTGGACTTCAAAAGTAGTCCGCTCCTCGTCAAACTACCTCTTCAAGTCTTCAGCAGTCCTTAAACTCACTTGAAGTTCTGTCTTAGCCTTTGAAGCGGCTGACTCAGTCTCCGTAAGCCGGCTTCGAAGTTCATTGATTTCCAGAGCATTCCGGTTCAGCTCAGCCTGCAGACAAAGTTCAAAAGCAAGATTAGAAATTACAAGTCTCAAGCACACAACCAAGTTGTCTACTTGACACTTGGGGGCTAATGGCAGTTGAAGTAATACAGCAAAGACAAATTGAAAGTACATGTCTCAAGCACACAACCAAGTTGTCTACTTGACACTTGGGGGCTAATGGCAGTTGAAGTAATACAACAAAGACAAATTGAAAGTACAAGTCTCAAGCACACAACCAAGTTGTCTACTTGACACTTGGGGGCTAATGACAGTTGAAGCAATGCACCAAAGACAATTTAAAATTACAAGTATCAACTACATAACCAAGTTATCTACTTGATACTTGGGGGCTAATGTATGGATCAGCAGTTCAAACTACAAAGTTCCGGATCACCTTCAGTAAAGCTAAACCGGAACTTGGGGGCTGCTATGAGATAAAGATGCGTCAAAAAAGCAAAGTCAGAAGAGGAAACTTACTTCATATTTTTCTCTCATCAGGTTCACCAGGCTGGCTTCATAATCCGGGCTGCTGTGGAGCTGGTTTAAATATCCGGAATAAATATCTTGAGCACTCATACTAGAAAGACTGGATATATCAGTACTCCACTTCCCTTTTTCCTGAGTTATCTTTTCCGCTTTAGCTGTATGTTTTGCTAAAACGGTGGGTTCAGCTGGAGCAATATAAGCAGCACCAGTAACCACAACATCAGGAGAAGTGGGTACATTGGGAGGAATAACTTCAACTTGGGCCGGATTAGGAGATGCCGGGTTAGCTTGAGGAGAATTAACCCGAGCCGGACTCGGTGGATCTTGGACATTTTCTGCAACAGGAGTTTCAAGAGCCGGTTCTTCAACCGGAGCCGCAGGGGTACCTTCTGGAGGAACAGCTATGGACGGATCAATCACCGGTTCATCAGCAGAAGGATCAGCAACAGGCTTATTCGCCTTGGGCTTTTTGCTGGGTTTCGGTTTGCTGGAAAACATGCAAAATAAGTTAGCATTATAAAAAAAAGAGGGGTGTCATAAACCGGAAGAGGTGAAGAGAGTTACCCCGGAACGGTCTTCAAAGGAGGAAGCTGTGTAGCGGTCGATTCGCCGGAAGAAGACAGCGGAGTTTCCTGATAGTCAGGATCAGACGGTTTAAGGGGTTTTCGGATAAGTCCGGCCTTGGGATGAAGAGGAGTCGGAGAGAGTATCACCTCAGCACGGCGCTTTCGAACCGGAGTCAAGGAGATCCCAGATGATTCTACCGCCAAGCCACTGTGGCGAGTGGTCCGGCGAAAGGCTTCGTGCTGTTGCTTCTTCAAAGTAAAGTTAGGATCTAACTTAGCATAAGGATGAGAAAATTGATATTTCCTGACGGTCCGACGGATTTTTTGAGGAAGAGGTTCTGAATCGGAAGAAATAAGAGTTACCTCAATCTCAGTCGGGTTATCACCTTCAGGCAGTTCCTGTGAAAGGTATCATTAGATATGGTTACAAGTATATGAAGGCGAGAATTTAAACCGGAGTAAAGCGTACCTCGGAATCCGGATCATCATCCTCAGAAGGAGAACCGGCATCGACGGCCGCTTTCCTCTTCTTGTTTGCAGGGGTTTTCCGGCGAACCTGCTTTACAGTTTTTTCCTGAGGCTTTCTTCTCCAGAAGGGGTCATTAGCCTAATTGAAAAGGCAAGAGTAATTGAAAAAATGGTTCAAAGAGGACGGTTTACAAAGTATAAGCCAAAGAAAAACTTACTTCAGGCAGCTTATTCTTCTTAACGTACGGGGCCAAGCCAACTTTAGCGCAATCTGTTAAGGCAGGATTGACAATCTTCTTGGCTGACTCCACTACTTCCGATTCAGAAAGCTTATCCTTAGTAAACCTCCGAGGATCATCCGGTTTACCAGAGTATTTGCACATTAGCTTAGGGCGCCGGCTTAAGGGAAGGATGCTCCAGGATAGCCAGCAGCGAAGGAAATCAGTGCCGATCAGACCATTTGCCATAAAAGCTCTCAGCTTGGAGAGCTGTGGTGAGAACCGGGTCCGTTCAGCGGCGCTAAGCCGTTGTGGCAAGGGGTGATTCACCGGGATACGAGTTTCGCGATAACCCGGCAAAGGATTTTCACCTTCAGGAGAAGTGTCTACACAATAAAACCAGGATTTGTTCCAATCCTTGGGATGAGTATGTAAAGCAGCGTGAGGAAAGGCTGCATCCCTCCTCTTCTGAATACTGATCCCACCAAGCTCTTGGTGAGGTCCGCTGGTAAATTCCGTGCGCCGGTTTGCATGAAAGAAATCCCGGAATAAATCAACTGAAGGTTTTTCTTGCAGATACACTTCAGAAAATACTTGGAAATCGCAAATGTTGGAAACAGAATTTGGTCCGATATCCTGTGGGTGCAGTTGGAAGGTGGCAAGAACATCCCGGAAAAATCTTGAACCGGGGGGAGAGAAGCCTCTAGAGATGTGATCCAGAAATACGATGACTTCCCCGGATCTAGGAGTAGGAGGGCATTCATTACCCGGAGCATGCCATTTTAACTCAGATTGAGGGCCTAATGTGCCGATTTTCGACAGCTTGATTAAGTCATCCTCAGTCACGACGGAACGGACCCAATCGCAGGAGACATACTGCTTAGCCATTGAGCAAAGTGCTGAAGAAGATAAAGTACAGAAACGGATTATGAAAGTACGATGATCCGGGATCTATCTATGGAAATTACGCAACGGTTTAAACTGAGGACTAGTTAACATGGTTAAACCGGCAATCATAAAACAAGTTATATCATTTCCGGTTAATGGCAGTTGAAGAGGAACAGTTCAACCATCGCGTCAGTTTACAGAGTCTTTTCAAGAGCAGGGCATATCAACCTAAACCGGAGCATACTTAGCGAATCTACCGAGGAGAAAAACAGGTTTCCGAAAAATTGCTAAGGGGGAAAGATCTGAGCATGCTGAGGAAAAAAGAAACTAATCTAGGAGTATGCAAGAAAAGCTACACAGACTTTATACTAAAAAGATGGATTTACATGCCAGACAGGAGCAATGAAGATTCGACGCATCTACAGCGGAGTAAAAATGGAGAAGATCGAAAAGCAAAACTACTACGAGTCACAGGCTCAAAGAACGAACAAGACGAAGCTTTGCTGAGAGCTCTAATGGCGGAACGGATAAATCAACAAGCATTATGTATAGACGGTGAGATCTAAGTTAGTACTAAGCGGAAGATCTATTGACTAGGGCCTAAAGGTCAGAAATATTCTATGAGGAATATATCTACAAAGAGGCGAAGCTTTTGTTAGAAGCCCTAATGGCGGAAGAACAAGGAGAAGCGCCGGTAGATGCAGATCAACAATAATGAGGATGAACATACCTGGGACGGCGAGAATCGGCGGCGGAGATTGATCTGGTCAAAGTTCAGGTTGATGCAGCGGCCAGGCGAGGACCAAAGATCCGGCAGTCGTCGGCGGCGGTTTGAGCTCGGGCGGCGACGGAGGAAGAAGACGCAGGAGGAGGACGAAGTGAGAAGGAGATAATGAATGGGGGGTGGCAATATTTATAGCCAGGAGTCAAATCTGAAACGACAAGTGCGAGAATCGAGGAGACAGAAAATCGGATAAAGATCCCGTGACGCCTCGATCTTCGGGATAACCCTTAAAATACGCTACAGTACAGCTCACGGCGTTAAATGCGGAGATGATGTCATTGTCAGACTTTAATGATCTTGAAGGATGACGTCAGAGCCGGTTTACAAGAAGATGAAGATGAAGAAGAAAATTATACAAGACAAAGAAGACTGATGTGAACAAGTTCAAATCATTCTGGGGCCTAATGTCAGGGATATGGTTAGTAGGTATAAACCGGATATTGTAAACCGGCTTAGTTATATTATACTTGGTTTTAATATTTTAGTAGAGACTACGGCCCATGAGATTTCAAGGCCCATGTATAGAAGTATGGTTTGTAAACCGCCAAGGGATGTAACTTGAGAGATAGGAAAGAAAAGACAGAGACCGAGGCGGACACGATTATGAGCCGGCCTCGGGACTCTGTAAACCGGGCCTGGCGTCACCTCTATATAAAGGGACGACCCGGCGAAGGTTCAAGGACAAGCAAGAATCAACCCGTCGAGACACAGGCAAAGCGAATCCGCTCCCTGTAAACCGACGCCCAAGCAATACCAAACCAACTAGACGTAGGCTTTTACCTTCTCAAAGGGGCCGAACTAGTATAAGTCCTTTGTGTCCTTTGTGTGCCATGAATTCTTTCAAGCTAACCCGTGCGATGGTTCCATCATCAAGTCCGCTAAACCGGACATCTGCCGTGTTATTTCCACGACAGCCCCCCTCCTGGCCGCGCCGGGGGGGCGCCTGGGCCCCCCAGGCCTCCGCTGATGCCCCCCTTTGGCATATATTTAAGACGCGTCCCGAAACCCTCGAGACGGGAACCCTTTTTCGCGATCTCATCTCTGTTCCGCCGCCGCCGCGCTTCCAAGATCGGGAGCACCAGGAGAACTATTCCCGGCACCCTGCCGGAGGGGAGGATCACCACCGGGAACCTCTCCACCACCATGGACGCCTCCCGGATGAGTTGTGAGTAGTCTCCCTTGGACCATGGGTCCATGACCAGTAGCTATGTGATGTTCTCCTCCCCTTCTTGTGCTTCACTAATTAGACCTCGTGAGCTGCCCTACATGATCGAGGCACATATGTAATCCTTATGCTGTTGCTATGTTGAGTTTGCTGGGATCCGATGGATTGTGAGATTATGTTCAGATTGTGTTTGAGTAATATATTTGATTTACCTCTTTTATATTTATGTTCGTAAGTAATTCTTGCATGTTCTCCGTTGCTATTTATTGCTTTGGCCAAGTAGTAGGTAGTGACTCCAAGAGGGAACGTTATGCTTGATTGTGGGTTCATGCCCCTCGATGACTAGCTTGAGTGACAGAAACATGAGTCTAGGGGATGTGCTGTTGCCACAAGGGGGAAAACAACGATGCTTGTGCCCGCGGGTGCAAGGATTGTTTACTTTACGCAAAGTTCTTTTAATGTAGTTGTCTGTTGCTTTGAGTTTACACTATGGGTGGGACTCGCAACTTAATACCAGCGAGATGTTCTGGATAGATATCTCAAGGTGGATGATTAGTAGTAGATGCAAATGGATTTCGGTCTACTTGCCTTGGCGTACCGCCCATGCTTTGAACCTCTACCTTTCTTGCAACATAGTTAGCATTGGTTTGCGCACATAATTCTGTCAATTGCCCAGCTGTAATTCGTTTACCTCACATAGCTGTTTTATCGTCTTTTGGGAGAGAGACATCACTAGTGAACATCATGGTGAAGGAAATATGCCCTAGAGGCAATAATAAAGATGTTATTTGTATTTCCTTATATCATGATAAATGTCTTTTGTTCATGCTAGAATTGTATTAACCGGAAACTTAGTACATGTGTGGATACATTGACAAAACAGTATGTCCCTAGTATGCCTCTACTAGACTAGCTCATTGATCAAAGATGGTTATGTTTCCTAGCCATAGACATGAGTTGTCATTTGATCAACGGGATCACATCATTAGGAGAATGATGTGATGGACAAGACCCATCCGTTAGCATAGCACTATGATCGTTTAGTTTTACTGCTATTGCTTTCTTCATGACTTATACATGTTCCTATGACTATGAGATTATGCAACTACCGAATACCGTAGGAACACCTTGTGTGCTATCAAACGTCACAACATAACTGGGTGATCATAAAGATGCTCTACAGGTGTCTCCGAAAGTATTCGTGGTGTTGGCATAGATCAAGATTAGGATTTGTCACTCCGAGTGTCGGAGAGGTATCTCTGGGCCCTCTCGGTAACAAACATCACAATAAGCCTTGCAAGCAAAAGACTAATGAGTTAGTCACGAGATGATGTGTTACGGAACGAGTAAAGAGACTTGCCGGTAACGAGATTGAACTAGGTATGGAGATACCGACGATCGAATATCGGACAAGTAACATACCGATGACAAAAGGAACAACATATGTTGTTATGCGGTTCTGACCGATAAAAGATCTTCGTAGAATATGTAGGAGCCAATATGAACATCCAGGTTCCGCTATTGGTTATTGACCGGAGATGAGTCTCGGTCATGTCTACATAGTTCTCGAACCCGTAGGGTCCGCACGCTTAACGTTTGATGACGATCGGTATTATGAGTTTATGAGTTTTGATGTACCGAAGGTAGTTCGGAGTCCCGGATGATATCACGGACATGATGAGGAGTCTCGGAATGTCCGAGACATAAAGATTGATATATTGGACGACTATATTCGGACACCGGAAGTGTTCCGGAAAAGTTTCGGATTTAACGGGATTGCCGGAGGGGGTTACCGGAACCCCCTACGAAGGGGGATGGTCCATAGTGGGCCTTAAGGGAAAGAGCGAGGCAGCCCATAGGGCTGGCCGGCGCCCCACCTAGGGTTCCTAGTTGGACTAGGATTGGGGGGCGCCACCTCTCCCTCTTTTCCTTTCCCTCTCTTCCTTCTTTGGTGATTCCTACTAGGAATAGGATTGCAATCCTATTCCTAGTAGGATTGCACCCCTAGCCGCACAAAACAAGGGCCGGCCGGCCTCCCCCCTTGCTCCTTTATATACGGGGGCAGGGGGCACCCAAAGACACACAAGTTGAATTGTTCCAGCCGTGTGCGGTGCCCCCCTCCACAGAAACACACCTCGGTCATACCGTCGCGGTGCTTAGGCGAAGCCCTGCGCCGGTGAATACATCATATCCGTCACCACGCCGTCGTGCTGACGAAACTCTCCCGTGAAGCTCAACTGGATCAAGAGCTCGTGGGACTTCATCAAGCTTAACGTGTGCTGAACGCGGAGGTGCCGTACGTTCGGTGCTTGATCGGTTGGATCGCGAAGAAGTTCGACAACATCAACCGCGTCACTTGACGCTTCCGCTCCCGGTCTACGAGGGTACGTAGACACACTCTTCCCTCTCGTTGCTATGCATCTGGTAGATAGATCTTGCGTGATCGTAGGAAAATTTTAAAATACTACGTTCCCCAACAGTGGCATCATGAGCCAGGTCTATGCGTAGATGATATGCACGAGTAGAACACAATGAGTTGTGGGCGATACTAGTCATACTACTTACCAGCATGTCATACTTTGCTTCGGCGGTATTGTGAGATGAAGCGGCCCGGACCGACATTACGCGTACGCTTACGCGAGACTGGTTTCACCGTTACGAGCACTCGTTGCTTAAAGGTGACTGGCGGGTGTCTGTCTCTCTCACTTTAGCTGAATCAAGTGTGGCTACGCCCGATCCTTGTGAAGGTTAAAACATCACATACTTGACGAAACATCGTTGTGGTTTTGTATGCGTAGGTAAGAACGGTTCTTGCTAAAACCCGTAGCAGCCACGTAAAACATGCAACAACAAAGTAGAGGACGTCTAACTTGTTTTTGCAGGGCATGTTGTGATGTGATATGGTCAAGACATGATGAGTTATACGGTTTTGTATGAGATGATCATGTTTTGTAAAGTTATCGGCAACTGGCAGGAGCCATATGGTTGTCGCTTTATTGTATCAAATGCAATCGCCATGTAATTGCTTTACTTTATCACTAAGCGGTAGCGATAGTCGTAGAAGCAATAGTTGGCGAGATGACAACGATGCTACGATAGAGATCAAGGTGTCGCGCCGGTGACGAAGGTGATCATGAAGGTGCTTTGGAGATGGAGATCAAAAGCACAAGATGATGATGGCCATATCATGTCACATATTTTTATTGCATGAGATGTTTATCTTATTATGCTTCTTATTTTGCTTAGAACGACGGTAGCATTATAAGATGATCCCTTACTAAATTTCAAGGTATAAGTGTTCTCCCTGAGTATGCACCGTTGCGAAAGTTCGTCGTGCCGAGACACCACGTGATGATCGGGTGTGATAAGCTCTACGTTCAAATACAACGGGTGTAAGCCAGTTTTGCACACACAGAATACTCGGGTTAAACTTGACGAGCCTAGCATATGCAGATATGGCCTCGGAACACTGGAGACCGAAAGGTCGAGCGTGAATCATATAGTAGATATGATCAACATAAGATGTTCACCATTGAAACTACTCCATCTCACGTGATGATCGGACATGGTTTAGTTGATTTGGATCACGTGATCATTTAGATGACCAGAGGGATGTCTATCTAAGTGGGAGTTCTTTAAATTAATATGATTAAATTGAACTTTAATTTATCATGAACTTAGTCCTGATAGTTTTTGCATATCTATGTTGTTGTAGATCAATGGCCCGTGCTACCGTTCCTTTGAATTTTAATGCATTCCTAGAGAAAGCTAAGTTGAAAGATGATGGTAGCAATTACACGGACTGGGTCCGTAACCTGAGGATTATCCTCATTGTTGCACAGAAGAATTATGTCCTTGAAGCACCGCTAGGTGACAAGCCCCCTCCCGCTAATGTAGACGCTTTGAACGTCTGGCAGTCGCGGTCTGATGACTACACGATAGTTCAGTGTGCCATGCTTTACGGCTTAGAACCGGGACTTCAACGACGTTTTGAACGCCATGGACCATATGAGATGTTTCAGGAGTTGAAGTTAATATTTCAAGCAAATTCCCGGATTGAGAAATATGAGATTTCCAATAAGTTCTACAGTTGCAAGATGGAGGAGAATAGTTCTATCAGTGAACACTTGCTCAGAATGTCTGGGTACTATAATCATATGACTCAACTTGGTTGCAAAGTTGACGAGGATAGTGTTATTGATAGAGTTCTTCAATCACTGCCACCAAGCTATAAAGGCTTTGTGATGAACTATAATATGCAAGGGATGCAAAAGACAATTCCCGAGCTCTTCGCTATGCTCAAAGCTGCGGAGGTAGAAATCAAAAAGGAGCATCAAGTGTTGATGGTTAACAAGACCACTAGTTTCAAGATAAAGGGCAAGGGAAAGAAGGGGAACTTCAATAAGAATAGCAAGACAGTTGCTACTTCCACGAAGAAACCCAAATCTGGAGCCAAGCCTGAAACTGAGTGCTTCTACTGCAAGGGGACTAGACACTGGAAGCGGAACTGCCCCAAGTATTTGGCGGATAAGAAAGATGGCAAGGTGAACAAAGGTATATGTGATATACATGTTATTGATGTGTACCTTACTAATGCTCGTAGTAGTACCTGGGTATTTGATATCGGTTCGGTTGCTAATATTTGTAACTCGAAACAGGGACATCAGATTAAACGAAGATTGGCTAAGGACGAGGTGACGATGCGCGTGGGAAACGGTTCCAAAGTCGAAGTGATCGCTGTCGGCACGCTACCTCTACATCTACCTTCGGGATTAGTTTTAGACCTAAATAATTGTTATTTGGTGCCAGCGTTGAGCATGAACATTATATCTGGATCTTGTTTGTTGCGAGACGGTTATTCATTTAAATCAGAGAATAATGGTTGTTCTATTTTTATGAATAATATCTTTTATGTTCATGCACCCTTAAAGAGTGGTCTATTCTTATTGGATCTCGATTGTAGTGATACACATATTCATAATATTGAAACCAAAAGATGCAAGGTTAATAATGATAGTGCAACTTATTTGTGGCACTGTCGTTTAGGTCATATTGGTGTAAAACACATGAAGAAACTCCATAGTGATGGACTTTTGGAATCACTTGATTTTGAATCACTTGGTGCTTGCGAACCATGCCTCATGGGCAAGATGACAAAAACTCCGTTCTCCGGAACCATGGAGCGAGCAACAGATTTGTTGGAAATCATACATACTGATGTATGTGGACCAATGAGTGTTGAAGCACGCGGCGGGTATTGTTATTTTCTGACCTTCACTGATGATTTGAGCAGATATGGGTATATCTACTTAATGAAGCACAAGTCTGAAACATTTGAAAAGTTCAAAGAATTTCAGAGTGAAGTAGAGAATCATCGTAACAAGAAAATAAAGTTTCTACGATCTGATCGTGGAGGAGAATATTTGAGTTACGAGTTTGGTCTTCATTTGAAACAATGTGGAATAGTTTCACAACTCACGCCACCCGGAACACCACAGCGTAATGGTGTGTCCGAACGTCATAACCGTACTTTATTGGATATGGTACGATCTATGATGTCTCTTACCGATTTACCACTATCGTTTTGGGGTTATGCTTTAGAGACAGCTGCATTCACGTTAAATAGGGCACCATCTAAATCCGTTGATACGACACCTTATGAACTATGGTTTGGCAAGAAACCAAAGTTGTCGTTTCTTAAAGTTTGGGGCTGCGATGCTTATGTGAAAAAGCTTCAACCTGATAAGCTCGAACCCAAGTCGGAAAAATGTGTCTTCATAGGATACCCAAAAGAGACTGTTGGGTACACCTTCTATCACAGATCCGAAGGCAAGATATTCGTTGCTAAGAATGGATCCTTTCTAGAGAAGGAGTTTCTCTCGAAAGAAGTGAGTGGGAGGAAAGTAGAACTTGATGAGGTAATAGTACCTTCTCCCGGATTGGAAAGTAGTACATCACAGAAAATTGTTCCAGTGATTCCTACACCAATCAGTGAGGAAGTTAATGATGATGATCATGAAACTTCGGATCAAGTTTCTGCTGAACGTCGTAGATCAACCAGAGTACGTTCTGCACCAGAGTGGTACGGCAACCCAGTTCTGGAAATCATGTTACTAGACCATGATGAACCTACGAACTATGAGGAAGCGATGATGAGCCCAAATTCCGCAAAATGGCTTGAAGCCATGAAATCTGAGATGGGATCCATGTATGAGAACAAAGTGTGGACTTTGGTTGACTTGCCCGATGATCGGCATGCCATCGTAAATAAATGGATCTTCAAGAGGAAGACCGACGCAGACGGTAATGTTACTGTTTACAAAGCTCGACTTGTTGCGAAAGGTTTTCGACAAGTTCAAGGAGTTGACTACGATGAGACTTTCTCACCTGTAGCGATGCTTAAGTCTGTCCGAATCATGTTAGCAATTGCCGCATTTTATGATTATGAAATCTGGCAAATGGATGTCAAAACTGCATTCCTGAATGGATATCTCAAAGAAGAGTTGTATATGATGCAACCAGAAGGTTTTGTCGATCCAAAAGGTGCTAACAAAGTATGCAAGCTCCAGCGATCCATCTATGGACTGGTGCAAGCATCTCGGAGTTGGAATATACGCTTTGATGAGGTGATCAAAGCATATGGTTTTATACGGACTTTTGGAGAAGCCTGTATTTACAAGAAAGTGAGTGGGAGCTCTGTAGCATTTCTAATATTATATGTGGATGACATATTGTTGATTGGAAATGATATAGAATTTCTGGACAGCATAAAAGGATACTTGAATAAGAGTTTTTCAATGAAAGACCTCGGTGAAGCTGCTTATATATTAGGCATCAAGATCTATAGAGATAGATCAAGACGCTTAATTGGACTTTCACAAAGCACATACCTTGATAAGATTTTGAAGAAGTTCAAAATGGATCAGTCAAAGAAAGGGTTCTTGCCTGTATTACAAGGTATGAAGTTGAGTAAGACTCAATGCCCGACCACTGCAGAAGATAGAGAGAAAATGAAAGTCATTCCCTATGCCTCAGCCATAGGATCTATCATGTATGCGATGCTGTGTACCAGACCTGATGTGTGCCTTGCTATAAGTTTAGCAGGGAGGTACCAAAGTAATCCAGGAGTGGATCACTGGACAGCGGTCAAGAACATCCTAAAGTATCTGAAAAGGACAAAGGATATGTTTCTCGTGTATGCAGGTGACAAAGAGCTCGTCGTAAACGGTTACGTCGATTCTAGCTTTGACACTGATCCGGATGACTCTAAGTCACAAACCGGATATGTATTTTTATTGAACGGTGGAGCTATCAGTTGGTGCAGTTCCAAGCAGAGCGTCGTGGCGGGATCTACGTGTGAAGCGGAATACATAGCTGCTTCAGAAGCAGCAAATGAAGGAGTCTGGATGAAGGAGTTCATATCCGATCTAGGTGTAATACCTAGTGCATCGGGTCCAATGAAAATCTTTTGTGACAACACTGGAGCAATAGCCTTGGCGAAGGAATCCAGGTTTCACAAGAGAACAAAGCACATCAAAAGACGCTTCAATTCCATCCGCGATCTAGTCAAGGAGGGAGACATAGAGATTTGCAAAATACATACGGATCTGAATGTTGCAGACCCGTTGACTAAGCCTCTTCCACGGGCAAAACATGATCAGCACCAGGACTCCATGGGTGTAAAGATCATCACTTTGTAATCTAGATTATTGACTCTAGTTCAAGTGGGAGACTGAAGGAAATATGCCCTAGAGGCAATAATAAAGATGTTATTTGTATTTCCTTATATCATGATAAATGTCTTTTATTCATGCTAGAATTGTATTAACCGGAAACTTAGTACATGTGTGGATACATAGACAAAACAGTATGTCCCTAGTATGCCTCTACTAGACTAGCTCATTGATCAAAGATGGTTATGTTTCCTAGCCATAGACATGAGTTGTCATTTGATCAACGGGATCACATCATTAGGAGAATGATGTGATGGACAAGACCCATCCGTTAGCATAGCACCATGATCGTTTAGTTTTACTGCTATTGCTTTCTTCATGACTTATACATGTTCCTATGACTATGAGATTATGCAACTCCCGAATACCATAGGAACACCTTGTGTGCTATCAAACGTCACAACGTAACTGGGTGATCATAAAGATGCTCTACAGGTGTCTTCGAAAGTATTCATGGTGTTGGCATAGATCAAGATTAGGATTTGTCACTCCGAGTGTCGGAGAGGTATCTCTGGGCCCTCTCGGTAACACACATCACAATAAGCCTTGCAAGCAAAAGACTAATGAGTTAGTCACGAGATGATGTGTTACGGAACGAGTAAAGAGACTTGCCGGTAACGAGATTGAACTAGGTATGGAGATACCGACGATCGAATCTCGGACAAGTAACATACCGATGACAAAAGGAACAACATATGTTGTTATGCGGTTCTGACCGATAAAAGATCTTCGTAGAATATGTAGGAGCCAATATGAACATCCAGGTTCCGCTATTGGTTATTGACCGGAGATGAGTCTCGGTCATGTCTACATAGTTCTCGAACCCGTAGGGTCCGCACGCTTAACGTTTGATGACGATCGGTATTATGAGTTTATGAGTTTTGATGTACCGAAGGTAGTTCGGAGTCCCGGATGAGATCACGGACATGACGAGGAGTCTCGGAATGTCCGAGACATAAAGATTGATATATTGGACGACTATATTCGGACACCGGAAGTGTTCCGGAAAAGTTTCGGATTTAACGGGATTGTCGGAGGGGGTTACCGGAACCCCCTACGAAGGGGGATGGTCCATAGTGGGCCTTAAGGGAAAGAGAGAGGCAGCCCATAGGGCTGGCCGGTGCCCCACCTAGGGTTCCTAGTTGGACTAGGATTGGGGGGCGCCACCTCTCCCTCTTTTCCTTTCCCTCTCTTCCTTCTTTGGTGATTCCTACTAGGAATAGGATTGCAATCCTATTCCTAGTAGGATTGTACCCCTAGCCGCACCAAACAAGGGCCGGCCGGCCTCCCCCCTTGCTCCTTTATATACGGGGGCAGGGGGCACCCAAAGACACACAAGTTGAATTGTTCCAGCCGTGTGCGGTGCCCCCTCCATAGAAACACACCTCGATCATACCGTCGCGGTGCTTAGGCGAAGCCCTGCGCCGGTGAATACATCATATCCGTCACCACGCCGTCGTGCTGACGAAACTCTCCCGTGAAGCTCAACTGGATCAAGAGCTCATGGGACGTCATCAAGCTGAACGTGTGCTGAACGCGGAGGTGCCGTACGTTCGGTGCTTGATCGGTTGGATCGCGAAGAAGTTCGACAACATCAACCGCGTCACTTGACGCTTCCGCTCCCGGTCTACGAGGGTACGTAGACACACTCTTCCCTCTCGTTGCTATGCATCTGGTAGATAGATCTTGCGTGATCGTAGGAAAAATTTAAAATACTACGTTCCCCAACACATGGGACCCCGGTCCATATTACCATCACTGATCACATCCGCTATTTACTTTCCGCTTTTACTTACTATTTGCAGCAATACCTATCACTATTATCACTTGCGTTTGGCCCTTTGTAAACGACAAGGCCGGAGGGATTGACAAGCTCTCTGTACTCGTTTGGAGCAAAGTTATTTGTATCAGTGTGCAGGTCCACGTTGATTGCTAATATCTGGCGCTGTTAGCAGTTGACACCTTCTTGTTGAAACTGGGAGTCTCAGGGGAAATCGATCCTTGGTATCTTTGCCAAGGGAAAACTACCGCTACACTGCATCTCAAACCTTCCACTTGGGGTAACCAACGAGGGGCGAGAAGCCATCAGGAGTTGCATCTTAAAGGGTCCTTGTCTATGTTGATCCGGGGATTGCAAAACCCTTTTGTGACACGTTCCATGAGCTTTCAGCACGAATATGTCGAACGAAGCTTCTATCTTGTATTTGTTCTATCTGCTCCTTGTTGCTTTTATTTATCTTTTGTTCTCCCAAGTGGCTTCTCGACAAGTTGATGTACCTGCGGAATTCATTCGTTCAATTCTCTATTCGAATGATATTGTGAAGATTATGTTGCAACATGTCCATCCGTTGTTTTCTGTTTTGATTCTGGTATTCGAGTTGCTTCGATGTCAAGTGTTGATTACATACCTTTCCTAATAGGTATTCTCATATTTTTATGGGAGTGCTAATTCTTCTTGACCAACGAGACTTTCATGTTAATTCTTTTCAACCGGTATGCCTTCCCTTCAAGTTATGTTATACGGACGCCGTTGAGAAATCTGACGATTTGTCTGTTTCATTCATCCCAAGTTGTCTTGTTTTCCCCACCCTCCCACCCTTCTTCTTCTCGGTGCCAGAGTCCTTGATCAAGTATCCATTTTATTCATGTGATATTTCTTCATTCATTTCCTTCAATGTTCTTATCCGATGATTCTCAGGAAGATGCTCAAGAGCTTCAAGTTCATCATTCTTTTGTTCTCAAATTCTGCCGGTGGATGTAATTCAAGCTTCGGTCTTGATCATATCTGTGCTTCTTTTTTCACATGTTTTCACATGTTGAATTTTTTTATCCAAGGCTCTCTTAATTCTTCACATCTCTCTAATTCTTATCCGGAGTGCCGAAGATTCGTGTTTCCATTCTTAATCCGTTCGAGCTATTTTGAGAATTGTCATCTTACTCAAGCCATTTAATTCAACCGGTGCAATATCTCTTCACCAATCTTTTTCAACGGCGATTTCTTTAGTGGGCCCTAACCCACAGGTCTTTTCCCAGGATCTTACCTGACTCTTCCTATTTTTCTGGAGTTATACTCAGATTCTTTTCAAAGTGTGACGTAACAATGATTCCCATCGGTCACATGCCTTTTCCAAGATCGCTTTCAAATTCTTTCTCATCATTGGTTCAACCTTTTAATTCTTCATTACGGAGTGCCTATACAATTCATGGTGGTGTATCTCATCGTCTTCTCAGATTTTGAAGACCGGAGAAGAGTTTCTCTTAAATTTTGACCCGTTCTCTTGATGAGTTGTGGTTCTAGCTTCATGCCATCCTCATTATTGTTCCGATTGTGAGGAATTCTTTTATACCATCCAAAGCATTTCGTGAATTCTTTTCTTTGTGATCCTCCGAAGGCCATCAATTAAGAATATTTCTTCGTTCTCAGTTTTCAACTTCGACCTCCAACTATTCTTCATCGATGTCTCTTCTTTCGTCTCCATATTCTTCCCGGTGATTCATTCTTTTATATTCACTCAATTTCAATTCCTTACGGTGGCTTGTTCTCTGTCATCACTCCATTTCAATTCGCACGGTGGTTCGTTAAACATTCTTTACGGTGTTATCATGTCATTCACTCGTTCTTTTCATAATCCTACCGGTGCTTCGTTGAAGATTTTATCCAAGGTTGTGCTAGATCTCTCTTAATCCTTTCCAACGAGAATAAGTAGTATGCAAAATCCTTTGGTTGTCATCAATTTAAATTGGCGAGGGAGATGCATGACATAATTCTTATTCTTATTCCTTCAAGGTGATTTAATTCTTTTGTCTGGAGCTTATTCATCATATCATATTCTCGGTTCTAAATTCTTCATCTTGTTTTCCGGAGCTCCAAGTTATTTCTGTTATATCATTTCAAAGCTCCATCTAATTAATCGCAGGCCTTGAATCTTATTCTTTTCATCTTTCGCTTCTCATGCTTTCCATTACCGGAGTTCTCATGGTGGTTCATCATGTTTGAATTCATCCTCGAAGTCTTCATCAAGATTCTTGTTGGAGGAGCTCAAATATTCTTCTTCTTGCATTTTGAAGTGCAATTCTTTCTACCTTATCTTTTCAGATGGTGTTATGTCATTCTTGTCAATCCCTTCATGTTTCATGACTCACAAGTTGTCAGGAATGAGATATTTAAACCCATCATTTTCTTGTTCAGGAGATCTTTCCAACCTTTCAATTTATTCGTTGGAGTAATCTTGGGTTGTATTTCACCTAAAAGCTTTCCCTAAGGATTGTTGCTAATTATGGTGCTTATAAATGACCCAAATTCTTCATTTATCATTTCGGTGAAATAAGTTTTTCATCTCCTTGTTGATCTGAATCCAATTAAATGTTTCCGTCAGTGGCTGGTTGTCACCTCTTAATTTTAAGATGTTTTCCATAATCCCACATCAAGCTTATTCGTTTCATTGTTGATTTTTCCATCAACCACATTCAACCCTTCTTTGTAAGGAGGATTTCCTAATTCATTTCTGGGAGAAGTTGTCATTTTTCTTCTCCATTCATTCCTTTCGTTGATTTATATGATATTCTTTCATTCCGGAGGCTTTGTGATATTGCTCTCTTTGACCATCATCTCGTTTTTTATCAAGATCATATTCTTCCCTTGCTTGTCCAATTAACAGGAGTGTTGTGTCCTCCATTCAAATTCTCTCATCTTATCAAGTTTTGCCTGTCTTTTAACCAGAGTGTTGTCTAAATCTTTCTTACCTCTTGTGACATCCTTTCAATTGTTTCGGAGACAGTGTGTTGTTGATTTCATCAAGTATCACTCCATCTCCTCAAGTTCTTGTTAATTCCTTCCATTTTCAGACGGAGTGCTGTCCAAATTATGTCATTCTTATTCCTTGGCTATACCATTGCGGTTTCATATTCTTTTGGCTCGTAAGCTCTTGTTTCATGTCTTTCAACCTACAAGGTTCTCATAATGTTCCTTGTTCCTCTTTTCTAACGGATTTTTCATATTCGTTCATCTCCGTTGTATTCTTCTTTCATGTTGGTCAACCTCTCAAGGTTCGTGGTTTCACTCGTTTGTCAAAGAAGCAACTTTGTTTTACCTCTTCCTCTTCCGTTTCACCCGGTGCCATCTCTAGGATCTCGGGTCGAGATCCTTTGTTAGTGTGGGAGAGTTGTGACGCTGAAAGACCGACGTCCCAGAAGATTCCAGAGATTCCAGATGTTCCGGGTTCTCCCGTGTGTTTCATTTGTGCTTGTGTTATATATTTTTGCATTGCATCATGTCATCATGCCATCATGTCTTTAATTTTTTGCATCTCAACTTAAATAAATCGTGTGGATCTTCGATCCATTTAAATCCAGGGAAGTGTGACTTCTCTTAATAACATATCCTCCCAATATTTAGGGAGCTATATTAATAAATATTCCATTGTTTGGAATTAACCGCAACACACTTGCATTTATTCTCCAGACCTTTTTTTTTGCTTCAAGTTTCACCGCCAAACCGTCTCTCTATTTCTTTTCCCGTTTATCGAGGTTCCTCCAAAAACCTCAACACTTTTGGACACTTTTAAATCATGCCCTAATTCAAACCATTTGAATTTAATTCAAGTGAGTTCAAATTTATCTATTGCATTCTTGCCTCTCCTATTTTTTGTGGACCGTGGACATTTTTGCGAGTCCAGGAAAAATAACCTCTTGCCCAAACTCTACTCCTAACCCCCTCTTTCTTTTCCTTTATTTTGTCTCTATTTTCTTTTTCTTCCTCTTTTCTCTCTTTTTTTAGGAGAGGCCCAGCCGCCAGCTATGTTTTGGCCCAGGCCTCCTGGCCCATCAGGTCCTTTTGGCCCAGGCCGCTGCGTCCTTCCCTCCTGGCCCAACTCCTCCCGTGGCCCAATCGCTCTCCAGCGCTCCCCAACCCTAGCCCGACTCCTCGCTCCTCCGTCTCATCCCCCTCGCGCCGCCAGCTTCTCCCCTCAATCCCTCACCCTCGTTCGCTCTCCCACCGACCGCCGCAGCCCATCGTCCCTCACCCCGCACCGTTTCCCTCGATCCTCCTCGCCAGGCCGCCGCGCAGGCCCTTCTCCGCGCGCCTCCTTCCCCTCCGGTCTCCTCCGCGCCAAGGCCGCAGTGCACCGCGCCCCTCCTCTCCGACGACGCAGGGCGCCGCGCCGTCCTTCTTCCCTGCTCGACGCCCGCGCCTGGCGCGTCTCCCCCAGGGCCCTCCGTGCACCTCTCCTCCTCGCCTCTGGCCCTCCTCCGCCGCTGCATCGTGGCCAAGCCACTGCTCCGTCAGCCGCGCGCCGTCCCTCTCCTCCACGCGACGGCCGCCGGCGTGCCTTGCTCCAGCCAAGCCGGCCAGTAGTTCCGCCGTCCCGCCGTCTACCAGGGCGTCGGCCGCCCGTCCTCAGCCTCGCGTGCCCAGGCCGCCGCCTCGCCATGGCTCCCCGCGGGCCGAACAGGAGCTGCGCGCCCAGGCCCCTGCCTCCTCTTCCTCGCCTCCCGAGCCGGCCCTCAAGCCGTCATCTTCACCGCGTCACCGGAGCCATGCTGCTGCTGCCGCTGCCGCTGCTTTGCCTTTCTGCCTGCTGTTACGTGCCAGGTCTTTGGGGCGTCAAGTTCGAGGATACACCAAGTTCAACTACATGACCGTATCCGTTGTCCAAGTGTACGACTACGTGGATCCGCCAAGTACATCTACGGATACCCGAATGCCTACGAACCGTGTACGACTACCCTCGCCGAAGACCCATGAACGAAACATCAAGTTCCACTACCGTCGCCGGAGACACCTAGTACCCTTCGTTTAACAAGAACGACAAGTTCGGAGACCTCAAGTACCACTACGAACCGTCAAGTACATCTATGAAACGAGAACGTCTACTTCCTCTACCGTCGCCCCGTGTACGACTACGAACGGAACGACTACTTCCACTACGTCCCTCGACGACTCGAACCGCTTCGAGAACGAGCGTTCCGAAGGTATAACCCCGAGACGATGACCCGTGAGATGCATGTGTTGTATGAGATGTTTCCCTTGTGTGCACCGTGCCCGTTTCGTCCTTGTCATGCTCCTTGGTTGCCTCATCGCCGACCCGTGGGAACCCGGTGATGGGATCGCCCCACCTTTCATCTTGTTCGACTCGCTCATGCCACCTTTTCTTTTGAACCGGTCTCTCAACGAGTTACCGGAACCGAGATGTTGCGTTGCATCATTTTCGGATCGTTGCCGTGGCACCCTTTCCTTCCACCACGGTGGCAAATACTCCTTATCATCTTCATGTCAACTTTTAATAAAAATTGCATAAAACTTGATCATGTCATCCGCATCATGTTAACAACATTTAAAATGTGTGAATTGTTGTTTGCTTAAAAATAGCTAAACATGCTCATCGGGATTTTTCTGGAATTGTTGTTTGTCTTTCCGGCCTCATTTAAAATGTCTAAATAGGTAGTTTGTTTTTGCTTCACCTCTTGCCATGTTAACAAACATTTAATCTTGTCTTGTAAATAAACGAGAGTCAACTAAATAAATAAAATGTGGTGTTTCGTCAATATGCAACTCGTTGCATATTGAGCTCCCCTTAACTTGTAGTCTTGTTTGTGCACTTTGCCATGCCATGCATAATTAAACCGGACATGCATCATACTTGTTTGTGCATCGTATGCCATGTTTATGCTTGTGTGTTTACCGTGTTGTTTGCTTCTTTCCGGTTGCTTCTCTTGTTAGCTTTGGATTCGTTCCGGGGTTGTGAGGATTCGCTCGACTATGTTGCTCCGTCTACTTCTTGGACTTGTTCTTCTTCCTTGCAGAATCTCAGGCAAGATGATCATACCCTTGGATACCTTTACTACCATTGCCATGCTTAGTGTCTCGATGCTATCGTTACATGTCGCGCTACCCACTTTTATGTCAGCCTCTCCTTGTTGCCATGAAACCTCTAACCTTTGACACCTTCGTAGCAAAACCACTGTTTGGCTATGTTACCCGCTTGCTCAGCCCCTCTTATAGCGTTGTTAGTTGCAGGTGAAGATGAAGATCGTTCCAGGAGGGAACTTGTTGTTGGAATATCACAATATCTATTATTATTTATAACACACCTATATATACTGGGCATGGGTGGAAGGCTTGGCCTTTTGCTCGGTGTTTTGTTCCACTCATGCCACCTTAGGCGCCGATAAACCGGCATTATGTTCCTTGATTTTGCGTTCCTTACACGATGGGTGGATGGGGACCCCTTGACAGTTCGATTTTGAATAAAACTCCTCCAGCAAGGCTCAACATTGGTTTTAATTTGCCTCATAATAACAACTTAATTAATTAATTAAATTTGCATAGGGGGTCGCACCCTCGGGTTCTTAATTCTACATAGCAGGGGGGGCCAGTGCTGATGGTGTTGGTCCCAAACGGGTAACCTGCGGGGCCACCACGGGGAAACTCGAGGTTTGGTTTTACTCGTAGCTTGTCCCATCCGGACGTGGCCTGAGACGAGATACGCGCGGCTACTATCAGGGTGTCGGCACGCCGGGAGGTCTTGCTGGACTTGTTTTACCATTATCGTAATGTCTTGTGCACCGGTGTCGGGAAAACTGATCGCCCACGAACACCTATGGGACCGGAGCCCCTTTTCGGTTCGGCAAGGGGGCGGAGGATGCACGAAGAGCGGATCGAGGCGTGCACGCGAGCAGTTTACCCAGGTTCGGGCCGCGCGGAGGCGTAAAACCCTACTCCTGCCTTAGTTTGTATTGTGTTCTTGGCTCGGCAGCGAGAAGAACTACAGTGTCGATCGCTAACAGCACCGAGCGTGAGAGTGATCGATGGTCCCAACCTCCCTCTACGTTGTGTATGGGCCTCCTTTTATAGGTCAAAGGGGTCACCGACAGGTGGCAACGCAGTCGAGGGTAAAAATGTAAAAGCGGTGGTAGTTGGAACAGTGTATGCATAGTGCTCTATACCTAACTCTGACGGCAGGGGACAAAGGCATTAAATGCCCGTCGCCGTCGCCCTAAACAGTGCAAAAAGCGTCCGTCAGGGCGTCCCCGTCCGCCACGATGGTAGCCTCGTCATCGCATCTTGCCACCGTGTACCCCAGGCTGCACAGCCTTCCGCCACGTGCGCCTGGAACGGCCCCAGGGCGACGCGTGGGCGGATGCGCTGGAGCGCGGGTACCTAGTGGAAGTCTGCTGCGGCAAGCGCCTTGCTGCGGCCGCCATCTTGCCGCGCCCGTGAGCTTGTCGCTCTCCGGGCCTTGCCGGGACGCGCGGCGCATCACGGCAAGTTTCATGAAATGCCACGTTTGGTCTTCCCGGCAAGCTCCTCTTGCCAGGGTCTTGTGCTAAAGAAGTGGTCTTGAGCCTGGGGTGGCCTTCCCGGCAAGCTCCTCTTGTCGGGGCCTTGTCTCTTTAACCTGAATACTTTGTTCTTGAATGGCTCTAAAGGAAACACAGTGGGCCTTGGTGGACGCGCGGCAAGCCCTGCCACGGGACGCTGCGACTGCCCGTGCACAAGTTCGGGATACTAAGGTACCCCTACTTTAGTACACCGACAGGTGATACGTCCAAAACGTATCTATAATTTCTGCTTGCTCCATGCCACTTTTGGTTGATATTGCTATGATATTCATACACTTCCATACACTTTTGATCATATTTGGACTAACCTACTAATCCAGTGCACCCCAGTGCCAGTTTCTGTTTTTGGCTGTTTTTGTATTTCAGGTTTTCACGTTACGAGAACTGCCAGGGAAAATCCAGAAAAATTATATAAAAAATCAGCGTTCCGGAAACTACCGTGCGTCCGAAGGACAGCCGGGGGGGGGCACCAGGGCTCCAGGCGCCCTGGCGGCGCCCCCCCCTGGGCCGCGCCGGGGGGCGCCTGGGCCCCCCGAAGCTTCCACGATGCCCCCCTTTGGCATATATTTAAAGCGTCCTCCGAAACCCTCAGAACAGGAACTCTTTTCGCGATCCCATCTATGTTCCGCCGCCGCCGCCGCTTCCAAGATCGGGAGCACCAGGAGAACTCTTCCCGGCACCTTGCCGGAGGGGAGGATCACCACCGGGAGCTTCTCCACCACCATGGACGCCTCCCGGATGAGTCGTGAGTAGTCTCCCTTGGACCATGAGTCCATGACCAGTAGCTATGTGATGTTCTCCTCCCGTTCTTGTGCTTCACTAATTAGTCCTCGTGAGCTGCCCTACATGATCGAGGCACATATGTAATCCTTATGCTGTTGCTATGTTGAGTTTGCTGGGATCCGATGGATTATGAGATTATGTTCAGATTGAGTAATATATTTGATCTACCTCTTTTATATTTATGTTCATAAGTAATTCTTGCATGTTCTCCGTTGTTATTTATTGCTTTGGCCAAGTAATACGTAGTGACTCCAAGAGGGAACGTTATGCTCGATTGTGGGTTCATGCCCCTCGATGATTAGCTTGAGTGACAGAAACATGAGTCTAGGGGATGTGTTGTTGCCACAAGGGGGAAAACAACGGTGCTTGTGCCCGTGGGTGCAAGGATTGTTTACTTTACGCAAATGCAGTTGTCTGTTGCATTGAGTTTACACTATGGGTGGGACTCGCAACTTAATACCAGCGAGATGTTCTGGATAGATATCTCAAGGTGGATGATTAGTAGTAGATATTGATGGATTTCGGTCTACTTACTTTGGCGTACCGCCCATGCTTTGAACCTCAACCTTTCTTGCAATGTAATCAGCATTGGTTTGCGCTCGTAGGTCCTGTCAATTGCCCAGCTGTAATTCGTTTACCTCACATAGATGTTTTATCGTCTTTTGGGAGAGAGACATCACTAGTGAACATCATGAGACTCCGGTCCATATTACCATCATTGATCACACCCGCTATTTACTTTTCGCTATTATTTACTATTGCAAACACTATCTATCACTACTATCATTTGCGTTTAATCCTTTGTGAACTACAAGGCCGGAGGGATTGACAACCTCTCTGTACTCGTTGGGAGCAAAGTTATTTGTATCTGTGTGCAGGTCCACGTTGATTGCTAATATCTGGCGCCGTTAGTAGTTGACACCTACTTGTTGAACCTAGGAGTCTCTGGGGATTCGATCCTTGGCATCTTTGCTAAGGGAAAAACTTCCACAACACTGCATCTTACACCTTCCACTTGGGGTAACCAACGAGGGGTTAGAGGCCCATCAAGGAGTTTTTCTGGCGCCGTTGCTGGGGACTCCACTCTTTAGGATAGGGGAGTTGCACGCTATCTTTTACCTTTGCTTTTTAGTCTTGTTAGTTTACCTTTCAGTTTTTGCTTTAGTACCTTTTATCGAAAATCACAAAAATAGTTATCTCGTTCTTTAGTTGTCATTATGTCGACTCCTTTTGTCTTTGACGAGGCAGAAGTTCTCACCTTTAAACAAAGAGGTGGGGAAAGTTTGAAAGATGCTTGGTATAGAATTAATGATTCACAAAAAGAGCCACCAAGAAGCAACCTACTACTATCTTACTTAGAAATTTTTATGTTGGAATTACTTCTTGGAATAGGTTTATTCTAGATACTGCTATCAATGGGAATTTCCTGGAGGCCCCAGTTTGGGAGTCTCTTAGTATTATTGAAAATCTTATTGGGAATCTCCCTGTTGTTAGCATTCGAGAGGACATCACCCTAGCTCACATTATGAAAAAACTTGAAAGGATAGAGCTAGAGATGCCAAGCATTAATAAGATGAATGAGTTGGATCGTAAGATCCAAGGGAATTTGAATAGACTTGATAGCTCCATGCATAAAAATTTTAAAATTTTGGAGACCGTCAAATTCCATGACTTGGACTCTTCTAGGATAGACAAGATTGAGGAAATATTTGATACCCTAGGAACTACTTTCTCCTCGATCAAAACCAAAAAGGTAGAAACTCCGGCAAAGAGGGAGCCTAAGTTCGTTCACGTTCCAAAGGCTCCCCGCTCTAAAAGTTATCCACCTATTGCCAAAGGGGTTGAAACCGTAAAGACTTTGGAAGAAACACCTATCTTTGATGAATTTATAAATGAATCTTCCCTTGACTTTTATCCTTTTGGTCTTCTACCTAGAAGTATCTCTATGAGGCCTTTGTTTGAGAGTCCTCTTAAGACTAGTTGTATTATTGAAGAGCTTTTTGATGATCTTGATGATGGTTCAATTGATACAACTTGATCTCTATTTATTATGCCTAGCTTAAAGGCATAAAAGAAAGCGCTTTTGGGAGGCAGCCCAATGAATAAATTTTTTGCTTTTGTTGTGTCTTGATGTTGTTTACTACAGTAGCATCATCATTGTATCTTTGCTTTTCATATTTGTGCCAAGTATAGCCTCTGATTGCTAGAAAGTTCAAAAGTTGTGAGGTGCTGTCCAGGAAACAGATTCTGTCCTTGGATAGGAAAATTCGTATAAAATCACCATATCATCTTTTTGGTCTGAATTGTTTCGACAGCGTTCTCTATATAATTGTATTTCGTGCGTCTGTTCTGAGTTTTTTTATTTGAGTTCCAGAAGTATCCCGAACAGATCATTTACTACCTACTGTTCTGTTTTTCACAGATTCAGTCCTGTTTTGCCTTTCCTTCACATTGCAAATCAAGAACTTGCTTTTTCTTTGCAAAAACCTTTTGGCAATCTTGATAAACAGTAGAACTTCAAGAATATCTTTATTTCCAGCAAGGTGCAATTATTTTATTAAGGGTACTAACCTCACTAATCAAATTATGATGAGTTATGTATGAAGGGAGTTTTCAAGTGTGCGAGGGAAGATGATAAAAAGATTCAGGAGTGTCAAGCGCTCAAGCTTGGGGATGCCCCCGTGCACCCCCAAGAATTATTCAAGGAGACTCAAGCATCTAAGCTTGGGGATGCCCCCGTGCATCCCCTTCTCCATCAACATTATCAGTTCGTCTCTCGTTCCGCTATATTTTTATCACTTCATGTGTTATGTGCTATGCTTGGAGCGTCTTGCTTTTAGTTTTCTTTTTAGTTTTTCATAACGAGTCGGAACTCATCGTTCTTTATGTGGGAGAGAAACACGCTCCACTTCTACCTAGAACATAACATAGAATTTTCATGGCTATCTTTGCTGTGTGTGTTCTTTGTCTTTTAATAGCTACTATCATGCTCTGCTCTTAGTATTCATGCTTATCTTTTCAAAGAGCTTTTGTCTAGTTGGTTGCTTGAACTCTCTTTAATTACCGTGCTTATCTCATTAAGAGAGTTTGCTTCCGTTGCATTGGTTAATGTGTCTATGATAAAGATGCTACTTGCATGATGGCGCTTAGTAGTTCAGGTTTTCTTATGGTTAATCTCAAATAGCGGGGGGATTCCCAATGTGTTATTGGAGTACCAACTTGATTTGTTTGCCTATGATGTGGTATGGTTTAGTAATATCTTCCTTCAAGAATTTATTTTGATTGACTTGGCGTATGCTCACGCATATTTAAGACTGTAAAGAAAGTCTGTCAAGCCTTGATGATCTTTTATTTCTGAGTAGCGATATAACTTCCATGCCTGATTCAATGTTGCTTTGTCGCTCTGCATGATTATGACCGTCATTGCTCTCTTAGTTGGTCGCTCCGAGTCTTTTGCTAACCTCCACCTGTACTAAGCGAACTAACTTTGCAATATATAGCTCATGGGAAAGTAGCTTAAAAACTATTGTGGTAAAGAATATGTTGCTTATGTATCTTATTTCTTATAAGTTGCTTGCTGAGCGGTAACCATGTTTTTGGGGACGCCATCAACTGTCACACTTTTGTTGAATATCATGTGAGTTGTTATGCATGTTCGTCTTGTCTGAAGTAAGGGTGATTTTCCGTGGGTTGAATGAGTATGCATATTGTTAGAGAAGAACATTGGGCCGCCAACCAAAGCCATGTATCATGGTGGAAGTTTTAGCTTGGACATTAATCGTCAACCTCTTATGAGAATATGCTTATGCATTAAAGAGGAGTCCATCATCTATTTTCTATGTTGTCCCGGTATGGATGTCCTCAAGTTGAGATCTATCAAAAACGAGAAATCAAATGCGATTTATCTCCTTGGACCTTTGTACAGGTGGCATAGAGGTACCCCTTTGTGACACTTGGTTGAAACATATGTAATGCAATGATAACCCATGGAAATCCGAGCTAATTAGGACAAGGTGCGAGCACTATTGGTATTCGATGCATGAGGCTTGCAACTTATAGGATGTCTTATGCATGACACATATGAAGTACTACTACCGTTGACAAAATTGCTTCCATGTTTTCAAAATAAAAAGCTCTAGCACATAACCTTTCTTTTACTTTTATGTTGAGTCTCCACCTTCTTTCTTCAAGCACCAACTACTGAGAGCATGATTGCCATTCTGAGTGTAATGTGCATTGTCCCAAAGTAGCATTGTCTTTTGCATGATTGTGATATCGTTTATTTTGAAATCATTGTATCTAGTCATCACTTAAACCTTGAAGGTGCCCCTGCATTTATGTTTTGCATCACTAAAGGGGGGCAAGCTAGATATCACTTTATCATATTTGCACATCATGTTCATTGCAAATCTTTTTGATATTTCAGTTTCATGTTGTAAAACTTTCAGTCATTTGTGATTTTCTCATGAGGCAACTTAATTACTATAGATTCATTGTCTCAGTAAGCTTTTGTCATATGACTATAAAAAGTCCTATATGGTTAATAGCATGTCACCACAGAAATTATTCTTGTTATCATTTACCTACTCGAGGACGAGCAGGAATTAAGCTTGGGGATGTTGAGACGTCCAAAACGTATCTATAATTTCTGCTTGCTCCATGCCACTTTTGGGTGATATTGCTATGATATTCATACACTTCCATACACTTTTGATCATATTTGGACTAACCTACTAATCCAGTGCACCCCAGTGCCAGTTTCTGTTTTCGGTTGTTTTTGTATTTCAGGTTTTCACGTTACGAGAACTGCCAGGAAAAATCCAGAAAAATTATATAAAAAATCAGCGTTCCGGAAACTATCGTGCGTCCGAAGGACAGCCGGGGGGCCCACCAGGGCTCCAAGCGCCCTGGCGGCGCCCCCCCCCTGGGCCGCGCAGGGGGGGCGCCAGGGCCCCCCGAAGCTTCCCCGATGCCCCCCTTTGGCATATATTTAAAGCGTCCTCCGAAACCCTCAGAACAGGAACTCTTTTCGCGATCCCATCTCTGTTCCGCCGCCGCCGTCGCTTCCAAGATCGGGAGCACCAGGAGAACTCTTCCCGGTACCCTGCCGGAGGGGAGGATCAGCACCGGGAGCTTCTCCACCACCATGGACGCCTCCCGGATGAGTCGTGAGTAGTCTCCCTTGGACCATGAGTCCATGACCAGTAGCTATGTGATGTTCTCCTCCCGTTCTTGTGCTTCACTAATTAGTCCTCGTGAGCTGCCCTACATGATCGAGGCACATATGTAATCCTTATGTTGTTGCTATGTTGAGTTTGCTGGGATCCGATGGATTATGAGATTATGTTCAGATTGATCTTGAGTAATATATTTGATCTACCTCTTTTATATTTATGTTCATAAGTAATTCTTGCATGTTCTCCATTGTTATTTATTGCTTTGGCCAAGTAATACGTAGTGACTCCAAGAGGGAACATTATGCTCGATTGTGGGTTCATGCCCCTCGATGACTAGCTTGAGTGACAGAAACATGAGTCTAGGGGATGTGTTGTTGCCACAAGGGGGAAAACAACGGTGCTTGTGCCCGCGGGTGCAAGGATTGTTTACTTTACACAAAGTTCTTTTAATGCAGTTGTCTGTTGCATTGAGTTTACACTATGGGTGGGACTCGCAACTTAATACCAGCGAGATGTTCTGGATAGATATCTCAAGGTGGATGATTAGTAGTAGATATTGATGGATTTCGGTCTACTTACTTTGGCGTACCGCCCATGCTTTGAACCTCAACCTTTCTTGCAATGTAATCAGCATTGGTTTGCGCTCGTAGGTCCTACCAATTGCCCAGCTATAATTCGTTTACCTCACATAGCTGTTTTATCGTCTTTTGGGAGAGAGACATCACTAGTGAACATCATGAGACTCCGGTCCATATTACCATCATTGATCACACCCGCTATTTACTTTTCGCTATTATTTACTATTGCAAACACTATCTATCACTACTATCATTTGCGTTTAATCCTTTGTGAACTACAAGGCCGGAGGGATTGACAACCTCTCTGTACTCGTTGGGAGCAAAGTTATTTGTATCTGTGTGCAGGTCCACGTTGATTGCTAATATCTAGCGCCGTTAGCAGTTGACACCTACTTGTTGAACCTAGGAGTCTCTGGGGATTCGATCCTTGGCATCTTTGCTAAGGGAAAAACTTCCACAACACTGCATCTTACACCTTCCACTTGGGGTAACCAACGAGGGGTTAGAGGCCCATCAACAGGAGCCCCCGGGCCTGGGCCACACACTGTGCCGAGCGCTGTTGGGCCAGGCCCAAAACAGTGCACGGGAACACGCGGCCCACGGCGCGTCGTATCCCACTTCGTATCCACCGCGCCCCTCCCTAACGGCACGCGTCAATCGCGGCGTCGTGGGAGAGATCGTGGCTTGTTTCTTTAATGGGGAAAATGCGAAACGTCCCCTCCTCCCCCTTAAAAGCAGGGGAAGCAGGGGCAGTTCTTTCCATTCGCCCGTTGCTTCTTCAACCTCCAGAAACCCCCGCTGCTCCCCTCCTCCTCGAAGGTCGAAAGAGAGCAGCGCTCCGCCCTCCTTCCGCCGCCGCCAGCACCTCCAGCGTCGTCGACTCCCCTCGCCGTCCCTGCCATGGCCCCGAAGAGCGACAAGGCAAAGGCCGCGAAGACTGCCAAGGCGCTGCGGCTAGCAGCAATGCGGAAGAAGATGGCGGTCTTCCCGCCACAGCTCAGCGCGGAGGAGCTGAAGGAAACCTTCTATGTCTTCTGATCGAGGGAGACCAAGGCGCATCCATGCACCAAGGTACTCCCCGACGTGGCCTGCGACATGTTCCCGGGCGACTATGCCTTTTTTTGCTCTGTTCTTCTACTGCGGGCTCTGTCCGCCATATTCCGAATTCTTCTGCGATATCATGAATACCTACATGTTTCATCTTCTTGACTTCACCCCAAACGCCGTCTTGACCATGGCCGTTTTCGCACATCTGTGCGAAAATTTCGTCGGGGTTTACCCCAATGTAGCCCTCTTCCGCCATTACTTCATTCCTCGAGTCGAGTCTGGGTCTCCTCTGTCCGGCGGGATCTCTTGGATCTTTAGGCTTCATAAGAAAGAGGCTTACTTGACGGGTGAGCTCCGCGGCAAGTGGGATGAGTGGAGGGCCAACTGGTGTTGGATTATGGAGGACGACCCGTAGCAGTTCACTTCCCAGCGCCAAGTTGCAGTAGTGCGTGGTAATGACTGGAGTGACCTGGCCCCTGAGGACGATAAGCTGAAGATAGCCACCACTATGATTCTTCGCCTCCGGCAAGCCAAACTCATCGTAGGAGCTGTCGGAGCAGACTTTCTTCGCCGCCGCATCGCTCCCTTGCAGGAGAGGAAGAGGGCTGCGTGGGAGTTTGATAATGCGGCAGATATTATGAGGCTGCACCCGGGCCTCAACTACAACTTCACGGTCATGGAGCTCAACGGGATGCTCCGAGCGCTAGTCAAGTACGACTCCGCCCATCCAGAGTGGTTCGCGCTGCCGCAGGGCGTAGTTCCGTTATGCAACAATTCGTCGCTCAGCGCTATCCGCGCGGCGATGCCGTGGTGCGACTCCCATGGAATTGACCCCACTTGGCGGTAGCCTTCTGACGAAGCCGTGCAGACGTTCTTCGACAACCTGGTGGAGCTGCCGGTCAAACCCGACGAGAAGAGGGGCCTCACCCGCGACACCACCGACCAGGAGATGGCGTATATTGCTACCAGGTTGGAGGAGGCAGCTGCAGCCAAGGCCGCGGGCGAGTTTGGATACACTTTGGAGGAGGCGGATGCAGCGGAGGCGGTAAGTCTCGCCGAGGAGGAGGAGCTTCGCAAAGTGGGAAAGCTTGTCGGGCGACTCGCCGAGACAAGCGAGCCCACCGATCAAGGCGCCGGGTGGAGCGGGCCCGCCGAGCAGGGCGTCGGGTCGAGCGACCCCGCCGAGGACTCAGGCGGCTCGTTGAACCTCGGCTCCTCATCCTCCTCATCGGGCAGTTCGCCACCTCCAGCAAGTCCTCCGGCTCAGACAAGGAGGCGCCTCCGCAAGGCCGCTGACGCGACGGGGCGGCAGGCGGGCCCGCAGCCGCAGCGCCGCCCGACACGCGCCACCGCGGCGAGCAAGGCCGCCAAGGGAGTGCCTCGCGCTTCAACGGCAATTGGAGGGGGATCTTCCCGGGCCGGCTCCACTGTTCCTTCCGCCCCCCGGGCCTCGGCGACAACCGGAGCGGGGTCTTCCCAGACCACCGTCCCTGCTCCCGCCAAGCGGCCGAGGGAGCCTACTCCTCCAGCTCCTCGTGCCGGGATGCGTGAGGCGGACTTTGATTTCTCCGTGCTCAGTTCTGACGAGGAGGAGGAAGAGTAAGTACTGGCAACTCTTGTTTCCTTTGATTTTTGTTGCTCTTGTCTTGAATTTTCTTTGCCTGATTCTGATTTTGTCTGTCTTCCAGGACCCTGGCCCAGAGGGCGGCGAAGAGGGCCAAGATCCCGGTTGTCGATCTTGAGGACGAGCCTGTCGCAGCAGCAGGGGATACGCCTGCGACAAGCTTGCCAGACCAGGCAGCTGCTCCCCAGAGCAGCCCCCATCACAGCCCCCAGCGCAGCCCCCAGCGTGAGTCTTCTGTCTATTCTCCACTTCGTCGGGCGCGCGCGGGCTTCCTGTCCTTGTTGACGTTTTGTTTGTTTGTTGACTTGCGCAGAAGCAGAGCAGCAGCCTCAGGAGCGCCAAGAGATTGCTCCCGACGAGCCGCACGTCTTGACCTCTCCGCCAAGGAGGAGCTCCCCGGCGAGGGAGGATACTCCGCCAAGGGCGAGCACCCCGCCAAGGGCGAACACTCCGCCCAGGGAAGGCACCCCGCCAAGAGAAGGCGCCAGCGGTCCTCCGTCGGCGGGAGCTACCACCACGCCGCCGAGGGAGAACTCTCCGGCAAGGGACCCCATCGAAGAGGAGGCCCGCGCAGGTAAATTCTTGAACTTTTCTTTTCTCTGAATTTCTCTTTTTAGATATTTGCTTGACCATTATTTTCTTCTTTCTTCTTCTTGTCTTCAGACCCGTCCGTAGCCGAGCCCATGGAGACGGAAGTCGCCGTCGAGGAGGACGTGCGCGGCGACACAGGCGACGTCGCTGCCGATGAAGGGGCGGCCGGTGCTAACGAGCCTGCCGCCGACGAGACCGCCGAGGCTGCTGGCGTGGCAGCTGAGGGGGAATCCGGCAGTCGCACTGACGGCCCTGAGGCCGCAGGAGCGTCAGACGCTGCGCCGGCTGCCGACCCCTCTGCTGCCGCGGCTGAGCCCGGCGCCTATCTGGAGGCCGGCAATGGAGTCTTCATCCAGCTCCCGTGGGCGTCCACGTCAAGGGTGCCCGCGGAGGGAGAGGTCTTCGACGGGGAAGTTCTCGCCTCCGCCGGGCTGAAGTTCATCGACGCGCCCGGCAGCAGTAGCGAGCCCGAGGAGGAGCGGCTTCTGCGGAGGCTTCTGGCCCTGTACCGCGCCAGGGAGGCCAAGTTGGAGTCCCGAGAGGCTCTGGCCGCCAAGGCGGGCACTGACTTGGAAAAGCGCGCTGAAGAGCTCCGGGCCGCCAACCAGGCGGCTCTCCGATCCTTGGCGGAGGAGCGGGAGCAGCTAGCCGAGGTGCATCAGGCGTTTATTCTTGAGAAGGCCGAAGCAAAGGAGCAGCAACGGCTCGCCGCCGAGGAGTTGTCCCGGCGAGAAGGCGAACTAACGCAGCGAAAGGTCGACCTCGACAGCCACGAGGACGACCTTGCCACGCGTGAACAGTCTCTCGGCGGAGCTCTGCAGGAAGCAAAGCACGCTGCTGCAGCTGCTGAGACCGCCAAGAGAGACTTGGAGGCGAGGGTGGCACAACTGGAGGTCCACTTGAAGACGAGCGAAGAGAAGGTTGCCGCACTTGCGTAGGAGAGGGAGAAGGACGCCCACAGCCACTCCGAGCTGCAGGTCCGCCTCTCCGACAAGGGCAAGGAGCTTGCCGTCGCCAAGGACTCCATCACCGATCTGGAGTTGAAGCTTTCCACCCTCACCGCATCACTTGACTGCGCCAGAGAGCGGGAGACGAAGCTGAAGGAGGATCTCAGGGGCGAGAGGGCGCTGTTGGAAAGTGCCGCTATCTCCCAAAACAACTTCAGGCAAACCGTCGAGCTCTGGACGGAGGGTCTTGTCCTTGCCGCCATCAACATTGACAAGGAGCTGGCGTTGCTGGAGGCGGAGTATCTCGGGTACTCCACCGACGAGAATCTCCACCCCATCGCCAAGCTTACCTTGTTCCTCCAGGGCGTGGGGACGGCCCTCCAGCAGCTCCCGGAAAAGATTCCCACACAGCTGGCGAACGAGGCGCGCAGGCTGTGCACGGGTGTCCTGGAGAAGGTGCTGATGAAGATAGTCTTCCGCAACCCAGGACTCAACCTCAATAACGTCCTCAGGACCTTGTCGCCCGACGCCGACCAGGAGACGCTCAAGACCCTTGTCGCACCCATCATGGCCAAGGTGGGCAAGATCAAGAGAGTCGAGGGCGACCGCGCAGACTAGGCTGTTTTCCTTTCTGCTTCCTTTGTCGCTGCCAACCATGTTATGAACAATAGTCTATTAGAACAGCGACAAGTCATTTTGTAACATAACTTTATTTTGGGTAGTTAATGCAATGTTATTTCCTTTACTTGACTTCTTCGCTTTGTATGCTTTTACCCTACGCTTTTAGGGAACTTGCCGGCAAAGGGACCCTTGCCGCGAGCACTGAGTGCGGAACTTCAGCAGCCTGCTGGCAGTGCCGTTGCCGACAAGAAACCTTGTCGCAGCTTGTCGCAGCACACTTAGGTTGTTGAGCGAACTCGAAAACGAAGTAAGGGCGCGACACTTGTCGCAGCACGCTTAAGCCGTTGAGCATGCTCGAAACAAAGTAAGGGCGCGGCTAGCCACGAGTTGGTTCCTCCGCGCACAGGTTTTCCATACAAAGCGCGGTCGTTCAAGGAAGATAACTTTAAAATTTTAAAATTTTGATCACTCAAACTTTGGCAACTTAGCTTTTGTGTCGTCTGCTTCCCGGCAAAGGCAAGGCTTTCTTGAACGGCACTTGGTCCATACCACTATCTCCTTCCCCCCGGCAAACTTGTGCGCGAGGAGAACTTCTTCTGTTTGAGAGAAAAGAAAAGGGAGGAAACATAGACATGGAGCCTTGCGGCTCGTTATTGCTTACCGGGGATGCGTGCTGCACAAAGTGTCAGATAGTACATGCAAGAAAGATGAAAAGGCATGAAATGATAAGTTGTGCGAGGCACATAAGTTATACTGATGCACGGGGTCTGCGCCCGGCTTTATACAAAGGTTTACATGCAACAGCGGCAAGACTTGTACAAAAAGTGGTTGCCGGAGCGGATCACGGCAACCGCGCCTTATGGGTAAAACTTGCGAAGGTGCTCAATGTTCCAGGAGTTGCTCACCGATAATCCCTCTTCGATCTCAAGGCGGACAGCGCCGGGCCTTGTGACTTGTCTCACCCGATAAGGGCCTTCCCACTTCGGCGTTAACTTGTTGGAAGTCTTGGCGGACTAAACGCGCCGAAGAACAAGGTCGCCTTCCTCGAGACTTCTGGCTTTGACTTTGCGACTATGGTAGCGGCGGAAAGCTTGCTGGTATCGAGCAGCTCGTACAGCAGCCTAAAGACGGTCCTCCTCAAGGAGCAGTGCGTCATCTTGCCGCGGCTGCTCTTGCTCGAGCTCATCGTAAGCGAGCACTCGAGGCGACCCGTATGCGAGTTCCGTGGGGAGAACTGCCTCTGCTCCATAGACCAGAGCAAAGGGTGTCTGTCCAGTGGCTCGATTTGGTGTCATCCTGATTGACCAAAGAGCCGCCGGCAACTCCTCGATCCAGTTTCTTCCGCAGTTGCGCAGCCTGTCAAAAGTTCTCGTCTTGAGTCCACGCAGCACTTCAGCGTTTGCCCTTTCCGCTTGACCGTTGCTCCTCGGGTGAGCAACAGAAGCGAAGCAGACCTTGGCGCCAAGGTCTTGGACGTATTGCATGAAGGTGCGACTTGTGAATTGTGTGCCATTGTCGGTGATGATCCTGTTAGGGATTCCGAAACGGCAAACAATCGACCTGAAGAACTTGACTGCTGACTGTGCGGTTACCTCTCACTGGTTCCACTTCCGGCCACTTTGTGAACTTGTCGATGGCGACATACAAGTACTCAAAGCCCCCGGCTGCGCGGGGAAAGGGGCCGAGGATGTCGAGCCCCCAGACCGAAAATGGCCAGGACAAAGGGATCGTCTGGAGAGCTTGAGCTGGCTGATGTATCTGCTTGGCATGGAACTGGCACGCTTCACACTTGGTTACTTGTGCAGTTGCATCCTGGAGGGCTTCTGGCCAAAAGAAACCTTGCCGGAACGCCTTGCCGGCAAGTGCTCTTGCGCCAATGTGGTGACCACATATGCCTCCATGTATCTCTGCCAACAGCTTTTGCCCATCTTCCCAGGGAATGCACTTCAATTTGACACCGTTGAGTCTTCTTCTGTACAGTTCATCGCCGACAAACTGATACATACTTGACTGCCGGGTTATTCTCTCTGCTTCTTCTGGCTCCTCGGGAAGTTCTCCAGTTTGAAGGAAACGGACAATCAGATGTGCCCATGCTGGAGCCTGAGGCTCAACAACAAGGACTAAAGGCATCAGTGCTGCTGCGGAAACGTCAGCTTCTACGGCAAGAACCTGTGGCTCGGCCGGAGCTTGACGTTCCCCGGCAAGCTTGCCGGGGCAAAACTTGTCGGGAACGCCTGCTTCAACTGTACAAACCCTAGGGTCTGCAGGAGCAGACTGTTCCTCAGCAACTTTATCGTTGATCTTGGGGACCTTGTTGGCGGCGGCTTCAGGAAGCTCTGCCGGCAAGCAATCACCAGAAACCAACTTTCTCTTCTTACTTTGCCCAGCCGATGGTGTAACGGATGGTTGAGTTAACTTGAGCACAAAGATCCCTGGTTCCACAGGTAGCTTTAGTGCAGCACACTTTGACAGGCCGTCTGCGATGTCGTTTTGAGCTCTTGGAACATGCTCCATCTGTAGGCCTTCAAAGTGTTCTTCAAGCTTTCTCACTTCGTCGACGTAAGCTTCCATCAACGGACTCTGGTAGCTCTTGTTCACTTGGCGGACGACCAACTGCGAATCACCCCGCACAATCAGCTTCTTGATCCCAAGCTCTGCTGCGATTCTGAGGCCAGCAAGCAAACCTTCATACTCTGCAGTATTGTTTGTTGCTTGCTCTTTGGGAAAGTGCATTTGGACGACGTACTTGAGGTGCTCGCCAGTGGGCGCGACAAGCAGCACGCCGACACCGGCGCCTTGCAGCGAGAAGGCACCATCAAAGTACATTATCCATTCTTTGCTTGCTTCTTTGACGGGGATGCTTGTCTCTAGAATTTCTTCGTCTGGCGTTGGTGTCCATTCTGCTATGAACTCCGCCAACGCTCTGCTCTGGATAGTTGAAGTACTTTCAAACTTGAGACCAAAGCTTGACAACTCTAGTGCCCACTCGACAATCCTGCCTGTTACTTCTGGATTTTGCAATATCCTTTTCAGCGGAAAGCGAGTGACCACTGTTATCTCATGTGCTTGGAAGTAGTGGCGCAGCTTTCTTGAGGCCATGAGAAGGCCGAAAAGTAGCTCTGCACCCCAGAGTATCTTGACCTAGCCCCCTGGAGAAGGGAGCTAACAAAATAAACTGGGCGCTGCACCATCTTCTTCCGTACCTCTTCTTGCATCTGCGCAGACCCATCCTTGTCGGGGCCAGAGCTTGTCGGGAAAGCCCCCTGTTTGTCGCTGGATGTGCTTGTCGGGGCTGTGGGCTCCTCATCTGCCTCCCTTTCCGCTACCAACGCAGCACTAACCACTTGATTGGTTGCTGCTAAGTACAGCAGCAACTTCTCTTGTGGCCTAGGTGCGACAAGTATTGGAGTGGAGGACAGGTACCCTTTCAAGTCTTGTAGCGCTGCCTCCGCCTCCGGAGTCCATTTCATTGGACCTGCCTTTTTCAAGATTTTGAAAAATGGCAGGGCGCGTTCTGCAGACTTAGAAATGAACCTGCTGAGGGCAGCCACGCAGCCGGCAAGCCTTCGTACATCCTTGACGCGCTTCGGAGCTTCGATCTGCTCAATGGCTTTGATCTTGTCGGGATTGGCTTCAATCCCCCTCTGGGACACAAAGAACCCGAGAAGCTTGCCGGAGGGGACTCCGAACACGCACTTCTCGGGGTTAAGCTTGAGTTGTATCTTGCGTGGATTTGCAAAGGTTTCATCTAGATCTTGAATTAGAGTATCCTTGTCCTTGCTCTTGACCACTATATCATCCATGTAAGCTTCTACATTCCTGTGTATCTGTGGCTCAAAAGCAGTGTGGACTACCCTCGCAAACGTTGAACCTGCATTCTTCAATCCAAAGGGCATGCGTATGAAGCAGTAAGTGCCACATGGAGTAATGAACGCGGTCTTCTCTTCATCTTCTTCAGCCATAAATATCTGGTGGTATCCGGAGTATGCATCAAGAAACAAAAGCAACTCACATCCAGCCGGGGAGTCAACGATCTGGTCAATGCGCGGCAAGGGAAATGGATCTTTAGGACAAGCTTTATTCACATCGGTGAAGTCTATACAAAGCCTCCACTTCCCATTTGCTTTGCGCACGATGACAGGGTTGGCCAGCCACGTGGGATGGAGTACACCTCTGACAAGGCCTGCCGCTTCCAGCTTCTTGATTTCTTCAGCGATAAACTCCTGGCGCTCCACCGCTTGCTTTCTGACCTTCTGCTTGACGGGCCACGCGTGAGGACAAACGGCAAGCTTGTGCTCAATCACTTTCCTGGGAACACCGGGGATGTCAGACGGTTGCCATGCAAACACGTCGACATTCGCCCGCAGGAAAGCAACGAGCGCGCTTTCCTATTTAGGATCGAGCGTTGCACTGATGGTGAAAGTACCACCAGTGTCGTCCTCCTCGACGGACACCTTCTTGGTTGTGGGTGGAGCTGCCATCGCCTTCTTGCACTTGCCGGTAGAGCTCGATGGTGCGTCCTCGACGGCAGCGCAACAGTCCGAGGAGGTGCGTTTGCCGGAGTGGGCCCCAGAGCTCTTGCCGGACTTGGTCCTGTTCTTCCCCCCGGGAGCTTCAGCGGCAAGTGTCTCGCTATCTGTTGCGGCTGCTGCGTCCCGGTAAATCTTGTCGGCGCAGATAAGGGCGTCCTTCTTGTCGCCGGGGACAGAGATGACGCTTATCGGGCCTGGCATCTTGAGCATGTTGTAGGCATAATGAGAGGCTGCCATGAACTTGGCGAGCGCTGGACGGCCAAGTATCCCATTGTAAGGCAATGGGATATCGGCAACGTCAAAGGTGATCCTCTCAGTCCTGAAGTTCAGCTCTCCGCCAAAAGTCACTGGCAGTGTGATTTTCCCCTTCGGCTTGCTCCTTCCCGGGTTGATCCCTTGGAATGTGCCGGTTTCCTCGAGCTCGCTGTCGGGGATCTGGAGTTTCCGGACTACAGCGGAGGAGATCAAGTTCAGGCCGGCCCCACCGTCAACCAACATCTTGGTGACTTTGAGGTTGCGGATAGTTGGTGAAACCAACATCGGAAAGCACCCGATCGCAGTTGTGCAATCAGGGTGGTCCTCAATGTCGAAGATGATGGGCGTGCTGGACCACTTCAGAAGTTTGCGCGACTCAACGGGTGGTTCTGCCGCATTGACTTCCCGCACCCGTTGTTTGAGTTGGCGGTGGGAAGTATGCAGAGAAGCACCACCGTCTACGCATAAAACCTCTGTTGCCTTCTGGAACTCCTGCTCGCTGTTATCTCCGTCGTCCATGTCTTCATCGTCGTCTTCGTCTTCGTCCTTGTCGCGGCCGCGGGGAGGTCTGTCTCCTTGTCGCTGCTTGGCCTTGCCGCGGCGTCCTCCCCGGCCGTTGAATGGCCGCTTCTTGCCGGACTCTCCACCACCTCCCTGGGCCTTCTCCTTGTCGCGTCGCTCGTACTCAGCCTTCTGCTGTTCGACGAGGTATTCGACCCTTTTGCAGTTCTGGAGGTCGTGGCCCTTGGTGCGGTGGATCTTGCAGTACTGCTTGTCGGAGCCGTCCTGCTTGTCAGCGGCCGCCACAGCGGCAGCCTCCTTGCCAGAGCTACCAGTCTGGGCTTTCTTGGCGCCAGCCTCCTTGCCGGACTGCTCAACGACCAGTACTTCTTTGCTCTTATTTTTCTTGTTGTTCCGCCGCCGATTCTTCTTTGCCGGGGCGGCATCCTCACTATCTGTTCCCCCTGCTCCAGTATCCTCTCCGGGGAGTCTCCTCCCCTCTTCAGCGCGTGCGCACTTGTCGGCTAGGGCATAAAGCTCACTGACGTCTCGGATCTTGCACATCGCCATTTCCTCCCTCATCCTGCGGTTGCGCACGTTCTGGTGGAACGCGCTAATAAACGCAGCAGGGTGGACGTCTGGGATGTTGTGCTGGATGCGGCTGAATCTCTGGATATACTTTCGCAGGGACTCTCCTTCCTTCTGGGCAAGTATGTGAAGGTCGCTCTCCTGGCCATGGGGCTTGTGGCCGCCCGTGAAGGCGCCGACAAACTGATGGCACAGGTCGGCCCAAGAAGAAATAGAGTTTTCCGGCAAGTGCATGAGCCAAGATCTAACGTTTGGCTTGAGCACTAGCGGGAAGTAGTTCGCGAGTATCTTCTCGTCTCGTCCCCCGGCAGCCTGCACCGCGATGGTGTAGATGCTAAGGAATTCTGACGGATGAGTCTTGTCGTCGTACTTCTCGGGTATGTCGGGCTTGAAGTTTTTCATGCTGGGCCACTGGAGTTGCCGCAGCTCACGGGTGAACGCAGGACAACCCGCCGCGTACGGCAAGTCGCCTAGTTCTCCGGGCGCGTGCATGTCGACAGCGGGCCCAGCGCGCTGGTCGGATTGCCGCCGCGCTTCTCTTCGACGCTCGATACGAGTTCGAGCGTCCTCTTGTTGTCGGTCGTCAAGGACTTGGCGCTGATCGCGGCGAGCCCGCGGATCTGATGACGCGGTGGATTCGTCGTCGAGGTATATCCGGCGGGTTGGCGATTTTGGCCTTCGGGGCGGGGAATGCACGGTGGTTGCACCCCCTGCAGTCTTGTCTCCATCAGCCCGCGCCTGGCTAACTTGCCGCGTCCACGATGTCGTCGGCTGCTGCGGAGTGTCGTTATTGGCGAAGGCGATGAGGCTTTGGATGGTGGCCCTCCAGTCGTCGGCCTTGTCTGCCGCTGGAGGGAAGTCGAGGAGCAGCTGAGCTCGAGCTAGAGCTTCTGCTGGAGTGGAGGGTAGCGGTGCGAGGAGCGAGATATGCTCGGACTTCTAACTGCGTTAGAAGGAGCAGAGTCTCGTCCCGACGACCGTGCCTTGCTCGTGCCGGCACGTTGGCCTTGAGCGTCCCGCGAACCGCCAGTTTGACCTTGTCCCAGCAAGCGTATGGTACCTTGTGTACCACGTCGCTGCCGGTCCGGCACCTCCTGAGAGGGGCGTGGTGCGTGCACGGACGCCGAGGTCTTGGAGTGCGCCCGGTCGTCCGTCTTGTCCTTGGACTTGGCGGCGCCGTGAGTTTCTTCGCCGGCGTCCGTCCTTCCGCCAGCGTCTACCCCATCGACCGTTGGCTCTGGTGGCGGCGGGATCGACGCGGACGGGCCTGCTACCTCCGAAGCCTTCTTCTTCGGCGGCATGTCGATGAAATCGATGAAGTTGCTGGAGATTTCGCCCGCGTGAACGCCGGATCAGGTTCGCACAAACTCGATGCGCCCCCTACCTGGCGCGCCAAATATGTCGGGGAAACTGATCGCCCACGAACACCTATGGGACCGGATCCTATTTTCGGTTCGGCAAGGGGGCGGAGGATGCACGAAGAGCGGATCGAGGCGTGCACGCGAGCAGTTTACCCAGGTTCGAGCCGCGCGGAGGCGTAAAACCCTACTCCTGCCTTGGTTTGTATTGTGTTCTTGGCTCGGGAGCGAGAAGAACTACAGTGTCGATCGCTAACAGCACCGAGCGTGAGAGTGATCGATGGTCCCAAAATCCCTCTATGTTGCGTATGGGCCTCCTTTTATAGGTCAAAGGGGTCACCGACAGGTGGCAACGCAGTCGAGGGTAAAAATGTAAAAGCGATGGTAGTTGGAACAGTGTATGCATAGTGCTCTATACCTAACTCTGACGGCAGGGGACAAAGGCATTAAATGCCCGTCGCCGTCGCCCTAAACAGTGCAAAAAGCGTCCGTCAGGGCGTCTCCGTCCGCCACGATGGTAGCCTCGTCATCGCATCTTGCCACCGTGTACCCCAGGCTGCACAGCCTTCCGCCACGTGCGCCTGGAAGGGCCCCAGGGCGACGCGTGGGCGAATGCGCTGGAGCGCGGGTACCTAGTGGAAGTCTGTCGCGGCAAGCGCCTTGCCGCGGCCGCCATCTTGCCGCGCCCGTGAGCTTGTCGCTCTCCGGGCCTTGCCGGGACGCGCGGCGCGTCACGGCAAGTTTCATGAAATGCCACGTTTGATCTTCCCGGCAAGCTCCTCTTGCCAGGGTCTTGTGCTAAAGAAGTGGTCTTGAGCCTGGGGTGGCCTTCCCGGCAAGCTCCTCTTGCCGGGGCCTTGTCTCTTTAACCTGAATACTTTGTTCTTGAATGGCTCTAAAGGAAACACAGTGGGCCTTGGCAGACGCGCGGCAAGCCCTGCCATGGGACGCTGCGACTGCCCGTGCACAAGTTCGGGATACTAAGGTACCACTACTTTAGTACACCGACAACCGGGATGCCGAGCCTGATCGGATTTCCCTAAGATAAGGGGTGATGATATTATATTTATCACTTCAGCTAATCGTGAGAGCTTGTGATGGGCTAAGTTGGGACACCCCTGCAGGGTTATAATCTTTCGAAAGCCATGCCCGTGGTTATGTGGCAGATTGGAATTTGTTAATGTCCGGTTGTAGAGAACTTGACAGAGGATCCGAAGTAAAACACACAACTGTGTGAGTAACCGTGACTGTCTCTTTTCACTTTGAGAAGAGAACACGGTGGGGTTATGTTTGATTCGTATGTAGTTCAGGATCTTTAGCGATCACTACTAGTTTGCGACCGTTTGCGTAGATGCTCATCTTATTCTTGTACTCGTAAGCTAGCCACCATATTATGCTTAGCCGCTGCTGCAACCTCACCACTTTACCTCTTCCTACCCATAAAGCTTTGCTAGTCTTGATACCCATGGTTATGGGTTGCTGAGTCCTCGTGGCTCACAGATACTACAACACCAGATGCAGGTTCAGCCGAGAATGATGCAGGAGCTGGTTCAAGTACTTCTCTGGGAGCTCGATGAAGAGAGTTTGGCCGTATGCTTGTGACATTTTCGATGATCAGTAGTGGTTTCTACTAGGGCGATTCGGACCTGTGGCTTTATGTTGTTTTGGTATCTTTCTTCTGGATCTTCGCCCGTAGTCGGGTTGTGATGTTTTTGAATGATGTTTTGCTTATGTAATGTATTGTGTGAAGTGGCGAGTGTAAGCCAACTATCTCCTTTTGCAATTTCATCCCTATTTTTACATGAGTCGTGCAAAGATACCAAACTTGAGATCATTCCAGAATGGGCTTATACCTTTAAGTCGTGCCTCGACACGTAGGAGGTATAGTCCCATCCTGGGCATTACAAAAGCACATACTCCTCTACGAATAAGTTTTGCGGTTTCTGATTGTACTCCATCCAGCCACGTCCCAAATAACGTGTGAATGGTAATCGGAGAAGTAATGTTGAACGCTATGTGCACAGATCGCCATATTTTTTTTGCCATTGGGCAATCGAGAAAGAGGTGTTTGACAGACTCATCATGATCGCAGACACTACATCTTCGCGACCCTGTCCAGTTACGCTTAGCCAAATTGTCCTTAATTAGAATGACTTGCTGGTGAACAAACCACATAAACACTTTAATCTTTAAGGGCACTTTGACTTTTCAAATATGCAAAAATCGAGGGATAATGCCAGAATTAATAATATCCACATACATGGATTTTACCGAAAACATTCCATTATGAGTAAGTTTCCAGCGCAACTGGAACATCCATCAATCGTCTCACAAGATGGAGCCAAGCTTCCCAACGGTTTCCCGCTAAAGTCCTCCTAAATTGAATATTGAGGGGAATGGACTGTAGTATTGTTGCAAGGTAAGCATCTCTACGCTGAACAATATTATAGAGAGAAGGATATTGGATAGCTAGAGGCGTCTCCCCTAACCATGTATCCTCCCAGAATCTCATGGAAGTACCATTACCAATAATGAATTTTTCCCTATGGAAGAATGCTGACTTAACTCTCATCGGTCCTTTCCAAAACGGTGAGTTGATCGGTCTAACCGTCACCTCAGACAAGGTTTTGGAATGAAGGTACTTATTACGCAGATGGATGAATGGGTATGTATAATTTTCGGGAACATGGCTTGGCAATAGCGTCAATTCACATTGTGTTATTTTTGCCTTGGCGCAGCCGCTCGGCTGGAGCGAAAACTGTACCGTGCGCTGATGACCCACAAGTGTAGGGGATCTATCGTAGTCCTTTCGATTAGTAAGAGTGTCGAACCCAACGAGGAGCAGAAGGAAATGATAGGAAGTTTTCAATAAGGTATTTTCTGCAAGCACTGAAATTATAGGTAACAGATAGTTTTGTGATAAGGTAATTGGTAGCAAGTAACAAAAGGTAAAAGTAAATAAGGTGCAGCAAGGTGGCCCAATCCTTTTTGTAGCAAGGGACAAGCTTGGACAAACTCTTATGTAAAGGAAAGCGCTCCCAAGGACACATGGGAATTATTGTTAAGCTAGTTTTCCTCGCGATCATATAATTCGCGTTCGGTACTTTGATAATTTGGTATGTGGGTGAACCGGTGCTTGGGTGTTGTCCTTACTTGGACAAGCCTCCCACTTATGATTAACCTCTAATGCAAGCATCCGCAACTACAAAAGAAGTATTAAGGTAAACCTAACCATAGCATGAAACAAGTGGATCCAAATCAGCCCCTTACGAAGCAACACATAAACTAGGGTTTAAGCTTCTATCACTCTAGCAACTCATCATCTACTTATTACTTCCCAATGCTTTCCTCTAGGCCCAAATAATGGTGAAGTGTCATGTAGTCGATGTTCACATGACACCACTAGAGGTGAGACAACATACATCTCATCAAAATATCGAATGAAGACCAAATTCACATGACTACTTATAGCAAGACTTCTCCCATGTCCTCAGAAACAAAAGTAACTAGTAACAAGACATAATATTGTTCATGATCAGAGAGGTATTAATATGCATAATGGATCTGAACATATGATCTTCCACCAAACAAACCAACTAGCATCAACTACAAGGAGTAATCAACACTACTAGCAACCCACAGGTACCAATCTGAGGTTTGGGTACAAAGATTGGACACAAGAGATGAACTAGGATTTGAGAGGAGATGGTGCTGGTGAAGATGTTGATGAAGATAGCCCTCCCCAAGATGAGAGAGTTGTTGACGATGACGGCGGTGACGATTTCCCCCTCCCGGAGGGAAGTATCCCAGGCAGAACAGCTCTGCCGGAGCCCTAGATTGGTTTCCACCAAGGTTCCGCCTCAAGATGGCGGCGTCTGGTCCCGAAAGCCTTCTTATGATTTTTTTTCCAGGTCAAAACACCTCATATAGGAGAAGATGGGCATTGGAGGGCCATCGGGGGGCCCACGAGGCAGGGGGCGCGCCCCCCACCCTCGTGGACAGCTGGTGGCCCCCCTGGTGATCTTCTTTCATCAGATATTTTTTATATTTTCTGAAACGGAGTCCTGTGAAGTTTAAGGGCTTTTTGAGTTGTGCAGAATATGATTCCAGAGTTTGCTCCTTTTCCAGCCCAGAATTCCAGTTGCCGGCATTCTCCCTCTTCATGTAAACCTTGTAAAATAAGAGAGAAAAGGCATAAGTATTATGACAAAACATGTAATAACAGCCCATAATGCAATAAATATCAACATATAAGCATGATGCAAAATGGACGTATCATGCGCGTGCACGCTTTTGGCGCTGAGCCATCTTTAGAACATTCTAGAGCATATATCGCAAGTTTATTATTTTTTACTGTAATTAGTATGAAATATATTTGAATGTACAATATTATTAGGAAATAATTACTAGAATGAGCAAGACATATGTGCTAACTTTTTGTTCTGACCACGGGGGAAACAATGGAATCACCGACTCCAATAAACTTGATTACAGACGCACATTCTCAAATCACCATGACACGGGCGTCCTCCCTTTCGCATCCCAGCTCGACGTTGTGTATAGCAGAAGAAGACGAGAGCACGCCAGACGGGGATGATGACACTTGGCAAGCTTGATAATGCAGAACTTGGAAATGCGATAAGGAGATTGAGACGTCTCACTCTCGGAGGTTGAAGTAGGAAGAGGTGATTGGCGCCAGGGACACATGCCAAGCGATCAACTCATGTGTTCCTCGCCCATGGCGATGTTGTGAAACTAAATATCCAAATAATGAGGCGAGAGGGATGGGAAGGGGTGGCGAGACACCATCACGCCGAGAATGCGATTAGCTGATCGCATGAATTAAGACGACACACCTTTGATTAGTACCCACTGTAAACTAATATAAGATTGTTTGGATTACTAAAGTAGTGATCTAAACGCTCTTATATTAGTTTAAGGATGGAGTATTACGGTGATTTGGAAAAGAAAGTGACACAAGGTTATGGCGTGGAAGAAATCGTAATTAAGACTACCTCAAATAGAAATAGTTGTCGACATGAAAAGTCTTTGTATCGTCAAAACGAATAATTTTGTTGTTTGGTTCGTCTACATCCGAGTTGATCTCGTGGTCCAAAATGACACTCGGGTTGTTGGTGCTCATAAGTTGTTGGTCCGGGTGCTGGCTATTCGGTCCCTAAAACGATTTCAAACGGAAAAGAGCACAACACGGTAGTCTTGGAAGCTCTCGACGACTGAAGTCAACTCGGTCGTTGGCGGCGACGTTAGTTATCACATGGAGGTGTAGGATGTGTGTCGATCAGTGGGTGTCATGGATCCGCGACCGGAGTCGAGGAAGACGAGTTACCCTGAGCCTCGCTAGCGCCGGGGCGTCGACCAGGGGGAATTGGATGGGACCGGACCCCGGGTTGTACTTGACCCAGGGTCGCGGGCGTCGTGCCGACATATGCTACCTGCACTACTAGGTATGTAAAGAATATGCAACCAAATTCCTATATAAATATTAGTTCAATCTTTTTAAAAAAAAATCAGGTCATTTGGATTTGTGGTTTAAAACTTGCAGCTAATCAAAGTTTGGTCAACATAATTACTATCTTCTTTCAAACTGAAAAACCAGACCACTTGACAAGAGTGGTAAGCTATATCAAAAAATTGAACATTAAACATTGAACAGACAATATTGGCAAAAAAACATTGAACAAACTAGGAAAAGGCCACGTCGATCACATATTTCAGTAAAATACGTTATTCATCATACCTTGGCGGAAGACTAGACTCCCTGTCCGTGTGGAGCGCATCGAAGGAGGGAGGGAGGGAGCACGCCATGGATCAGACAAGCGTCTGGTGGGTTGCGCCAGATCTCCTCCCACTGTCTTTTTTCCTTCCTTTTCTTTCTTTCTTTTCTCTCTCGGGTCCTCACGATCTAGTGCTCTACCCCGTCTCTGTTCCCTTCGATCCCTCCTTCCCCATGATCTGGTGCCCCTTTTCTTCTCTCTTTTGCCCGTGATGGAGGGCGCAGGTATGACGAGGCCTTGGCGCCTGGGGGGTTGGACGGTGCTGGACCTGGGTCGTGGGCGTTGCGCCGGCCCGCAGAGCAGAGGAGCTCCCATCGGCTTCGGCGGAAGAGATATCATCGCGGGGGCGGGTGAGGGCTACAGGTGAGAGGGGTGGGCAAGTACGGGCCTGGGTCGCTCGTGGCGCTGCCGGAGACGCACAGAGCACCCTTATTGCATGCCGGGTCACTGGTCACCACGCGCTCTCCCTGTTTGTGCTTTAGATGAAGAAAATGACCGTGTCACAGTGTGCTTCCATGCTCCATTAGGGTATACAAAGATAGGTGCACTATTTGGATGAAAATCAGTTTCTGTGGCGAACTTTGATGGCTGATGCACTGGCATTCCATAGGGTATTTTGTCCAGAGGTTTTGGGTTGATAGCCAGGGTAGTACGGGGTGTCATTCTTCCAAGTTACAAGGCCAGGACTGTTGGCTAGCTAGGGGTCACTTCACAAAGGTCTAAAATGAACATAATTGCATTTTGGAAGATGGCATCTAAACTAGACACAAGGAAGTTGATTTTTAGGCCATATTATGAACATACAACAAGCACACATATTATGAACTTGATTTTACCTTTGTGAACCTGAATAGCCAATGACAATGCACATATTCCATCCTCACAACAACAGACTGACATACTATAACTTTGATAAGTCAAAACAGCATGAACAAGATACTCCAGATACAAGTCTGTTACGGATCACAACAAGGAGCGCCGGTCATTGTCCTATCTAGAAAAACAAAATAAAACTACAGATACAACTCTGTTAGAGATCACAACAAGGATCATCGGTCATTGTCGTATCAGGGCAAACAAAATAAAACTCCAGATACTACCATTGTAGATGACTATATTACAGAGCCAAAAGCATTGTATTACAGACCAAGTTAAGCTTGCAGCACAACCTTTTTTCAGCATCTCCTTCTCAGCCTCGCCAGCAACGCCTGTCGAATTTTTAAAAATTAGAAGTGCATTCAAACTGTAGATATTCAAAAGGAGACGTTGTATAAACATGTAGTGCATAAACACCTCAGCTTCCCATGTACTATACTGAACAAACACTATCGACGCGTTTGGTTCGTAACTTTTGCGCCGTCTTCCAATCACAGTGTTTAGCGAAAACGTTACTGATGTTTGGTTCAGGTGGACCGGTTTCCATCACCCTGTAATCCGATATGGTGCTTCGTAAAGCCCAAAACACGACATCCTGAGTGGGTACCAAAGACGCTTGATCCCGTTTCCCCTTTCTCCTCTCGTCTCCGCCCCGCTTCCACCATGAGCTCTCCCGTTCGCCGCCATGACATGTCCTCGCAGCCGGAGGACGAACGTCGGCCCTATCCCTTACCCGATGCAAGAAGCAACGTCGAATCCATCTCCCTCCTCTCCAAGCTCCGCCGCCGGAGCAGGAACACCGGCCCTCTCCCTCACCCGCCACAAGAAGCTACGTCGGATCCATCTCCCTCCTCTCCAAGCTCTGCCCCCTGGTCCCCTTTCTTCTTCCACGCGAGACATCCCTGTCTCGGCTACCTTCAACAAGAACCACGGTGAGCTACCTCCCCTCTTGCCTCCCTCCTCTTCTTTGTTCTAGGGACCTGATCTATCGATTGGTTTAACCTATCTGGATATTCGATCCGCAGTGGTTAGGGTTAGGGTTCCAGTCCGATAACCCACAAGTGTAGGGGATCACAACAGTTTTCGAGGGTAAAGTATTCAATCCAAATTTATTGATTCGACACAAGGGGGGCCAAAGAATACTCTTAAGTATTAGCAGCTGAGTTGTCAATTCAACCACAGCTGGAAACATAGTATCTGCAGCAACGTAATTTAGTAGCAAGGTAATATGGAAGTAACAGTGACGGTAGCAAAAGTAGCGATAGTGTTTTTGTAGTGATTGTAACAGTAGCAGCGGAAAAGTAAATAAGCAACAAGCAATATGTGAAAAGCTCGTAGGCATTGGATCGGTGATGGATAATTATGTCGGATGCGATTCCTCATGTAATAGTTATAACATAGGGTGACACAGAACTAGCTTCAGTTAATCAATGTAATGTAGGCATGTATTCTGAATATAATCATATGTGCTTATGGGAAAGAACTTGCATGACATCTTTTGTCCTACCCTCCCGTGGCAGCGGGATCCTAATGGAAACTAAGGGATATTAAGGCCTCCTTTTAATAGAGTACCGGACCAAAGCATTAACACATAGTGAATACATGAACTCCTCAAACTACGGTCATCACCGGGAGTGGTCCCGACTATTGTCACTTTGGGGTTGCCGGATCATAACACATAGTAGGTGACTATTGACTTGCAAGATATGATCAAGAACACACATATATTCATGAAAACATAATAGGTTCATATCTGAAATCATGGCACTCGGGCCCTAGTGACAAGCATTAATCATGGCAAAAGTCATAGCAACATCAATCTTAGAACATAGTGGATACTAGGGATCAAACCCTAACAAAACTAACTCGATTACATGGTAAATCTCATCCAACCCATCACCGTCCAGCAAGCCTACGATGGGATTACTCACGCATGGTAGTGAGCATCATGGAATTGGTGATGGAGGAAGGTTGATGATGACGATGGCGACGATCTCCACTCTCCGGAGCCCCGAACGGACTCCAGATCAGCACCCGGGAGAGATTAGGGCTTGGCGGCGGCTCCGTATCGTAAACGCGATAATTCTTCCTCTCTGATTTTTTTTCTCCACAAAACTGAATATATGGAGTCGAAGGATACGTCGGTGGAGCAACAGGGGGCCCACGAGGCAGGGGGCGCACCCCCACCCTCGTGGACAGGGTGTGGGGCCCCTGGTCTGGTTCTTTCCGCGGATATTTTTTATATATTCCAAAATTATTCTCCGTTAAATTTTAGGTCATTCCGAGAACTTCTATTTCTGCACAAAAATAACACCATGGCAATTCTGCTGAAAACTACGCCAGTCCGGGTTAGTTCCATTCAAATCATGCAAGTTAGAGTCCAAAACAAGGGCAAAAGTGTTTGTAAAAGTAGATAGGTTGGAGAGGTATCAACTCCCCCAAGCTTAAACCTTTGCTTGTCCTCAAGCAATTCAGTTGATAAACTGAAAGTGATAAAGAAAAACTTTGACAAACTATGTTTGCTCTTGTTGTTGTAAATATGTAAAGCCAGCATTCAAGTTTTCAGCAAAGATCATGAACTAACCACATTCACAATAACTTTCAGGTCTCATGTCTACTCATATCAATGGCATAATCAACTAGCGAGCAATAATAATAAACCTCAGATGACAACACTTTGTCAAAACAATCATAATATGATATAACAAGATGGTATCTCGCTAGCCCTTTCCGAGACCACAAAACATAAATGCAGAGCACCTTTAAAGATCAAGGACTGACTAGACATTGTAATTCATGGTAAAGGAGATCTAGTCACAATCATACTCAATGCAAATTAATAGCAATACATGCAAATGACAGCGGTGCTCTCCAACCGGTGCTCTTTAATAAGAGGATGATGACTCAACATAAAAGTAAATAGATAGGCCATTCGCAGAGGGAAGCAGGGATTTGTAGAGGTGCCGGAGCTCGATTTTGAAATAGAGATGAATAATATTTTGAGCGGTATACTCTCATTGTCAACATAGCAACCAAGAATCTCAATATCTTCCATGCTACACACATTATAGGCGGTTCCCAAACAGAATGGTAAAGTTTATACCCCCAACCACCAACAAGCACACTCCATGGCCATCCGAATCCACGGGGTACCGTCCAAACAAGCAACAGCCCTGTGAGAGTTTTGTTTAATTATTATGATTTGAGCATGGGACTGGGCATGCCAATTACCAGCCATTTTCTCATGAATGATGAGCGGAGTTCACTCATCGTGAGAATAACCCACCTAGCATGGAAGATATAGACAGCCCTAGTTGATACATGAGCTATTCGAGCATACAAAACATAATTTTATTTGAACGTTTAGAGTTTGGCAAATACAAATTTACTTGGAACGTCAAGTAGATACCGCATATAGGAAGGTATGATGGACTCATATGGAACAACTTTGAGGTTTATGGAAGTGGATGCACAAGCAGTATTCCCGCTTAGTACAGGTGAAGGCTGGAAAGAGACTGGGAAGCGACCAGCTAGAGAGGGACAACAGTCATGAACATGCATTAAAATTAATCAACAATGAGTGCAAGCATGAGTAGGATATAAATCACCATGAACATAAATATCGTGGAGGCTATGTTGATTTTGTTTCAACTACATGCGTGAACATGTGCCAAGTCAGACCACTTGAATCATTCAAAGGAGGATACCACCCTATCATACCACATCACAACCATTTTAATATCATGTTGGCACGCAAGATAGACCATTATAAACTCTTAGCTAATTAAGCATGGCATGGGCAGCTATGATCTCTAATTGTCATTGCAAGCATGTTTCATTCATAACAAGCTGGATCGGGAATGATGAACTATCATATTTACAAAAACAAGAGAGGTCGAGTTCATACCAGCTTTTCTCATCTCAATCAATTCATCATATATCGTCATTATTGCCTTTCACTCGCATGACCGAACAGTGCGGATAATAATAATAGTGCACGTGCATTGGACTAAGCTGGAATCTGCAAGCATTTAATACAAAAGAGAAGACAAAGTGATATGGCTCGAGGTTAAATCAACAATAAAGCATATGAGAGCCACTAAACATTTTCATCATGGTCTTCTCTATTGGTGAACGTAGTATTTCAAAAACATTCCTACGATCACGCAAGATCTATCTACCAGATGCATAGCAACGAGGGGAGGGTGTGTCTACGTACCCTCGTAGACCGAAAGCGGAAGCGTCTAGTGACGCGGTTGATGTAGTCAAACTTCTTCGCGATCCAACCGATCAAGCACCGAACGTACGGCACCTTCGCGTTCAGCACAAGTTCAGCTTGATGACGTCCCACGAGCTCTTGATCCAGTTGAACTTCGCGGGAGAGTTTCATCAGCACGACGGCGTGGTGATGGAGATGATGAAGCTACCGGCGCAGGGCTTCGCCTAAGCACTGTAACGGTATGAGTGAGGTGTGTTTCTATGGAGGGGGGCACCGCACACGGCTAGAACAATGTTTCTTGTGTGTCTTTGGGTGCCCCCTGTCCCCGTATATAAAGGAGCAAGGGGGAAGTGCGGCCAGGCCTAGGGCGCGCCAAGAGAGTAGGATTCCTACTCCTAGTAGGAATAGGAAGGTTCCTATTCCTACTAGGAGTAGGAAAGGAAAGGGGAGGGGGAGAAGGAAATGAGAGGGGGCGCCTCCCCTTTTCCTAGTCCAACTAGGAACCCTAGGGGGGTGTCCAGCCCTATGGGCTGCCCCTCTCTTTCCCTCAATGGCCCACTATGGCTCATACTCCCTCGGGGGGGTTCCGGTAACCCCCTCCGGCACTCCAGTTATACCCGATAACACCCGGAACACTTCCGGTGTCCGAATATAGTTGTCCAATATATTCATCTTTATGTCTCGGACATTCCGAGACTCCTCTTCATGTCCGTGATCTCATCCGGGACTCCGAACTACCTTTGGTACATCAAAACTCATAAACTCATAATACCGATCGTCATCAAATGTTAAGCGTGCGGACCCTACGGGTTCGAGAACTATGTAGACATGACCGAGACACATCTCCGGTCAATAACCAATAGCGGAACCTGGATGCTCATATTGGCTCCTACATATTCTACAAAGATCTTTATCGGCCAAACCGCATAACAACATACGTTGTTCCCTTTGTCATCGCTATGTTACTTGCCCGAGATTCGATCGTCGGTATCTCAATACCTAGTCCAATTTCGTTACCGGCAAGTCTCTTTACTTGTTCCGTAATACATCATCTCGTGACTAACTCATTAGTCATTTTCTTGCAAGGCTTATTATGATGCGTATTACCGAGAGGGCCCAGAGATACCTCTCCGACACTCAGAGTGACAAATCCTATTCTTGATCTATGCCAACACCACGAACACTTTCGGAGACACCTGTAGAGCATATTTATAATCACCCAGTTACGTTGTGACGTTTGATAGCACACAAGGTGTTCCTCCGGTATTTGGGAGTTGCATAATCTCATAGTCATAAGAACATGTATAAGTCATGAAGAAAGCAATAACAGTAAAACTAAACGATCATAGTGTTAAGCTAACGGATGGTTCTTGTCCATCACATCATTCTCCTAATGATGTGATCTATTTGATCAAATGACAACTCATGTCTATGGCTAGGAAACATAACCATCTTTGATCAATGAGCTAGGCTAGTAGAGGCATACTAGGGACATACTATTTTGTCTATGTATTCACACATGTACTAAGTTTCCGGTTAATACAATTCTAGCATGAATAATAAACATTTATCATGATATAAGGAAATAAATAATAACTTTATTATGGCCTCTAGGGCATATTTCCTTCAGTCTCCCACTTGCACTAGAGTCAATAATCTAGTTCACATCTCCATGTGATTTAATACCGATAGTTCACATCGTTATGTGAATAACACCCATAGTTCACATCGCCATGTGACCAACACCCAAAGGGTTTACTAGAGTCAATAATCTAGTTCACATCGCTATGTGATTAACACCCAAGAGTAATAAGGTGTGATCATGTTTTGCTTGTGAGAGAAGTTTAGTCAACGGGTCTGACACATTCAGATCCGTATGTATTTCACAAATTTCTATGTCTACAATGCTCTGCATGGAGCTACTCTAGCTAATTGCTCCCACTTCCAATATGCATCCAGATTGATACTTAGAGTCATCTAGATTAGTGTAAAGCTTGCATCGGTGTAACTCTTTACGAAGAACTCTTTATCACCTCCATAATCGAGAAACATTTCCTTAGTCATCTAGTAACTAAGGATAATTTTGACCGCTGTCCAGTGATCTACTCCTGGATCACTTTTGTACCTTCTTGCCAAACTCATGGTAAGGTACACAACAGGTTTGGTACACAGCATGGCATACTTTATAGAACCTATGGCTGAGGCATAGGGAATGACTTTCATTCTTTCTCTATCTTCTGCCGAGGTCGGGCTTTGAGTCTTACTCAACTTCATACCTTACAACTCAGGCAAGAACTCCTTCTCTGACTGATCCATTTTGAACTACTTCAAAAACTTGTCAAGGTATGTACTCATTGAAAAAACTTATCAAGCGTCTCGATCTATCTCTATAGATCTTGATGCTCAATATGTAAGCAGCTTCACCGAGGTCTTTCTTTGAAAAAAACTCCTTTCAAACACTCCTTTATGCTTTTCAGAAAAATTCTACATCATTTCCGATCGACAATATGTCATTCACATATACTTATCAGAAAAGGATGTAGTGCTCCCACTCACTTTCTTGTAAATACAGGCTTCTCCAAAAGTCTATATAAAACCATATGCTTTGATCACCTCATCAAAGCATATACTCTAACTCCGAGATGCTTGCACCAGTCCATAGATGGATCACTGGAGCTTGCACACTTTGTTAGCACCTTTAGGATCGACAAAACCTTCTGGCTGCATCATATACAACTCTTCTTTAAGATATCCATTCAGGAATGCAGTTTTGACATCCATTTGCCAGATTTCATAATCATAAAATGCGGAAATTGCTAACATCACTACCAAAAAAAGACACATCCGTGACATTTTGGCCCGAACAAACCTTTTTTTGTCATACTTATGACACTTCTATGACAATAATTGTGACAAAACACGGTATAATCATAGATGTGGTGGGGTCCTACTTCTATGACAAAAAATCATGACAAGAAATGGGCTTTTTGTCCTGGGCGGGCCGGAGACGCAGCTGCATGGCATTCTTTGGGCCGTCCATGATAGAAAAAACCGTGGTAGAAGCGAGGGCGAGGAAAATATCGGGGTGTTCCCGGTTACGGTGGGTGGTCGGGGCCGAGCGATGCATGTTTCTCTCGTACACGCACGCGCGTGGGTGCGAGACGTTGGGCACTAACTGAACCCGAGCGAGGCGTTGGGCTCTAACTGAACCCGAGCGATTGCACTGCAGGCTACATGTTACTGAATCTGAGCGATCGATCGATGGCTGTTAACTGAACCTGATCGAGCGATTCCTTCGCTACTGCTGCTAACTGAAGCCGATCGATGTTGCCTCTGCATGAACAGTGAGCATTGTTGGGGGGTTTGGATGAACAGTTCCCGGTGGGGGTGGCTGAACAGGACCCCGTGGTGTTGCCTCTGCATGAACAGGACCCCGTTCGATCGAGCCGGTTGGGGCTGCATGAACAGGACACGTGGAGGGCTACATGAACAGGACCACCCTGTGGAGGGCTGCATGAATAGTAGACGGTGGAGGCTGGATGAACAGTAGCCCGTGGAGGGGTGGTTGAACAGGAGCCCGTGGAGAGGGCTGGTTGAACAGTAGCCGGTGGAGGAGCGCGCGGTGGAGGCTGAACAGTCGCAGGTGGAGGCTGGAGGAGGTCGACGGTGGATGAATAGAAGCCCGTGGAGGCTGGAGGGGGTCGACGGTGGTGATGAATAGTATCCCATGGAGTCCCGTTTTGCGGTACGCCACACCCCTCCCGATGAACAGGACCCCTGTTTCGACCGTAGCGCTCTAACACAAGTCCGTTTCCTCCGTTTTGTGGTACGCCACACCCGTCCCGATGAAGAGGACCCCCGTTTCGATCGTACCGCTCTAACACAAGTATGTTTCCTCCATTTTGCGGTACGCCACACCCCTCCCGATCAACAGGACCCCCGTTTCGACCATAGGAGGTCCGTTTCCTCCGTTTTGCGGTACGCCAGACCCCTCCCAATGAACAGGATCCCGTTTCGAACGTGGCCGGTCGAACACAAGGTCGTTTCCTCCGTTCTGCGGTATGCTAGGCCTCGTTTCCATCGACCGTTCCGTCCAAGCCCTCCCGATGAACACGACGACACATTCCGTTCCGACCCAGCCGGTTGGCTCCCCATGAACACAACGACGACTCTGTTTCTGCGTTCCGACCCAGCCATGTACACGAGTCCTGGCCGTACGTACGTGCGAGTAGGCGTTCGAGACCCCGCCCGTATGTACGTACGTGGTTGTATTTGCTTTCTTGCACCCTGGCCGTTGTACGTACGTGTACATGCTACGTGCGCGCCTCTGCTACGACACATGCGCGCCTCTACATCGACCAGTATGTACGTACACGTTCACGACCAGAATGACAACGCAACGTACGCTTCGACCAGGTGGGTCCCGACTGTCAGACATTTCCTTGCCTGCGAAGATGTAGCTGATGGGTCCCAACAGTCAGGGGGCGAATCGTTTTTTTTTTTTTGCCCGGACACACTTCCTTGCGTGCGAAGATGTAGCTGGTGGGCCCCAGTGATAACCCACAAGTGTAGGGGATCGCAACATTTTTCGAGGGTAAAGTATTCAACCCAAATTTATTGATTCGACACAAGGGGAGCCAAAGAATACCCTTAAGTATTAGCAGCTGAGTTGTCAATTCAACCACACCTAGAAACTTAGTATCTGCAGCAAGATAGTTTATTAGCAAAGTAATATGATAGTGGCGGTAGCAACAATAAAAGTAACGATAGTGTTTTTGTAGTTTTTATAATAGTAGCAACGGAAAAGTAAATAAGCAACAAGCAATATAGGTAAAGCTCGTAGGCATTGGATCGGTGATGGAAAATTATGTCGGATGCAATTCATCATGTAGAAGTTATAACCTAGGGTGACACAGAACTAGCTCCAGTTCATCAATGCAATGTAGGCATGTATTCCGAATATAGTTATACGTGCTTATGGATTGCATGACATCTTCTGTCCTACCCTCCCGTGGCAGCGGGGTCCTATTGGAAACTAAGGGATATTAAGGCCTCCTTTTAATACAGTACCGGACCAAAGCATTAACACATAGTGAATACATGAACTCCTCAAACTATGGTCATCACCGGGAGTGGTCCCAATTATTGTCACTTCGGGGTTGCCGGATCATAACACATAGTAGGTGACTATAGACTTGCAAGATAGGATCAAGGACACACATATATTCATGAAAACATAATAGGTTCAGATCTGAAATCATGGCACTCGGGCCCTAGTGACAAGCATTAAACATAGCTAAGTCATAGCAACATCAACCTCAGAACATAATGGATACTAGTGATCAAACCCTAACAAAACTAACGCGATTACATGATAGATCCCATCCAACCCATCACCGTCCAGCAAGCCTACGATGGAATTATTCACACACAGCGGTGAGCATCATGGAATTGGTGATGGAGGAAGGTTGATGATGACGATGGCGACGATCTCCACTCTCCGGAGCCCCGAACGGACTCCAGATCAGCCCTCCCGAGAGAGATTAGGGCTTGGCGGCGGCTCCGTCTCGTGAAACGCGATAATTCCTTCTCCCTGATTTTTCTCTCCCCGAAACGAAAGATATAGGATCTGGGGATACGTCGGTAAGGCACCAGGGGGCCCACGAGGCAGGGGCACGCCCCCCACCCTCGTGGACTAGCCCAAGGCCCCCTGGTGTGGATCTTCATGCAGGCATTTTTTATATTTTCCGAAATAATTCTCCTTTGATTTTCAGGCGATTCTGAGAAATTTTTATTCTGCACAAAAACAACACCATGGCAGTTCTGCTAAAAACAGCATCAGTCCGGGTTAGTTCCATTCAAATCATGCAAGTTAGAGTCCAAAACAAGGGCAAAAGGGATTGGAAAAGTAGATACGTTGGAGACGTATCAACTCCCCCAAGCTTAAACCTTTGCTTGTCCTCAAGCAATTCAGTTGATAAACTGAAAGTGATAAAGAAAAACTTTGACAAACTCTGTTTGCTCTTGTTGTTGTAAATATGTAAGCTAGCATTCAGGTTTTAAACAAGATCATGAACTAACCACATTCACAATAACTTTCAGGTCTCAAGACTACTCACATCAATGGCATAATCAACTAGCGAGCAATAATAATAAACCTCGGATGACAACACTTTCTCAAAACAATCATGATATGATATAACAAGATGGTATCTCGCTAGCCCTTTCTGAGACCGCAAAACATAAATGCAGAGCACCTTTAAAGATCAAGGACTGACTAGACATTATAATTCATGGTAAAAGAGATCCAGTCATGATCATACTCAATGCAAATTAATAGTAATACATGCAACGACAGAGGTGCTCTCCTACGGGTGCTCTTTGATAAGAGGATGATGACTCTGCATAAAAGTAAATAGATAGGCCCTTCGCAGAGGGAAGCAGGGATTTGTAGAGGTGCCAGAGCTCGATTTTTAAATAGAGATGAATAACATTTGAGCGGTATTGTCACATCCCTAGTTAGCACTTGCATTAGGGTTAGTTGGTGTGTGCATCATGTTTACCTTTCAAAGAAACTTGAAATGGGATTAATAGAAACCCCAGCACCCCTCTTCTTACAACTAGGGTTTGATAAAATATTTTCCAATGTACCCAAAATGCCCCTCAAAAATGTTCATCATTTCTGCCTTGGTCTCAAACCTTTGCTAAAAATGGTGCACAATTTTCTAGGACATCCAAGGTCACTAGATTAAATCTTATGGTATTTGAATTTGGGCATTTAAATGCTATAAAATATTTTAAATGCTCAAATAATCATAAACTATAATGTTTCCTACTGTTCATATTATATACAGTAGGTATGACAAGTGTTATGAGTTATAAAAATGCTTTGGCATTTTATTTAATTGAACAAAGCTGCAAAAGAAATGAAACAGAAAAGAAAATAGAAAAAGAGAGAGAGAAGGAGTTACCTGGCGCCCCACCCGGCCCACCTGCCGGCCCAGCCCAGCTGCCGCTCCAGCGAGGTGCTTGGCTCGGCCAGGCAGGCAGGCAGGAGCTCGACGGCGACCGCACAACGCGCCACGCAGCTGCCCGCCGCCCTGCTTCCTCCCCTCGCCGTCCTGGAGGGCTGGACCGGTCGCACACGTCGCCCCCGACCTCGCAGACACCTCCCCCTCTCCCCAGCTCCTCTTCCTCGCTCTCCCCACGCCATGGCCGACGCCGTCGTGCTCGCACCGTCGTAGAAGCCGCGCCCACCGTCGTCCCTGAGCCCCGCCTTGGTGTCCGTCGTCTCCGCCGTCCTCGACTGCTTCGAACAGGCCGAACCCCGAGCGCTCGCCCGCCCTGGAGACGCCCCCGACCTCTTATTCCCCAACTCCGGCCACGGAGATCCCCCTCGCCGTCCCGCTCAGCTCCGACCACCCCCGAGCTCGCTCCGGCGCCTGCTGCAACCCCTGTGAGCCCAGCTTCGTTCTCCCCCTCTCCGTTGGCTCTCTTCTCCCCTGGAACGCACCGCACGAAGCTCACCTGCACGCACCGCCGCTGTGCTCGCCGCCGGTGATGCTCCGGTGACCATTTGGTCACGGGCACCCGTCCATCACACTCACCGCAGCACGTAGATGCGCTAGGTGCTACGCACGCATCGCCTAGGCCCCTGCAGCCGCACCTCCACACACGCCCGACGCCGGTCGCCGCCGTCGAGCTTGTTGCCGTCGTCTCCGGCCACCCCAGGTCCGGCGACCACCACCACCCGACGCGCGATGGCAAGAGCTTTCCAACGTGCCTAGCCGCAGCTCGAGCCGTACCCCGTAGACGATTTCCGAAGCACGCCGCCGTGTTTGGCCTCGCCGGCGGCTAAACGCCGGCGAGTTGGACCTGTTTTGACCACGGGTTTGACCCCTGGGTCACTGACATGTGGGCCCTGCCCGCAAGTCAAACCTAGATTAGGTGTTAATTTAATTCTAATTAAGTAATTAGTTTAGTCACTGACCCGTGGGCCCAGGCCCCACTGACAGTTAATTAGTTTTAGTTTAACTCTAATTAACTTAGTTAATTAGCTGTGACACTGACCAGTGGGTCCCACTGGTCAGGTTTGACTTGGACTGGCCCTGTTGACTGCCTTACGTCAGCATGATGTCATGCTGACGCAGTAAAGGATTTTCTGGGATTTTTTAGATTTAATTTAATTCAGGAAATTCCAGAAAATACCCAAAACTTCTAAAAATCATATAAAATCAACCATAGCTCAGATGGAAAAGATTTATATATGAAAAATGATCAGAAAAATCCAATATTTCCAATGGCACTGGTTTGATGAATGTTTGAACAAGTTAACTTGCTGTATACATCAAAAACATGATAATGCACTTATTTAAATAATAGTTTGAACTCCAATTTGAATCTTTGATTCAAATAGGTTCAAACCCTTCTGGTTTTAGTTGCATCAGCCAACACACATGCATCTTGCCATGTCATGAGCATGCATCATATTGTTGCATTTGTTTGTTAATGATTGTATCGCCGGTATTCCCTGTGTTAGGTCCTGCTCCCGAGGATACTGCCGCGTATCCAGTTGAAGAGCAGTACCCGACAACCACTTTGCCAGGCAAGCAATCATTGCTCATTCCGATACAAACCCAATCTTCTCGCTCCTGCTCTCTTTTACTGCATTAAGGCAACAGCGTGTGAACTGCTATTTGCTGCGGTAGTTGAACCCTATTCCCTTGCATGACCTGTCATTGCCACAGTAAATAGTTGAAACCCACTAGCATGTGTAGGAGTTGTTTGAGCCATGTGATGTGTGATCCACCATGCTATTTGTTTATGTTGCTTGCTATGCTTAGAGTTGTGTCTGGTCTGGTTCATCTGGGTGATGGATCAGCGTGAAATGATCATACCGGTAAAGAGAAGGAAGTGTGGAATACGCTTGGTAAAGGTATCGATGAAAGGCCATGTAGGAGTACATGGTGGGTTGTTTCATTGGAATCGTCCATAGGACCTGAGATCTGTATGTGTGGTTCAAGTTGCAGTTACTACCATGCATTGGGCCCGAAACCAATGGACCCTCTCGGCTTATTAATTACCCTCGATCTCTGTCCAGGAGTTGCAACTAGTTTCTGGTGTTTATAGCTTACTGGAGGTCGTGCACAACGCTGACCCTCGGGGTGGGTTGTGATGCGATAGGTACGTGGCACGGTGTACCGGTTGCCCGTTTGGTGACTCGGGAACCCTGTACACATCGTTTGGGGCCGTGAGCGACACCCCGGCCGGATCTCCCCACGGATGGAACCCAAATAGGCGATAAACCTGGACGAGAGACTTGAGTAGTTAGTCAGGTCGTGGCCGACACCCCCGCTGGGCTTCCGCTTGAAGGTTGCCGAGTACACGCCGAGTAAACGGCGATAAGTGGTGGAAGCGTGTGTGAAGAGGTACACCCCTGCAGGGTTATCAAACTATTCGAATAGCCGTTGTTCGCGGTACGGACTATTTGGTTACTCTTACAGTTCATAGACAAGTTGATGGATACTACTAAAAGCCTCAAGATAAGCGTGAGTGCCGTGGATGGCCCTTCCGTAGGATGACGGAAGAGGATCCTCAGTAGTGTATTGATGTGGTGAGTAGAGGACTCGTGTTCGTTATAACATCTTGCAATCTGATGAGAGTTGTAGTATAGGTTAGCCAAAGTCAAAGCTGGCATTCTGCTATGAACTCCACTACCCCCCTTTGATAATGTTGCATGTATGATAGATTCTGTGGTAAGACTTGCTGAGTACCTTTGTACTCATGTTTGCTTAATAACTGTTGCAGAGGAGAACCTTGCCCCTGCTGATGGGTTCTACATAGACGTTGACGTCGACGAGTAGCTTGACACCCAGACGGAGATCTGGAGCTTGTGAAGGGCCTTGTAGATAGTCAGGCTACACCAAGCATGTTTTATTTTCTAAGTTGTCTGTACTCAGACATGTAGCTTCCGCTTGTGCTTGAATGACTGTATGACTTGAGTGTTGGGTCATGTGACCCCTACCTGTATGGATATGTTATGTATGGCTCTTGGAGCCTTTTAAATAAAGTACTTTGAGTCATAGAGTTCTGTTGTGATGCAATGTTGTATTTGCACATATTGAGCATATTGCGTGTATGATTGAAATGCTTGGTATGTGTGGGATCCGACACCTAGTTGTTTTCCTTTGGTAGCCTACCTTACAGGGAAATGCCTCCTAGTGATTCCAATGAGCCTTGGTAGCTTGCTACTGCTCGGAACACGTAGGTTGGCCGGCATGTGTCCTTCTTCGTTCCTGTGTCTGTCCCTTAGGGGAAATGTCACGCGTTGTTCCTTAAGTCCATGTAGCTTGCTACGACTTGGGTCATATGTTGATGACCGACATGTTCGTTGCTGGGTCATGGATGCATGTCTTTGTAATCTAGTGCCACTTTTGGTTTATAACTAGCCATGTCAGCCCGGGTTCTCTGTCATATGGATGCTAGCGACACTGTCATATACGTGTGCCAAAATGCACAAACGGTCCCGGGCCAGGTAAGGTGGCACCCGTGGGGTTACCGTGCGTGAGGCCGCAAAGTGATATGACGTGTTACAGCTAGATCGATGTGACTTAGGATCGGGGTCCTGACAGCGTTGGCATCAGAGCTGGACTGCCTGTAGGTTTCTCAAGCCAAACTGGTCGATGTTGAGTCTAGAAAAATTCTTAGCTATATGTAGGGGAATTGATTGTGGAAGGGAACGTAAGGCTCTTTTACTCCTTTACCTTATGCCCTTCTGATCTGAGTCAGTCTATTCTTTCTACGGGGATTTAGGACTAGGCCTCTTATCCTTACTAGGTTCACGTGTTACTAATCCGTAGACTCCTAAGATTGTTGGTTTCAAGCCTCAGTTCAGTTTCTATCCTTTTTAGTATGATGATTGTTGGACCGGAACCTTGATATGGATTGTTGAGTGGCTATGCTATCATTTGTATGATGTCTCAAATCTTTGTTTGAGCATTTACAGTTGTTATGCTGCCCGATTTCTTCCAGAAACACTAATGCCTTTGCATTATTCCGTGTTTCAGATGTCTGGCCGCATCCCTCACCAAGTGGTTCGTTTGACTCGGTGCATTAATGTGCCCGGTCACACGGCCATGCTAGTCCGTGTGCTGACTGAGACCGGTTATCGCTGGTATCCTGAATACACTGTGGAGGAACAGTACCGGGATTTTAATCAAAGTCAGTATTTCTGCACAGTCCGGATATACCCCTCATATCCTGGAGCTAATGATCCCATCCATTGGTCTTATGGACTCGGGATTACCATCGAGATGGCAGTGCAGGATGCCGCTTATTTGATGATGACCATTCTCCGTGCTAGGCATGCCCTGTTGCTGAACACTGAGTTCTGTTACATGCCAGCCTCGCTTCCCGGAGAGGAAGGCTACTACACTGGTCTGTATACTGATGCTGTTCATGAAGAGCCACTGCTTCAGACTACTGTTCAGATGTTGGAGGATAGGGACCGTGAGGTCCGTGCCCTCCGAATGGAGCTGTATAACACTCAAGCCGCCCACTGGACTACTTTGACACGGCTTGCACCTGCTGTGCACGCCGGATATCTGGACATGCGGGATTTGTACCCCGTGCGGACTCGTCTGCCTGATCGCATGGATTGGCGTGACGTTGGGGGTATTACACCTCCACGTGGGCGTCGGTTACCACCAGCATCGGGACCGAGACCACACCCATGTCCCTATGGTCCACAGCCTTCGAGTGCTCGCGAGTTTCAAGATCCATCTGTTCCACTTCCAGGCTACGGTGGTAATCTTTACGAGGATTACTACGCGAATGTCTGAGCTAGGCCGTGTTTGTAGTAGTATTGTAGTAGTTGTATTTCCACAGTCCTGCGCGTCTTGTGGAATATGACTTAGTGTGTACTGAGTTCCGGAGGTGTAGTTAAATAATGTATAGGAGCTTGGAATGCCTCTGATGGGATGTATCGTCTTTCACCGCAGTTGTACTTTAGCCTTGGCTTGTACTGAACTTTGTATGGTGTGTATGACCACTGGTGTATATATAGCAGTTCCTATATTACCATGTCGTACGGATGAACATCCTTGCATTCTGTGTCATCCATTACATTCTGCACTTCTATGTCAAATTTTTGCCATCCTTGTCTAAACCGTTGTTTTGTTTTTCTAGGATGGTCAACACTCGCAACACTCCTGCTGCTCAGGAGCAGGGTGAGGCTAGTGGGACTAGGGATGGGAATCTGCCCGAGCCACCCTCCTTGGCGGAAGTTATGCTTGAAGCAGAACGGAACAAGAGAGAGACCAACCGTCTGCTGGAACGCATAGACCAGAACACTGGGTTCCGTCAGAGGAATGACGTGGTGTCAATCAATGACTTTATCAAGATGTGTCCACCAAAGTTCCATCACTCCACTGAACCTCTGGATGCTGATGACTGGCTACGTAGTATCACCCATAAGCTACACTCTGCCCGTGTGGCCGAAGCTGACAAGGTTATCTACGCCGCCTACCATCTTGAGGGCCCTGCCAGTCTTTGGTGGGAAAACTTTGAAGCTATGCATCCTGCTGACCAAATCACTACTTGGGTTGAGTTCAGTGAGGCATTCCGTGAACATCACATTCCGGAAGGTCTCATGGATCGCAAGCGGGAGGAATTCTGCAATTTCACCCAGGGCCGTTTAACTGTGGATGGCTATAGCCGCGAGTTTGGTAACTTGGCACGCTATGCACCTGAGGAAGTATCCACCGATGCCAAGAAGCAGGCGAGGTTCCGCAAGGGACTCAGCCCTGAACTCCGCCGAGATCTACGTCTGCACGAGTGCACTTCCTTCCAGAAGTTGGTAAACAAGGCTATCAGTGCTGAAACAGGCCAGACCGACTTCGAAGCCACCCGCAAGCATACTCGAGACTTTGGTTCCTCATCCGGCTCTGGTTCTCACAAGCGCCGTGTGTGGGTTCCTAACACTGCTCTGCCACCCAAGTACACACCGAGGCCATCCTATGAGGCGCCTCGCCCAACTCAACAGTTTGCACCTGCCAAGACCTATGGAGGACCACCTTCCAACTTTGCTCCACGCACTACCACTGTGACATGTTTCAAGTGTGGAGAACCGGGACACTACATGCGTGATTGTCCCCAGAATCAGCCAGGAAAAACCGTTGGCCGTGGCAAGCCAACCGGCAAGGTGAACTATGTCAAGCCAATCCCCACTGCACGTGGTCATGTCAACTATGTCTCTGCTGAGGAAGCCTATGAGGATCCTAACGTCGTCCTTGGTACGCTTCTCGTCAACTGCCATCCGGCATCTGTTCTTTTCGATACTGGAGCATCCCATTCGTTCATATCTGAGAGCTATGCTCGATTGCACAACATGACTTTTTGTGACATGCCTACTTCCATGGTTATTCAAACTCCTGGTTCAAAGTGGCAAACCTCTAGGGTAAGCCATGGAAATGAAATCCTTGTCGATAGACTTGTTTTCCTTGCTTCTCTAATCGCTCTCAAGTCCTCGGACATAAACATCATTTTGGGTATGGATTGGATGACAACTCATTACGCCAAAATTGATTGCTTTACTAGGACCGTTCAACTTACACATCCATCCGGCAAGATAGTCAATGTCTTGACCCGAATGGTTGAGCGTCAGCTCTACTCTCTTAATGCCAGCCCTCTACCAGAACTCGAAGATATCCCGATAGTCCGTGACTTCCCGGATGTTTTTCCAGAAGAACTGCCAGGAATTCCACCTGACAGAGATGTCGAGTTCGTGATAGATCTTATCCCTGGAACTGTCCCAATCTCTAGGAGACCTTATAAGATGGCACCACTAGAATTAGGTGAGCTAAAGAAACAACTCGATGAGTCCTTGCAAAAAGGTTTCATCCGTCCTAGTTCTTCCCCTTGGGCTTGCCCCGTCCTCTTCGTCAAGAAGAAGGATGGAACGGAGCGGATGGTTGTAGATTACCGACCTGTTAATCTGGTCACCATAAAGAACAAGTATCCGCTTCCCAGGATTAACGACCTGTATGATCAGCTCGCTGGATCCTCAGTCTTCTCTAAGATGGATTTGAGGTTGGGCTACCATCAAATCAAAATCAAGAACGGGGACATTCCTAAAACGGCTTTTGTTACTCGTTATGGTCAATATGAGTACACCATTATGTCCTTCGGTTTAACCAATGCCCCAGCTACCTTTTCTCGGTTAATGAATTCTATATTCATGGAGTATTTGGATAAATTCGTCGTGGTATACCTCGATGATATACTCATCTATTCCAAGAACAAGGAAGATCATGCCGAGCATTTAAGGCTGGTATTGACGAAACTTCGAGAGCACTGCCTTTATGCCAAATTCTCTAAATGTGAATTTTGGTTGCCAGAAGTAACCTATCTAGGTCATGTGATCTCTGGCAAGGGTATTGCTGTCAATCCCGAGCGAGTTCAAGCCGTACTTGATTGGACTCCCCCTGAATCGGTCAAGCAAGTTAGGAGTTTTCTTGGCTTAGCAAGCTATTGTCGACGCTTCGTCGAGAACTTCTCCAAGGTTGCCAAACCTTTAACCGAACTCCTCAAGAAAGATAAAAAGTTTGAGTGGACCCCACAGTGCGAGTCCAGTTTTCAGGAACTGAAAAGACGCCTGACATCTGCACCTGTACTGGTACCACCAGACTTTTCCAAGGATTTTGTAATCTACTGCGACGCCTCACGACAAGGACTAGGTTGCATTCTCATGCAAGATTGTCAAGTGATTGCATACGCATCTCGACAGTTGCGTCCACACGAGGATAACTATCCTACTCATGATCTAGAGCTTGCAGCTGTAGTCCATGCACTCAAAACATGGCGACATTACCTTCTTGGTAATCGCTGTGAAATCTTCACTGATCACCAAAGTTTGAAGTATATCTTCACCCAACCGGATTTGAATCTCAGGCAAAGACGTTGGGTTGAGTTGCTCACAGACTACGACTTAGGAATCACTTATACCCCTAGAAAAGCCAATATCATGGCTGATGCACTAAGTCGTAAGTCATATTGTAACAACTTAATGTTACAATAAGGTCAACCACTTCTCCACGAGGAATTTCGTAAGCTTAATCTTCACATTGTTCCTCGAGGATTCCTTTCCACCTTGGTGGCGAAACCTACCCTTATGGATCAGGTCATCAAAGCACAGAAGGTTGATCCCGGAATTCCCCGTATTAAGAGGAACATCAAGAAAGGAGTTGCAGGATGTTTCTCAATTGATGATCAAGGAGTCGTATTCTTTAGAAACCGTTTAGTGGTTCCTAAAGTACGAAACCTAAGACGTTTGATCCTTAAGGAGGCTCATGAATCTCCTCTCACGATTCATCCCGGTAGTACTAAAATGTATCAGGATCTACGTCAGAGATTCTGGTGGACTAGGATGAAGAGAGAAATCGCTCAATTCATTGCTAACTGCGACGTTTGTCGTCGAGTCAAAGCAGAGCATCAACGGCCTGCTGGCACCCTTCAACCTTTAGCTATTCCTGAATGGAAATGGGACAAAGTCGGTATGGACTTCATTACCGGTTTTCCCAGGACCAGGAAAGGGAATAATGCTATCTTCGTCGTTATCGACCGCCTCTCTAAAGTAGCTCATTTCCTGCCTGTTCGAGAGAGTATTACCGCTAGCCAGCTAGCAGATTTGTATGTCTCTTGGATAGTATCACTTCATGGTGTGCCGTTGGAGATTAACTCACACCGTGGAAGTCTTTTTACTTCACGATTTTGGAAAGTTTCCAGAATGCTATGGGAACCCATCTCTCCTTTAGTACCGCCTTCCATCCCCAGTCAAGTGGTCAAGTGGAACGAGTCAATCAAATTCTGGAAGACATGCTTCGAGCCTCTGTCATTTCTTTCGGTATGGAATGGGAAAAGTGTCTTCCATTTGCCGAATTCGCTTATAACAATAGTTATCAAGCCAGCTTGGGTAAAGCTCCCTTCGAAGTTCTATATGGACGAAGGTGTCGAACACCTCTTAACTGGTCAGAGACCGGGGAAAGACAATTCTTTGGTCCGGATATGATCCAGGAAGCAGAGGAGCAAGTTCGCATCGTTCGTGAGAGATTGAGAATAGCCCAGTCTCACCAAAAGAGCCAATATGATAGTCATCATAAGACTGTGACTTTTGAAGTCGGCGATAAGGCTTACCTTCGGGTTACTCCTCTTAAGGGAACCCATCGCTTCGGTATCAAAGGCAAATTGGCCCCTCGTTTCATCGGTCCTTTTCGCATTCTTGCCAAACGAGGAGAAGTTGCCTACCAATTGGAACTACCTCCGCACCTCTCCAGAGTTCATGACGTGTTCCACGTTTCTCAACTCAGGTGTTGCTTCTCGGATCCTATCCGCGGAGTGGACCACGGAACGCTTGATCTCCAGGACAATCTCACCTATCGAGAATACCCCGTTCGTATTCTTGATCAAACCGAGCGCACCACTCGACGCCACAATATCAAGTTTCTCAAGGTTCAATGGTCACATCATTCCGAGAGTGAAGCTACTTGGGAAAGGGAGGATCGTCTTCGACTTGAGTACCCCACCCTCTTTCCGGAGGAACCCGAATCTCGAGACGCGATTCTTTTAAGTGGGGGTGAGTTGTCACATCCCTAGTTAGCACTTGCATTAGGGTTAGTTGGTGTGTGCATCATGTTTACCTTTCAAAGAAACTTGAAATGGGATTAACAGAAACCCCAGCACCCCTCTTCTTACAACTAGGGTTTGATAAAATATTTTCCAATGTACCCAAAATGCCCCTCAAAAATGTTCATCATTTCTGCCTTGGTCTCAAACCTTTGCTAAAAATGGTGCACAATTTTCTAGGACATCCAAGGTCACTAGATTAAATCTTATGGTATTTGAATTTGGGCATTTAAATGCTATAAAATATTTTAAATGCTCAAATAATCATAAACTATAATGTTTCCTACTGTTCATATTATATACAGTAGGTATGACAAGTGTTATGAGTTATAAAAATGCTTTGGCATTTTATTTAATTGAACAAAGCTGCAAAAGAAATGAAACAGAAAAGAAAATAGAAAAAGAGAGAGAGAAGGAGTTACCTGGCGCCCCACCCGGCCCACCTGCCGGCCCAGCCCAGCTGCCGCTCCAGCGAGCTGCTTGGCTTGGCCAGGCAGGCAGGCAGGTGCTCGACGGCGACCACACGGCGCGCCACGCAGCTGCCCGCCGCCCTGCTTCCTCCCCTCGTCGTCTTGGAGGGCTGGACCGGTCGCACACGTCGCCCCCGACCTCGTAGACACCTCCCCCTCTCCCCAGCTCCTCTCCCTCGCTCTCCCCACGCCATGGCCGACGCCGTCGTGCTCGCACCGTCGTAGAAGCCGCGCCCACCGTCGTCCCTGAGCCCCGCCTTGGTGTCCGTCGTCTCCGTCGTCCTCGACTGCTTCGAACAGGCCGAGCCCCAAGCGCTCGCCCGCCCTGGAGACGCCCCCGACCTCTTCTTCCCCAACTCCGGCCGCGGAGATCCCCCTCGCCGTCCCGCTCAGCTCCGACCACCCCCGAGCTCGCTCCGGCGCCTGCTGCAACCCCTGTGAGCCCAGCTTCGTTCTCCCCCTCTCCGTTGGCTCTCTTCTCCCCTGGAACGCACCGCACGAAGCTCACCTGCACGCACCGCCGCTGTGCTCGCTGCCGGTGATGCTCCGGTGACCATTTGGTCACGGGCACCCGTCCATCACACTCACCGCAGCACGTAGATGTGCTAGGTGCTACGCACGCATCGCCTAGGCCCCTGCAGCCGCACCTCCACACACGCCCGACGCCGGTCGCCGCCGTCGAGCTTGTTGCCGTCGTCTCCGGCCACCCCAGGTCTGGCGACCACCACCACCCGACGCGCGATGGCATGAGCTTTCCAACGCGCCTAGCCGCAGCTCGAGCCGTGCCCCGTAGACGATTTCCGAAGCACGCCGCCGTGTTTGGCCTCGCCGGCGGCTAAACGCCGGCGAGTTGGACCTGTTTTGACCACGGGTTTGGCCCCTGGGTCACTGACATGTGGGCCCTGCCCGCAAGTCAAACCTAGATTAGGTGTTAATTTAATTCTAATTAAGTAATTAGTTTAGTCACTGACCCGTGGGCCCAGGCCCCACTGACAGTTAATTAGTTTTAGTTTAACTCTAATTAACTTAGTTAATTAGCTGTGACACTGACCAGTGGGTCCCACTGGTCAGGTTTGACTTGGACTGGCCTTGTTGACTGCCTGACGTCAGCATGATGTCATGCTGATGCAGTAAAGGATTTTCTGGGATTTTATAGATTTAATTTAATTCAGGAAATTCCAGAAAATACCCAAAACTTCTAAAAATCATATAAAATCAACCATAGCTCAGATGGAAAAGATTTATATATGAAAAATGATCAGAAAAATCCAATCTTTCCAATGGCACTGGTTTCATGCATGTTTGAACAAGTTAACTTGCTGTATACATCAAAAACATGATAATGCACTTATTTAAATAATAGTTTGAACTCCAATTTGAATCTTTGATTCAAATAAGTTCAAACCCTTCTGGTTTTAGTTGCATTAGCCAACACACATGCATCTTGCCATGTCATGAGCATGCATCATATTGTTGCATTTGTTTGTTAATGATTGTATCGCCGGTATTCCTTGTGTTAGGTCCTGCTCCCGAGGATACTGCCGCGTATCCAGTTGAAGAGCAGTACCCGACAACCACTTTGTCAGGCAAGCAATCATTGCTCATTCCAATACAAACCCAATCTTCTCGCTCCTGCTCTCTTTTACTGCATTAAGGCAACAGCGTGTGAACTGCTATTTGCTGCGGTAGTTGAACCCTATTCCCTTGCATGACCTGTCATTGCCACAGTAAATAGTTGAAACCCACTAGCATGTGTAGGAGTTGTTTGAGCCATGTGATGTGTGATCCACCATGCTATTTGTTTATGTTGCCTGCTATGCTTAGAGTTGTGTCTGGTCTGGTTCATCTGGGTGATGGATCAGAGTGAAATGATCATACCGGTAAAGAGAAGGAAGTGTGGAATACGCTTGGTAAAGGTATCGATGAAAGGCCATGTAGGAGTACATGGTGGGTTGTTTCATTGGAATCGTCCATAGGACCTGAGATCTGTATGTGTGGTTCAAGTTGCAGTTACTACCATGCATTGGGCCCGAAACCAATGGACCCTCTCGGCTTATTAATTACCCTCGATCTCTGTCCAGGAGTTGCAACTAGTTTCTGGTGTTTATAGCTTACTGGAGGTCGTGCACAACGCTGACCCTCGGGGTGGGTTGTGATGCGACAGGTACGTGGCACGGTGTACCGGTTACCCGTTTGGTGACTCGGGAACCCTGTACACATCCTTTGGGGCCGTGAGCGACACCCCGGCCGGATCTCCCCACGGATGGAACCCAAATAGGCGATAAACCTGGACGAGAGACTTGAGTAGTTAGTCAGGTCGTGGCCGACACCCCCGCTGGGCTTCCGCTTGAAGGTTGCCGAGTACACGCCGAGTAAACGGCGATAAGTGGTGGAAGCGTGTGTGAAGAGGTACACCCCTGCAGGGTTATCAAACTATTCGAATAGCCGTTGTTCGCGGTACGGACTACTTGGTTACTCTTACAGTTCATAGACAAGTTGATGGATACTACTAAAAGCCTCAAGATAAGCGTGAGTGCCGTGGATGGCCCTTCCGTAGGATGACGGAAGAGGATCCTCGGTAGTGTATTGATGTGGTGAGTAGAGGACTTGTGTTCGTTATAACATCTTGCAATCTGATGAGAGTTGTAGTATAGGTTAGCCAAAGTCAAATCTGGCATTCTGCTATGAACTCCACTACCCCCCTTTGATAATGTTGCATGTATGATAGATTCTGTGGTAAGACTTGCTGAGTACCTTTGTACTCATGTTTGCTTAATAACTGTTGCAGAGGAGAACCCTGCCCCTGCTGATGGGTTCTACATAGACGTTGACGTCGACGAGTAGCTTGACACCCAGACGGAGATCTGGAGCTTGTGAAGGGCCTTGTAGATAGTCAGGCTACACCAAGCCTGTTTTATTTTCTAAGTTGTCTGTACTCAGACATGTAGCTTCCGCTTGTGCTTGAATGACTGTATGACTTGAGTGTTGGGTCATGTGACCCCTACCTGTATGGATATGTTATGTATGTCTCTTGGAGCCTTTTAAATAAAGTACTTTGAGTCATAGAGTTCTGTTGTGATGCAATGTTGTATTTGCACATATTGAGCATATTGCGTGTATGATTGAAATGCTTGGTATGTGTGGGATCCGACACCTAGTTGTTTTCCTTTGGTAGCCTACCTTACAGGTAAATGCCTCCTAGTGATTCCAATGAGCCTTGGTAGCTTACTACTGCTCGGAACACGTAGGCTGGCCGGCATGTGTCCTTCTTCGTTCCTGTGTCTGTCCCTTAGGGGAAATGTCACGCGTTGTTCCTTAAGTCCATGTAGCTTGCTACGACTTGGGTTCATACGTTGATGACTGACACGTTCGTTGCTGGGTCATGGATGCCTGTCTCTGTAATCTAGTGCCACTTTTGGTTTATAACTAGCCATGTCGGCCCGGGTTCTCTGTCATATGGATGCTAGCGACACTATCATATACGTGTGCCAAAATGCGCAAACGGTCCCGGGCCAGGTAAGGTGGCACCCGTGGAGTTACCGTGCGTGAGGCCGCAAAGTGATATGACGTGTTACAGCTAGATCGGTGTGACTTAGGATCGGGGTCCTGACAGGTATACTTTCATTGTCAACATAACAACCAAGAATCTCGATATCTCCCATGATACGCACATTATATGCGGTTCCCAAACAGAATGGTAAAGTTTATACTCCCCCAACCACCAACAAGCACACTCCACGGCTAGCCCGAAACAATGGGTACCGTCCAAACCAGCAACAGCCCTGGGGGAGTTTTGTTTAATTATTATGATTTTGAGCATGGGACTGGGCATCCCGATTACCAGCCATTTTCTCTTGAATGATGAGCAGAGTCCACTCATCGTGAGAATAACCCACCTAGCATGGAAGATATAGATGTCAGGACCCTGATCCTAAGTCACACAGGTCTAGCTTGTAACACATCATATCACTTTGCGACCTCACGCACGGTATCCCCACGGGTGCCACCTTACCTGACCCGGGACCGTTTGTGCATTTTGGCACACGTATATGATAGTGTCGCTAGCATCCATATGACAGAGAACCCGGGCCGACATGACTAGTTATAAACCAAAAGTGGCACTAAATTACAGAGACAGGCATACATGACCCAGCAACGAACGTGTCGGTCATCAACGTATGAACCCAAGTCGTAGCAAGCTACAAGGACTTAAAGGAACAACGCGTGACATTTCCCCTAAGGGACAGACACAGGAACGAAGAAGGACACATGTCGGCCAGCCTAAGTGTTCCGGAGTAGTAGCAAGCTACCAAGGCTCAGTGGAAGCACTAGGAGACATTTCCCTGTAAGATAGGCTACCAAGGGTAAACAACTAGGTGTCGGATCCCACGCATAGAAATACACATTACACTTACGCATAACATGCAAGTATGTGTTGTACAACAAGGCATCACAACATAACTCAACAACTCATATAGATAAAGGCCCAGAAGAGCCATCATAACATTTATTACAAACAGAGGTCACATGACCCAACATACAGAGCATACAGGCAATGGAAGCATAACATGTCTGAGTACAGACAACTACAAATGAAAAAGGCTGAGAAGCCTGACTATCTACAAGACCCTCCCAAGGGTACAAGATCGTAGCTGAGGTAACAAGCTAAACGTCGAAGTCCACACGGAACCATGATACGTCCAAAATGTATCTATAATTTCTGCTTGCTCCATGCCACTTTTGGGTGATATTGCTATGATATTCATACACTTCCATACACTTTTGATCATATTTGGACTAACTTACTAATCCAGTGCACCCCAGTGCCAGTTTCTGTTTTCGGCTGTTTTTGTATTTCAGGTTTTCACGTTTCGAGAACTGCCCAGAAAAATACAGAAAAAATATATAAAAAATCAGCGTATCGGGAACGACACTGCTTCCGAAGGGGAGCCTGGGGGGGCCACAGGGGCCCCAGGCGCCCTGTGGGCGCGCCCCCGCCTGGGCCGCGCCGGGGGGGCGCCTCGGCACCCCGAGAGCCCCCCGGTGCCCTACTTTGGCAGATATTTAAAGGGTCCCCCGTAACCCTTGAAACAGGACTTCTTTTCACGATCCCATCTCTGTTCCGCCGCCGCCGCTGCTTCCAAGATCGGGAGCACCAGGAGAACTCTTCCCGGCACCCTGCCGGAGGGGAGGATCACCACCGGGAGCTTCTCCACCACCATGGACGCCTCCCGGATGACTCGTGAGTAGTCTCCCTTGGACCATGAGTCCATGACCAGTAGCTATGTGATGTTCTCCTCCCGTTCTTGTGCTTCACTAATTAGTCCTCGTGAGCTGCCCTACATGATCGAGGCACCTATGTAATCCTTGTGTTGTTGCTATGTTGAGTTTGCTGGGATCCGATGGATTATGAGATTATGTTCAGATTGATCTTGAGTAATATATTTGATTCACCTCTTTTATATTTTAGTTCATAAGTAATTCTTGCATGTTCTCCGTTGTTATTTATTGCTTTGGCCAAGTAGTAGGTAGTGACTCCAAGAGGGAACGTTATGCTCGATTGTGGGTTCATGCCCCTCGATGACTAGCTTGAGTGTAAGAAACATGAGTCTAGGGGATGTGCTGCTGCCACAAGGGGGAAAACAACGGTGCTTGTGCCCGCGGGTGCAAGGATTGTTTACTTTACGCAAAGTTCTTTTAATGCAGTTGTCTGTTGCATTGAGTTTACACTATGGGTGGGACTCGCAACTTAATACCAGCGAGATGTTCTGGATAGATATCTCAAGGTGGATGATTAGTAGTAGATGCAGATGGATTTCGGTCTACTTACTTTGGCGTACCGCCCATGCTTTGAACATCAACCTTTCTTGCAATGTAGTCAGCATTGGTTTGCGTTCGTGGTCCTGTCAATTGCCCAGTTGTAATTTGTTACCTCACATAGCTGTTTTATCGTCTTTTGGGAGAGAGACATCACTAGTGAACATCATGTGACTCCGGTCCATATTACCATCATTGATCACATACACTATTTACTTTTCGCTATTTTACTTACTATTGCAAAACACTATCTATCACTACTATCATATTGCTTTTAACCCTTTGTGAACTACAAGGCCGGAGAGATTGACAACCTCTCTGTACTCGTTGGGAGCAAAGTTATTTGTATCTGTGTGCAGGTCCACGTTGATTGCTAATTGCGCCGTTAGCAGTTGACACCTACCTGTTGAACCTAGGAGTCTCTGGGGATTCGATCCTTGGCATCTTTGCTAGGGGAAAACACTTCTACTTACTGCATCTTACACCTTCCACTTGGGGTAATCCAACGAGGGGTTCGAGGCCCATCAAGGAGTATTTTCTGGCGCCGTTGCCGGGGACTCCACTCTTCAGGATAGGGGAGTTGCATGCTATCTTTTACCTTTGCTTATTAGTCTTGTTAGTTTACCTATCATTTCTGCTTTAGTACCTTTTTATCGAAAATCACAAAAATAGTTATCTTGCTTGCTTGCTACTATGGGTTCCACCGAGAACACCAAGTTGTGTGACTTCACTAGTCACAACAACGATGACTTTATCAGCACACCTATCACTACACCTGCCACTTCAGCACCTTCATATGAAATTAAACCTGCTTTACTTAACTTGGTCATGAGAGAACAATTCTCCGGTGCTGGAGAGGATGCTGCTTTACACCTGAACAACTTTGTAGAAATTTGTGATATGCAAAAGTACCAAGAAATAGATGGTAATATTGTTAAGCTTAAGCTTTTTCCTTTCTCTTTGAGAGGAGGAGCTAAAATTTGGTTTCAGTCTTTGCCTAGAAATAGCATAGATTCATGGGACAAGTGCAAAGATGCTTTTATTGGAAAATACTATCCACGTGCTAAAATTATCCAACTTAGAAGTAACATCATGAATTTTAAACAATTGGATAATGAACATGTTGCCCAAGCTTGGGAGCGTATGAAGTCTCTTATCAAGAACTGCCCTACTCACGGTTTGACTACTTGGATGGTTATCCAAACTTTTTATGCAGGCTTGAACTTTACCTCGCGGAACTTGTTAGATTCGGCCGCGGGAGGAACTGTTATGTCAACTACCCTTGGTGCTGCCACAAAACTTCTCGATGAGATGATGACCAACTATTCCCAATGGCACACCGAACGCGCTCCAACAGGTAGGAAGGTAAACTCGGTCGAGGAGATTTCCTCCCTTAATGAAAAAGTTGACTTGATCATGTCTCTACTTTCGAAGCGATCTACTATTGATCCTCATGATGTCCCTTTAAATTCTTTGATTGCTCAAGAACAAGTAGATGTTAACTTTGTCTCTAGAAATAATTTCAACAACAATGCTTATAGGAGTAACTTTGGTAACAATTCTAGACCGTTCCCCTCTAACTCTTATGGGAACAACAATGCTTATCCTAGTACCAAGAACTCCAACACTGAACTAGAGAGCATGCTTAGAGATTTCATCACTACCCAAAAACCCTTTAATAAGAATGTAGAAGAGAAACTACATAAACTAGATGATCTTTCTTTCAAGGTAGACCACTTAGCCAATGAGTTAAAATTGCTGAAAATTGAAACTGCTTCTCTTAAGGAGAAGGAAGTCATCCCTATTAATGCTACTCAATTACAAATTAATGAAAACATTAGGATGATGGCTAAGCTTAAAGAAAGATGGGCTAGAGAAAGGGAGGAAGAGGAAAGAATTAAGAGCCTTCCTACCCACCACACTGTTGCTACTATCCAAGTTATTGAGGATGTTCACACTCTTAGCACCCAATGTACTCCTGGTCCCAATGGACCTATTAATGGTGATGCTATAGAAACTACCAAACAGGTGAGCCTTAAGGACACCACTACTACCTTACTTGATGCTCGTGACCTTGATTTTGATAATTGCACTCTTACCGAAGTTATTGATTTCCTTCACAAGATGTCTAGAGATCCCCGCACTAGCACGCTTAACCTTGCCTTCATAGAGCATATCACTAATCCTCTCATCAAAGCTAGGGAGGAGAAACTTAGAGTAGAAGCCTCCATACCTAGAAAGCTAGAGGATGGTTGGGATCCTATGATAAAAATTAATTTGAATGACTTCTCTTGTTATGCATTATGTGATGTTGGTGCTAGTACTTCTGTTATGCCCAAAAGAATATATGATATGCTTAAATTGAAACCTTATGATTCTTGTTCTTTTGGTGTTCGTCTCGTTGATTCTTCCATAAAGAAACCTTTGGGGAGGATCGACGATGTTCTTATTGTTGTCAATGATAATTATGTGCCCGTTGATTTCACTATTATGGATATTGAATGTGATCCTTCATGTCCAATTATTTTGGGACGTCCCTTTTTGCGCACCGTTGGTGCTGTCATTGACATGAAAGAGGGTAATATAAAATTTCAGTTTCCTCTCAAGAAAGGGATGGAACACTTCCCTCGTAAGAAGGTCAAGTTACCTTTTGAGTCCGTTGTATGGGCTAGCTATTCTTTTACTTTTGATAAAACTTGATCTTTGCATTATGCCTAGCTTAAAGGCATAAAAGAAAGCGCTTTTGGGAGGCAGCCCACATTAATAAAAAATTTGCTTTTGTTGTGTCTTGATGTTGTTTACTGCTGTAGCATCATCATTGTATCTTTACTTTTCATATTTGTGCCAAGTATAGCCTCTGATTGCTAGAAAGTTCAAAAGTTGTGAGGTGCTGTCCATGAAACAGATTCTGTCCTTGGATAGAAAAAATCGTATCAAATCACCAGATCATCTTTTTGGTCTGAATTTTTTCGACAGCGTTCTCTATATAATTGTCTTTCGTGCGTCAGTTCTGAGTTTTTTGATTTGAGTTGCAGAAGTATCCCGAACAGGTCAATTACTGCCTGCTGTTCTGTTTTTCACAGATTCTGTCCTGTTTTGCCTTACATTCACTTTGCAAATTAAGAACTTGCTTTTTCTTTGCAAAAACCTTTTGGCAATCTTGAGAAACAGTAGAACTTCAAGAATATCCTTATTTCCAGCAAGGTATAATTATTTTATTAAGGATACTAACCTCGCTAATCAGATTATGATGAGTTATGTATGAAGGGAGTTTTCAAGTGTGCGAGGGAAGATGATAAAAAGATTCAGGAGTGTCAAGCGCTCAAGCTTGGGGATGCCCCCGTGCACCCCCAAGAAATATTCAAGGAGACTCAAGCGTCTAAGCTTGGGGATGCCCCCGTGCATCCCCTTCTCCATCAACATTATCAGTTCGTCTTTCGTTCCGCTATATTTTTATCACTTCATATGTTATGTGCTATGCTTGGAGCGTCTTGCTTTTAGTTTTCTTTTTAGTTTTTCATAACGAGTCGGAACCCAACATTCCTTTATGTGGGAGAGAAACACGCTCCACCTCTACCTAGAACATTACATAGAATTTTCATGTCTATCTATGCTGTGTGTGTTCTTTGTCTTTTAAATAGCTACTATCGTGCTCTGCTCTTAGTATTCATGCTTATCTTTTCAAGAGCTTCTATTTAGTTGGTTGCTTGAACTCTTTTTAATTACCATGCTCACCTTATTAAGAGAGTTTGCTTCCGTTGCATGGGTTAATATGTCTATGATAAATATGCTACTATCATGATGGTGCTTAGTAGTTTAGGTTTTCTTATGGTTAATCTCAGATAGCTGGGGGGTTCCCAATGTGTTATTGGAGTACCAACTTGGTTTGTTTGCCTATGATGTGGTATGGTTTAGTAATATCTTCCTTCGAGAATTTATTTTGATTGACTTGGCGTATGCTCACGCATATTCAAGACTGTAAAGAAAGTCTGTCAAGCCTTGATGATCTTTTGTTTCTGAGTAGCGATATAACTACCATGCCTGATTCAATATTGCTTTGTCGCTCTGCATGATTATGACCGTCATTGCTCTCTTAGTTGGTCGCTCCCAGTCTTTTGCTAACCTCCACCTGCACTAAGCAAATTAATCATGCAATACATAGCTCATGGGAAAGTAGCCTAAAAACTATTGTGGTAAAGAATATGTTGCTTATGTATCTTATTTCTTATGAGTTGCTTGCTGAGCGGTAACCATGTTTCTGGGGACGCCATCAACTGTCACACTTTTGTTGAATATCATGTGAGTTGCTATGCATGTTCGTCTTGTCTGAAGTAAGGGTGATTTACCGTGGGTTGAATTAATATGCATATTGTTAGAGAAGAACATTGGGCCGCCAACCAAAGCCATGCATCATGGTGGAAGTTTTAGCTTGGACCTTAATCCTCAATCTCTCGTGAGAATATGCTTATGCATTAAAGAGGAGTCCATCATCTATTTTCTATGTTGTCCCAGTATGGATGTCCTCAAGTTGAGATCTATCAAAAACGAGAAATCAAATGCGATCTATCTCCTTGGACCTTTGTACAGGTGGCATAGAGGTACCCCTTTGTGACACTTGGTTAAAACATATGCAATGCAATGATAACCCATGGGGATCCGAGCTAATTAGGACAAGGAGCGAGCATTATTGGTATTCGATGCATGAGGCTTGCAACTTATAAGATGTTTTATACATGACACATATGAAGTACTACTACCGTTGACACAATTGCTTCCATGTTTCATAATAAAAAGCTCTAGCACTTCAAGCATCAACTACTGAGAGCATGATTGTCATTCTGAGTGTAATGTGCATTGTCCCAAAGTAGCATTGTCTTTTGCATGATTGTGATATCGTTTATTCTGAAATGATTGTATCTAGTCATCACTTAAACCTTGAAGGTGCCCCTGCATTTATGTTTTGCATCACTAAAGGGGGCAAGCTAGATATCACTTGATCATATTTGCACATCATGTTCATTGCAAATCTTTTTGATGTTTCAGTTTCATGTTGTAAAACATTCAGTCATTTGTGATTCTCTCTTGAGACAACTTAATTACTTTAGAATCATCGTCTCAGTAAGCATTTGTCATATGACTATGAGAAAGTCTTATATGGTTAATAGCATGTCACCACAGAAATTATTCTTGTTATCATTTACCTACTCGAGGACGAGCAGGAATTAAGCTTGGGGATGTTGATACGTCCAAAACGTATCTATAATTTCTGCTTGCTCCATGCCACTTTTGGGTGATATTGCTATGATATTCATACACTTCCATACACTTTTGATCATATTTGGACTAACTTACTAATCCAGTGCACCCTAGTGCCAATTTCTGTTTTCGGCTATTTTTGTATTTCAGGTTTTCACGTTTCGAGAACTGCCCAGAAAAATACAGAAAAAAATATATAAAAAATCAGCGTATCGGGAACGACACTGCTTCCGAAGGGGAGCCTGGGGGGCCATAGGGGCCCCAGGCGCCCTGTGGGCGCCCCCCCCCCCCCCTGGGCCGCGCCGGGGGGGCGCCTCGGCACCCCGAGAGCCCCCCGGTGCCCTACTTTAGCAGATATTTCAAGGGTCCCCCGTAACCCTTGAAACAGGACTTCTTTTCGCGATCCCATCTCGGTTCCGCCGCCGCCGCTGCTTCCAAGATTGGGAGCACCAGGAGAACTCTTCCCGGCACCCTGCCGGAGGGGAGGATCACCACCGGGAGCTTCTCCACCACCATGGACGCTTCCCGGATGACTCGTGAGTAGTCTCCCTTGGACCATGAGTCCATGACCAGTAGCTATGTGATGTTCTCCTCCCGTTCTTGTGCTTCACTAATTAGTCCTCGTGAGCTGCCCTACATGATCGAGGCACCTATGTAATCCTTGTGTTGTTGCTATGTTGAGTTTGTTGGGATCCGATGGATTATGAGATTATGTTCAGATTGATCTTGAGTAATATATTTGATTCACCTCTTTTATATTTTAGTTCATAAGTAATTCTTGCATGTTCTCCGTTGTTATTTATTGCTTTGGCCAAGTAGTAGGTAGTGACTCCAAGAGGGAACGTTATGCTCGATTGTGGGTTCATGCCCTCGATGACTAGCTTGTGTGACAGAAACATGAGTCTAGGGGATGTGTTGTTGCCACAAGGGGGAAAACAACGGTGCTTGTGCCCGCGGGTGCAAGGATTGTTTACTTTACGCAAAGTTCTTTTAATGCAGTTGTCTGTTGCATTGAGTTTACACTATGGGTCAGACTCGCAACTTAATACCAGCGAGATGTCCTGGATAGATATCTCAAGGTGGATGATTAGTAGTAGATGCAGATGGATTTCGGTCTACTTACTTTGGTGTACCGCCCATGCTTTGAACCTCAACCTTTCTTGCAATGTAGTCAGCATTGGTTTGCGTTCGTGGTCCTGTCAATTGCCCAGCTGTAATTTGTTACCTCACATAGCTGTTTTATCGTCTTTTGGGAGAGAGACATCACTAGTGAACATCATGTGACTCCGGTCCATATTACCATCATTGATCACATACACTATTTACTTTTTGCTATTTTACTTACTATTGCAAAACACTATCTATCACTACTATCATATTGCTTTTAACCCTTTGTGAACTACAAGGCCAGAGAGATTGACAACCTCTTTGTACTCGTTGGGAGCAAAGTTATTTGTATCTGTGTGCAGGTCCACGTTGATTGCTAATTGCGCCGTTAGCAGTTGACACCTACCTGTTAAACCTAGGAGTCTCTGGGGATTCGATCCTTGGCATCTTTGCTAGGGGAAAACACTTCTACTTACTGCATCTTACACCTTCCACTTGGGGTAATCCAACGAGGGGTTCGAGGCCCATCAAACCACTAGTGAGACTGTAGTCTCTCTGCAAAAACATAAATTAAGCAAACGTGAGTACAAAGGTACTCAGCAAGACTTACATCAGAACTAGCTACATATGCCTCGGTATCAGCAAAGGGGTGGTGGAGTTTGACTGCAGCAAGCCAGCTTTGACTCGGTGGCTATCCTGAACTACGACTGCAAGTAACTCTTTTGAGGTGGCGCACACGAGTCCACATATTCACCAATCAATACACCACTATGGATCCGCTCCCGTCTCCCTACGAGAAGCCCATCCATAGCACTCATGCTTATCTTGCGTGTTTTAGAGTATCCACTTTCACTTGTCTATGAACTGTACAGGTCACCTAGAAGTCCATTTCCGCGGACACGGCTATTCGAATAGATCATATATAACCCTGCAGGGGTGCACTTCTTCACACACGCTCTCACCACTTACCGCCGTTTACACGACATGTACTCGGCAACCTTCTAGCGGAAGCCCAGCGAGGGTGTCGGCCACGACCTGACTAACCACACAAGTCCCTAGTCCAGGTTTATCGCCTATTTGGGTTCCATCCGTGGGGAGATCCGGCCGGGGTGTCACTCACGGCCCCAAACGATGTGTACAGGGTTCCCGAGCCACCAAACGAGCGACCGGTACAGCGTGCCACGTACCTGCCGCGTCACAGCCCACCCTGAGGGTCAGCACTGCGCACGACCTCCAGTAAACTACAAACACCAGAAACTAGTTGCAACTCCTGGACAGAGGACAAAGGCGATTAATAAGTCGAGAGAGTCAATTAAGGATCCCAATGTGTGGTAGTAGTTGTTTCATGGATCACAAACACAGAACTCAGTTCCTGAGGACGGCTGCAATGAGACAACCCACCATGTACTCCTACATGGCCTCTCATCGCTATCTTTACCAAATCGTGTTCACACACTTAGTTCACACACAGTAGGACATGTTCACCACATTCCAATTCATCCCCAATGAATCAGACCTAACACAACTCTAAGCAATAGCAGGCATAACCAAAAAAACATGAATGAGTAGGCACAACATGGCTCAAACAACTCCTACTCATGCTAGTGGGTTTCAACTATTTACTGTGGCAATGACAGGTCATGCAGAGGAGAGGGGTTCAACTACCGCAGCAGGTAACAGTTGAAGCGTTGTTGTCCTAATGCAGTAAAAGAGAGCAAGAGCGAGAGAGTGGGATTGTATCGGAATGCTCAATGGGGTTTTGCTTGCCAGGCACTTCTGAAGATATCACCGTGTCTTCATCAGTGTCATCGATCACATCGTCGGAATGGCGTCTACTGAGAGGGGACAAACACCGGCAAACAAGAAAGAGCACAATCAATGCAATGCGACAATATGATGCATGATCATGACATGGCAATATGTTGTTGATTGAGCTAATGCAACTAGCAACCATATTAAATGAAGTTGGTTTGAACCAAAGGTTCAAATTCAAACTCCATATGTGATTATTTAAATGTCATTTAATTGATTTGACCTGATCAGCAGGTTTAACTTGCTCAAACATGCATGAAAATGCCATAAACAGATTCCTTAAATTTTTCTGATCATTTTTCATATATAAATTATTTTCATTGGAGTTATAGATTATTTTCTGTAATTTTTAGAAGTTTGGCTATTTTCTGAAATTCATAAATCATTTTCTGATTTATTTAAATTCCAGAAAATATTTACCGCGTCAGCATGAGGTTTGTGTGACGTTAGCAGGTCAATAGGGCGGTCAGGTCAAACCTAACGTGTGGGGTCCACACGTCAGTGACACAACTAACTAACAGGGTTAGTTAGTTTTGAGTTAACACTAACTAAACTGTCAGTGGGGCCAGGGCCCACCAGTCAGCGACTCATTAAACTAATGACAACAATTAGCACTTAACTAAAAACCTAAACTAAAACTAGTCAAAGACCGGCCCCACATGTCATGGACACAGGGGGGTCCAGGCGTGGTCAAAGGGGGTCAACCCCATCGGCGACTCGCCGCCGGCGAGAGCCAGGATGGCGGCGCGGCTCGGAAACGTTGTTCCGGTGACCAAAACGACTGCGGGGAGCATCTACGCTGTCGTGGAAATAGCACGGCAGATGTCCGGTTTAGCGGACTTGATGATGGAACCATCGCACGGGTTAGCTTGAAGGGGTTCATAGCACACGAAGGACACAGAGAATTATACTAGTTAGGCCCCTTCGATGAAGGTAAAAGCCTACGTCTAGTTGGTTTGGTATTGCTTGGGCGTCGGTTTACAGGGAGCGGATCGCTTGCCTGTAGTCTCGACGGGTTGATTGTTGCCTGTCCCTGAACCTTCGCCGGGTCGTCCCTTTATATAGAGGTGACTCCTGGTCCGGTTTACAAAGTCCCGAGGCCGGCTCATACTTGTGTCCGCCTCGGTCTCTGTCTTTTCTTCCTTATCTCTCAAGTTACATCACTTGTCGGTTTACAACCTCACTTCTACACATGGGCCCTAAGATCTCATGGGCCGTAACCCTTACTAAATATTACAACCAAGTATAATATAACTAAGCCGGTTTACACCAGCCGGTTCATACCAGCTAGTCATATCCCTGACATTAGGCCCCGGAATGATTTGAACTCGTTCATATCAGTCTTCTTTGTCTTATATGATTTTCTTCTTTGTCTTCATATTCTTGTAAACCGGCTCTGACGTCATCTTCGAAAATCACTAAATCTGACCGTGACATCATCTCCGCATTTAACGCTGCGAGCTATACTGTAGCTTTGTTTAATGGTTATCCGAAAATCGAGGCGTCAAAAAGGATCTTTATCCGATCTTTACCCCCTCGAATCCCGCACCTGTCGCTTCGCATTTGCCCTTCGCTTATAAATATCGTCGTCCCCCTTCATTCTTCCTTCTTCTCGCCTCTTCTTCCTTCGTCTGCCGCCCGAGCTTCAAGACTCCATTGTCAGCCGAGCTTGAAGCGCCGCCGTTGCTTCGCCGAGTCAAGATCTCCCTGACCGCTGCATCAACCTGACTCGACCAGAGAACTCCGCCGCTGCCCTCCATTGTTCAGGTACGTCCTTTCTTCCTCATTACCGATCTGTATCTGCTAGGGTTCTTCCCTTGTTCTTCCGCCATTAGGGCTTTCAACGAAAGCTTCGTCTTGTTCCTCGTAGATACTTACTTCGTAGGAAGTTTGCGACCTTTAGGCCTAGTTACCAGATCTTCCACTAGTATTAGTTTTAGATCTCGCTACTTATACTAAATCCTATAGATTCATCTGCTCCGCATAAGATCCCTGACATTTCTTCTCGTATTTTCTTGCACTTTATTTTTCTTTTCCTCGCACGCCCAGATCTGTCCCACTTTAGCTGTTACAAGGAAACTGTTTCTTCTCCTTTGTAGATCCATTAGGTATACTCCGGTTTAAACTGTTATGCCCTGTCCTTGCAAAACTTTCAAAATTGAACGCGGCGGTTTAGCTGTTCCTCATTTATTGTCATGAACCGGAAATGACGTAACTCCCTGTTATTGTCGGTCTAACCATGCCATTAGTCCTCGGTTCAAACCGTTGCGTAACTTTCATAGATAGCTTCCGGTTTATACTGATGTACCCGCATAATCCGTTTTTTACACCTTACCTTTTTCAGTACTTGTCTTTCCATTGCTATGGCCAAACAATACGTCTCCTGTGACTGGCTTCCTTCCATCATCACGGAAGAAGATTTGGTCAGAATTTCTGAAGTTGGTACCTTAGGCCCTCAGTCTGTTCTGAAGTGGCGAGCTCCGGGTAATGAATGCCCCCCTACTCCCAGGCCTGGGGAGGTTATTGTGTTCTTTGACCATATATCTCGAGGCTTCTCTCCTCCCGGTTCCAAGTTTTTCCGGGACGTTCTGGCCGCATTCCAACTCCACCCTCAGGATATTGGACCCAACTCTGTTTCAAATATCTGTGACTTCCAAGTGTTTTCGGAGGTATATCTGCAAGAAGAACCGTCCGTCGATCTGTTCCGGGACTTCTTTCACCTAAACCGGCGCACAGAGTTCACCAGTGGACCGCATCAGGAGCTCGGTGGCGTTAGTATCCAGAAGAGGAGAGACGTTGTTTTTCCTCACGCCGCTTTACACACGCATCCAAAGGACTGGAACAAGTCATGGTTTTATTGCGTTGACACTTCTCCTGAAGGGGAGAACCCTCTGTCGGGTTATCGTGAAACCTGTATTCCGGAGGATCATCCTTTACCACAACGGCTCAGCTCTGTCGAGCGGACCCGGTTTTCATCACAGCTCTCCAGGTTAAGAGCTTTCATAGCCAATGGCTTGACTGGAACTGATTTTATGCGCTGTTGGTTGTCTTGGAGCATCCTTCCCTTGAGCCGGCGATCACAGCTGATGTGCCAATATTCTGGTAAACCGGATGACCCCCAAAGGTTTACCAAGGAAAAACTCTCTGAATCGGAGGTTATAGAATCAGCCAAGAAAATGCTCAATGTCTCCTTGGCAGACTGCAGCAAGGTCGGGTTAGCTCCATATTATAAGAAGAACAAGCTGCCTGCAGTAAGTTTTGCCTTGCCGTGTATTCGTAACCCGTTTCTTTAAACCGTCTTTTCAGTTGTCTTTCTTTCTTTTGATTAGGCTGACGACCCTTTCTGGAAGAGAAAGCCTCAGGAGAAAACCGGCAAACAAGCTCGCCGGAAAACCTTTGCCAATAAGAAAAGGAAAGCAGCTGTTGACGCCAGTTCTCCCACTGAAGATGATGATCCGGATTCCGAGGTATGATTTAATCCGGTTTGGATTTCGCTTTCTTGAACTTATAATTGTATCTAACGATAACCTTTCCACAGGAGTTGCCTGAAGGTGATAATCCGGCCGAAGTTGAGGTAACTATTATTTCCTCTGATTCAGAACCTCTTCCACAAAAAAGTCGTCGGACCGTCCGGAAATACCAATTTTCTCATCCTTATGCTCAGTTGGATCCTAATTTTATTTTGAAGAAACAACAGCATGAAGCTCTTCGCTGGACCACTCGCCATAGTGGCCTGGCAGTGGAATCATCCGGCATTTCTTTAACTCCGGCTCGAAAACGCCGTGCTGAGGTGATACTTTCTCCGACTCTCCTTCATCCCAAGGCCGGGCTTATCCGAAAACCTCTTAAACCGTCTGACCCTGATTATCAGGAAACTCCACTGTCTTCTTCTGGTGAATCGACTGCCACACAGCTTCCTCCATTGAAAACTGTCCCAGGGTAACTTTTTAACTTTTCCGGTTTATGATTCCTTTTTGCTTTATAATGTTAACTCATTTTGCATACTTTTCCAGCAAACCAAAACCTAGCAAGAGATCCAAGGCAAACAAGCCTCCTGCTGAGACCACTGCAGATGATCCGGCTGATGATCCGGCAACGATCGTTCCTCCAGAAGGTGAGCCTATAGCTCCTCTTGAAGATCCTGCGCCTACGGATCATGTCTCCGTTCCTGAAAATCTTACTGCTGAAGATGCCCATAATCCGCCAAGTCCGGCTCAGGTCAATTCTCCTCAGATTAATCCAGCGTCTCCCAATCCGGCTCACACTGCGACTCCCCCAATTGCACCTGCTTCTCCAGATGTTGTGGTGACTGGAGCTGCCTTCGTTGCTCCGGCTGAGCCCACCATTTTAGCCAAGCATACGGCTAAAACGGAGAAGTTATATAAAGAGAAGGGAAAATGGAGTACTGAAATATCCAATCTTGCCGATATGAGCGCCCAAGAAATTTATTCTGGGTATCTAAACCGGCTCCATAGCAGCCGAGACTATGAAGCGAGCTTGGTTAACTTGATGAAGGAGAAATATGAGGTAAACCTCTTCTTCTGACTTTGTACTTTTGATATGCTTCTATCCCATAACAGCCCCCAAGTTCCGGTTTAGCTGCGTGCTGAAGGTGAACCGGAACTTTGTAGTTTGAACAATTGATCTTTACATTAGCCCCCAAGTATCAAGTAGATAACTTGTTTATGTATTTGATACTTGTGAAAATTTCTGATGATACTTCAACCATCCATTAGCCCCCAAGTGTCAAGTAGACAACTTGTTTGTGTGCTTGAGACTTGTAACTTTGAATTGCTGTTGCTTACTGCTTCAACTGCCATTAGCCCCCAAGTGTCAAGTAGACAACTTGTTTGTGTGCTTGAGACTTGCCTGATTTTTGCTTCTTGTCTTTTGATTGTGCTTGCAGGCTGAGTTAAACCGGAACACTGATGAAATTAATGAACTTCGGAGTCGTCTTGCTGAGACAGAATTTGCCGCTTCAAAGGCTAAGAAAGATCTTCAAGTAAGTTTAAAGACTGCTGAAGATATGAAGAAATACTTTGAAGAAGAGCGGACCACTTTTGAGGTCCAAAAGAAAGATCTGGAGAAAAGGATTCAAGATGCTGAAGGGGCGCTTAATCCGGTTACAGAAGAGTTGACCGGTTTGAAGCAGCAGATTGAGATGATGACCACTGCAATCTTTGGTGAGTATAATCTGAACTCCTACTTTATCCCTGTAATCTTCTAACTGTGCCGGTTTAACCGTTATATCTATGTGCAGGGCGCCGTGTCTCCCATCTTGGGGATGATCTACGGAAGAAGCTTAAAGAGTGTTACACCTTGGTCGAGCAGCTATATTCCGGCGCTCAGAGGATCATCAGTGCAACTTCTTTCAGTAAACCGGCCCCTACAACTATCCAGGACACGTTGAAGAAATTATCTGTCTTGCCGGTTCGTCTTGAAGAAGTCAAAAAATCTGCTGCCCGAGGTGGTGCTCTTCTGGCCCTTACCAGGGCTAAGGCCTGGGTTCCGGATCTTGATCCGGAAGAAGCTTTAACCGGATTTCCTGATACAAAAGATGACGGCTCAGCCTTTACCGCAAAGGATCTCTATGCCTTGACGAAGGAGATGCGTCCCCTCGCCAGCAAGCTTGCAGCTGAATCTGACTTGTCCAGATATCATCCGGGATACGACTTGCAAAACGAACGGGTGGAGCGACTGGTCTATGACACCGTCAACTTAATCCCGCCGGTTCGTCCTCATACCTTCGCTCCTGACATTGAACCTTCTGAACTTATCAACGACGAGATGTATTTCCGGGCTTTGACGAAGATTGACTGGCGTGTGCCGGACTTCCAACCGCTTCAGGAAGATGAAGATATTCCGGATCAAGGTGATGGCCAGCCGTCTCAGCAAGGAGGAGCATAATTCAAAATTTATTGTTGTAACCGCAGTCTCTGTTCTGCAAAACAATCTTTTTAATCCGTCAGGCTTGCTATGCCTTGTAATAGGATAGCTGAAACTTGATATGCTTTAATCCGGATATTCTGTCTTATATAAAATATTTGCCAATCTAAATGTTGTCCGATGTTTGCTTATCTTGCATATCCTCTGCTCCTGCAGAAATAATACTGAAAATGTTTCCTAGCGGTTTACCGCTGGACGGATTACATTTTTCCCCCGAAATGCCAAATAAGTACCCATTCATACCAGAAATAAAGTTATACCTGAGATTATATATGCTCAATACTCTTAATCCGGCAGAACTTTAAAGACCTTTGATGAGGACCTTCATGGATCCAATTAGACACCCGGGTTTTGATGGTAAACTCCGGTTCATCTTGTTCTCCAAGACTTTGTTCAGAAATTTGTAGCTTGTTGCCTGATATATGATCCGGGTTTTAATGAACACCGGGTTACTCATGCTGGTATTCATGACCCAGACTTTCCACTTTATAGATATGTGGTCAGCTTCTGTAGCTGCTCCACTCCGGTTTAAAGGGTTATAAAACACAAACACAAAAAGATGCAAATTTTGCAAATAAGACCATGTAGTCGAGGCTTTTTAAGAGCTGCCAGGCTCAAAGCAAGGTTCAGCCAATCAATGGGACGTGGTTTATCCATCTCTTCCCAGGGGGCCTAGCCAATCACTGAACATGGGCGAAACCATTCTTTTCAGAGGGCCGATAGAACCGCAAATAAAAACTGAGCCAATCAATGGGACGTGGGCAAAACCATTCTTTCCCAGAGGGCCTAGCCAATCACTGAACGTGGGCGAACCATTCTTTTCAGAGGGCCGATAGAATCGTACATAAAAATTGAGCCAATCAATGGGACGTGGGCGAAACCATTCTTTCCCAAGGGGCCTAGCCAATCACTGAACGTGGGCGAACCATTCTTTTCAGAGGGCCGATGTACATAAAAATTGAGCCAATCAATGGGACGTGGATTATCCATCTTTCCCAGAGGGCCTCCATGGTTCCTCCTGAACCGGTGGGTAAATTTAAACCAATCACTGAACGTGGAATTATCCAACTTTTCAGAGGGTCTCCAGGGTTCCTCCTGAACCGGTGGGTAAATCGTGAAGCTTTCTCTCTTCGAACCGGATATGATCTCATGTTCTTTAGAGAGTTTTATTGCTCCTTTGCATACTCTGCAAAAAATCAATTTCTAAACCGGCCAATATCTTGAAATATAATATCTGATAAAAAACTTGTATTGTTGTCCTCACAGGATATTTGTATATGGAAAAAGGGCTGAGCCCCCGGTTTACCGAGGGTGCCGGTTCATTCATTACTCATAATATATACATAGGATACATTGGAGCACGTAGCTCAAGTATAGTATGGCCGTAAATGGGCGATGTTCCACGGCCTCTTCGTCTCCTCCTCTGACGTCTGTGAGTCCTTGTGTTCCCGAACGTCCACCAGGTAATATGAACCGTTGTGTAGATTCTTACTGACCACAAAGGGTCCTTCCCAAGGTGGGGATAACTTGTGCATATCTGTTTGATCTTGGATGAGCCGGAGTACCAAGTCGCCCTCCTGGAACGTCCTTGTTCTGATCCGGCGGCTATGATATCTGCGTAAGTCTTGTTGATAAATCGCAGATCGTGCTGCAGCTATATCACGCTCTTCATCCAGCTGGTCTAAACTGTCCTGTCTTGCTCTCTCATTGACTGCTTCAACATAAGCTGTCACCCTTGGTGAATCATGACGTATATCACTCGGAAGGACTGCTTCAGCACCATAGACCATGAAGAAAGGTGTGTAACCTGTAGACCGGTTTGGTGTAGTATTGATGCTCCAAAGAACAGATGGCAACTCCTCAACCCAACACCCTGGGGTTCTCTGCAAAGGAGTCATAAGCCGGGGTTTGATACCTCGCAAAATCTCCTGATTTGCCCTTTCAGCCTGACCATTGGATTGGGGGTGGGCCACAGAAGACACGTCTAAACGAATATGTTCTCTTTGACAGAATTCCTTCATCTCACCCTTAGATAAATTAGTGCCATTGTCTGTGATGATGCTGTGTGGAAAGCCAAAACGGAAAATTACTTTTTTGATGAATTTGACTGCCGTTGCTGCATCACACCTGCTTATAGGCTCCGCTTCAACCCACTTTGTAAACTTGTCTACTGCTACTAGTAGATGAGTTTTCTGATCTTGGGATCGCTTGAAGGGTCCAACCATATCAAGCCCCCAAGTCGCAAACGGCCAAGTGATTGGTATCATCCGGAGCTCCTGTGCTGGAACCAGAGCACGCCTTGAAAATTTCTGACAAGCATCACACTTCCGGACTAGATCTGCCGCATCTGCATGAGCAGTTAACCAATAGAAACCATGCCGGAATGCTTTAGCCACCAATGATTTTGAACCGGCATGATGACCACAATCCCCTTCATGGATCTCGCGAAGGATCTCACAACCTTCCTCAGTTGACACACACCGCTGAAATACTCCAGAAGTACTACGATGGTGAAGCTCTCCGTTTGCAATCGTCATGGACTTAGAACGCCGGATTATCTGTCATGCTTCTTCTTCATCGTCTGGTAACTCTCCTCGGCTCAGGTATGCCAAATAGGGCATCGTCCAATCTGGAATAACATGGAGCGCTGCAACTAACTGTGCCTCTGGGTCAGGAACAGCTAGGTCTTCCTCCGACGGTATCTGAACCGAAGGACTGTGTAATTCATCCAAAAAAGTGTTTGGTGGCACCGGTTTACGTTGAGAACCCAGCCGGCTTAGAGCATCAGCCGCTTCGTTCCTCCGCCGGTCTATATGATCCACCTGATATCCTTTGAAATATCCTGCAACTGCTTCAACCTCTCGTCTATAAGCCGCCATGAGGGGATCTCTTGAATCCCACCTGCCAGTAGGGATGGCAACGGGGCCCCATACCCGCCAAACCCATGGGGATTTCATCTATTAGGGGGTGGGGATGGGCGAAAACATCCCCATGGGGATATTTGCCAAACTAATTTATTCCCCATAGGGTACAATGGGGATGGGGACGATATCCTATTCCCCAGACCCAATACCCATCGGGGACCCGGTTAGTAACTGTGACACTGCGGTCAACCTTAAATATTCATAAACAAACTTGCGAAAACAAAAAAAAATCCGGAAAATAACCTTAACCCTATCTCACGTCCTCATCTCATATGCCACCATGACCAAGAAGTTAGTACGACCTAGATATGCATTAGGAGGACAAGGACAACAACACTTATGTAGGGTGTCATATTATGTATATGAGTATTTGTTTATGGGGATGGGGACCCTAATGGGGCCCCGTTCCCCAGTGGGGCGTGGGTATGGGGAAATTTCATCCCCAGTCATGTAAACGGGGATGGGGATGGGATGATAGGGAATAGATGGGGATGGGGATATTGTAGGTATCCCCATAGGGGATTGTCCCCATTGCCATCCCTACCTGCCAGAAACTTGCTGTGCCACCAGATCTGAGTCGCCAAAGCACTTAACCCGGCTCAAGTTCATCTCCTTTGCTAGCCGTAAACCATGAAGCAGTGCTTCATATTCTGCTGCATTATTAGTACAAGGAAACAATAAGCGGAGGACGTAACAAAATTTATCACCTCTGGGGGAAGTCAAGACAACTCTAGCCCCCGAGCCCTCCAACTGTTTTGAACCGTCAAAGTGAATCGTCCAGTAAGTAAGATCCGGCTTCTCCTCAGGAGTCTGCAACTTTGTCCAATCATTGATGAAATCTACCAAAGCCTGAGATTTTATAGCGGTGCGTGGTACATATTTCAACTCATGTGGGCTGAGCTCAATGGCCCACTTCGCTACTCTGCCCGTAGCTTCCCTGTTCTGGATTATATCCCCCAACGGTGCTGAACTAACCACAGTTATTGGATGACCTTGGAAATAGTGCTTCAACTTCCGGTTTGCCATGAACACACCATATACCAACTTCTGCCAATGAGGATATCTCTGCTTGGATTCAATGAGTACTTCACTCACGTAGTAAACCGGGCGCTGAACCGGGTACTCCTTCCCTGCTTCCTTGCGCTCAACCACGATTGCAACGCTAACTGCCCGTGCATTAGCAGCGACGTATAACAGCAACGGCTCCTTGTCAATAGGAGCAGCTAAAACCGGTGGTTTTGCCAGTTGCCGTTTCAGATCCTCAAACGCTGCGTTTGCCTCATCACTCCATATAAACCGGTCTGTTTTCCTCAACATCTGGTAAAGTGGGATCGCCTTCTCTCCCAAACGGCTGATGAACCGGCTTAATGCTGTGATCCGGCCAGCTATGCGCTGAACATCGTTGATGCAAACCGGTTTAGTCAAAGATGTGATGGCCTTGATCTTCTCTGGGTTAGCTTCTATTCCTCTATTTGAGACCAAGAATCCCAGTAGTTTACCTGCCAGAACACCAAAAGCACACTTCTCCGGATTAAGCATCATCTTATAAGCTCAAAGATTATCAAAAGTTTCCTTAAGATCCTCTATCATTGTTCCTTCCTTCCTCGATTTGACCACAATGTCATCCACGTAGGCATGAACATTCCTCCCTATCTACCCTTTTAGACAATTCTGAACGCAACGCTGATAAGTTGCTTGTGCACATTTAAGTACAAAAGGCATAGACACATAGCAAAAGGCACCAAAAGGAGTTATGAAAGCTGTCTTCTCTTGGTCTTCAACTGCCATCTTGATCTGGTGATACCCTGAATATGCATCCAAAAAACTTAGCCGCTCACATCCCGCTGTGGCATCGATGATCTGATCAATGCGAGGGAGAGCAAAAGGATCAGTTGGGCAAGCTTTGTTGAGGTCTGTGTAGTCCACACACATTCTCCACTTCCCGTTCTTCTTTAACACCAGCACCGGATTAGCCAACCACTCCGGATGAAAAACTTCCACTATGAATCCTGCGGCCAAAAGCCTGGCCACTTCCTCTCCTATAGCCTTGCGCCTCTCCTCATTGAAGCGGCGTAGATACTGCTTGACTGGTTTAAACTTCGGATCAATATTAAGACTGTGCTCAGCGAGTTCCCTCGGTATACCTAGCATGTCAGAAGGTTTCCATGCAAAGATATCCCGGTTCTCACGGATGAACTCGATGAGCGCGCTTTCCTATTTGGGATCAAGGTTAGCGCTGATAGTGAACTGCTTAGACGAATCTCCAGGCACAAAATCAACTTGCTTGGTCTCTTCTGCTGATTTAAACTTCAACGCCGGATCATGCTCGGTAGTTGGCTTCTTCAGCGGAGTCATATCTGCCGGATCAACATTATCTTTATAAAATTTCAACTCTTCCGTGGCACATACTGCTTCTGCATAGGCTGCATCTCCTTCTTCACATTCCACTGCTATCTTGCGACTTCCATGAACCGTGATCGTGCCCTTATGACCCAGCATTTTAAGCTGCAAATAAACATAACACGGCCTAGCCATAAACTTAGCATAAATCGTTCTTCCAAACAGAGCGTGATACGGACTTTTGATTTTGACGACTTCGAAAGTGATCATCTCTGATCTGGAATCATACTCATTCCCAAAGGTAACTTCCAAGTCAATCTTTCCAACCGGATAAGCTGACTTACCTGGGACCACTCCATGAAACACTGTATTTGATTGCCTTAGCTTCTTATCCGTCAGACCCATACGACGGAAAGTCTCATAGTACAAGATATTGATACTGCTACCACCGTCCATGAGAACCTTAGTGAATTTGTAGCCTCCCACTTGAGGTGCTACCACCAAGGCTAAATGGCCCGGATTATCCACCCGCATCGGGTGGTCTTCCCTGCTCCACACAATTGGCTGCTCTGACCAGCGCAGAAATTGCGGTGTCGCCAGTTCAACTGCATTAACAGCCCGCTTCAAAACCTTCTGGTCTCTCTTACACAGACTTGTGGTGAAGACATGATATTGCCCACTGCTCAATTCCTTCGGATTACTCTGATATCCAGATTGCGGCTGCTGTTGCGGACGCTGTTGCTGCTGATTTCCCTGACTATTATAATTCCCTTGGCCCTGCTGCTGATTACTCTGATTATTGTAACCACCTTGATGATGCGACTGATTGCCCTGGCCATTATAATTCCCTTGATTATTCTGATTACCTGCCCGGTTTTGATAACCATTGCTATTGCCCCTATATCCTGATCCGGAGCTGTTCCCCAGATGACCCGGACCATAAAATCCAGGACCTGAACCGCCATTTGGAGGCCGATTATGAGGATTGAAACGGCCCGCCACTGCCTTCATAAAGGGTATGCACTCCCTCATGGTATGCTTTGCCGGTCGCCCTTTTATGCCATGCTTCGGACAAGGCTGATCTAACTCTTGATCCCAGCTAAGTTTTCCTCCGCCGGTTTGTGAAGGTGGATCTCCCAGGCTATGCTGAAAATCCCCCTGAACTTGAGTGCTGGCCACGAAGTCAGAACCACCCTCTGCCTTCCGTTTGCCCAAAAAACTTGTGGTAGCCGGATTAACTTGCGCCGGTTTACCAGACTTGCTAACCTTCCCAGTCTTGTCTCCTTCCGCTTCTGGATACTTGGTATTATCAGAGTCTCCATATTTCACCAGGGCACTCATGAGAGTTCCCATATCATTGCAATCCCTTTTAAGCCGTCCGAGCTTTAACTTTAAAGATTCAAACCGGCAATTGTTCTCCAAAGTCACTATCGCCGTACTAGGATTGATACTATTCGAAGAGTGTAAAATCTCTGCTACTCTCCGTACCCAAGCTGCTGTAGACTCCTGCTCTCCTTGCACACAAGCTGCTAGATCCACCATTGACATCGGCTGTTTGCATGTATCTTTGAAGTTTTTGATAAACTGGCTGCGTAGTTCCCCCCATGATCCAATAGAGTTCGGGGGTAGAGCTTTCAGCCAGGTCCGGGCCGTACCTTCGAGCATCATAGTAAAATACTTAGCACAAGCCGATTCATCAACATCCAGCATCTCCATGGCCATCTCATAACTTTCAACCCAAGCTTCCAGAGCTAAATCTGTCGTGTAATTAGGTACCTTGCGGGGCCCTTTAAAGTCCTTAGGCAGTTTGACACCCCGTAAAGCTGGGACAAGACATTGCACCCCGAAAGAACTCGTCGTAATTCATGTTTGCTTTGTAGCGGTGTGAACCGGCGTCGTTTGACGAACCTCCTCCCGAGCTCCTGATCTAACCCGGTTTACATCTGGGGTTGGCGCTGCCGCACCCGCCGGATTATCCTGCCTGCGCTGATGCCTCCTGTGTTCGCTGCTAGACACCTCCGGCTCCTCCCAATGCCTAGTATAACTTCGGCTGGGACGTGGTGTTGAATGTAGCCTCTCCCTGCTATGAGAATATGCTTGCTGATGTATCAACGCCGTATTAAGTAGTTCCTTGACCCGGCGCGCCTCCACTGCCACACGGGACGTCCCCTCATCGGGTAAAGCGGCCAATCGCGCTGCAACCGCAACAATGTTATCCAATGGGTTCGAATAGTGACCTGATGGGTGAGGTGCAGACATGATCCGCCGGTCTTGCTCCGCTGCAGGCTGTAGATCCGGCTCATTCCTGACTGGGGGTGCCCTTCGGTTTAAGGTGGGATTATTGCTGGTCCCTGCCCCTGGTGTTCTAAACAGATCCATTGCTTCGTAAACCGGCGGTATATGAGATTGGTACTTCCGACCTCTTACGCCCTGTGCAGAGGCCTGTTCCATCCTTAGGTGAAAAGCTTGATCATCCAACTCTGCTTGTCTCACCGCTATCATCTCTCTCTCTCTGCCTTCAGATCTTCCTTTAACTGATCAATCCGGCCCTTCAACTGAAGGAGCTCTGCATCATGATGCGCCTTGTCTGCTGGAGCTACCATTTCCACTGCTTTAGATGTGAACTCATCCATCAAGGTGGATAGAACGTCAGTAGGTGAGAGGGTCGTGCCGCTCCCCCCTACACCAGCTTCTGCTGTTGCCCCGTTCACCGGGGGCTGTGAACCGGCCATAAAGACAGCCACCCGGTTTGGCGGGCCAAAGGGGTCCGGAATACTGTTTCCATCGGACTCGCCCTCAGACCGGCCGTCCTGCAACTGATACAGAGACTCAGTTTCTCCAGATGAAGACTCGTCGTCAGAGTAGACAACTGTTGCACCATCAGATTCCGATCCGTTTTCGGCTCGAACTCCGTGGATTGCTCCAACGAACACGTGCTTCATGGCGGGCTGAATCCGGGCCGATCTCGCACGCTGAGCCGGCTCGACGATGTTGGGGAAGATGTCCGGCTCAGGTCCCGGTTCGCCGATTTTGCCAATGAAGACTTGGATGCCACCGAAGGGAACCCGATACCCATATTCGATGGAATCGGCTTTCGGTCCCCAACCTGCGTCATCGATGTAGATCCGGCCGCGGCGACTCTTGGTCATCCGGCCGACCGCGTAACCCTTGAGCCCTTCAAAGCTGCCCTTCAAGAACTCGAAACCATCGTGCGGAGGCCCCACGATGGGCGCCAACTGTCGTGGAAATAGCACGGCAGATGTCCGGTTTAGCGGACTTGATGATGGAACCATCGCACGGGTTAGCTTGAAGGGGTTCATAGCACACGAAGGACACAGAGAATTATACTAGTTCGGCCCCTTCGATGAAGGTAAAAGCCTATGTCTAGTTGATTTGGTATTGCTTGGGCGTCGGTTTACAGGGAGCGGATCGCTTGCCTGTAGTCTCGACGGGTTGATTGTTGCCTGTCCCTGAACCTTCGCCGGGTCATCCCTTTATATAGAGGTGACGCCTGGTCCGGTTTACAGAGTCCCGAGGCCAGCTCATAGTTGTGTCCACCTCGGTCTCTGTCTTTTCTTCCTTATCTCTCAAGTTACATCACTTGTCGGTTTACAACCTCACTTCTACACATGGGCCCTAAGATCTCATGGGCCGTAACCCTTACTAAATATTACAACCAAGTATAATATAACTAAGCCGGTTTACACTAGCCGGTTCATACCTGCTAGTCATATCCCTGACATACGCGGAGCTGGAGAAGTCGCGCATCCAACGGGACAGGTCGGAGCAGCTGGGGTGGCTGGAATCGTCGTTGGCGTCGAGCCAGGCGGCGGCCGGAGCTCGGGTTAGCAAGGGCGAGGCGTTGCGCTTGGCTGTCGAGCGAGATGAGCGGCGGGGAGGACTCCTAGAAGCTCCAAGAGCACGCCGGAGCAACTGGTTGGAGCAGAGGGGCTCGGGAGCACGGAGGTCGCCGGTCATGGCGGACGACGGCTGCGGGTGGTCGCGGGGCAGCGGCTAGTGCGCAAATGAAAGCACGGGGAGAGAGAAGAGCGGCGTAGGAGCTTACAGCGGAGAGGAAGAGGTGGTCAGCGAGCTCGGAGACGGCCGGAGTGCAACGAATCAAGCGACGGCGGCCGGCGGGTCCGAGGTAGGAGACGAGCTCGAAGGCGTCTCCGCAGGGCATCCGGGCTCGTGCGACTCGACGTAGAGGTGCGCCGTGACGAGGCGGAGCTCGTGCGCTACCTAGCTGGGCGTGGGGAGGTCGGTGTCCGCGGTGGTGCTCATCGGCGTTCTTGGGTGCGTCCGGAGGAGAACGAGGGAGAGAGACAGGGGAAGGGGATGGGAGTGGGAAGAGTCCAGAGGGAGCCAGGGGTGTGCGTGGCATCGTTTGGGACATCTAGGGTGACGAGGGGGCAGGCAGGCAGGCTGGAGGTGGCCGTGCGCGTGCCGGCACGCGGCGACCACGCGCCCCTGTCCTTCTGTCCAGGGAGGAAGACGACAGGGGAGGTGGAGGTGGGCTGGGCCCGTGCAGCTGGGCCAACTACAGGTAAGTGGGCCGCCAGGTAAGTGTTCTCTTTCTCCCTCTCTCTTAAAATGTTTCTGTTTTCTATTTATTCTGTTATGTTTTGATTTAGTAAAAATACTAAATCATTTGATAAAATCCTGGAAATAGTTAGGGGTGCTTTCTGAATTATTCCAGTGACCCTTGACAATTTCCAACATTTTTGGAGCATCTAAAATATATATAGTATTTAAATGGATCCAATTCAAATATGTTTGAATTAATTCAAAGTCCAAATATGTCCTCCAAAAATGTGAACCATTTTTGGCAGATGCTTCCACCTTGATCCAGAAATGATGAACATTTTTAAAGGGCATTTTGAAAACATTGGAAAAGATTTTTGTTGAACCTATTTGACTTCTTTCTGTGCTAGGGTTTGATTAGTCCCCATTTCAACTTTCTGAAGAAAAAATAAACATGATGCAAGCAAGAAGCAAACACTAGGCAGTACGAGAAGCTAGGGATGTGACAACTGACAGCCCTAGTTGATACATGAGCTGTTCGAGCATACAAAACAAAATTTCATTTGAAGGTTTAGAGTTTGGCACATACAAATTTACTTGGAACGGCAGGTAAATACCGCATATAGGAAGGTATGGTGGACTCACATGGAATAACTTTGAGTTTTATGGAACTGGATGCACAAGCAGTATTCCCGCTTAGTACAGGTGAAGGCTAGAAAGAGATTGGGAAGCGACCAGCTAGAGAGCAACAACGGTCATGAACATGCATTAAAATTAATCAACAATGAATGAAAGCATGAGTAGGATATAAATCACCACGAACATAAATATCGTGAAGGCTATGTTGATTTGTTTCAACTACATGCGTGAACATGTGCCAAGTCAAGTCACTTAAATCGTTCAAAGGAGGATACCACCCATCATACCACATCACAACCATTTTAATATCATGTTGGCACGCAAGATAGACCATTATAAACTCTCGGCTAATTAAGCATGGCATAAGCAGCTATGATCTCTAATTGTCATTGCAAACATGTTTCATTCATAACAAGCTGAATTAGGAACAACGAGCTATCATATTTACAAAAACAAGAGAGGTCGAGTTCATACCAGCTTTTCTCATCTCAATTAGTTCATCATATATCATCCTTATTGCCTTTCACTCGCACGATGCTACCTCTTGAGCTTGCGTTGTATTCCCTCGAAGAGGAAAGGGAGATGCAGCACAGTAGCGTAAGTATTTCCCTCAGTTTTTGAGAACCAAGGTATCAATCCAGTAGGAGACCACGCGCGAGTCCCTCGCACCTGCACAAACAAATAAGAACTTCGCAGTCAACGCGATAAGGGGTTGTCAATCCCTTTACGATCACTTACGAGAGTGAGATCTGATAGAGATGATAGTTTATATTTTTTTGGTATTTTTAGTTTAATAAAACAGCAAATAAAAGCGGTAAAAGTAAAGTAGATGTAGATTGATATGTTGAGAATAGACCCGGGGGCCATAGTGTTCTCTAGTGGCTTCTCTCATGATAGCGATATTCTACGGCGGGTAAACAAATTAATGTCGAGCAATTGATAGAAAAGTGAATAATTATGAGACTATCTAGGCATGATCATTGTATATAGGCATCACGTCCAAGACAAGTAGACCGACTCCTGTCTGCATCTACTACTATTACTCCACACATCGACCGCTATCCAGCATGCATCTAGTGTATTGAGTTCATACGAACATAGTAACGCCTTAAGCAAGATGACATGATGTAGAGGGATAAACTCAAGCAATATGATGTAAACCCCATCTTTTTATCCTCAATGGCAACAATACAATACGTTCCTTGCTACCCCTACTGTCACTAGGAAAGGACACCGCAAGATTGAACCCAAAGCCAAGCACTTCTCCCATTGCAAGAACTATAGATCTAGTAGGCCAAACCAAACCAATAATTCGAAGAGACTTGCAAGGATATTATGAGCACACATAAAAAGTTTAGATAAGAACCAAATATCTTTCATAGATAACCTTGATCATAAACTCACAATTCATCGGATCTCGACAAACACATCGCAAAAAGAGATTACATCGAATAGATCTCTTCGAAGACCAAGGAGAACTTTGTATTGAGATCCGGATAGATAGAAGAAGCCATCTAGATACTAGCTATGGACCCGAAGGTCTGAGGTAAACTACCCACAACTCATGATGAGGGCGATGATGATGATGATGAAGGCCTCCATGATGGATCCCTCTCCGGTGGAGCTCCGGAACAGGCTCCAAGATGGGATCTCCACGGGAACAGAAGCTACGACGGTGGAATTATGGTTTTCTCTTTGTTCACGGATTTTCTGGGGTACGTGGACTTATATAGGAAGAAGGAGGGCACCAGGGGACGCTCGAGTGGGCCTCGAGGCAGGGGGCGCGCCCTGGGAAGGGAGGCGCGCCCCCTGAAGGAAATATGCCCTAGAGGCAATAATAAAGATGTTATTTGTATTTCCTTATATCATGATAAATGTCTTTTATTCATGAATTGTATTAACCGGAAACTTGATACATGTGTGAATACATAGACAAAATAGTATGTCTCTAGTATGCCTCTACTAGACTAGCTCATTGATCAAAGATGGCTATGTTTCCTAGCCATAGACATGAGTTGTCATTTGATCAACGGGATCACATCATTAGGAGAATGATGTGATGGACTAGACCCATCCGTTAGCATAGCACTATGATCGTTTAGTTTTTGCTGCTATTGCTTTCTTCATGACTTATACATGTTCCTAAGACTGTGAGATTATGCAACTCCCGAATACCGTAGGAACACCTTGTGTTCTATCAAACGTCACAACGTAACTGGGTGATCATAAAGATGCTCTACAGGTGTCTCCGAAAGTATTCGTGGTGTTGGCATAGATCAAGACTAGGATTTGTCACTCCGAGTGTCGGAGAGGTATCTTTGGGCCCTCTCAGTAATGCACATCATAATAAGCCTTGCAAGCAAATGACTAATGAGTTAGTCACGAGATGATGTATTACAGAACGAGTAAAGAGACTTGCCAGTAACGAGATTGAACTAGGTATAGAGATACCGACGATCGAATCTCGGGCAAGTAACATACCGATGACAAAAGGAACAACGTATGTTGTTATGCGGTTTGACCGATAAAAATCTTTGTAGAATATGTAGGAGCCAATATGAGCATCCAGGTTCCGCTATTGGTTATTGACCAGAGATGAGTCTCGGTCATGTCTACATTGTTCTCGAACCCGTAGGGTCCGCACGCTTAACGTTTGATGACGATCGGTATTATGAGTTTATGAGTTTCGATGTACCGAAGGTAGTTCGGAGTCCCGGATGAGATCACGGACATGACGAGGAGTCTCGGAATGTCCGAGACATAAAGATTGATATATTGGATGACTATATTCGGACACCGGAAGTGTTCTGGAAAGTTTCGGAATTTACCGGAGTGCCGGGAGGGTTACCGGAACCCCCCGGGGGAATGGTGGGCCCTAGTGGGCCATAGGGGAGAGAGAGGGCAGCAGCTAGGAGGTGGCGCGCCCCCTCCCTAGGAGGAGTCCGAATAGGACTAGGGGAGGGGGGCGCGGCCCCTCTTTCCCTCTCCCTCTCCCTCTCTTTCCTTCCCCTTTCTTCCTTCTTTGGTAGGTTCCTACTAGGAATAGGATGGCAATCCTATTCCTAGTAGGATTGCAGCCCTAGCCGCACCATAGGAGGGCCGGCCGGCCTCCCCCCTTGCTCCTTTATATACGGGGGCAGGGGGGCACCCAAGGACACACAAGTTGAATTGTTCTAGCTATGTGCGGTGCCCCCCTCCACAGAAACACACCTCGGTCATACCGTCGCAGTGCTTAGGCGAAGCCTTGCGCCGGTAGATACATCATATCCGTTACCACGCCGTCGTGCTAACGAAACTCTCCCGTGAAGCTCAACTGGATCAAGAGCTCGTGGGACGTCATCAAGCTGAACGTGTGCTGAACGCGGAGGTGCCGTACGTTCGGTGCTTGATCGGTTGGATCGCGAAGAAGTTCGACTACATCAACCGCGTCACTTGACGCTTCCGCTTCCGGTCTACGAGGGTACGTAGACACACTCTTCCCTCTCGTTGCTATGCATCTAGTAGATAGATCTTGCGTGATCGTAGGAAAATTTTAAAATACTACGTTCCCCAACAGTGGCATCATGAGCCAGGTCTATGTGTAGATGATATGCACGAGTAGAACACAATGAGTTGTGGGCGATACTAGTCATACTGCTTACCAGCATGTCATACTTTGCTTTGGCGGTATTGTGAGATGAAGCGGCCCGGACCGACATTACGCGTACGCTTACGCGAGACTGGTTTCACCGTTACGAGCACTCGTTGCTTAAAGGTGACTGGCGGGTGTCTGTCTCTCTCACTTTAGCTGAATCGAGTGTGGCTACGCCCGGTCCTTGTGAAGGTTAAAACAGCACATACTTGACGAAACATCGTTGTGGTTTTTGTATGCGTAGGTAAGAACGGTTCTTGCTAAGCCCGTAGCAGACACGTAAAACTTGCAACAACAACGTAGAGGACGTCTAACTTGTTTTTGTAGGGCATGTTGTGATGTGATATGGTCAAGACATGATGAGTTATACGGTTTTGTATGAGATGATCATGTTTTGTAATGTTATCGGCAACTGGCAGGAGCCATATGGTTGTCGCTTTATTGTATGAAATGCAATCGCCATGTAATTGCTTTACTTTATCACTAAGTGGTAGCGATAGTCGTAGAAGCAATAGTTGGTGAGACGACAACGATGCTACGATGGAGATCAAGGTGTCGCGCCGGTGACGAAGGTGATCATGACGGTGCTTTGGAGATGGAGATCAAAAGCACAAGATGATGATGGCCATATCATGTCACATATTTTAATTGCATATGATGTTTATCTTATTATGCTTCTTATTTTGCTTAGAACGACGGTAGCATTATAAGATGATCCCTTACTAAATTTCAAGGTATAAGTGTTCTCCCTGAGTATGCACCGTTGCGAAAGTTCGTCGTGCCGAGACACCACGTGATGATCGGGTGTGATAAGCTCTACGTTCAAAACAACGGGTGTAAGCCAGTTTTGCACACGCAGAATACTCGGGTTAAACTTGACGAGCCTAGCATATGCAGATATGGCCTCGGAACACTGGAGACCGAAAGGTCGAGCATGAATCATATAGTAGATATGATCAACATAAGATGTTCACCATTGAAACTACTCCATCTCACGTGATGATCGGACATGGTTTAGTTGATTTGGATCACGTGATCATTTAGATGACTCAAGGGATGTCTATCTAAGTGGGAGTTCTTAAGTAATATGATTAAATTGAACTTTAATTTATCATGAACTTAGTCCTCGTAGTATTAGCATATCTATGTTGTAGATCAATAGCTCACGATGTTGCTCCCCGTTTATTTTTATATGTTCCTAGAGAAAACTGTTGGAGATATGCCCTAGAGGCAATAATAAAAGCATTATTATTATATCTCCTTGTTCATGATAATTGTCTGTTATTCATGCTTGAATTGTATTGTACGGAAACAGCGATACATGTGTGAATACATAGACCACAATGAGTCCCTGGTAGGCCTCTAGTTACCAGCTTGTTGATCAACGGATGGTCACGGTTTCCTGACCATGGACATGGGATGTCGGTGATAACGGGATCACATCATTAGGAGAATGATGTGATGGACAAGACCCAAACTTGAGCATAACACGAGATCGTATAGTTCATAATGCATAAGCTTTTCGGTGTCAAGTATTTATTCCTTAGACCATGAGGTTGTACAACTCCCGGATACCGTAGGAGTACTTTGGGTGTGCCAAACGTCACAACGTAACTGGGTGGCTATAAAGGTACACATCGGGTATCTCCGAAAGTGTCTGTTGAGTTGGTACGAACCGAGACTGGGATGTTGTTACTCCGTATGACGGAGAGGTACCTCTGGGCCCACTCGGTAAGACATCATCATAATGAGCTCAATGTGACTAAGTAGTTAGTCATGGGATGATGGATTACGGATCGAGTAAAGAGACTTGCCATAACGAGATTGAACAAGGTATCGGGAATACCGACGATCGAATCTCGGGCAAGTACCGTACCGATGGACAAAGGGAATAACATACGGGATTGAGTGAATCCTTGACACGGTGGTTCATCCGATGAAGATCATCGAGGAACACGTGGGAACCAACATGGGTATCCAGATCCCGCTGTTGGTTATTGACCGGAGAGTGGTCTCGGTCATGTCTACGTGTCTCCCGAACCCGTAGGGTCTACACACTTAAGGTTCGGTAACGCTAGGGTCGTAGAGATAAATGCACGTGGAAACCCGAAAGTTGTTCGGGGTCCCGGATGAGATCCCGGACGTCACGAGGAGTTCCGGAATGGTCCGGAGGTAAAGATTGATATATAGGAAGTCCAGTTTCGACCATCGGGGGTCACCGGGAGTGTCCCGGGACCACCGGAGGGGCCCCGGGGGTCCACCGGGTGGGGCCACCCATCCCGGTGGGGCCCCTAGGCCGCAAGGGGAAGTGTCCAGCCCCTCTGGGCTGGCGCACCACTAGGGGCCCACCTCCCCATGCGCCTAGGGTTAAAACCCTAAGGGGGAGGGGGGTCCACTTGCCTTGGGGGGCAAGGACTCCCCCCTTGGCCGTCGCCCCCCCTGCAGATTGGATCTGCAGGGGCCCTGGCGCACCCCTGGCCCCCTATATATATGTGGGGAGGCAGAGGGCAGCCGCACCCTTGCCCTGGCGCCTCTCCCCCTCCCGTCACACCTCCATACTCCAACGCAGGGCGCCCGGAGAAGCCCTGCTGCGATCTCCACTGCATCCGTCATCACGCCGTCGTGCTGTCGGATCTCTGACGACTTCTCCTCCCCCCTTGCTGGATCAAGAAGGAGGTGACATTGCTGCACCAGACGTGTGTTGAACGCGGAGGTGCCGTCCGTTCGGCGCTAGATCATCGGTGACGAAGAACGTGAAGAGTACGACTACTTCATCCACGCTTCTTCGAAAGCTTCCGCTCGCAATCTTCATAACGGTATGTAGATGCACTCTTACTTGCTCGTTGCTAGATGTCTCCATAGTTGGATCTTGGTGAAAGCGTAGAAATTTTTTGAATTATGCTACGTTCCCCAACAAAAACTAAGTTGAAAGATGTTAGTAGCAATGATGCGAAATTGTTCCGTGATCTGAGGATTATCCTCATTGCTGCACAGAGAATTATGTCCTTGATGCACCGCTAGGTGACAGACCTATTGCAGGAGCAGATGTAGACGTTATGAACGTTTTGACAAAAGCTCGGTATGATGACTACTTGATAGTTTAAGTGCACCATGCTTTACGGCTTAGAACCGGGACTTCAAAAACGTTTTGAACGCCACGGAGCATATAAGATGTTCCAAGAGTTGAAATTAGTATTTCATACTCATGCCCGTGTCGAGAGGTATAAGACTTCTGACAGTACTTTGCCTACAAGATGGAGGAGAATAGCTCAACCAGTGAGCATGTGCTCAGATTGTCTGGGTACTACAATTACTTGAATCAAGTGGGAGTTAATCCTCCAGATAAGATAGTAATTGACAAAGTTCTCTAGTCACTATCACCAAGTTAGTAGAACTTCGTGATGAACTATAATATGCAAGGGATGACGAAAGGAATTCCCGAGCTCTTCGCGATGCTGAAGTCGACGAAGGTAGAAATCATGAAAAAGCATCAAGTGTTGATGGTTAACAAGACCACTTGTTTCAAGTAAAGGGCAAAGGGATAGAAGGGGAACTTCAAGAAGAATGACAAGCAAGTTGTCACTCCCGTGAAGAAACCCAAAGCTAAAACTCAAGCCTGAAACTAAGTGCTTCTACTGCAAAGGAAATGGTCACTGGAAGTGGAACTGCCCTAGATACTTGGCGGATAAGAAGGATGGCAAAGTGAACAAAGGTATATTTTGATATACAGATCATTGATGTGTACTTTACTAGTGTTCATAGCAACCCCTGGGTATTTGATACCGGTTCAGTTGCTAAAATTAGTAACTCGAAACGAGAATTGCAGAATGAACAGAGACTAGTTAAAGGTGAAGTGACGATGTGTGTTGGAAGTGGTTCCAAGATTGATATGATCATCATCGCACACTCTCTATACTTTCGGGATTGGTGTAAAACCTAAATAAATGTTATTTGGCATTTGCGTTGAGCATGAATATGATTTGATCATATTTGTTGCAATACGGTTATTCATTTAAAGTCATAGAATAATTGTTATTCTGTTTACATGAATAAAACCTTCGATGGTCATACACCCAATGAAAATAGTTTGTTGGATCTCGATCGTAGTGATACACATATTCATAATATTGAAGCCAAAAGATGCAAGGTTAATAATGATAGTGCAACTTATTTGTGGCACTGCCGTTTAGGTCATATTGGTGTAAAGCGCATGAAGAAACTGCATAGTGATGGACTTTTGGAATCACTTGATTATGAATCACTTGGTGCTTGTGAACCATGCCTCATGGGCAAGATGACTAAAACTCCGTTCTCCAGAACTATGGAGCGAGCAACAGATTTGTTGGAAATCATACATACTGATGTATGTGGGCCAATGAGTGTTGAAGCTCGTGGCGGGTATCGTTATTTTCTGACCTTCACTAATGATTTAAGCAGATATGGGTATATCTACTTAATGAAGCACAAGTCTGAAACATTTGAAAAGTTCAAAGAATTTCAGAGTGAAGTAGAGAATCATCGTAACAAGAAAATAAAATTTCTACGATCTGATCGTGGAGGAGAATATTTGAGTTATGAGTTTGGTCTTCATTTGAAACAATGTGGAATAGTTTCACAACTCACGCCACCCGGAACACCACAGCGTAATGGTGTGTCCGAACGTCGTAACCGTACTTTATTGGATATGGTGCGATCTATGATGTCTCTTACCGATTTACCACTATCGTTTTGGGGTTATGCTTTAGAGACAGCTGCATTCACGTTAAATAGGGCACCATCAAAATCCGTTGATACGACACCTTATGAACTATGGTTTGGCAAGAAACCAAAGTTGTCGTTTCTTAAATTTTGGGGCTACGATGCTTATGTGAAAAAGCTTCAACTTGATAAGCTCGAACCCAAGTCGGAGAAATGTGTCTTCATAGGATACCCAAAAGAGACTGTTGGGTACACCTTCTATCACAGATCCGAAGGCAAGATATTCGTTGCCAAGAATGGATCCTTTCTAGAGAAGGAGTTTCTCTCGAAAAAAGTGAGTGGGAGGAAAGTAGAACTTGATGAGGTAATTGTACCTTCTCCCGAATTGAAAAGTGGAACATCACAGAAACTAGTTCTAGTGATTCCTACACCAATTAGTGAGGAAGCTAATGATGATGATCATGAAACTTCAGATCAAGTTCCTGCTGAACTTCGTAGATCAACCAGAGTTCGTTCCGCATCAGAGTGGTACGGCAACCCGGTTCTGGAAGTCATGTTACTGGACCATGATGAACCTACGAACTATGAGGAAGCGATGATGAGCCCAGATTCCGCAAAATGGCTTGTGGCCATGAAATCTGAGATGGGATCCATGTATGAGAACAAAGTGTGGACTTTGGTTGACTTGCCCGATGATCGGCAAGCCATCGAAAATAAATGGATCTTCAAGAGGAAGACTGACGCTGACGGTAATGTTACTGTTTACAAAGCTCGACTTGTTGCGAAAGTTTTTCAACAAGTTCAAGGAGTTGACTACGATGAGACTTTCTCACCCGTAGTGATGCTTAAGTCTGTCCGAATCATGTTAGCAATTGCCGCATTTTATGAAATCTGGCAAATGGATAACAAAACTGCATTCTTTAATGGATTTATTAAAGAAGACTTGTATACGATGCAACCAGAAGGTTTTGTCAATCCTAAAGGTGCTAACAAAATGTGCAAGCTCCAGCGATCCATCTATGGACTGGTGCAAGCATCTCGGAGTTGGAATATATGCTTTGATAAGTTGATCAAAGCATATAGATTTATATAGACTTGCGGTGAAGCCTGTATTTACAAGAAGTGAGTGGGAGCACTACAACCTTTCTGATAAGTATATGTGAATGACATATTGTCGATTGGAAATGATGTAGAATTTTCTGGAAAGCATAAAGGAGTGTTTGAAAGGAGTTTTTCAAATAAATACCTTGGTGAAGCTGCTTACATATTGGGCATCAAGATCTATAGAGATAGATCAAGAGGCTTGATAAGACTTTCGATGAGTACATACCTTGATAAGATTTTGAAGTAGTTCAAAATGGATCAGTCAAAGAAGGAGTTCTTGCTTGACTTGTAAGGTGTGAAGTTGAGTAAGACTCAAAGCCAGACCACGGCAGAAAAATATAGAGAGAATGAAAGTCGTTCCCTATGCCTCAGCCATAGGTTCTATAAAGTATGCCATGCTATGTACCAAACATGTTGTGTACCTTGCCATGAGTTTGTCAAGGGGGTACAATAGTGATCCAGGAGTAGATCACTGTACATCGGTCAAAATTATCCTTAGTAACTGGATGACTAAGGAAATGTTTCTCGATTATGGAGGTGCTAAAGAGTTCGTCGTAAAGGGTTACACCGATGCAAGCTTTGACACTAAATCCAGATGACTCTAAGTATCAATCTGGATGCGTATTGAAAGTGGGAGCAATTAGCTAGAGTAACTCTATGCAGAGCATTGTAGACATAGAAATTTGCGAAATACATACGGATCTGAATGTGACAGACCCGTTGACTAAACTTCTCTCACAAGCAAAACATGATCACACCTTATTACTCTTGGGTATTAATCACATAGCGATGTGAACTATGGGTGTTATTCACATAACGATGTGAACTATCGGTATTAAATCACATGGCGATGTGAGCTAGATTATTGACTCTAGTGCAAGTGGGAGACTGAAGGAAATATGCCCTAGAGGCAATAATAAAGATGTTATTTGTATTTCCTTATATCATGATAAATGTCTTTTATTCATGCTAGAATTGTATTAACCGGAAACTTGATACATGTGTGAATACATAGACAAAATAGTATGTCCCTAGTATGCCTCTACTAGACTAGCTCATTAATCAAAGATGGCTATGTTTCCTAGCCATAGACATGAGTTGTCATTTGATCAACGGGATCACATCATTAGGAGAATGATGTGATGGACTAGACCCATCTGTTAGCATAGCACTATGATCGTTTAGTTTTTGCTGCTATTGCTTTCTTCATGACTTATACATGTTCCTATGACTGTGAGATTATGCAACTCCCGAATACCGTAGGAACACCTTGTGTGCTATCAAACGTCACAACGTAACTGGGTGATCATAAAGATGCTCTACAGGTGTCTCCGAAAGTATTCATGGTGTTGGCATAGATCAAGACTAGGATTTGTCACTCCGAGTGTCGGAGAGGTATCTCTGGGCCCTCTCGGTAATGCACATCATAATAAGCCTTGCAAGCAAATGACTAATGAGTTAGTCACGAGATGATGTATTACGGAACGAGTAAAGAGACTTGCCAGTAACAAGATTGAACTAGGTATAGAGATACCGACGATCGAATCTCGGGCAAGTAACATACCGATGACAAAAGGAACAACGTATGTTGTTATGCGGTTTGACCGATAAAAATCTTCGTAGAATATGTAGGAGCCAATATGGGCATCCAGGTTCCGCTATTGGTTATTGACCAGAGATGAGTCTCGGTCATGTCTACATAGTTCTCGAACCCGTAGGGTCCGCACGCTTAACGTTTGATGACGATCGGTATTATGAGTTTTTGAGTTTTGATGTACCGAAGGTAGTTCGGAATCCCGGATGAGATCACGGACATGACGAGGAGTCTCGGAATGTCCGAGACATAAAGATTGATATATTGGACGACTATATTCGGACACCGGAAGTGTTCTGGAAAGTTTCAGAATTTACCGGAGTGCCAGGGGGGTTACCGGACCCCCCCGGGGGAATGGTGGGCCCTAGTGGGCCATAGGGGAGAGAGAGGGCAGCAGCCAGGAGGTGGCGCGCCCCCTCCCTAGGAGGAGTCCAAATAGGACTAGGGGAGGGGGGCGCGGCCCCTCTTTCCCTCTCCCTCTCCCTCTCTTTCCTTCCCCCTTCTTCCTTCTTTGGTAGGTTCCTACTAGGAATAGGATTGCAATCCTATTCCTAGTAGGATTGCAGCCCTAGCCGCACCATAGGAGGGCCGGCCGGCTGATGTCTACTACACGCTTCTATTCCTGTAGACAATGTTGGGCCTCCAAGAGCAGAGGTTTGTAGGACAGCAGCAAATTTCCCTTAAGTGAGTAACCCAAGGTTTATCGAACTCAGGGAAGTGGAGGTTGAACGTACCCCTTTCAAGCAACCCTGCAATCAAGATACAAGAAGTCTCTTGTGTCCCCAACACACCAAATACGGTTGTCAGATGTATAGGTGTACTAGTTCGGCGAAGAGATGGTAAAATATGGATGATAGGAGTGGCAAAGCAAAGTAATATAAATCTGTAATAAAAAGTGCATCAAGCAAACAAGTGGTAAACGTGAGCACAAATGGTATTGCAATGGTGGAAACAAGGCCTAGGGATCATACTTTCACTAGTGGCAACTCCCAACAACATTAACATAATCGAATCACATGATATTTCCCATAAAACATGCAATGGGGACGCACTCGGAGGTCATTCCTTTGTTGTCAAGAAAGGACGAGAATTATGTAGGGCTACAAAAGCAGACCTCAAAGTTCGTAGTTCTCAATCTATGGATTTCCCAATGTCACCGCGGCCATCCAAAGAGAGTACCACAATCACCACAACATATCTCAAGGATAGTCAAAGACAAGCACCAAGAGACTCTCAATCTTCAATCAACACACAAAAGAGGAAATCACTCATGAAAATATTCTTCTAATCCATGTCCAATAGACCGCTGTCACCTTGGTCTCGGAGATTATACTAGATAAAGACAAGTGAGTACATCAATCCAATACATAGAGGAAGGGGAAATATCATGGGATCACCCTAGATTAACATAGCCTATGATCACAACAAAGATCACATCATGGGAGAGAGAATTGACCACATAGCTACTGGTAGAAACCTCAGCCCCGAGGAGGAACTACTCCCGCATCATGGAGGGAGGAAGCAACGTCGATGGAGATGAATCCGGGGGCACTTCCCCGTCCCGGCAGGATGCCGGCACAGGAATTCTGGTCCCCCGAAACTTGGTGGCGATGGCGGCGGAGATCGGAATAGCTTCTAGAGAAAAGGGGTCTGGAATCAGGGTTTCCGCGACGGGAGAAATATATATGCAAAGGGGGGTCACCAGAAGCGGAGAGGGGGCCCCAGGCGCCCCCCTGGCGCGGCCAGGGGTGGGGCCGCGCTGGGTGGCCGCCTGGGCCGCCCCTGGCCCCCATCTGGCCACCCTTCTGGCGCACGAAAGCTTCTGGAGCGCTGATTTTTTATATATTTTTCCCGGAATTTTTCTGGCAATTTAAGTAATGGGAAAACCTGAAATACAAAAACAGCATAAAACAGAAGCTGGCACTGGGGTGCACTGAGTTAATAGGTTAGTCCAAATATGATCAAAAGTATATGGAAGTGTATCAAAAGCATAGCAATATCACCCAAAACATGCATGGAGCAAGCAGAAATTATAGATACGTTTGGGACGTATCAACATCCCCAAGCTTAATTCCTGCTCGTCCTCGAGTAGGTAAATGATAACAAGCACAATTTCTGTGGTGACATGCTACCAAAGAGTCTTTCACAATCACATGACAAATGCTTATTGAGATAATGAATCTTTAGTAATTAAGTTCCCTCATGAGAATATCACAAAGAACTGAAAGTTTATAATATGATACTGAAACACCCAATAGGTTTGTAGTGAGCATGGTGTGCAAACATGACAAAGTGATACCTCGCTTGCCCCCTTTAGTGAAGCAAAACATAAATGCAGGAGCACCTCCGAAGTTTAAGTGACGACTAGATACAATGATTTCAGAATAAGCGATATCACAATTATGCAGAAGACAATGGTACTTTGGGACAATGCACATTACACTCAGAATGACAATCATGCTCTCAATAGTTGGTGCTTTGAAGAAAGAAAGTGGAGACTCTCGAACCGTGGATTTTGATGGAAAGGTTGAAAACCCGTGGCTGGAAGCAAAGACTAAACAAGTACCAGAGCTCGTGGTTTTAAAAACAGAGATAAAAAGCTTTTGGGAGATGCATAATTCGTCAACGAATGCTAGTAGATAACCCAATTACTTCTTATGCTGGACAAGTTTCGAGGAACGGCTCCCACGCGGGGACAATCACATCCCCGTAATCTCCTTTGTTTATCACTGCCAGAGTTTTCTGATTTCTCATGAACAAAGCGTGAAGGAGGGTTTGTTTGTTGCTATTATCTTTTGTGAGCTGGGCGCACTCATGCCAGTCCCTCCTCGTATTAGGGGTTTGCATATTAGACATGCAATCCCGGGGTAAAGTTTGTCCAACACAAGAAGATCATGAATTACCTACTATTTCCTCATGAGCTAAAACAGAGGCACAAAAGAGAAATGCTTTTGAATAATTTTGAGATGGTACAAGAAAGTCTTCGTTAGGAATGGCAAGTAAATACCATATATAGGAAGGTATGGTGGACTCATATGGCATAACTGGTTTCAAGGATTTTGGATGCACAAGCAGTCAGCCCGCTTAGTACAGGTGAAGGCTAGCAAAAGACTGGGAGCGACCAACTAAGAGAGCAATGACGGCCATAATCATGCAGAGCGACAAAGCAACATTGAATCGGGCATGGAAGTTATATCACTACTCAGAAATTAAAGATCATCAAGGCTTGATAGACTTTCTTTACAGTCTTAAATATGCGTGAGCATATGCCAAGTCAATCAAAATAAATTCTTGGAGGAAGATATCACTAAACCATACCACATCATAGGCAAACAAATCATGCTGGTACTTCAACAACACATTAAGAACCCCCCAGCTATTTGAGACTAACCATAAGAAAACATGAACTACTAAGCACCATTATGCACATAGCATTTTTATCATAGACATATCAACCAGTGCCACAGAAGCCAACTCTCTTAACAAGATAAGCATGATAACTCAAGAGAGTTCCAGAAGCAACAACCTAAACAAAAGCTCTTAAAAAGATAAGCATGAAAACTAAGAGCTAAGCATGACAGCAGCTATGAAAAGATAAAGAACACACACAAGAAGATACGCATGCAAGCCTATGTTGTGTTCTACAGTGGAGTGGAGCGTATTTCTATCCCAAACAATGAAGGCTAGGATCTAACTTATTATGAACAGCAAGCAAAGCTAAGAAAACTAAAAAGGAAACTAAGAGCAAGACGCTCCAAGCATAGCACATAACGCATGAAGTGATTAAAATATAGTGGAACGAAAGACGAACTAATAATTGTTGATGGAGAAGGGGATGCATGGGGGCATCCCCAAGCTTAGATGCTTGAGTCTCCTTGGATATTTCTTGGGGTGCATGGGGGCATCCCCAAGCTTGAGCGTTTGACACTCCTGAATCTTCTTTTATCATCTTCCCTCGCACACTTGAAAACTCCCTTCATACATAACTCATCATAATCTGATTAGCGAGGTTAGTACCCATAATAAAATAATTTTTCCCTACTGGAAATAAGGATAATCTTAAAGAGCTACTGTTTCTCAAGATTGCCAAAAGGTTTTTGCAAAGAAAAAGCAAGCTCAAGGTTTGCAAAACGAAGAAAAGGCAAAACAGGACAGAATCGGTGAAAAACAGACCAACAGGTAGTAAATAATTTTTTCGGGGCACTTCTGCAACTCAAATCAAAAAACTCAGAACAGACGCTCAAAAGCCAATTGTATAGAGCACGCTGTCAAAAAAATTCAGATCAAAAAGATGATCTGGTGATTTTATACGAATTTTTCTGTCCAAGGACAGAATCTGTTTTCTGGACAACACGTCACAACTTTTGAACTTCCATGCAATCAGAGGCTAAACTTGGCACAAAGCTGAAAAATAAAGATACAATGATGTTGCTACAGTAGTAACAAACATCAAGACCACTAAAAACTGAAAGAACAAGCTGAAAGCAAAGATAACAAGGGTTGTCTCCCTAGAGCTCTTTCTTTATAGCCATAAAGATAGGCTTAAGACTTTAATGATGCTCTCGTAGGAATAAGAGTTGAAGAACAAAAGAGAGCATCAAGAAGCAAATACCAAACTCATTTAAGCCTAACATGCTTCCTATGCATAGGAATATTGTAATAGAATAATTCATTGAAGCACAAAGCAATAAGCATAGGAAGACAGAGCAAGTGCAGCTCCAAAACCTTCAACATAAAGAGAGGGAACTTGATATTATTGAAATATCTATAAGCATATGTTCCCTTCTCATAATAATTTTCAGTGGGATCACGAATAAACTCAACAATATAAGCATCACATAAAGCATTGTTACCATGATCCACATGCAAAAAGGTACTCTTACTCTCCACATAAGCATAATCTTTCTCATTGGTAATAGTGGGAGTAGGACTATCATAAACAACTTGAACACTATAGATTAATTGTGTATTAGGGAGATGGTGTTCAACAAGGGAGTAATTCCCTCCATGATTATGACAAGTTTCATAAGGATAATTTCTCCTTATGTCATACGTACCTTTATAATCACTATAGATTGGAGTTATAACATCATCATAGTAGAGAAGAGCATTATCATTGCTAGCAACTATATTTGTAATCATGTTGTCTTTATTCTTATTAGCAAAAGAATTATCAATTATCACATCACTAGGTGGTAAAGGATTTGCAATCCTATCATCCCCAAGCTTAGAGCTTTCCATATCATCACTTTCAGAGTTGGTACCAAAAAGATTTTCAAGATCATAAGTAGCATTATCATCATTTTCCCAATCACAATAAGTAACATGCATATCATAATCAAAATCATCTTCAATAGTACCTACGGACGTATCATCAAGATGATAATTAAGGCAATAAACTTCACCTTCTTCTTTAAACTTACAACCGTTAGGATAAAAGTTGATGGGAGGAATATGCTCAAGCCAGGTTGATACCCATTCTTCTTCCTTCTTGCTCCTCTTCCTCCTCCTCTTATTTTTCTTCTTCTTCACCTTAGGAGGGAGTGGTTGGAGATGAAGCTTCTCCACATATCCTGGTTTATCATTAGAAACAATAGGGGAAACTTGGGAGAAACTCTCCTTTTTATTAGCAGAAATATAAGAGACATTTTTATACTTTGGTAAAGTTCCCTCCTTTCTAATCTTACTTATGTAATCATTTTCATGGCAATTAACAACACAATAGAGATGGCAATTTTGCAAAGTGTTTTTTATTCCTATGGCATTAACATCTAGCCAAGAAGTCTTTTTTGATAACTCTTCACACATCAAAAATAACATAAGCTCATCATAAAGATCAGGGGTGATCATGTTATCACACAACTGGTTAACAGTTATGTTTTGAAAGTGCATGCATTGAAAATTAAAGTGACCCTCTATACAGCAAAGTTCACAAGTAAAAGGATAAAGGTCACACAATTCTCTAGCAATTTCATTTAAATCTTTGACCCAAGTGATTGTTCTTTCATGCTTATGTTGCTTACAATACTTCTCTTCTTCAATCATAGGCCTTTCACAAGGTCTATCCACTCCACAAAAATTAACATGCTTATATAAAACTTCATTTTTAGGAATTGGATCATGCATGTTGGAATCATGAACAATTTCATTTTCTTTGCAAATCTCTTTAAAAGGTTCATGATGCTTGATCCAATCCTCCTTAGCATATTAAGATGTGAAACAAAAGATTTGAGGAAATCAACAAGGAGTCGAGAATCAAGCCCAAACTTAGCACTAAACTTATTAAAACTTGTAGTTTCAACCAATGTTGAGGATATCGCTTATCGTTATCATCTCGGACAGCTGTGGATTAGAGATTAATCGGAAATCGGCCGATTAATCGATTTTATCGGTCGACTATTAATCGACCATTTTTTGGAAATCCCAGGTTCCCAACACTAAAATATGCTATATTCAACACCAAAACAATATTGGACAGAAATGTTACCTTGATTCCTAGCCTTTGAATCCTTGTATAATGATGAACGAAATAGGACAACATTACATAATGTGTAACAAGGTCCACAAAGCGCAAATAAACATAGTTTTCGTAAATATTGTGCTATGAATAGGCCCGATTTAGCAGTAGATTCCTGATAAATCGCTTGTCATAGCGATAAATCGGCCCAAATGATAAATGGTGAAGATAAGGCATAATCTTATCGGTCACCCCAAGAGTAGCGATAAATCGGACGATAAATCGCTCAATCGGAAGATTTCTTGAACAGTGGTTTCAACAAAGGACTTAATGCAATCATACTCATAAATTATACCTGACTCTTTACCTTTGTCGATCTCCCAATCTTCAGTGTTGCGTTGAATTCTTTCAAGGAGTTCCCATTTAGCATCAATCTTTTCGTTTGTGAAAGAACCCATAGAGGAAGCATCGAGCAAATCTTTATCCTGTCGAGAGAGCCTCGCATAGAAATTAGTAATAATCATATCTTTAGGGAGCCCATGGTTAGGACATTTTAGCATTAACGTTTTCAGTCTCCCCCAAGCTTGAGCTATGCTCTCTCCGTCATGAGGATAGAAATTATAAACATAATTCTTATTCTCATGAACTTCATGAAGAGGATAAAACTTGGAGTAAAAGAGAGACCAGATCTCTTCCCAATCCAGCAGGTGAGAGTCATCTAGTAGCCTATACCATTACAATGCTTTTCCTTTCAGTGACAAGGCAAATAATTTCCTCATGACTCCATCTCTTGTCAAACCTGAAATCTTAAACAACTCACAAAGTTCTGTAAGTTTCAACAAATGAATACTAGGATTGACTGTCCCATCATAACAATCATTCCTAATTACTTCAATTATCCCAAGTGGTATTTACATTCAGTAGGTGGAGGAGACTTCTCTACCACGAGTGTGGTAAAGCGGCCTTCCCCAAGCAGTGAACTAAGAGTGCGGTTTTACATAAACATAACTAGTGAAACTAAAAACAAGAAACGAAAAGATTTAAATGCAAGATCTAAAGATATACCTACAAACACTTACTTCCCCGGCAACGGCGCCAGAAATAGCTTGATGTCTACTACACGCTTCTATTCCTGTAGACAGTGTTGGGCCTCCAAGAGCAGAGGTTTGTAGGACAACAGCAAATTTCCCTTAAGTGAGTAACCCAAGGTTTATCGAACTCAGGGAAGTGGAGGTTGAACGTATCCCTTTCAAGCAACCCTGCAATCAAGATACAAGAAGTCTCTTGTGTCCCCAACACACCAAATACACTTGTCAGATGTATAGGTGCACTAGTTCGGCGAAGAGATGGTAAAATATGGATGATAGGAGTGGCAAAGCAAAGTAATATAAATCTGTAATAAAAAGTGCATCAAGCAAACAAGTGGTAAGCGTGAGCACAAATGGTATTGCAATGGTGGAAACAAGGCCTAGGGATCATACTTTCACTAGTGGCAACTCCCAACAACATTAACATAATCGAATCACATGATATTTCCCATAAAACATGCAAGGGGACGCACTCGGAGGTCATTCCTTTGTGGTCAAGAGAGGACGAGAATTATGTAGGGCTACAAAAGCACACCTCAAAGTTCGTAGTTCTCAATCTATGGATTTCCCAATGTCACCGCGGCCATCCAAAGAGAGTACCACAATCACCACAACATATCTCAAGGATAGTCAAAGACAAGCACCAAGAGACTCTCAATCTTCAATCAACACACAAAAGAGGAAATCACTCATGAAAATATTCTTCTAATCCATGTCCAATAGACCGCTGTCACCTTGGTCTCGGAGATTATACTAGATAAAGACAAGTGAGTACATCAATCCAATACATAGAGGAAGGGGAAATATCATGGGATCACCCTAGATTAACATAGCCTATGATCACAACGAAGATCACATCATGGGAGAGAGAATTGACCACATAGCTACTGGTAGAAACCTCAGCCCCGAGGAGGAACTACTCCCACATCATGGAGGGAGGAAGCAACGTCGATGGAGATGAATCCGGGGGCACTTCCCCGTCCCGGCAGGATGCCGGCACAGGAACTCTGGTTCCCTGAAACTTGGTGGCGATGGCGGCGGAGATCGGAATAGCTTCTGGAGAAAAGGGGTCTGGAATCAGGGTTTCCGCGACGGGAGAAATATATATGCAAAGGGGGGTCACCAGAAGCGGAGAGGGGGCCCCAGGCGCCCCCCTGGCGCGGCCAGGGGTGGGGTCGCGCCGGGTGGCCGCCTGGGCCGCCCCTGGCCCCCCTCTGACCCCCCTTCTGGCGCACGGAAGCTTCTGGAGCGCTGATTTTTTATATATTTTTCCCGGAATTTTTCTGGCAATTTAAGTAATGGGAAAACCTGAAATACAAAAACAGCAGAAAATAGAAGCTGTCACTGGGGTGCACTGAGTTTAAAGGTTAGTCCAAATATGATCAAAAGTGTATGAAGTGTATCAAAAGCATAGCAATATCACCCAAAACATGCATGGAGCAAGAAGAAATTATAGATACGTTTGGGACGTATCACCGGCCTCCCCCTTGCTCCTTTATATACGGGGGCAGGGGGGCACCCAAGGACACACAAGTTGAATTGTTCTAGCCGTGTGCGGTGCCCCCCTCCACAGAAACACACCTCGGTCATACCGTCGCAGTGCTTAGGCGAAGCCCTGCGCCGGTAGATACATCATATCCGTCACCACGCTGTCGTGCTGACGAAACTCTCCCGTGAAGCTCAACTGGATCAAGAGCTCGTGGGACGTCATCAAGCTGAATGTGTGCTGAACGCGGAGGTGCCGTACGTTCGGTGCTTGATCGGTTGGATCGCGAAGAAGTTTGACTACATCAACCGCGTCACTTGACGCTTCCGCTTCCGGTCTACGAGGGTACGTAGACACACTCTTCCCTCTCGTTGCTATGCATCTAGTAGATAGATCTTGCGTGATCGTAGGAAAATTTTAAAATACTATGTTCCCCAACACCCCCCACCCTCGAGGGCCACTCGATGCTCCCCTGACGTGGTTCTCAAGTTCCTCTGGCGTGATTTTCTCCAAAAATATCTCTCACGAAGGTTTCATTCCGTTTGGACTCCGTTTGATATTCTTTTTCTGCAAAACCCTGAAATAGGCCAAAAAACAGCAATCTGGACTGGGCCTTTGGGTTAGTAGGTTAGTCCAAAAAATGATATAAAAGTGAATGATAAAGCCCATTAAACATCCAAGACTTCATAAATAATAGCATGGAACAATTAAAAATTATAGATATGTTGGAGACGTATCACACGACCGAACGGTGTGGATAATATTAATAGTGCACGTGCATTGGACTAAGCTGGAATCTGCAGGCATTTAATACAAGAGAGAAGACAAGGTAATATGTCTCAAGGTTAAATCAACAACAAAGCATATGAGAGCCACTAAACAATTTAATCATGGTCTTCAACTCTTAACCCCTAAAGAAAAGAAAAGAAACTATTTACATGGGAAAGCTCCCAACAAGCAAAAGAAGAACGAGAAATCTTTTTGGATTTTCTTTTAATAGCTACTACAAGCAGGAGAAGTAAACTAGCTTAGAAGCTGCAACTAATATTTTTCTAGGTTTTTCTGGCACACAAGAAAAAGACTAAGAAAAAGAAATTGAAACTAAGCATGGATGGTACAGTGAAAGAGTGTGAGCACCGACAACTAGAATAAGTGTGAACATGAATGTAAAGTCGGTGAGAAACATGTACTCACCCAAGCTTAGGCTTTTGGCCTAAGTTGGTCTATGGCTAGTATTGGCCTGACGAATATCCAAAGTTGTAGTTGGGGTCATACTGAGACGCAGCAGATGCTGCATGCTGAGCTGTAGCTCGAAGGCGGGCTGCCTCCTTCATGTTATAATGAGCATTTGCCTCCTCCATAGTTATAGTGTATCTCCCTTTTTCCTGAAAGTTAAACAAAGTGGGGGCAGGAAGAACAATAGGGATGGCATGCTGCCTGTTAAAGATTAGTCGATATTTGAGGGTTTGATTATCCCACTCTATAAACCGGTGACTAGTCATAGCATGGCAGTCTAAATAAGCAGGAGGTGAAGGTTCATCATTCACGTGCACAAACACACCAAGAAAGCGAGCTATGCGGGTAGCATAGATCCCACCAAATAAATCTCCATGCAAACCATTATGGTGTAGCCTACGTGAAACAATAGCTCCCAAGTTATATTGCCTATCACCTAGTACAGCACTCCTGAGAACACTAAGATCAGGGACACACATGTGACAAGCCTCATCCTTGCCGTTTATGCATCTACCGATAAAGAGAGCAAAGTAATGAATAGCAGGGAAATGTATGCTACCCATGGTAGCCTGTGTGACTTCCCTGGACTCCCCTACTGTAATACTAGCAAGGAATTCTCTAAATTCAGATTTGCAGGGATCACTCATACTGCCCCACTGTGGGAGCTTGCAAGCAACATTAAAATCCTATAAATCCATAGTATAAGATTTATCATATAGGTCAAACAGTACAGTGTGAGAGTTACGTGAAGATACAAATTTAAACCTTCTCACAAAGTTATTAGTTAAGCCACAGTATTGAGGACACTTATCTTGTACAAAGTCCTCGAGGTCAGCGTTGCGCACGTATGCGTAAAATTCATCTTTGATGCCAGCTTGACCCATGAATTCATCTGACGGCCCTTCACAAGGCCGCACATCGGCATCCCTCGGTGGTTCATCGCCCGGCTCACGGAACGCGAGCCTTGGTTCTTGCTTCCTTGAAGGACCACCTTGGAAGTTTCTCCTAGACATTTTTCTGAAATTTTCTGAAATTTTTAGTAACTCACAATAAAAGTTAACCAAACTCAACAAGATTGATAGCAACAACTCCTATAAGTGCCTAGAGGCTATATCATGCATTAGAACTACTTGCGGCCAAGAAAATTTGACATGCAAGCTCAAGAACAAGGTCACCACAGCAGCAATTTTTTTGCAACAAATAAAAGCACTAGAACAAAAACTAATTGGACCAATGGAGGATTCACATACCAAGGAACAATCTCCCCAAACAGTTTGGTGAATGGTGCTTTGAGCAAGGAGATCGAAAATGGCAGCAAGATGAGCTAGAACTCGGGTTTGAGCTGGTTGGGGATTTTTTTGGGAGGAAGAAGAAGAGCATGGGTGCAGGAATAAGTGGAGGGGGGGCATGTGGGGCCTACGAGGCAGGGGGCGCGCCCTGGACCCTCATGGCCACGTGTTGGCTCCCCTCGCTGTGTGTTTAGTGCCATATTTTCTCAAATATTCTAGAAAAAAATCATATTTCATTTTCATGGCATTTGGAGAACTTTTATTTTCGGGATATTTTTTTATTGCACGGATAAGTCTGGAAACAGACAGAAGATGCTATTTTTGTTTTATTTATCCTAATTAATAGAAAGTAAAAGAGGGTACAGAAGGTTATGCTATCTAGATTCACCTATCCCATGTTCATCAAAAGGAATCCATTAACAAGGTTGATCGGGTCTTGTTAATAAACTCTTACCGAGTAACATGAAACCGGAGAATTTTCGAATAACACTAGGTTACCTCAATGGGATATGTATGTCCCCAACAATAAGTATATCATATGTCTTCTTGATAGTAGGAAGAGGAAACTCAAAACCTCCAATAGTAATAGTTGAAGTTTTTCCAATATAATTGATACTGTGGACCTGAGGTTGTTTCCTCGGAAAGTGTACCGTATGCTCATTACCATTGACATGAAAAGTGACATTGCCTTTGTTGCAATCTATAACAGCCCCTGTAGTATTAAAAAAGGGTCTTCCAAGAATAATAGACATACTATCGTCCTCGGGAATATCAAGTATAACAAAGTCCGTTAGAATAGTAACATTTGCAACTACAACAGTCACATCCTCACAAATACCGACAGGTATAGCAGTTGATTTATCAGACATTTGCAAAGATATTTTAGTAGGTGTCAACTTACTCAGGTCAAGTCTACGATATAAAGAGAGAGGCATAACACTAACACCAACTCCAAGATCACACAAAGCAGTTTTAACATAGTTTCTCTTAATGGAGCAAGGTATAGTAGGTACCCCTGGATCTCCTAATTTCTTAGGCATTCCACCCTCAAAAGTGTAATTAGCAATCATGGTGGAAATTTCTACTTCATGTATCTTTCTTTTGTTGGTAATAATATCTTTCATATACTTAGCATAAGGATTTGTTTTAAGCACATCAGTCAAACGCATACGCAAAAAAGATAGGTCTAATCATTTCAGCAAAGCGCTCAAAATCCTCATCATCCTTTTTCTTGGATGGTTTCGGAGGAAAAGGCATGGGTTTCTGAACCCATGGTTCTCTTTCCCTACCGTGCTTCCTATCAACAAAATCTCTCTTATCATAACGTTGATTCTTTGATTGTGGTTTATCAAGATCAATAGCAGGTTCAATCTCTACAACATTATCATTGCTAGGTTGAACATCATCATGAACATCATTATTAATATTATCACTAGGTTCATGTTCATTACCAGATTGTGCCTCAGCATCAGAAAACAGATATATCATTGGGATTCTCAGGTGTGTCAGCTACAGGTTCACCAGAAGCATGCAAGGTCTTATCATTTTTCTTTTTATTCTTCTTAGAAGAACTAGGTGCATCTAAATTAGCTCTCTGAGAATCTTGCTCAATTATCTTAGGGTGGCCTTCAGGATACAGAGGTTCCTGAGTCATTTTACCACCTCTAGTTGCAACTCTAACAGCATAGTCATTATTCTTACTATTTAATTCATTGAGCAAATCATTCTGAGCCTTAAGTACTTGTTCTACTTGAGTGGTGACCATAGAAGCATGTATACTAATGACTTTCAGTTCACCTTTAGCTCTAGAAAGATAATCACTCAAGCGTTCAATCATATAAGCATTGTGTTGTAATTGTCTACCAACATAAGCATTGAACTTTTCTTGTTTCACAATAAAATTATCAAACTCATCTAAGCATTGGCTAGCAGACTTATAATGAGGAATATCACCTTCATCAAATCTATAAAGAGAATTTATCTTTACTACCTGTGTCGGGTTATCAAGACCATGTATTTCTTCAATAGGTGGTAAATTCTTAACATCTTCAGCTTTAATACCTTTTTCTTTCATAGATTTCTTTGCCTCTTGCATATCTTCAGGACTGAGAAATAGAACACCTCTTTTCTTCGGAGTTGGCTTAGGGGCTGGTTCAGGAAGTGTCCAATTATTCTCATTGGCCAGCATATTATTCAATAGTAATTCATCTTGTTCAACTGTTCTTTCCCTGAAAACACAACCAACACAACTATCCAGATGGTCTCTGGAAGCATCGGTTAGTCCATTATAAAAGACATCAAGTATATCATGCATCTCAGGAGGATGGTCAGGCAAAGCATTAAGTAACTGGAGAAGCCTTCCCCAAGCTTGTGGGAGACTCTCTTCTTTAGTTTGAGCAAAGTTATATATTTCCCGTAAGGCAGCTTGTTTCTTATGAGCGGGGAAAATATTTAGCAGAGAAGTAATACATCATATCCTGGGGACTTCGCACACAACCAGGATTAAGAGAATTAAACCAAGTCTTAGCATCACCCTTTAATGAGAACGGAAATAGCTTAAGGATATAGTAATAATGAATCTTTTCATCATTGGTAAACAGGGTGGCTATATCATTCAACTTAGTAAGATGTGCCACAACAGTTTCAGACTCATAGCCATGGAAAGGATCAGATTCCACCAAAGTAATTAACTCAGGATCAACAGAGAATTCATAATCCTTATCAGTAACACAGATAGGTGAAGTAGCAAAAGCAGGGTCATGTTTCATTCTAGCATTCAAGGACTTTTCTTTCAGCTTAGCTAATAACTTCTTAAGATCATATCTATCATTGCAAGCAAGAAAGTCTCTAGCAGTTTCTTCATCCATAACATAACCCTCAGGAACAACAGGCAATTCATATCTATTGGGTGTAGTTTCATCATCACTTTCATAAATATCATCATTTTCAACATTTGCACTCTCCCTAACCTTAGCAATTTGTTCATCTAGAAATTCACCTAGTGGCACGGTATCAGGCATAGAGGTAGTTTCATCATACATAGCAGAAGTAGCATCATCAAGAACGTACGACATATCAGATTCAATAGCAGGAGTAGGTGTCGCAAGTTTACTCATAACAGAAGGAGAATCAAGTGTAGAGCTAGATAGCAGTTCCTTACCTCCCCTCGTAGTTGAGGGTAAGATCTTGGTTTTTGGGTCCTTCAAATTCTTCATAGTGATAAACAGATATAAATCCCAAGTGACTTAAAGAATAGAGTTATGCTCCCCGACAACGGCGCCAGAAAATAGTCTTGATAACCCACAAGTGTAGGGGATCGCAACAGTTTTCAAGGGTAAAGTATTCAACCCAAATTTATTGATTCGACACAAGGGGAGCCAAAGAATACTCTTAAGTATTAGCAGCTAAGTTGTCAATTCAACCACACCTGGAAACTTAGTATTTGCAGCAAGATAGTTTAGTAGCAAAGTAATATGATAGTGGCGGTAGCAACAATAAAAGTAACGATAATGTTTTTGTTGTTTTTATAATAGTAGCAACGGAAAAGTAAATAAGCAACAAGCAATATAGGTAAAGCTCATAGGCATTGGATCGGTGATGGGAAATTATGTCGGATGCAATTCATCATGTAGAAGTTATAACCTAGGGTGACACAGAACTAGCTCCAGTTCATCAATGCAATGTAGGCATGTATTCCGAATATAGTCATACGTGCTTATGTAAATGAACTTGCATGACATCTTTTGTCCTACCCTCCCGTGACAGCGGGGTCCTATTGGAAACTAAGGGATATTAAGGCCTCCTTTTAATACAGTACCGGACCAAAGCATTAACACATAATGAATACATGAACTCCTCAAACTATGGTCATCACTGGGAGTGGTCCCGATTATTATCAGTTCGGGGTTGCTGGATCATAACACATAGTAGGTGACTATAGACTTACAAGATAGGATCAAGAACACACATATATTCATGAAAACATAATAGGTTCAGATCTGAAATCATGGCACTCGGGCCCTAGTGACAAGCATTAAGCATAGCAAAGTCATAGCAACATCAATCTCAGAACATAATGGATGCTAGAGATCAAACCCTAACAAAACTAACTCGATTACATAATAGATCCCATCCAACCCTTCACCGTCCAGCAAGCCTACGATGGAATTACTCACACACGGCGGTGAGCATCATGGAATTGGTGATGGAGGAAGGTTGATGATGACGATGGCGACGATCTCCACACGGCGATGGAATTACTCACACACGGTGATGGAATTGGTGATGGAATTACTCACACACGGCGGTGAGCATCATGGAATTGGTGATGGAGGAAGGTTGATGATGACGATGGCGACGATCTCCACTCTCCGGAGCCCCGAACGGACTCCAGATCAGCCCTCCCGAGAGAGATTAGGGCTTGGCGGCGGCTCCGTCTCGTGAAACGCGATAATTCCTTCTCCCTGATTTTTTTCTCCCCGAAACAGAAGATATAGGATCTGGGGATACGTCGGTAAGGCACCAGGGGGCCCACGAGGCAGGGGGGCGCGCCCCCACCCTCGTGGACTGGCCCAAGGCCCCCTGGAGTGGATCTTCTTGCAGGTATTTTTTATATTTTCCGAAATAATTCTCCGTTGATTTTCAGGCGATTCCGAGAAGTTTTTATTCTGCACAAAAACAACACCATGGCAGTTCTGCTGAAAACAGTGTCAGTCCGGGTTAGTTCTATTCAAATCATGCAAGTTAGAGTCCAAAACAAGGACAAAAGGGTTTGGAAAAGTAGATACGTTGGAGACGTATCACCCAGCAGTCAGGGGGACGAATCGTTTTTTTTTCAAACGCACTTCCTTGCGTGCGAAGATGTAGCTTGCGGGTCCCAGCAGTCAGGGGGGCGAATCGTTTTTTTTATCCGGACGCACTTCCTTGCGTGCGAAGATGTAGCTGGTGGGTCCCAGCAGTCAGGGGGAAACATTTTTTCGCAAACTACGGTGGCCCGTCCGGTGGGTCCCCGCTGTCAGATGGAGGAATAATTATTTTGCGCGTAATATGGAGGCACTTCCTTGCTGCGGCCGTGGACCCAGCTGTCAGCCTCTCCACGTACAATCCACGTCCGATGAAGCCGTTCCTTGACCACGTTGACCACGCCGCGCCGAGAGCACCAGGGCGGTGGACGACGGTGAGGCCTAGGAAGGAGACGACACGAAGACGGGGAAGACGCGGTAGTGGATGCCCACGCGTAGAGGAGTACGAGGGTTCACTGGTACACTGCGGTGTGAGGCTGCCGTCGCCGCAGAATAACAGGGGGTGTGGGTGAGTAGAGGGATGGCCTGGCCAACGGTGGGAATAGTAGGGGGTGGTGAGGCCTCCGCGGCAGCACATCCGGCCACGGGAGGTAGGAGCATGCGGCACGACCGGCGCTACTTTGGGCGGCTGGAGCAACAAGACCAGAGGTTGAAGAAGCACTATGGCCGTTGGATGGACATCATGCGATCACTGGAGCTAGAATCGTTCATATTGACTAAGTTGACAAAGCACACCGTCCCCGTCAACTTAGTAGGCCCACAAGTCAGCCTCCCACCAAGGTGGGTCCCAACTAGCAGGGGGAGTATTCATTTTTTGTGCGTAATAAGGAGGCACTTCCGGTGGGTCCGAGCTGACAGCTGGGGGAACATTTTTTTCGCGCAATACGGTGGCCCGTCCGGTGGGTCCCGGCAGTCAGGGGGAAACATTTTTTCGCCAAATACGGTGGCCCGTCCAGTGGGTCCCTCCTGTCAGGTGGAGGGATAATTATTTTTCGCGTAATAAGGAGGCACTTCCTTGCGGCTGCCGTGGACCCAACTGCCAGTCTCTCCACGTACAGTACTCTTCCGATGGAAGTTGTTCCTTGACCACGTTGACCACGCCGCGCCAGCACCAGGGCGGTGGACGACGACGAGGCCTAGGAAGGGGACGACGCGGAGCCGGGGAAGACGCGGTAGTGGAAGACCGCGCGGAGAGGAGTGCGAAGGTTCACTGGTTCGGCTGCGGTGTGACGCTGCCGTCGCCGCAGGGCATGGCCAGCGGTGGGAATAGTAGGGGCGGCGAGGCCTCCACGGCATCGCAGCCGGTCACGGGAGGCAGGAGCACGAGGCACGACCGGCGCTGGTTTGGGCGGCTAGAGCAAGAAGACCAGAGGTTGAAGAAGCACTACGGCCGTTGGATGGACATCATACGGTCAATGGAGCTAGAATCGTGCATATTGACTAAGTTGACAAAGCCCTCCGTCCCCGTCTACTTAGTAGGCCCACAAGTCAGCCTCCCACTATACTTAGTGGACAGGTAGCTCGCGATGGGGCATGCGTCCGTGGGGATCCGCGGCGGCGGTGGCGTCGTCCCTGGCGATCCTAGAGAAAAGATTGAGGCCGATGGTGAGGAGTGGCAAAGTACAGCTAGGGATAAGAGAGTCAGCCATGGAGGAAAATGAGGAGAAGGCCGGGGTGAGATCCTCCATGACCTGACAACAACAGCCGTGGCTACCTCATTGGCATCGTCGATGGTGGCCGGGGAAGCTCTGTCGGTTGTGGGCATGGCCAAATCCGTGCAGCACGGTGACGGGAGGTCGGGGAGGGAGACGAACGGCGACGGCGGCGATGAAGGGATGGATCTGGTGTGGCGAAGGGATGGAGGGTGGCGGCGAACGATCTGCTCTGCGAGTCGTGTGTGCGAGTGGTTCTCGCTCGTACGTGCGTGCGATTCGGTTGCCGTTTTTCGCAGGTTTTTTGTCGTAGGTTTTTTTCGTCCATTTTTCTTGGGTGCGATAGGAGGTTTGCGCGTGGACTGCGTGGAGGCATCGCTAGGAGGTTTGGTTCTACGTGACCACGGTGAGGTGGGAGGAGAGATGAAAAAAACAGTGAAAGGTAGGACGAAAATAACCGTGAAACGGAGACTACCAACTCGTTAGGAGTAGAGAGATTGTGTACTATAGTGCATTTCTTTTAGCTATTTTTTTGAAACTAAGATGATTTTTATAGCAAATTCAGAAACCATACGTCCTAATGCATAAAAATCGAAACTATGACCCCGTTGGCCTTCTGTTGGCCGAAGAGGGACTTTTCGGCCTACCATTGGCCGAAGAGGGACTTTTCAGCCTACCGTTGACCGAAGTGGGCTCTTCAGTGGCCGAAGAGTGCCCAGCTGGGCCGAAGAGCACTTTCCGGCTTCCCGTTGGCCGAAAAGTGTCAGGGGCACAAAACGCAATTAAGATGGACTCAAATGAAAAAGTTATCAACATGAAAAATCTTCGCCTCGTCGAAACGGTTGATTTTGATATAAAAATCGTCTTAATCCGACGTCGTATGCAACCTGTAGAGCCAAAACAATGTCAGGGGCACAAGCTGCAGGGTTACTTCGAACAGACCGAATGCATGTCAGAAAATTTGTCACGGGACACCCGGTGCACTCGGTGAGACCGTGTGGAATACAGAAGAGTACACAAGTTTGGTTACGTTCACTCGGTGAGACCGAACCAAACCACTCGGAGGCTCCAAAAAATTGCCAAAGATTTTTGGATAGATTTTTTCGTCCTTTTATTGTACGGGAAGTCCAGCCGCCTCATAAATCGATGTGGGCATTGTTCGTCTGCACCGGGAAGACACATGCCGGCACTGAAGAAATGTCTCTGTTGCGATGGCAGGAATTGAGACGAAAACTTTCGGCGGTGGTGTCATCCACCATGCAAAGTAGAGGCAAATGGTCACCTCTCACGCCGTCACCGTGCACCCTCGACGCCGGGAGTGATGCACACAAAAACGTCACCGTGTACCCTCGATGTTGGGGGTGATGCACCGTAGCTCACGTCGAAGGAGACCCGGCCGGAAGCGCAGTACGCAAGCAGTCTTCCCGGTGCAGACGAAGAATTTTTCGGATCAAAAATCCTAACTTTAACTCGGACAGGAATCTTTAGTAATTTTTCAGATCCATTCGGAGCCTCCGAGTGGTTTGGTTCGGTCTCACAGAGTGAACGTGGCCACACTTGTGTACTCTTCTATATTCCACACGGTCTCACCGAGTGCACCGGGTGTCTCGTGACAAATTTTCTGACATCCATTCGGTTTGTCCGAAGTAACTCTGCAGCTTCTGCCCCTGACCTTGTTTTGTCTCTACAGATTGCATACGACCTCAGATTAAGACGATTTTTATATCAAAATCAACCGTTTCGACGAGACGAAGATTTTTCATGTTGATAACCTTTTCATTTGAGGCCATCTTAATTACGTTTTATGCGCCTAACACTTTTCGGCCAACGGGAAGCCGAAAAGTGCTATTCGGCCAACGAGAAGCCCCAGCTGGGAACTCTTCGGCCAACGGGAGGCTGAAGAGCCCACTTCGGCCAACGGTAGACCGAAAAGTCCCTCTTCGGCCAACAGAAGGCTGACGGGGTCATAGTTTCGACTTTTATGCATTAGGCCATATAGTTTCCGAATTTGCTATAAAAATCATCATAGTTTCAAAAAAAAAATCTTTCTTTTAGAACTATACTACTATAGTGCGTTTTGTAAAAACAAAAAAGAGAAAAGAAAGGAGAAACACACACTCGGACCCCTTGACGCTGACCGAGTCCATCGATCCCCAAACCGTCTTCCTCCCTCTCCGGCGCAGCGGCGGCGGCGGCGGCGGCGCACGAGGTGGGATAGATGTCGAGGGCCGTCAGGATCCGCGGCGGCAAGCTGGAGACGGAGCGGGGAGCAAGGGCGAAGAAGCGAAGGCTGGTAGAGGATCACTTCACGAGCCCTAGATCTCCCGGCGACCTAGCTGTTCGGAGTTCCAATTCCCACCCAGAGACACTGTTCGCGATCTTCGAGCCCGACGAAGCCCAATCCGGAGCAAAACAAGGTGATTTTTGCCCCCCCTAACCCCATGTTCCAACCTGTTTTCCTCCTCATCCCGACGGATTGTGCTGTAGGTCGTGTGTGCGATGCGATCGAGTCCGTGACGGAGGAATCCTCCGATCCACCCAGCTCACCCATCTACGAACCCTACATCCCGGACGAACTAGCTGCAGATCGGGTCGCACGGGCCGCCTTCAAGCATGCCAAGGCTAAATACGAAGCAGAAGAAGGTAAATCCCCCCCCCCTCCCCTTGTTTCCCCCATTCTTTTTCTCAGCTTTAATTTCCCCATTCATTGTTAATTTCCAACCTGATCTTAATTTTCTTTATGTAGATCGTCTAGCTGACCTGTTCACCATGGATCACTACTGGCACAAACCATCCTCCTGCTTGCGCACTGACAGTCGTCTCCTTTCCATCCGTGAACTCGCAAGAGATGCGATCCTTTCTGCTGCAAAATCCGTCATTTTGCTCTCGTCCTTTCTCGGTGCGTGTTCAACGTCATGGTTGCTTCTTAATTAATATTCGCTACCTGGCCAACTGTTTGCGACTTTCGTTGCTTTGTATGTAGAGAACCAACCGCTGAATAAATGCTGTGGCTTGTGGTTTCAAAGGGACGGCCGGAGAAAAACCGCCCTTGTCTTGACGTCTGCCCATCTAATTCGTAAAGATGATATCCACAAGTGGAAGTGGCAATGGACAGGCGAATATCATCAGAATGCTAAGGTGACCTTCTTAACGTTCACTCTTTGTCATCCTGGTTACAGCAACATGATTTTAAGTGACACCTGGAAAGATGATTTTACCCTTGGTGCCCAAAATTATTCATGGGAGCAAATAACATTAACCATGCATAATATGTGAACAAATAAAATTCAGAATTAGCAAAAGTAAGACATAGTTTGAGTTTGTGAACTGGGACACCGTAATCAGAATAGCTCTTCAAGTATAGTCTAACAATACTGACAGTACAACTGAATATCTGTGCTAAAAAATGCAACTTGATGTTTCCTAAAGGATGTTTTATTTATGTCAAAATCCTGTAGAATCAATTTCGTGAGCTTTTACATCTAAAAAGTGGGACTTTTTTTTTGCAGAACTCAACTAGAAATAATGATTCATGAACTGAAACCACAATGGTTCATCAATCTTAAACTGCTAGTGGAAGCAGTGATATATGAGCACATCAAACTTTAAAAACACCGCCAACAGAAATACAAACAACAATAAAATGGAGTACGTTGTACCTATAAAATTCTGAGCTATATCCTGGGCATATGTCATCAACAACTGAAGTAAAAATTAAGCATGCATCATCCAAATGACCACCAAGCTCAAGCTCTCAGCTCGGCATCGGCTAATTGGCAACCCTAGTAAATGGAAGTTGTATTCAAGGCTCGAAAGGAAACATTCTAAACATGTTTATTTCGCTATGATAAGCTACTGACAAGAACAAGGAAACATTAATTAGACAGTGTCCACACAGAAGAGGGTGAAGGTACCTCCAACAGCAACAGATGGGGGATGCTGCTGCGTTGGTGATCTATAGCCCCTCTTGGCCGCCATCTGAAGCCCCTCCTTGGCTGCCCTCCGCAGCACCATCTCCCCCAGCCACTCACGGTGTCCCTGCCGCTGCTAGGAGACGCCCCCGTTGTTAGGAGTATTGGTGCGGCTGCCGTCATTAGGAGGATTGGGGCCGCCACCGTCGTTAAGAGGACTGGCGCCGCTGCCGCCGGTCGCTAGGGTTATGAGGAGAGGGGAGAAAGATAGGGACGAGTCAGGGTCGGGAGATAGCTGCCGGTTCGGTATGGGCAGGGCAGTTTTGTCCACGTAAAGAAAACTCACGAGGGCCCAACGGCAGATGCTAATAGAAGTAACGGAAGTGTTACAAAAGGCATAAATTTTAGCCTTAGTGTTAGATAAGGAAGAAATTTTGGTCAGTGTTAAATAGGGAAGTGAAAATTAAAATAGTGTTATATAAGGATTTTTCTGTTTTTATTTGCTTGTTTATGCCCTCTCAAATTAAATTATTTGTAATGACTCAGTTGCTACACTGGTTGCCAGTTGCAAATTAAATGTGTCATTATCTTCAACTTTGTTAGAACAGAAAATTGGAAACAAAAAAACTTATTCTAGCGCTCGACTTTCATGATAGTTGATCTCTCAAAAATGTTTTCCTCAATATAAGTTCTTTCGAAAATGTAGTGTCATAACCTTTGCCACCGTCTATTTTAGGTCATTGTTCATTTGCTGGATAACAAAACTACACCAGGCCAGCTCATCTATCTTCAAGAGCATTATGAATTTGCTATTTATGAAGTTCAAGTGGACAAACCAGTTCATCTACCCACTTTTAATGACCGTGTGCATTCTGGTCAAGATGTTTTCCGCCTTGGAAGAGATGCAAATTTGGATATAAAGATAACACATGGTAATTTGGCCTATGACATTCCATCTCGGTATGAGAGATGCCATTACATGTATTTTCTTCGTGATGCATCTAGTCTCCCACTGGTATGTTACATCTCAAATTTATATTTTGCATCTCCATCTTATTTCCTTCTCACTACAAATCGTAATATTCGTCACTACTATAATGCTCTAGTTACATGATGATGGAGGGCCCATCATTGACTTAGAAGGAAAAGTTGTGGGTCTAGTTAACAATCAAATCAATGAGACGTTTGTACCTTCGTCAATATTGCATAAGTGCTTCGATTTTTGGAGGAGGTTCAAGTACGTATTTCCCCTTTCTCAATTCTTTGTTAGTAACATGTGTGATACCTATGTCTTGTAAAGATATTAATGTTATGAACTTATGATGTTCTTTTTAAAATTTGTATGATATTCATTTGGTCTTCATTTTATTTGGTCTAGTTGCATGCCTCGCCTCCACCTTGGAATGACATTTAGTCCAATCAAGTTTTTAGATCCTATTTGTATTGAGAGGATGACTCGTAAGCATAACATCGACTCTGGTCTTATTGTTGAGCAGGTATATATATGGGCTTTTTATATAGTAATTTTGACTTTCACTTTTGTTAATAGTTTATTTTAAAATTATTTGCCATATGCATATTGTGAAGTAATCATGCTAATTGAAAATTAGGTGTCAAAAGAATCACATGCTGAGAAAATTGGAATTCGCAAGGGTGATGTCATTGAAAGTTTTAATGGAAAACACATTTCTACTACAATTGAGGTTTGTGTATTTTGTATTTGTTGAATTTTCAATCTTTTGCTACAACTAGGTTTAGTTACTTTGTAATCCACCTTAGATTAATCTCACATATCCTATAATAGGTAGCTAGTAATTTTGTAATTCTAATTAAATAATTTGAATAATGGTGCGCTAGTTGAAGCTCATTAATTCATGGCTGAATGGATCAGCTTTCTGCATGGATGGTTATTCTCATCAATTGGGTCAGGCCACAACCACTGGTCAACATCGTGGTGCTTGGCATCTTAGTACTGAGATTTCCCAGACTAAATTCCACTACAAAGTCCAATAGCATATGTTTTGTAATTGGCACATATGTATCCTGTAGCTAAGATTTATAAAGAGTATATATTGTACCTAGGATGTAAAGATGTTGAATTGTACTTGTAGCTAGAGTATCTGGTATATGCATGATTAATTCATTAAAGTAGTATGGTCCTATATATGCATTAAGAGGCAATAGGATACTCCTATGATAATGGCAAGTGTATGCATAATTGTTGTTCATTTGATAGCATATGGAGTATGTTCTTTTAAAGGGAGTATATATAATTGTTCATTTGATATTACAGCATATAGCGTATGAATTATAGTATGCTATTTTAGTGGAGATGCTTTTGATTCAAATATCTTTAGATTTGTAGCCATTGTATATTTCAAAAATCACAGAAAAAGGATATTTTAGTGGATGTGCTTTTTATATGAAATATCTTTAGAGTTGTAGCCATTATGTATTTCAAAAATCACAGAACAAGAAAGAATCTCGTGTGAGAGAGGTGTGAGGGTGAGTGCACCTGGTTGTAGGGTATATTTTCCATATTTTTTATGTGACACTCTTGACTTTTGTGATTTCGGCAGTTGGAAAGCATGTTGATAGACATATGCTGGGATCATTTTGATCAAGCAAAGAAATTGAATACTGGAAAAGATGTTTCGGTAAAGAAATTGAATACTGAAAAAGATGTTTTGGTAAGTTAACTCTATGTTGTAACTACGATTCATGCCGACCATAGCACTACTGAAAATGTGTTTTGGTACATTTAATTCTGTGGATTGCTTTACAGGTGAAAATATTTGATGCTACCAAACTTCGTCCGAGAACTAGAAACTTGACTGCAATTGTATCAGATCGTGGAGAGGACATTGTAAAAGGTAAACATCTCCCTGTTATAAATCATACTAGTTGGATGCCCGCATGGGAAAAAGAACTTAGAGGTGGCGCCATTCCTGAAGAGATACAACGTAGATTTGAATATGGTGCTTATGTTTGTTAGCGGGAGGATTTTTGTTACAGCTTTAGCTTACAAATATATGTGTTTTCGGCCATCTATGCAAAATAGAAGTGATGCATGAATAAAAGAACTTTGGCTAAAACATTGCAATCACAAGGACACATAATCATGACAATTTTCAAAAAACAATGTATCATCAGAATATCTGATCACCTTCTTTCGTTTATTTGCCACTATTTCTTCAATTTCTACTTTCTCTTCCTACCCTAGCCTTAGGTTTCTCCACATAATAGCTTGGACCATATATGTCCTTTGCACATGGATGTTTTTTCTTTATTCTTAAAATCAATGACCTCATGAAGCATACGGGCCTCAACACAAAAAAACACGTCATCAAGACTACGTCGCGATGTGGTTAGCCTAAAAAAAAGTTACGTCACGAAAATCAACAGAGAGCGTAATCAATTGTTATTAAGCTTAGATGTACAAGAATAGGACCAAAATAACACGCTCCCCCAGCCACAAAGCAGAGTATCTTCCATCAAAAAACAGAGTATCTCCCCTCACTGTAAAAAACAGAGTATTTAACTTTGCTATAAAGCAGCTTGTGAAGCACAGAAAACCAGTCGTAACTTTCAGCCACTGCTTCACCCTCAGTGCAACGTACACCCCCACTCCACTCACCTGTACCAATGGGGTGTGATCTCTTTGATTTTCATCTCTAGCAAGCATTGCATTGCTTAATAACTTTCAGCCACTTTCTAGCAAGCATTGCTTAATAACAAAATTACCAATGACCATGTTTTACAGTCTGAAACATAGGCACATAGATATTAGTATATGTACAACAAAATATAAATAAATGCTCAACATGCAGCAAGCCACTGGAGGCATTGTTCCTGAAGGGCATTCACTATTGTATATGTATCATTAGATTACTACTTAATTGAACAAACTTTCACCCTTTTACACTATACAATATAAAGCAAGATTTGAAATCGAACAGGGAACAGAGTACTTGGTTTAGTTTCTTTGAGATATAAAACATCAAGCCTCGTATCTTTGAGATACCAAACAACACACTAACCAAGTGAAAGCAATGATCACCTCACATTCTGGGACGGGCTCCTCCTTCTCTTTCGGTGTCATATTTTGCTGACATGCTCTAACACTTACTCGCCTTGCTTGGATTTCTTCTGGTGTACGGCTAGCATATCTTATTGCTTCACATTCACACTTTCACCCTACAACATTTACGCAAGAAATTAATTAAGTGGGTAAATGAAATTATATAAGCAAACACTTCCGCCTTATAGATTTACCTTTTGATCTTTCTCCTCGCTCCAAGACCTCGATTGATGTGAGCACACCACTACAAGTAGGAAAAATCACAATCGCTGATTGTTTTATCACTTCATCATCTAAAGATGAATGACTTAAATTTGTCGCATCGTTGATTCACGTATAAATAAACTTGTTCGAACATATGGGATGCCATTGGGGCAAGTTCTGTTGGACTTGTTACTGCCGTCAACCATTGTGTTATTTCAAGTAGGACCACAAATGGTCAGGTACAAAAAGAAATATGCAAGCAGATTGTTTTGCCTTGCGGTAAGGTACAGGATACTCACCTTTTTGTTTTCCTTCAGCACTTTGTTGGCACAAGGGCTGTATCATTTCAGACGTAAAGCCTGCTGCTTTATTGACCATGTAGCTCTTCGGCTTCAGACCTAAATCCATGGTTTTCTCCAGGAAACTTACTCTTACTGAATGTCTTATGGACCTGTCATGTAGATTATCGTTTTTTCAGAAATTTCAGTGATTTGGTGAGAACCGAATCCAAGTGTAGTTGGAGCTGATACTGAGTATATATGTGCATATGCCTGGTGAAGTCATGTGATTTTATAAAAAGGGAAATATAGATTTTATAAAAAGGGAAATATAAGAAACATGGCTTGCAGAATTTCTGTGTGACCAACTCCTCTAAAACAAACTGATCCACCTAGGACTATGGTGCAGATGTTTTAATAACAAATAGATCAGCTTGGAGTTCCAAGTACCCAACAATCAGTATGCATAAAAACATTAAAATAACAAAAATACATGTTACAGAACCATATAGTGACCTGTAACTTCCCATTTTGATGTCAACTTCACCAATAGAAGTGGCATCATCATCTGATAGTAGTATGTGCCGATACTCATCTATTTTGCTCATTAGTAATTCTTTGGGCACTAAAAAAACTTATTTACCAAAAAATTATGGCCAGTATGATATTGATGTCAAATCCTCTAGCAGTAAGTCAGTAACTATGGCAATTCTTCTTGTTCATAGCCTTGTATAATACTTAAAGTTCCATTCTAGAAGAAGAACCCAAAAAGGAAATTGAAACCAATTATAGATACAGTGGTGCGCTATGGAACCAATGGCTAATGTTGCAAAAAAGAAAAACAATGCCTTGGAGTATTTAGTGGACATAGAAGACAGTTTGCATAACATTACCATCACATGTCTGCAGTCGCACAACTAGGGAGAGTAGGAGACCACTCCATATGGGTGGTTAGTTATCTCAAAAAAAAAAGATTGCCTAACACATCATACCTATGTCCTTGGCGAAGCAGATCAGAAGGCTAAGGCAGTGAATCCACCTCCTCACACTCTGTTCAATCTGAAGGTGTGAGAGCATAACCAGTGTGTTGCTTCTTAGGATGTGGTCCGAGTAGCGTGAGTCTCATATACCTGCCCACTTAATTTATAATGGGCTGCAGGAGTAGTTTCTAGACAGTTCGACATAGGCACGCGGATTTGGATGACAGAAAATTTGAATTTGGGAGGCAGCAAGGATGGGCACATTGAGGTTTGGAAAGTAGAGGCGGTAGCCGAGCATAGCACCAGAACAGGCCATAGAGCGCGTCAACCGGGAAGGGGAAATAGCAGGAGGAGGAGCGTGTAGCCGGCGGCGTACTTGCAGAGGTCAGCATCCGAGAAGAAGGGGGAGGAGGCGGAGGAGGTGGCGAGGAGGATGGGGTGGTGCTGCTTGTGGTGGGTGAGCGGTATTCTGCAGCAGGAAAGCGAGGAGGCCGGAGAAGCATTGGGGCACGGACGGAGCCACCGGCGTACTTGCGGAGGTCGGCATCGGTGGAGACTCTGTAGGACGCGTAGGGGATGGCCAGGAGGAATAGTGTGTGGTGGTGATGCTGGGAGGTGGCACTTCTATGGCAGAGGAGGTAGGAGAGGCGCTGGCGGAGGGATGGCGTCGGCGGCGTGCCTGCCGAGGTCGACAATGGAGGAGACGGCTAGGTGGGGGGTGGTCGTGGTTGGCGGTGGAGCTGAGAAAGGTATGGGAGGCTCCGGGAGCAGACGGCACCGGCGGCGGCCAACGCTCCATATCGGCTCCGACGGTGCCTGCTGGCGGGCTGCTGGTTCTCGCGGCCGCTTTTCCCTATTCTTAGGTCGTTGGATAAAGTGGGGCAAGAGATAGGCTAAAAGGGTGAGAAGGGGGTTGTCTGCAAATCTGTACAGAGTGGTGGGTGTCTTTTCGTAAAAATGCCACTGATTGCTTCACGTGCGTTAGATATAGATCGAACGATCCTAAATGCAAGATGGCAGGCACACCATCATCATCACCAACTGTGGTATTTATAGGAGTAGAGATTTCTGCAGGAGCCAAAGATACATCTACTCTTAAGTGTGATGTTTTTATTTGTGTAGGCGTTTACCCTATCATGGGTGAAGAAGCCTCTTATGATTCTTGATCCTTGAGCTGGGCCTGAGGTAAATATCTTCCATTTTAAAATAGTTTACATTTAGCACGCTTTAACTCAAATTCGAAGGTCATACAGGAGATTGTCAGGTGTGGTAAACAACTTCATGAAGAAGCCAATTGTTATTTCTCTTATCTCATTTTGTTTGCATTGCAAAAAACACACTATTTTGGTCAGCCTTTAGCTAGCAATTTAACCATTGCCGGATCTCCCAAGGGTTTATCTAACCCGAACCTTGTTACTGGCTACTACAGTAATTGCTACTCCCTCTGTCCGGAAATACTTGTCATCAAAATGAATAAAAGAGGATGTATCTAGATGTATTTTAGTTCTAGATACATCCCCTTTTGTCCATTTTGATGATAAGTATTTTCGGACGGAGGGAGTAGTACATTGCCAATTCATTCCCTTTACCTTGTTGTGCAGGGTAAAAGGGAAAAAGAATACCCATCATGTAGCAATATTTACTTTCACTGTATATTGGCAATGTATACTTTCACCCTGTCTCCCGCTTCTTCCAGGGCTTAGTAAGTGGCCATCTCCCGGTCCTGAATACTTACCTCAGGTCAAGCTGCTTTTCGCATGGGATCCAGGAGAACATGACCAATTTGTGCAATTTACTGCCATGATACTTGTTGCAACTGTGGGACAGATTATTTCTCAACTTATGAGCAGCAGTATTCATACTATAAATAGCACTAACCATGTCTCATGTCCAGTTAACAAATAACATCTGCATGCAAGACAGGATACATCATATCACAAAACGGCTACATGCTGAGTCAATTGGAGCTGCAACATTTCATTATTTCCTCAAGCTTCTACTTGTTTCTCCATGCCCTCGATTGCATTTGAGAAAAAAATTTCATGAAAAACGAAAAAAAAATCGTGAATTCAAAAAAATTGTGGATTTCGAAAAAAAAACTCATGAATTTGATTTTTTTTAAAGGTCGTCTAGTTTTAAAAAAGCTCATCATTTTTTTAAAAGAAAATCACTGAATTTAGAAAAAAAGTGCACCAATATGAAAAATATTCATCACTTTTGAAAGAAATTCATCGATTAGAAAATAAAGTTCATCGAATTTTAAGATAAGTTCATCAATTTTGAGAAAACATTTTGTTGATTTGAATTAAAAATTGTAAATTTGAATCAACTAAATCAAAAAAAGGAAAAACAAGAAGATAGAGAATAGAAGAAAAGAAAGAAAAGACAACTGAACACATCGAGTTATTCTGCTTTGTGGTTACTGCAGCGTTTAGCGATTCACTGAGAGAGCATTTTTGCAGAGTTTTGCGGGTTTAAACACTGAAGAAATTAAAGCTAGCTGGGCCGGCCCAGCGTGGGGGCGCTTCAGGCGCCCATTTGTAAAATGTACAGTAACGGGCCCCTGAAGTGCCACCAAATAGGAGCGGCCACATGTAAGCCCTGCGTGTTGTTTAGGTTGTAGATGATCTGGGCCAAATTTAACCTGGGCCAGCTTGTGTTTACGTCGTGTAAGATTGCTTGTGATCAAATCCGTCTATTTTTTTTTTTAGATAAAGCCTCGCGGTATTTTATTTCACAGCCATCAGAATGACATCATTTATTACAAAAGGCATAATGAAATTGTGAGGATTCCTTCTCAATCAAAATTAGACCGAGTATCATAGGAGTGCTTTGCCAGATGGTGACCCAATTAATTGGCTTCCCTAGAAGGCTAGACCAGTGTGAAAATGCTCCATCGATGTAACAAGGTAAGATGTAAAAACCTGGTTACTGTAGCACCCTTGGTTCAGTTAAGTGCAGTTAAAAAATGTGAACCTTTTTCAATTATGAACAATTTTCAAGTTTGCAAACTTGTTTATAAAACAAGAACACATTTTGAAATATTGTTTTGTTTTTCCAAAATGCGAACAAGTTTTAATTATTTGAACATCTTTAAAAACTGTCAAGAAAAATTGAAATTCCTGACATATTCTTGAAAACATGGTCAAATTTTAAAATTCCATTTTTTTAACATTTTATAGAAAGTTCTAACATTTTTTATATTTTATAGAAACTTCAATTTTTTTTAAAAACATGATCGAAATTTGAAATCTTGAACAATTCCGAACAATTCATACTATAAGTGCAATGTCTAGTTAACAGATAAAATCTGCATGCAAGACAGGATATATAAAACAGCTACTACATTTTGCAAACTTACAAGTCACTTGCCGCTGCAACATTTGATTGTTTCCGCAAGCTTTTACTTGTTTCATATTTACTCTAGAATTTCCTTGGAACCCTGGCATTGTAGTAATGGTACAAGGATACTATAGAAATGATTCCAATGTCTCGAGACTGACCTGCTGCTGCTGGACACAAATTCCTCGTATGAAGAATATTTAGCTCAAGGAGATCTCTTCAATCTGAAGCAACAAGTGTTTCTCCAATGCCATCTCAATGGGTGCAAAAACGTGTGGTAATTTCAATACTCGTGAGGAATTGTGTTGAGAGTATGACGCCGCTTCAATTACTTGAGCAAGAGCAACTTATCCTTGAGAAAAGTTGGGAATGGGCCTTTGGCGCATCTGGTCGCCAACTTGTCAAGAGTCCCCTTCTCGCCGGCTGCCCCTCGCCGCTGTTGCCTCCCGCCTGCCGAAGATTGCGTGGGGTGGATTCATTTCTACTACATGCGTCAGGGGTGGCCTCACTCGGCTGGGGTGACGACCGACTGCTCACCATCATAGAGATGTCGGGGTGGCGGTCCCTGGGTGTGATAGGCTGGGACACAACCTCGGGGTCGGTGTGGACACCTGAGCCGTGGCTCCAGGATCCGAAGTAGGGTGGTAGGATGTCGTCTCTTGTCACTTAGGTTGCGGTGTTGTCGGCTCGATTGGTGAGCAGCCTTGGGCTAGCGTGTGCGCTTGTCACAAATGTATCGGTTTTCGGCCAGTTTTCTTATATACCAGCAATTCTTTTATTTTTATGAAAATGCAGAGCTCTTGCCAGCTGCACGAAAAAAATGTGGTTGTGGCGACGAGCGCCAACCATGAGGGCTCGTACGGGAATGAGGTGTGTCGATAGTGACACCGCCATGGCTCTAGCAAGGCCGCTCACATAAGGGTAGACCACTGTGGGGAGCGATTGGGGCTCTGACCCAGATATGTCCTAGACAACAACAAACTCATATAAGGTAATAAGAGAAATGTCTTAAACCCTATTTGACACATTAAGCGTCAAATTGCCGAGGCTTCGCACATAGGAGTGATGCTAGGGTTTGGGGTGGGTCGGCCTATTTTAGTAGCATCGCTCTGGTTTTACGAATGTTCCAGAAGGTCCCTCCGTGATTTTACCAGTTTTGGGAACCTTGCAGAAGGTTCTGATCCGATTTTACTGGTGTTTACTTTTTTCTTTGTTCTTCTGTTTCTTTTACTCATTTTCTTCGGTTTCTTTTCTCTTTTTCGGCTTTTCTTGTTCTTATTTTATTTTTCAAAGAATTTCCTTCTAGAAATTCTTGTGAATTTAGAAAATGTTTCAATTTTTAAAACGTTCCAAAATTTATGAATAATGTTCCTTATTTCAAAATTTTGTTTGGAATTTTAAAAATTGCTCGTGTTATCAGTATTTCTACATTAAAAAAATCAACAAATTTAAAGACTCTTCACGTTTTTCATAAGGACCGTGCTAACGTCCAGTCGACTGGACGTTAAGCAACAGATCCGCACGATCCCCTCGACGGGGGAACGACGCTCCACCCGCTATTCCCGTGCTCCTCCTGATCGATTTATTGCACCATAATTAAAAACACGAAAAAAAAAACCTACATGGGATTCAAATCTGTGTCGGGGTGGAAAGGACAAGCCCAAGTACCGAGCCAACAACCTTCACACCAACCTAGTTTGTTGTTCATTAGTTGAAAATGAAATTGTTTTAAACTCTTTCTTACTACTGTCATAAGAAAAAAGAATGCTATTTTTCTGGAAAAAATTCCACTTCATGAACGGAAGTTATCAGGACCGGGTTATATAAATTACCAGGTCTGCGAGGCGTGAGTTACTGTGCTATTAACATGAAAGTTACCATGGATATATTTAATCAACCCCCTCGCCAAAGTTAGCAGGACCAGAGTAAATAAGTTATCAGGTCTCCAAATGTGTGGGTTACCATGCTATTCACACAAATATTACCAGACCCCGCACCCTCCTCATGCCAAAGCTATCAGGACTGGGGTACATAAGTCATCGGGTGTGCGATGTGTGAGTTACCATGCTATTCACATAAAAAGTTACCGAGGGGATGTTTCATCAACTCCCCCACCCCCGTACCAAAGTTATCAGGACCGGGGTCCATAAGTTACTAGGTATATGATGTGTGACTTATGATGATATTGACACAAAAATCTACCGAGGAAATATATCATCAACT
>LR738713.1:26046205-26084847 GCA_902687465.1 Secale cereale
CCCCCCCCCTTGGTCGCTGAAGTTACCAGGACCTTGGTGCATAAGTTATCAGATATGCGGTGTGTGAGTTATCATGCTATCAATACAAAAAAGTTATCAAGTGTACGTTTACATTATTTTTTTGGTCAAAAAAAGCTACGACGATATTTGTACATAAGCTACCAGGTTTGTGGTACGTATAATTATCAGGCTCATTACAAAAGTTTACCGAAACATGACAAACAAGAAAAAGATAGTTGTTCGAATTCTATAGGAGTGAAACATTTATTTCTCTAGAAAACATTTATCACTACAAAAAAGAGACAAGTGGAGTGCAAAACACGTTGCATCGGCCCTTAAAAAAAACTTGGAGCAAATGATTTTGTCTCCTCGTAAAAGGCTTTGTGGTCTTTCTTCCTCGCTCTCATTTACTAAGGTAGAAATACAAATTAATCTACAAATGAAACAGAACAGGTAATTAGCTCAGCTAGTAATTCGTCGTGGCCACAACCAACAGGTCGTGTGTTTGAATCCTAGCGGTGGCAAGCAATATTTTTCTAAAGGTCTTTTTTAAAGATCAAAGGAAAAAAATGATCGTACGTGCCTGTCGCTAACTGTCAGTCGGCGGGAAAATAGCTTTTTCGTTTTCATAAATGGTTGGTTTTCCAGAAAATGGTCATAGTATTCAGAAACAACTAGATCGTGAAGACGCGCGTTGCTGCGCCCGTCCATATTGAGGAAGTATAGATATAGGGAGTAAATAAAGGCAGAATATGAGTGACAGTATATATAACAAATGTGTCATTCAACGATATCCCGCATTAAGATTACACACTTCAAATCCTAATGGTCTATATGGCCAGAAAGAATTAAACAAGACATGAAACTATCATCATTTGGCTATGGCACTTTGTCCCTAGATAATTCGGAATAAAAGAATACACAATCTGCAAATGATGTTCATTCATATATCAGGGATATTCTACCCATATTCCTACTCATTTTAGACTAATGATTTTTTTGCTAGAACGATTTTAAAGTGTTGGTAGCAGTAGCATAGGAAAGAAGAAAGCCAACAGGTGTTATATACCCAAGCCATACCAAAGAAACCAATCTACGTAGGTCCAGATCCTGCCGCATATAGATTATATGTAATCAGAAATAAAGAGAATGAAAGGGACCAGGCAAAATGGATGTGCCCAGCTGGAATAAAAATCAAACAAATTGTATAGAATGCAGAAAATTTGTGGGTAGTCGCACCTGTCCGGCAGCCATGCTTGCAATTGGGTGTGACACCCCCCCCCCCACCCCCTGAGAAATTCCAACACAGGAATTCCAATGTATGAGCACTGCAACCATGTGAGCAATAGTAATTCAGTTCTGCTGATATGAAGACATGTAGGAGAATTATAGGGTGGTTAGCCAGAATTAAACTTGGTAACGGGTGTGTCTGACGAACAGTGGGAGGTGACAAATGAGAAATGACACAAAAGGGAGGAATGATGAGATGTTTCAAAGCATAATATATCAGGGAGAACGCCAGAACGGGAGAGGTTTCAAAGCATAAGTTTCAGATATGGAAGGGGAATGGACGCGGTCGTGGTGTGATGGTGCAGCTCCAACATCATGGTGGCCTACACACCCGGAAGACAGATGGGGAGCGTGCGGCCGCCGCAGAAGAATACATGGGAAAGAAGGGCCTCACCGTGTGGCATGTGGAGTAGGAGTAGACGGGACCGATGTCGTCTCCTACACGCACGTGCAGTAGAAGTTTGCCGCCGGGACTCGGGATGGCGGCGGCGCAGCGTAGAGGAACAGGGAGACTGGGAGTAGCACAGACGAACAGGAAAAAAAGTATTTGGGATGAACAAGCTTTTTTGTTTCCTCTGGCAACAATGAACGGGTACGTATCAGGAAGCTCCGCGCATTCACGGACTGGGCAAGTTGCGCACGTTCGACAGGGCCCTCTGGGCTTACAACCATTGCGGCCCGATCAATCACCACCCGTCTAACTCGTTCTGAGGAGCAGCAGCCCGATAACGGTGGCTTAAACGGCTCGCGCGGGTCGAGGGTTAAATAACTATCGTGAATGACCTGTGCGATGACCGAGCTAATCCCGAGCGTACGTGGTAGTGATCCAATGGCTGAGAGTGTCAAATCGCTGAGAGGCCTCGTAGGTGGCTCTATTATACTGTTTAGTAATGTCCAGAATTTAATTACTTCTTCATTTAAAAAAAATACAAAATTCCAAAAAATGTTTGTGTTTTTACAAAATATGATTATAAAAGGTAAAAAATTCACATTTTGCAAAGCTTGTTCGTTTTTCAAAATTTAAAACTATCGCTAAAGTGGATCGGGTCAGCGCCTGCTCTCCCGCTGGCTGGCATCTGCTTGCGTCATCAATGGGCCGGCCTAGTCGGCCGCGCACTGTAAAGATAAATCTGTTTGCTGCAAGCAGCAGCATATAGGGAGTCCCAAGAGTCAAGAAGCTCCGCCTAATGAATTTTACCCTGCTCAGGCTAGAGCGGCAGTTTCACTACTCTAATAAACAAAGATCTGGAAAACTTAATCTATTTTTGAAAAATAAAATGACTTAATATTGGAGATAAATTTGTGTATAGAAAAATGAAAAATGCTCAAGTACCTCAATATGAAGTGTTCATGTATATGACAATAAATTGTCATCTTATATTTATATAAAATGTTTTTTTTTTGGAACGAAGACGCTGGGTGCGTCCGGTTTTAAATTAATAAAGCCAAAAGGGCAATCGTCAGACACACATAAGTTTAAGTTACAGACCAAAGTATAGCTCATAGTTTAAACTTCCGACACCAACACTCGTAACAAAAGAGACATGATGAAAAACGATAGGTTGGATGGCAATCTTGCTTAAGCAGAAAAGGATGTCCCATCGTCTCGTCGAACTTGGCATGTCATCACTTTGATCTTCTCCATGACAGAAATCATGTCTTGTTCATCAAGCGCTTTCCCCAACGGCATCCACACCTGGAGAAAAATGTGGCATTTGAATAATATGTCAGCAGGGTGTTTTGGGAACTTGTGTTCGATCGTGAATTTGTTTCGAACCGTCCAAAGGGACCATAAAAGCGCCCCAACGCAACGCCACAGAATTCTAGCAGAGGATCCTTTCTGGGCAGAGAGAATGTCTAAGAGGTCTTTCGATATTTGAGGTTGCCAATTTTTGGCGAAAGTTTCCCTCACCGCACTCCACGCAAAACGGGCCAACACACATTGAAAAAATATATGGTTGGCATCTTCGGCCAGCCCACACAGAGTACATGTGCCATCAGCCGGGCCATTCCGTTTGGCCACGTTATCAGAGGATGGTAGCCTATTTCTCACCATCTGCCACATGAAGATTTTGATCTTCAAAGGCAGACCCGCTTTCCATAATCCCCTAACCATGGAAAGCACCGGGCCCTCGGACATTTTGGAGTATAGGGATTTGACCGTGAACAGTTTAGAGGACGTAGTTTCCAAGAGACGGCGTCAGACTCAGGGGAGAGTTCAATATTTCTCCAAGCCACCACCAAATTATCCCAGTTGGCAGCTTCCACCGGTCCTAGAGCACGAATGAAGGTAATCGCCGGGGGGCTAACTCTTAGGGCATCGGCAACCAAAAGGTTGGGATCGGTGGCAAGATGGTAGAGTTCTGGATGTGATTGCCACAAAGGGGCATGCTCCCACCAATGATCAAGCCAAAAACGGGTAGAGCCGCCGTTCTTAATAGAGAAATGAGCCCCTAGAGCGAAGGCCGGCCGTACGGCCTGGATTTCTTTCCAGAACGTAGATCCCGAGGACTGAGCTTGAAACACCGTTCCGTCCGGGAAATATTTGGCTTTGAGAATGCGGGCCCAGAGCCCAGACTCGTTTTGCGCTAGTCGCCACCACCACTTGGTTAATAGTGCAACATTCATAAGCTTGGAGTTGGTAACCCCAAGCCCCCCAAGTTTTTTTGGCCGACAAATTGCCGCCCATTTGACCAAATGGTATTTCTTTTTGGCTCCCGTTCCTTCCCAAAAGAAACGAGATCGGGGGGTGTCGAGTTTGGCGTGAACCCCATCCGCCAGGAGGTACATACCCATGATAAAGATAGGGAGAGAGGATAAACTCGAGTTGGTCAGGATGAGTCTGGCCGCAGACGACATAAATCGTCCACGCCAAGGACTAACACGGTTGGCTACTTTCCCGTAAAGAGGTTCCCACTCAGCGATGGTAAGTCCGCGGTAAGATATGGGTAGGCCCAAGTACTTAATCGGAAAGGTACCACGCTTACAATTGAGTAGGTTTGCCACATGGGAGGTCGAGAGGTCATCCATCCCTATGGTGATGACTTCACTCTTGAGGAAATTGATCTTCAGTCCCGACATGAGTTCAAAGGCCAGGAGAATGAGTTTGATAGAGGCCACACTACTATCATTGGGCTCGAAGAGAAGTAGCGTATCATCAGCGTATTGGAGGTGAGACACTCCGCCCGGGATGAGATGTGGGACAAGACCGGAAATGTGGCCTGCAGCACACGCACGGTGAATCATCGCGGCAAGTGCGTCCGCTACAAAGTTGAAGATTAAAGGAGAGCTCGGATCCCCTTGTCTGAGTCCCCTCTTGTTGCGGAAGAAATTGCCCATTTCTCCGTTAATGGTGACCGCCGTGTGTCCGCTAGACACAAGGTGCATGATGCGGTGGACAAAACCTGCCTCAAAACCCTTTTTGAGGAAGACTTCCTGGACAAAGTCCCAATTCACACGGTCATAAGCCTTCTCGAAATCGAGCTTGAGTAAAACTCCCTTAGTTTTATTCTTTTTAAGCTCGTGAATAATTTCCAACAAAGCGATCGGGCCCTCGAGGATATTTCTATGTTTAAGGAAGCCCGTTTGGCTATGACTTATTATTCGCTGCGCTATTGGAGCGAGACGAGAGGCATAGGCTTTAGCGCAGATCTTGAAAGGAAAGTTGATGAGAGTGATAGGTCTGAAAAGGCGAATATTGTCCGCTCCTTTGACCTTGGGGATTAGACTAATGGCACCGTAGTTCAGGCTCGAAAGATCTAACGTCCCTAGGGCAAAGCCGTTAATAATGTCGTAGAAAAGGTGTTTCAACATGGGCCAGAAGCGCTTGAAAAATTCCACGGGCCAACCATCTGGTCCGGGCGCCGTGTCGCTCTTCATATCCAACAGTGCCTTATCGATCTCTTCCGGAAGGAAAGAGAGCGCCAGGCTATCATTTTCCTCCTGCGAGACCTGCTCCGCCGAATTCCACAAATCCGTGCGGAGACGCAGAGGTTTTTCACTGGCCGTTCCCAGAAGGCCAATAAAAAGCGCATAAATGTGGGCCGAGATTTGCTCGTGGGTGAGCAACAAACCCGAGTCAGATTGAAGGCGGAGAATAGTGCTTTTCCGTTTCCTAGCATTCGCAAAAGCGTGAAAATAGCCAGTATTCGCATCGCCCTTCGTGACCCATTTGACGCTGCCCCTACGGCGCCAGTATTCCTCTTCGGCCCGGAGCAAGGCCAGGACTTGGTCTTCCAAGGCATAACGGTGCGACCATTCGTCCTCCGAAAAGGGGCGAAGGTCCGCTTCCAAGTCAAGGCGCGCAATTTCGTCCACCAGCCGAGCCCGCTCTTTTTTGGACGAACTACCTTGGTTTGCTCCCCAGCCACGTAAAAAGGCCCGAAGCTTAGCCGCCACGGCGGTCCAAAGATTCGCTGGGGATCTTTGAGGTCCAATCGTTGAGGAAATGACATCCCAACGATTGCGAACCATAAGCTCGAAGCCCTCATACTCAAACCAATCCGTTTCGAAGTAGAAACGTTGACTACGTCTAATCGAATCCTCCCCTGAGGAGAGGATTAGCGGTATGTGATCCGACCCTATGCGCGTCTCAGCAACTAGAGAGCAAAGAGGGAACAGGGCCTCCCACTCAGGTGTGAAAAACACCCGGTCAAGGACGTTGCGGACAGGGTTAGTTTGTTTGTTGGTCCAGGTATACCTGGCGCCTGTCCTAGCCGCTTCCCTAAGGACAGCCGCAGCGATTGCCTGATTGAACATGGACACCCTTGTCCAGTCAATATTGCTGTTGTTCTTGTCCGCACCCGAGCGGATCAAGTTAAAATCACCCCCAACCACGACGGGGAGATTAAGATTGCGTTTGGTACTCACAACTAAAGATAACTCATGGAGGAACTCTTGGGAACGGTCGTGGTTAGCCGGGCCGTACACGCACATAGTGACCCAGGTAAGTCCCGAGCCCTTGTGTTCGGTGGTCACATAAATGCAAAACAGGCCAACCTCCCAGGTTAACACCTCACAGATATCCCGATTACATCCCATGAGGATGTCTCCGGAGTGACCCGAAGAGGGGAGCCAGTGCCAATCAAAACGCTGGAGAGGGTCCAGGGCAAGTAGATCTCTATGCGAAAAGTCTAACTTGATCGTTTCCTGAAGAGCAATAAAATCGATGCGTTCCTTAGCAATGAGTTCGCGAAGCTGGGTGCGGCGGCCAACATGGCCGCAGCCCCGAATATTCCAAAAGAGGAACCGCATCTAAAGAATACGATTTCGAAGGCGAACTCCCCTAGAGGTGATCACCTTAGCCACTTTCTTCTTCGTCCGTCCCCGCCCCTGCGAGTCCCTCGGAGAAGAAGGAGGTGCATCAGACCGAGAGTTCAATGCAACCTCATTGGGCACCACGCTATCGCCAGCCCCAGCTGGGGTAGTCTCAGGTATGACCGGCTCTGCACACCTGGCAGCAGCCTCGGCTAAAGATGCCTGCGCCTCTTCACGCGCCCTAATTAAAGATATAACCTCTCCAGGGGGATTAGGTACGAACACACCAGCGTCGTCCAAGATCGAAGCAAGATGATTATCGGAGAAGGCATTGAGAATGCGGAAGGAGGGTGGGGGATTACCTGAGGCCTCCATGTTCTTGTCGGCGATGCGAAGCTGGGCGCTTTCCATGGACGATAACTCCCCCAACTTGGCCTTGGCACGCGCACTAGGAGCCCGCTGTGCCACCGGAGTCGCCCGCGAGCGCTTGGCCTTGCTGTTGTTTCCGTTCGCACCCAAGGCAGCTCCCAGTTCGCCTCCCAGCTCCACCGAAATCCCATGCCCCGTCGGAAGAGAGGCCTTGGACGTCGGTTTTCTCCCCGCCGTCTTCTTAGGTTGACGTCCCGCGCTGTTGGATCCCCGCTTAGGACCCGGAGTGTGGTCAGTGTCGCCAAGCACCACCAGTTCTTGCTCTTCGGGCAGAGGAGTGTTGAGGGAGGGAGGCGCCTTGGGCCCCCCAGATCCGCCATGGCAGGCCAGAGGGAGAGCGTCAAGGTTGGACCCATATTCATTGAAAGAAGTATCGAGGGACCGGGCTAGCGGAGGAATGCTAACCGCGGTGTCCTGGGTCGCCGTCCCAATGGTACCCACATCGGAGGTCAAAGCTCCCAGCTTTTCCCAAGTCTCAGTGTCGATTGAAGTATCGTGGAGGCTATCATCCGGGTCGTCCGCGGTAACAGGCAGAGGGGGTGCTGCAGAAGACTGGTGTCCCCGAGCGCTGGCACCGCCCGGACCGCACGGGGCCGCACCAGAGAGCTTGGGCGTCGGCACGCTCATCCCCGTGGACGGAGCCTTGGCCGTTGGAGGGGCGGTCACCGCCAGAGGGGCACGGTCACCACCGCGCTTAGGTAACACCTCCCTTTCGACCTTGATTTGGTACCCCTCGCTGTTAAACCAAACTTCAACCACCCCGTTTAGCTTCTCAGGAGCACGGCAGGCAATCTTCATCCTGACAGGTCCCAACCTAATCAGGGACAGTTCGTCCACCACGATAGGCCGCCCCAGCATTCGTAAGCCTTCCTTGATCCGATCCTCACGACGATGTTTCTTAGGAATGCCCTATAGACGAACCCACGTCTCCGGCATGAGCATAGGTTGAATTTCTTCATGGAGCATATCCCGCACCCTTGCGGTTATGTCATGGATAGAAAGGAAGAGTTTTCCACTGGACTTAGCCATGTGCAGAAGATCAGCAGAGGGGAAAACCACCAGAAAGTCATCATCACCAACTTGCGTAACCTGCCAGTCCCAATCATTCGCCACCATGTGTTTGAGTTCTTGCTTGAGGATACGGAGCGTCAGCTTCCCCGGTTCGGCTGATAGGATCGCCGCGTTCTTGATGCGCTCGTCGATGGGGATCTCCAGTGTATCGTCGTCGTTGTACTCCAAACAGAAAAAACCTTCGCCGGAAATCGCACTCCCCATGATCTGCAGATGGAGCTGCCGACCCCGTGTCGGGCAGTTGGCCGAAGCATGGCCCTCCTCCTTGCACAGCACACACAGGGGCTTGTACTTGCACTTCGATTGATAGTGTCCAAGCCTACCGCACTTGAAACACTCCACCTCGGGCACCTCCTCCACAGGAATCGGCTCCGCCGCCGTGCCCTTGGAGGCAGCGGGGAGCCCCGGACCCGCCGGATCTGGAGTGGCCCGAGTTTTCGGAGGGAGAGGGGCGACCCCGCTGCCCTCAGCGTAGATCTCCCCCTCGGACTTCTTCTCCAAAGCGCGCCGGCGCTGGAGCTGATTCTTCTTGTTCTGCTTGGCCTGTTGGTGGATCCACCATGGGGGAGGGGGACCCCAGTCCCCCTCGCGCCCGCCGAGGTATATAAAATGTTACTTGATTCATTTATAGTATATCAATTTGTTGTTTAGGTAACTACGAAAATTTAAAATGTTACTTGGAGATCTATACATTTATAGTTGAAGATGTACCTATCTAAGATGTTACTTGGAGATCTATGCATTGTCGCCGGGCAAAGTCCTGGTGGCGCGACGGTGGCGGAGCTTCCACGATCGACGTCCTAGCACGTACAGCTGAATTCATGTGTATCCACCTACACAATAAGCAGATGCAGCAATACATGGTAATGTTTGTATTATTCTTTTGTTGACCATTAAACTGTTTACTGAGATATATTGCTGATGTACAACATTCTCTCAGACAGTTATTATACCTGAACTAGTCGCTCGTTCTGTGGTGCAGTATAACTGAGATGTGTATCTTGGGCTTAGCAAATCACAGGTGCTAGTTAGTTATGAGAATATTGTCCGCCCAGTAACTCGATAAGGGGCACGGTCTAGAATAAGGGGAAATTAGTTGTCGCTCAAATGTATGTATCTAGCACCACTATATATACACACGATCAACTGACTCATAAGTTTCTTGGTCACTCCAGTTATCATCATCAGCTGCAATGCTGCATCGGAACTTGTCTCTGTGGACTCATTGCTGCAGCAGCTCAAATGTTCGATTTATCGCATCGGCTGATCAGGTTGCCCTCACCCTCTTCCTCGACCTCTGCCTCGTCCTCTGTGGACTAGTGTTCAAGTTCTTATGGTCTGCAAAGGAAATCAACTATGTTATGAACTTATCTGCTAAGAAAATTAACTCTGCTGATATGTGATGGAATTGTACGTACCATTCTGCTAGATCAGGGCTCCTCATTCTCTGGATCCCTTCCATCTTGATTGTCACATTAGAGTCCAGAGAGTTGTTGAAGCCAAACAAGGTGCAGAGTTTGACAGCAGCAGCCATGAAAGAACTACGGATGATGCTTCCATGGAGGTTGTGGGAAGAGGGATTGCTCAGGCGTCGTTATTCAAGATGAAACTGAGACAGATGCACACCTGTTGTTTGCTATCTGACCCAAGAAGCAAAATTTCTCCTGCCTACGTGTTTTAATTAATGTATGTATGGTGTTGATTTCCTGGCCCAGTTTGAGTAACCTGACCTGACAATATAAATACAGGAGCTGCCCACGGTTTGATGTCAGTCAGAAAACCAACCCTAATAAATCTATTCCTCGAGCTCTATATATTCCTCGGCAGATCTTGGCACAAACAGAACCAGACACACCTCTTGGTACAGATCATATGGTAGGTGACAATTCTAGCCACAAAATTGTGCAAGCAACCCACTAGTTTATTGAATATTAAAATAACACAGTTGATTTCTAAAACATAGAAAAGCTATGATCTCGTCAACACATCATTATTTTGAGAACCATAAGGTTGAGATTTATCCACCCAAAATAGGGGAGATAACAAAACTATTGTGTTGTTGTTTTTGTTGCTGGTGTGCAATTAATCTTGCAGGGACAATTAATGAAGCATTCTCCAAGATTTGGCCAGCACAAGTTATCTATTTGACAGCAGAATTCCCGTCCTAGGAGCTGGTGCCCATCTTTATAACAAGGGGGTCTGGTTACATGGCTTACTTTGCTCATCATATTTCTCCTGTTGTCATTTATGATTTCACCTAATTGACATAAAATAAAGAATAGACTTAATATCTCAACATATAAATAATAAAAGTCCACAATCTATATCCCCCCAAAAATTGAGTTGTTAATTACCATATGTGCCTCCAAGACAAGTCAAACACACCACAAGAAGAAGAAAAAGTAGCACAAGTCCTTGCACATTGTTCCTCATGTACTTGGTCATCATCACCGAGGAACAGAGGCTATTAATGGTGGGTACTCTTGTAAGTGGGGTTGATGAGTGTATGACCGTGAAGTGCTTGCTCCACGAATGATTCATATATATAGGAAAAGCTTCTTTGTGTTGATGCGTGAAGTTACTACAAATATTAATGCTTAGACTTATGACTAGTCTGAATGTCCAACTTTAGATTCACTTCCAAAGATGCATCGTTCCTTCCTAACAAAAATTAAAAAAATTGGTGCTTTGTCATATGGCGTAAGTTACCTTAGTGCCCTTCTAGAATTGACCGCTTATTTCTTTCGAGGGGTAGAATTGACAGCTTATAATGGGTAGCTAAAAACTGGTGCATGACAATATTATGCTTAAGGCATTGATAATAATTGGTACAATATCAATAATTCCTATATAAATGATGCCTTGTCTGTATAATTATTAATTTCTCCCTTCGTATAACAGAACAAAATTTAAAATCCACCAAGACTGTCCCGCTTAACATTGGACTTGTTGTTTTAATATAAGCAACTATTTCTGGATATATTTGGCTTTTGTTTGTAAACACTATTTTGAAATATAGCATGCTATTAATGCGCTATAACTTGTGTCGCATTTGAAGAATGGCCTCGCTATATTTTGTAGCGCTCTATTTTTTAGTTGGTCAGCAACGATGACATCTACAATGCCAATCCTCCTATTGGTGTTACCGTGTTAGCACTGCATCATTAGACTACGAATAAAAAAACATTTTTCGAATTTTCATACATTTTTAAAATTCTGAACGTTATCTGTAAATATGACCTTTTCTTGGAAGATGAACAATTTATGAAAAATGTGATAGTTTGTAATTTGTAGAATGTTTTTACAAATTGTGATTTCTATGATAACACCAACAACTTTGGAATTTCCGATCAAAATATGAGAATGGAAACAATTTTTGCAAAACTGAACATTTTTTAAGTTTCGAATAAAAGAATGAAATTTCGAAATATTTTTAAAGGAGAATTTTTGAAGAAGAAAAATTGAAAAATAAAACTAGAAAGTAAACAAGAAAAAAAAAGAACCCAATGAAAACAGGTAAAAAATAACAAAAGGAAAAAAGAACATACGAAACACTAGTAAAAATCCGATCATAACCTTCTGGAAGGTTCCCAAAATCGGTAAAGCCGAAGGAACATTTTGGAACGTTCATAAAACCAGAGCGCCGTGGCAGAAAATGGGCCGGCCCTCCCAAGCGCTACTGTCAGTTCACTATACAAGCCCCGCCAGTTTGACGTTGAATGCTAAAATAGGGTTTACGCCAATTCTCCAAAAAAAGATCACTTTTTTGAATATTTTGAACAATTTTTAAAATTTAACATTTCTCTAAAACACAACAATGTTTAGAATTTTGTACCTTCTTTGAAAAAACAAATACTTTTGTTTTTTTGATATTTTTTTAAAAAAGGACAATTTTTTTTGGAAAGCCACCAATTTATGAAAAGGTTCGATTAGGTTTTAATTTGTCAATTTAAAAAAATGGTGTTCTTTTTCTATAACGCGGAAAACTTTTGAAATTTCAGACAAAATTATTAAATGGAAATGTTTTTGATAAATTATGTATCTTTTTGAAAACTCATACAATTTCAAAATTCAAACCAAAATTTTGATTATTTTTTAAAATTGAGATTTTTTGAACAATAAAACAAGAAAAAGAGAAAACCGAAAGAAACCGAAGAAAACCATTAAAATAAACAGAAGGAAAAGGAACAAACGAAGTTACCAGCAAAGTCGGATCGGATCTCTACTACTATTAAACAAGTAAACATATTCATCGCTAAACGCACCCAGCATAATCTACACATAACACTCCCAACCAATTATAGCCTCACGATCCGAATCGTTTGATTATATCTAGCCGTCCATATTACACTAATCGTCAGCCTAGAGTACGTTTAGCGATTTGAGAGCGCGGACGAAAACTCTGCCGTACCAATCCGCGTCCACGGCCCCAACAATCGCGCAAAAAAAAAGGAAGCAGATCCAATCGAATCCCCTCACCCTCAACCGAGCGCTGCACCTCCGGCTTGTGGCGTGAGCCTTCTCTCCTTCCTCACCAGATTTCGTCTTCGCCATCGGGAGATGTTAAGGGAGGCGCCCGCGACGACGGCGGGGAGAAGCGGCGCATTGGCGGATAGCAGCGCATGTGCAGCACATAGCAGCAGCGGCTGTAGAGCCGCAGCGGACGAGCAGGTTGTGCGGCTGAGGGCGGGAGAAGGGAGGCCGGGCGGCGCTGGAGGCGGAGTTCGGCCGCGAGCGTGGTACACAGAGGGCAGCGCCGCGCGAGCGCCCTACAGCCGCATCACCGAGCGGCAACCCTGCCCCCACACTGCCGCACGAGGGCAGCGCCACCGCATCGCCGAGCCACAGCCCGGCCGTTCCCGGCCGGAGGTCGCCGACGCCTTTCCCAGTTTTGGGTCGGCACCCTGATGGGACGCCTCCCTTTTGGTTAACATGTTTCTATGAAATTGAACATTTCAATAACGTTCTGTTGTGTGTTCACAACTTCACATCAATTCAGAAATTGTATGTATGAATCGATTGCAGCCGATGCTGTGCTTCTCATGTTCCCATGAAAGGATTGCTGGATGGAAAGATGCTTTTGCTTTCAGGATTTCTGGTGTGTGTACGACCCCCTAAGAAACTCTTTTTCATCTCATGCAGCAACAGAGGCTTGGAGGAAGGCGTTGCAGCATGGATGCACATGGGATGCTGCAGGTTAAAGTCCTTTCAGCTTGTTGATAATTTGTCAGACGTGGATTGTAAGTTACTATATAGCAGAAATAGATTTTAATTTGTGTATGGTGTGGATTCCAAAACTAATCTGCTTGTACTGAAATACCCCCTTGTACATACATTTGCATGATGATATTTTTTTGCAAGATACATGTGCCAAAGAGGAGGGGGGTGTGAAAGGATAAAGGAGTCAGGAAGGACCGAAGAGAAATCATATGTGAGCTTAATTAATGCTTCCTAATCAGTATGCTTTTCATATTGCCGTTTATTGTACTAATATACTTTGCTTTTGATTAAGGATCTTGACAAGGCACCTAGCTGTTTTTGATTTTCTGTAGCTTTTGTTGATCTTCTCCTTGTTTGGATTAAATTTCTCATTGCTTTCCTATCCTTTGCAGGAACATGAACCTGATGATGACCCATAGTTGGATGTATGTGAGAGGTACAGGTGTTAGCTCATAAGCATATCAGAATACAATCATGGCGTCTATAATTATTCAGTTATAGGCCCTGTTTGGTTGCTGCCCCCATTCGCCCTGCCAAATCGTGGGCCGACCAAAAAATTGGCGAGCAAATCGCCCGCCCGGGTTTCGCCAACAATTGGGCGTGGAATCAGACGGAGGAAGCGCGGGCGAGCCGGGCGTGCCAATAAATCGGGAGCAATCCAAACAGATGCCCACCCCTCATTCAACGCCAATATTTTTGCTTGGTAGTTGAGGGCAGCGATCCAAACAGCCCCATACTTTTTATCCATGCCTCAACAGGCAGACCAAATTAAACGACAGACTGCAATTCTACGAAGACCCATCACATACTCGACCAGCCCACCTGTCATCGCGAGACAAGTTAAAAATGAAGCAACTAAATGTTTGCATCGAATGTTGTTATCATTGGTTTCTTCAAGGGTAGTAACTTTTACCCAACATGTCATTTTTAGGTTAATTGACTAGCGCCTCTTTTTATAATGTTCCAGTCAATTAAGAGAAAAAGGGAAAGGAAAATGTATGACACAAGGGCTATCAATTACAGAGTGAATTACATAGCCTGCAACATTTGCATTCCTGGCCCTATCTATGATCATACAAGGGCTATTTCTATGAGCTGAACAATTACAGCAGAGGACACACTCAAATTCAGAGTGTAGAGCCTGATGAGCAATGTTGTGACAACTTGTTGATGATCTATCTGTTTTCCGCTAAATTTGGACGTGTTGGATGGTCCATGTGATGTTCTCCAAGAATTTTTTTCCTCATTTTTCTGTTCTGGTAGTACGATGGATTTTGATTAGATAAGAACCTGCAGTTTCTTTGGTAAGTTGGGATTAAGAGTTCCATATATATGCGCCAAAAGAGTATGTAGGGAAACCATGATATGACCTTGCTTGAGTTAGTATTTTCTTGTGCATCTCAATACCAAATATTAATTATATTGTTTTCCTTCCTCAGGATCCATTAATTTTCAAGCACACATGCTACAACCATCAACTTCTGGAATATAAACTATCTAACTTGGCAATGTTCACAGAATGGTTTCCATCATCTATGTGATTCTGTTTCCATTATAGTTGTTTGTTTCTCCAATGACTGTCTACTGTTACGCACGATAAGAAATCTATTTAGGCTATGCCACTTCAGCCAAAAGAGTTGGACCCACGAGTTTGTTTTCCTATTACGTACATTGCTGGAAGCCTGGAACCTTTAAAAAATTATATTACGTAGAAAATCATTTGCATCAGCACCTGCCGACAACATAAAAAATTGTTAGCCTTCCTATAGGCGAATTTCTACAGAACATTATGGGAATTCTCCTATTTGTATCCGTACATTTTTCACCTTGACTAGGGGCGTCATCAGACGAAACACCTTCCAGTTCTTACTAATATAAACAAGATCATTTACTATAAGCAATACTGCTCGAATTTATATCAGTTTTCAATACTATGTATGTCTTCAAGCCTTTCTATAAAAATGAAAATAAACTCCTTGAATGCTTTCTTATCAGTGCCTCCGACCAAGTTTTTTTTAAATCTTATAATCCAGTATTTCATATACCATCTGATGATACAAGGTCTTTACAGGAAAAACAATGGCACATGCCCTTTTAGAAAACCAACGGAGGATTTCTGGGCGAACCTTCACTTTTAATGCAAGTTCACTGGACGACTACCATATCTTTTTGTAGCATTTCATTGCTTGGATGAAGTTGAATGGGAGATCCCCATCAGCTTTTAGAAGGCATGATTTTATTTGGTTGTTTTGGTGGACAATACATGTCTATATTCCATTAAAACTAATATAGCTCCAACCAGGGCAGAACCCAGTGGTAAAAAAACTGAGTGAGCCGAAACATTTCTTGACCCGACTGGTTAAGCTTATATTTCCATGTAATATTCATTTCTTAAGTAATAAGGAGTTCCATGCAAAGTTCTGCGCCGAGCATGAGCCAGGAAAGTTAAGTAGAACAGTCTGATGATCCATTGATAAGGAAATTTAAGTGAACACAGCTGCTGATGGGTGGCTCAGCTGTCCCCAATGCTCCTGCTCTTAGATCATTACTCAAGCATATCTTTGTATACACTGACAAACCATGGGCTAGGCAATATTCGGTTCAAGATGACCTGGATTGATGATATTTTCGTTATCGTTTATTTCATTAATGAAGAAGCTTTAGTCGATTCCAATACATTTTAAAGGTATTTATTTTTTATTGGAAATGGCAGTTGTAACAAACATTATGTGCCTTAGTAAGAATTGTTGGTGTTGAGATTTTGCTTTAGAATATTGGCTCACTGCCATTGATATGTTTATGTGAGGCTTTTTTTAGTCATAAAAAATTCATCTTCCTTATTAACAACCAATGTGAAGACTTAATGGATGGAGTAATATATATTGTAGTCTGTATGCAACATGACCACAATTGTGTTTCACCTTTGAAAATGCAACTTGAGCCACATCAAAGAATTGTGTTTCTATTGAACATATTCTCTTTTTCAAACATTTATTTTGTATTTGTGGGAATCTCATTGGCTCAACGTATAAAACGTGCATTGCACCTGCAAGCTTACTAGTCTTCTGAAAGGTTCCTAAAATTGGAACCTTTTGAATGGTTCCCAAAATTGGTAAAAGCCTGGGGTAGCGGCCCCCCTCCCTTGGCCTCAACATAGCGCTGCGGTTGTGCACTATCTCTTTGACAGGCATTTAGTGGATGGAAGGATTCGATGATTTATAATCTCCTTGACAGGCAATTAGTGGCCGAGCCAGAAGGATTTGGCGATTTGCACTCCTTGATCTACACTTAGTGGCCGGCCGGAAGGATTTGACGATTAGCTCTATCTAAAATGAATTGTTGTTTTAATAAGAAAAGGCAAGGCTGAGAAAAAAGCAATGGCGCTCATCAAACTATAGCAGTCAGCGTGTCTCTCCTCCTTGTGCTCGCTGGCGGGTTCCACGGCTGCGTCTGCTATCCCCAATGCATAGACATATGATGCGCATCGCCCCTCCATCCCGCTTCCCTGACAACCATCTTCTCCCCCGCGGAGACAACAAGTGTTGTGTTCGCCGGCAGAGATTTGGTGGGGGTGACAACATTTGTACAACTCCTAGTGGCAGAATAATAACATGACCCAAAGAGCATGGAGTTGTAGTTGTCATTTGACACACGAGAGGGCGCATAGCAGGAAACGTAATATAAAGTGTGGTGGTGGGGGTGATAGGGGGTAAAGATGGCATCTTTTGTAAATATAAAAATGCAATTTTACTATAGGTGTAAAAGCTTGTGATATGGGCACAGTAATTGCCATTATAGGGTGAAATTATTCGTTGTTACATGATGGATATTCTTTTTCCCTTTTACCTTGCACGGCAAAGTAAAGAGGATGAATTGACAATGGAGCAATTAGTAGCCAATAACATACAGGGTCTGCAGAAGTATGATTTATAATAGGGAGATGTTTACCTTTTACAATGTCCTCTCCACAATCCGATACAATTGCAGTCAAGTTTCTAGTTCTCGGACAAAGTTTGGTAGCATCAAATATTTTCACCTGTAAAGCAATCCAAAGAATTAAACGTACCAAAACACATCTTCATTAGTGCTATGGTCGACATGAATTTGTAGTTGCAAGATAGAGTTGACTTACTGAAACATCTTTTTCAGTGTTCAATTTCTTTCCTTGATCAAAATGATCCCAGCATATGTCTATCAACATGCTTTCCAACTGGCAAAAACACATAAGTCAAGAGTGTCACATAAGAAATATGGAAAATATACCCTACAACCAGGTGCACTCACCCTCACACCTCTCCCCCACACGAGATTCTTTCTTGTTCTGTGATTTTGAAATACATAATGGCTACAAGTCTAAAGATATTTCATATAAAAAGCACCTCGACTAAAATACCTGTAATTTTTGAAATTACAATGGCTACAACTCAAAAGATATTTGAATCAAAAGCATCTCCAGCAAAATAGCATACTACAATCCATACTCTATGCGCTCTAATATCAAATGAACAATTTTATGTACACACTTTAAAAGAACACACTCCATATGCTATCAAATGAACGACAATTATGTGTACACTTGTCATTATCAATGGAGTGTCATATTGCCCCTTAATGCATATATAGATTATAGGACCATACTCCTTTATTGAATTAATAGTGCATATATACCAGATACTCTAGCTACAAGTACAATTCAACATCTTTACATCCTAGGTACTATATACTCTTTATAAATCTTAGCTACATGATACATATGTTGCCAATTACAAAACATACACTTGTCATGGTCGATCAGGTGGGGACATCATTATGTGCGAAGGGCTAGGGAAGAACATGCAGCCCGAGACTTCTAGAATTGTTAATTAAACATATAAAGCCTCATATGGTAACCGCCCATCGATCCAGCGCCATCGCGATTTCAAAATGATCCTGCACACACGCTTCGCCTCGCTGGCGCGGTAACAATGAATTTCGTCGGCCTGGTAAGTATCCGGCCACTCGTTTTTCTATACGTCCCGTGATCGGCCCAAGAGCAGCTGACGAGTGGGCCATGGTTGCATGTGGGGCAGCCTTGCAGCGGCACGCTCGTTGCGTGTTTCGGTCGATGAAAGTGCTAGGCACAACCGCTCCATCCACGTGTCGCTGAATAGCTCAGCGAGGGCGGCAGCGAAAGAAAAAAGGCAGCGAGAGCGGCAGCGAAAAAGGAATGGGGCAGCCCACATCCTTTTCGAGAGCCCGCGTCCTTCTCACGGACCATAGCCGCCCCCTCCTCCTCTTCCCACCTCAGTCGCCTCCCCCCCCCTCGGCATCTCGTTGCCCCAGGCGCAGAGGAGAGCTTCCCGGCGATGGCGGCGGCGCTGGAGAGAGAGGGGAGGTGCGGCAGCCACCGCACGCCCGCACCAATCCGTGCCCCCTCTTTGCTCCACCACGCAGCCTCCTCCTCCCTGCCCACCTCCGGCGCAGCTCGTCGTAGTGGAGAGCATGAGCGACAAGGTCTTCATGGCGGGGTGGAGCTGCAGCGGAGGGAAGGATGCTGGACGGATCCGGCGCCTGCAGGCTGAAGCAGCAGGAGTTGGTGGATTCGTCTTCTATCCATGATCTCTTGTTATTAAGTACCCCCTCCGTCCCATACTATAAGATGTTTTTTGACACTACACTAGAGTCAAAAAACGTCTTACATTATGGGACGGAGGAAGTACTAGTCTTCACTTGAGAAAGAATAAGTCAAATTTATAGTGATTCCTTTTCTGTTGTGGAATATCTTATTTTAAAATTTGCCATAAAATAATCTAAAAAATCATCTTATCTAGCTCGAAACTAGCTCGAGGTCGACTCGAGATGGTTACAAGCGGAGCACGAGCCACTTTCCGCAGCTCGACCATGAGTTTCACACATTTTGAGCTCGCTCGAATTTTAGTATGAGCTGAGCTGAGCCAAGGCCAACTCGCTCGAACTCGACTCGTTTGAAGCCCTATATGTACTATCGTGCCCTCAGTCACACCTATTATTGGGTCAGCAAGCTAGTGGGACTTTGTAGTGGAATTTAGTCCGGAAATCTCAATACTAAGATGTCAAGCACCACGATGTTGACCAATGGTTGTGGCCTGATCCAGTTGGTGAGAATAGCCATCCATGCAGAAAGCTGATCCATTCAACCATGAAATAATGTGCTTCAACTAGCGCACCATTATTCAAATTATTTAATTAGAATTTAAAAATTACTAGCTACCTATTATAGGATGTGTGAGATTAATCTAAGGTGGATTAGAAAGTTACTAAACCTAGTTGTAGCCAAAAAAATTGAAAATTCAACAAATACAAAATACACAAACCTCTATTGCAGTAGAAATGTGCTTTCCGTTAAAACTTTCAATGACATCACCCTTGCGAATTCCAATTTTCTCAGCATGTGATTCTTTTGGCACCTAATTTTTAATTAGCATGATTACTTCATAATATGCATATGGAAAATAATTTCAAAATAAACTATTAATAAAAGTGGAAGTCAAAATTATATAAAAAGCACCATATATATACCTGCTGAACAATAAGACCAGAGTCGATATTATGCTTACGAGTCATCCTCTCAATACAAATAGGATCTAAAAGCTTGATTGGACTAAATGTCATTCCAAGGTGGAGGCGAGGCATACAACTATACCAAATAAAATGAATACTAGATGAATATCATATGAATTTAAAAAAGAACATCATAACATTAATATCTTTACAAAGACACAGGTATGACACATGTCACTAACAAAGAATTGAGAAGGGGGAAATACATACTTGAACCTTCTCCAAAAATCCAAGCACTTATGCAATATCGACGAAGGTACAAACGTCTCATCAATTTGGTTGTTAACTAGACCCACAACCTTCCCTTCTAAATCAATGATGGGCCCTCCATCATCTTGTAACTAATCATTGTCGTAGTGATGAATATTACGATTTGTAGTGAGAAGGAAATAAGATGGAGATGGAAAACATAAATTTGAGATGTAACGTACCAGTTTGAGAGTAGATGCATCACCAAGAAAATACATGTAGTGGAATCTCTCATACCTAGACGGAATTTTATAGGCCAAATTACCATGTGTTATCTTTATATCCAGATTTGCATCTCTTCCAAGGCGGAAAACATCTTGACCAGAATGCACATGGTCATTAAAAGTGGGTAGATGAACTGATTTGTCCACTTGAACCTCATAAATAGCCAATTCATAATGCTCCTGAAGATAGATGAGGTGGCCCAATGTAGTTGTGTTGTCCAGCAAATGAACAATGACCTAAATAAAAATAGACGGTGGCAAAGATTATGACACTACATTTTCAAAAAAAAAACTTATATTGAGGAAAACATTTTTGAGAGATCAACTATCATGATAGTCGAGCGCTAGAATAAGATATTTTGTTTCTAATTTTTTGTTCTAACAAAGTTGAAGATAATGACACATTTAATTTGCAACAAGCCGCCGGTGTAGCAACTGGGTCATTACAAATAATTTAATTTGAGAGGGCATAAACAAGCAGATAAAAAAAGCATAGCTAGTCGAGAGGTAGATAAATAGACTGTCGAATATATTTATTTTTCCTTGCATAGTAGTGTATGGCTCCCTGCCCCAATTTCATTTGAAAAGAAGCCGGTAAAACATGTGCTGTCTAAGTTCAGGTAACATCATCCAGTGGCACAAACGCCCTTGGTGCTGAAAATTAGGATGACAAAGAGACTAGTGAATGTTAAGAAGGTCACCTGAGCATCACGATGATATTCGCCTGTCAACTGCAACTTCCACAGGTTGGGATCCTTGTCACGAATGAGATGAGCAGACGTCAAAACAAGGGCGGTCTTTTTCCGGTCATCCCTTTGAAACCACAAACCACAGCATTGGTTCAGCGGTTGATTCCCTACAAAGCAACAAAAGTTACAAACGCCGGCAAATATAAGAAGGGACGAGAGCAAAATGACAAACATGATGTTAAAATTAAATACACACACCAAGAAAGGAAGAGAGCAGAATGACAGATTTAGCAGCGAAAAGTAGTGCATCTCTTGCGAGTTCACGGATGGAAAGGAGGCGACGGTCTTTGCGCAGGCAGGAAGACGATTTGTGCAAGTAGAGATCCATAGTGAACAGGCGAGCTAGACGGGCTACGTAAACAAAAATTAAGACCAGATTGGAGATTAGTGATGAATGGAGGAAATTAATTAACGATGAGAAAAAGGATGCGGCCGGCGCACCTTGTTCTGCTTTGTATTTAGCCTCGGCGACCGGATCTGCAGCTAGTTCGTCCGGAATGTAGGGTTCGTAGATCGGTGGGCTGGGTGGATCGGAAGAGGATTCCTCCGTCGCCGACTCGACCACATCGTCGAACACACGACCTAGAGAAAAATTGTACAGGACAAGTGAACACCAATCCGTCGTGCCGAGGAGGAAAAGAGGGGCAAAATCACCTAGTTTTTCTTGGGATTGGGTTTCGTCAGGCTCGAAGATCGCGAAGGTAATCTCATCTGCTGGTCCATCGTTGGTCATCTTGTCGACTCGTGCCAGGCTTCTCTTCTTCTTCTTCTTCTTCTTCTTCTTCTTCGTAGTCGTCTCCGGTGGTCCATCGTTGTCGCGGATCCTCCTGGCGGCCTTGGTCATCTTGTCGACTTGTGTGCCGCCTGCTGCAAGATGGTTGGGCACAGCTGCACAGGAGCCGAGGGCAGTCGCCGTGGCAGCACCGATCGTTGTCGATCAATCGATCGCTTAGCTGGGCTAATGGGCTTTAGTTTCACGCTAGGTGGTTGGGCTTTAGCTGTAAGCACAGTATTCCCTAAAAAAACTTTAAGCACAGTAGCTGAGCGTAGACTTCTTCTAAGAAAAAACCCGGATGAAAGTGGTGGGACGAAAAAAAACCTGGACGCAATCCTACCAACTGCTCCATTAGGAATAGAGATTTTTTTTCTCATTGTGATACATGATCACGTGAGGGCGTGGCTTTGACGGTTGTGTTTTTTTCCTAGCGGAGCTAAGTATGGAAGGAGATCGATGGGAGAAATAAATCGGAGAGGGCGGTGATTTGTTTGGAAGGTGATCTCCTGTAGATGGTATTATTTTTGAATTCTTAATTGCCAAATATTTACATGATTGAAATGAATTGACACCTGCCAAAGCAAGCACGAATAAATGGAAGGAGTATTATACCTGATTCGGTTTTAGGTGTGAAGAAGAAAAAACTAATGTGGGAGTGGTGGTGGGAGGTGAGACGAAAATAAACCGGACGAAAATTAACCAGACAAAAATAAACCGTGGAGGCTATTCACCAACTCAGACATTAGGAGTAGAGATTTGTCTAATTTCAACTCCTTAATACCCTCGGCTAAAAAAAAATCTCCTTAATACCCTCACCTAATTGAATACTACCTCCGTCCCAAAATAAGTGTTTTTACCGTAGTACAACTTTGTACTAAAGTTAGTACAAAGTTGAGACACTTATTTTCGGTCGGAGGGAGTACAACAATACATTCTTGACCGTGCATTCCCTTAGGATAGTCTCTCCATACCATAACTCTGGCCTAGCATGTCAACCATGAGGTGGAGTTGGCTAACATACATCGGCCACCGTGTCATCATGTTTAGGCCCTTTTTGGTTCATATCATAGGAATATGATTGGTACCTATCCTACGTACGCTGACGGGCTTGCTGTCATGGCCGCGTGGGCGGCATGGGGGTGGGCCTTCGACGATCTCGGTGGTGGTGCGGCCGGCGCTCTCATGTAGGGTCGTACCTTGGACGGAGGCTGAGGGTGGTGGCCAGGGTGAAAACCTCGTCTGGCTCGGAGCCAGACCGATGGGGTCGGCGTCCATGCATCGTTCCCTTCTTGAAGGCTCCATCGCGGTGACCTTGCGTCCTTCGTGTTACTCCGAGTGAAAACCTAGATTCCCTGGATCGGGCGGTGGCGGCTCTTCGATGCCGTTTCTTTCTTGGAAGCATCGCTTTGGAGTCCCTGGTTCGTCGAGTTGCGGCTTCGTCTCCTCCCGGTGACTCGTTCACGGTGGAGAGCTCTTTAGACCCTTAGCTATGCTCTTCTACCTACTTGTTGTTTGCTTTGGGGTGTTTAGAGTAGCGTTGTTGTTCGTCAGCTCCCTTGTATCTGCCTTGGGTGTCTGTGTGGTGTCGGGTGGTTTGCATCATGTATGTCGATCGTTGCTTTATATATAAAGCGGGGCGAAAGCCTTTTTCGGTACCTATCCTACGTAGGAATAGGAATCTGTATGGACCTGCCCCACGGATCCACCCTGCCAGACTTGCCATGCCCATGGCAACCAATTTTAGTACGGGCCAATAGCTCCCGTGCCACGTTTTTCATGCGAATTGGAAGGAGTGCGACGTTGTTGAAAAGAATGGCTGCAATGCGACGTTTTTGAAGCCAACAATAGCTCCAATGCGACATGGCTCTGTTTAACCATAAAATGAAAAACACGAGGGGTTAGCGATTTGGGTTATGACAGGCGGGACCCACCAGTTACTCTCATGCGGGTGGGACCCACAACTTATCCACGCAAGCATGCCCGTGCTCATCAGCGCGCCCCGACCCGAGCTAGCCCGCCCCCCTCCATTGCTTGCCCTGCCCCTTTCCTTTCCCACCTTCTTCTTCCTCTGCTCCGGCAACGAAGCGCGCCGCCGGCGAGTGATGTCTAGCTCGACTTCGGACACCCGCCAATCATGGACGCAGTACGGTCCATTGTCGTTGACAAGATGCCTCGATTGCCCGCGCATGGAGCCTCTGAAGCGTTTGACTTGTGTGAGGGAAAATAATGGCAACCGTGGGCGCGAGTTTGTGAAATGCTTGAGCAAGCCACAGCCGGGGCAGGTTAGATCTGTGTTCTTGACCAATCCTATGGTCTAATTTCTCCCGATTTCTTTCTTGTTTCCTCGAATTAGGGCGGTGGATCTGGGTGGTGGATCTAGGATTCATGCGCCGTCGGCCCCCTGTTTTTAGGTTCCGAAGAAATGTGGGCATTTTGAGTGGCTCGATGACTATGTTGAAAGGTTGAAATTGGAGGGATCAACCCCAACCCAAGAGCTCAATTTTGGGGGGCGGCTTGCCGTGGAACAAGCCCCCAATTTGGCGGACAGAGCCGATCCGCTGATGCACAGTGCAGAACTGAAATGTGAATTGAAGAAAATTGGCAAGCAACTAAAGCATCTGATCGATTTGAAGCAGCAAGCAAATATGATGGCTGGAGCATTTTATGGTTGTGTCATTGCTATGGGTTTATTTTACTTGATGTTCATCAATCGCTAGAATTTGTTAGAGTTTCAGTTAGTGTGTCAGCTAGTTTCAGGGGTGCCCAGTAGTTTGAGGGCTTAGCCAGGGATCATTTGTTAGATGAATTGGAATTTGTGTGAATCAAAACTTGCTTGAATTATTGTAATGATATTCTCGGGGGGCCATTCTCAGGGGCCCTATTCAGTGTTCATGCTCTGTTTCCTTTGTTTTTGTTCTTCAGTTAACAGAGTACACACCCAAATTCAGTTTCTAGTAAAAAACAAAACTAGGCTGCCGAATAGATGTTGGGCCGTGAGAAAATGGGCCCTGAGAAAATAACCATGCCCAAGACGAGCCCACCCGCGTAGGGGCACCAGCCCACCTCTAACTTCGGCAAATAAAATGTTTCTTGTTTTGTGTCTAAAAAATGTTAGTTGTTTTTACTTTGGCCTTTTTCTTGCACTAAATTTTGTGATGGATCATTTTTTGATGCACTAAAACTAAATGTTACTTGTTTTTATGCATGTCTACGGTTCCATGAACTAAATGAGTTGCATGCTTGCATGAAGTAAATTAGTTTGCATTTCCTAGTTGCATGTCCATGGTTTGGTCAATATTTTGAAGATGGTGTGTGTGGTGATTGGGGTGTAGCAACCCGGGCCCGTAGCAATCCATAGCAATACAGAAAGCACAAACCATAGCAATCTATAAATAATAGCATGAAACACAATATATATATATATAGTAGCATAACGATTGCAACCCATAGTTCCATGATAGCCTTACAACTCCACGATAGCCTTACAACTTAAAATATTAAGACAACTTAATAATAGTAGCATAACGATTACAACTTTAAAAAACTAATACGATAGATATATAGCAAGCTAGATAGATCGGGGGGCACCAAACGCGGGTTATTCTTTGGGTTCTTCTTCTCCTCCTCCTCCGGGTGAACAACGCCACCTCGCTCCTCCGGGCGCCACCCTTTACTCCTCCTCGTTGTTGATGGGGTACGGGAGCGTGTGCATCACACCATTGTTGGGGAAGATGCTGTTGAGGTCGGTGAAGATATTATAGGTGGTGAAAGCTATGAACTCACAACCAATCCAATACGCTCGCCCGAGGAGGTGGAAAGCATCGAAAGGGTTAGTGAACGTGGCGATGAGCGCAACCACAACGCCGTTGTGGTTGACCTCCTCAACATGGTACATCCGAGGAGAGCCGCGGGGGAGGTGGAGGAAGCCGGCCGCAAGGAAGAACTCCGTTAACTCCCTTGCGCCCCTCCACCGCGAGATCGCCCAAGCCCTAAGGGTTTTCTCTACATACACTCCGGCCGGGTAGAGCCTTTCCGGCACGGTTGGGGGGAAGCGGTAGGTGGGGCCGTTGTACTGCATGGTGGCGGGGTGGCTCGAGGGCTAGATCGGGTTTGATGGAGAAGAAGGAAGAAGGAGGGCAGAGGAGGCAGAGGATGGGGTATGGACGAGGATGGAGAGGAAGACGATATAGTGCCCGGCTTAAATAGCCCAAGTGCGACGTGGTTTCACCCCGTAGAATTAATGGGCGGGCGGCGTTTGGTGGCGCCCCATGAAGTGTGTAAACGATCGTGGGAAATGGGCTGCGACGCTTCTGTGCCACCGGTCGCGGGTCAAGGGGGAAGGGCTCACGCACGCGTCTGTGCTGTCGTGGGTCAAGGGGACACGCCTGCCCCGTTCTCTGCGTGTGCCGCCCCCGCATTCATGCCGTAGCCCATTAAATTGCCCTAGGGCTTTGCTAGAGGGCACCGGTCGGTCGATGGGAGACGTGACAACAATAGACGCCTTCATTTGCCCATCTTGTAATGGGCAGCACGCCCTTTGAACTGCATCGACCATCATGCCAATATTGTGTCTTGGCCGCCAATTGTGTCCTCAAAGAGGAGCACGCCATGCACCGCACGCATTGCACCATTGGCTTTTTTGGTTGTCTTCATCGGGGTCTGGCTGCTACATTGTGACCGGGTGCTTGCTTTGATGCGACGCTGCATCGGTTCTAATGGTAGGCATGGGACAACTTACTGCGTCGATAGGGGTGCGGAGCAGGGCTACTACGTCGAGGGCATGCATGCAACGCACGAGCGCAGTTCTGTGGGTGGGCATGCATGCAACGATGGAAAGGGCACTGCGTAGGCTTGGTCCATGCACCGCGTCAACTCGTGCCGTTGGATTGAAACGAACGATCCTGATGCCCCAACGAGAGAGGCTGATCCAAACCCCACTGATTCAACCAATCAGCGCGTCTCATGCGGATCTATGCACACTGTAGCTAACCCTAGCGCCTGATCTCAACCGTCCACGCACAACGATTGACGACCCGGCAGTGTGCGGGGTTTTGAGAGGTTTTGAGGGGTTAGGGTTGAGCATAACTAATTCAAAAAAAAATCAAAAAAATATAAAACTTGCGCACATAGTCTTATTATGTCGTATAGTAACGAGAAAAAATAATATAAATATGGTTTACATACATTTTTACGAAAAATCCTTCACAAAATTGTCATTCCTCGAACAATGTAGTATGGAGTTCAAGGGAGAGAGTAGTGGGCACCCGAGAGTAGGTGGGGTTTTGAAAATGAAAAGTGTGAAAACCTCACCAAAACTTCATTTTAGATTGACTAAGAAAGATCTTAACTTACTTTTCTCATTTCCATGTTTTAAACTTGTTTTATATATAATTTTCTATTAAACCTTGATTAAAAAAAAATGAAATAATAGAAAATTAATTCAATAAATAGTGAGACTTTAGATTTACACTATACAGGTAGAATAGATGTGTAGGAAAATTATTTGGCTGGTTTAGACAAGGTGTCAAAAAAACTTGCTTAAATATGAGGCCGTTTACCCTACCTTTGGAGGTCATTTGAAACAAACTTTTCATGACTATGAGCTCAACTTACCAAAAGGGATCGCAATGATCAGCAAGCAAACATATTTTAGTTGAGGTACTTTAGATTGCATTAAAACATCAATACCCCATCCCTAATTCAAATTTGAGCCCAAATTTGAATTTAAATTTGAATTTTGTTTGGCTGGTTTAGACAAAGTACCAACAAACAAGTTCGAATAGAAATACGGGGATACATAGTGACTACCAGTACGCACCAATTTACAAATATTATTACATGCCCTAAATTTTCAAACTGTTCTCTGTTCTACCTCTTCCTACCACGCCGTGTGCCCTTCTTCGCCTTAGCACTTCTTGTTTTTGGTTCTACTACACACACAAGTTCACTGATCATCTTGGTTTTCTTCACTGGCCTTTTCAACACCTCACCAACACCCTCGTGATCAGTGTCTTCAGTCTCAATGTTGACAGCAGTTTCAGCTTCTTCGGTGTGTACCTCAACATGGGCTTCTTCAGTCTAAACCTCGACACGCTGAGGTTCAGTTTCATCCTCGAGAGCAGTCTGAATGTTGACTGCAATTTCAGTGTCTTTGGTGTGCACCTCCACATCAGTTTCTTCAGTCTGACTGTTGACTGCAGCAGGATCTTCAGAGATACCCATATCTTCAGTTGGCAGCAGAACATCACAATCTTGCTCATCTTGCAGCAGCACATCCAAGTCTTGCTCATTTTGCACCACACCATCCAAGTCTTGCTCATTTTGCACCACCCCATCCAAGTCTGGTTGAATGTGCATTGTTTCACCAAAACTTCTCTTTCTTCTACAACCATTGCCTCTTTCCTTTTTCTTTGGCCAACACTCTTCAACAACAAGGGGCTCACCTGCACGCTTCCTCCTAAAAATATAAAACATGTCAACTGGTTAGTAAGTGAAAAATGGAACAAAATAGTAAACAATGCAAACATATGCCCATATACTTTGGCCTTTCAGGAGTGTAACAACATTTGGGAGATCCAACTCGGTGCCCAAGTTCTTGGCACAACTTGCATCTATTTTTGTTACCTTTCTGGGACCTTTTTGGCTTTGCATCCTTCTTTCCCTTGCCCTTTTTGCTACTCCCACCTTTCTCAAACCATGCCTTGAATCTACTCTCCTTAGGCCTGCCAGCCTTTCTTTTTGTTAGGGGAGGACACATGGAAAACTCAATTTCCACTTCAGGCCACTGAGACTGATCTGTAAGTGCTGGAATTGGAGTTGCATATGCAGCCTTGAATCTTGCTACTGAGTAATATTCGTGCAAATATGGGTGCATATTTATCTTCGGTCTGGAGGCCAAGAAAAGTATGGCATGATCACATGGTTTCCCAGTGTGTTGCCACTCCAAACAAGTGCAATCATGCATTTCAGTGTTAACAACATGCCTTCTACCAGTTTTGGTATCTCTAACTTCAGCACCCCACACAAAAGATTTTTCAACAGATAAATGTGTAAGATTTCTGCTCCTGTTGACCACCTGTTGTACCACTGCAGGAAGCTTATCCTCTTGTAGACAATCACCAATCCTTCTTCTCAATTCCCACAAGCGCATGATCATGATCCTGATTTGGTCAACCATGTCATGCACAGGCAAATTTTTTAACTGCTTCACCTTGTTGTTAAAACTTTCTGCCAAGTTGTTGTTGATATGATCACACTTGATGGCAGTGTTAAATCCTGACCTATACCATAATAGAGAATGGTGGGTGTTCACCCATGGACCAAACTCAGGGCATGCTGTCATTATCTTACCAAGGTGATATGAATGTGTCTATTTAGTGTAAGATCTTGCTGCTGGCCACATGCGACCAAATTCTTCCCCTCTGAATTTTTTGATCAAATTCATCCACATATGGCCGAAGCACTCCCTCTGCTCACAATGGGGGGAAACATTCTTCGCTGTGTTTTCTAGCCCTTTGCATGCATCTGTGTGGACTGCCAAAGGTGACACTGGCCCTATGCATCTTTTCAACTACATCATGAATTGAACCATGTCCACGAGACCTCTGTCTCTGACTGAAATAAGCCAATAGCAACAGGGAACATCCAGTTGTATCCATCCAAAGCATTGCAAGCTGCCAATTGACCATTCCACTTGCCAGTTAAAAATGATGAGTCTATGCTCAAATATGGACGACACCCTGCCTTGAAGCCATCAATGCAAGGCTTTAAAGCCATAAAAAACTTAGAGAAAAGCACTCTTCCATCAAGTGTTACCTCAGTATCTATCTCCACAACACTGCCAGGTGACCTTTTCTCCACCTCTGCTTTGAAATTATAAAGCATCCTATAAGTATTTGCCCAGTCACCATATAATTGTTTCATTGCCCTTTGTTTTGCCTTCCACACCGTGTTATACTTCACCTTAATGGGGTATTGCTTTTCCAAGTCTACTTTAAGCTTTTTTGCAGTAGTGTTTGGTTTCTTGGCTAAAATAGGAGTGATCTTTTCTGCAATCCAAAATTGTGATGTCATGGTTGATACTCTCTGTGAACTTGTAATACAAGTATGTTGGTGTGGGATTTGATTCACCCTAATGGTACTTCCATCAGGTTGGCGTCTAGCAGATATGTACCACTTGCAAGGCTTCACACTTCCATCAAAACCTCTACATCTTGCATGAAACTTCTTTCTATCAGTCCACTTAGTCTTGGCATCAAACTCATGTTTGACTGCATAAGTCTTGAAACACATCCTAAATGCATCCATGTTTGGGAACAACTTCCCCACTGCAATAACAGGGTTTTTCTTGTCATACACATTTACCAACTCATCATCATGTGCATCATCTACATCATCTGCAGCATCTTCCATCAGCTGTCCATCCACATCTTCAGTTCTTTCTCTGTTAGCATCAGTATCAGTAGGCATACTAGATTCACCATCCTTCTCCTCCTTATCTTCATCAGCTACTGGAATGCCAAATTTTTTGGCCATATCAATGTCATCCATTGGTGCAATGACTAAATCAGTTGGGTCATTTAATTCTACTGAATTCCAATCAACAGAAACAACCCTTGCAACACCATCAGAGGCCTCTTCTCCATCACCTCCCTCAGGTAATACTGTCACTTCACCTGCACAAATGGGCATTATCTGCCTCTCTGAAGCCCAATCATCATCTACCATATGTGAAGCTAATTTTGAGGGCACATATCCAACCTTAGAATCTGATTTCAGATCAACAAGCTCTCCATGAAACATAGTCTGTTTGGTTGTCCAGCCATCTTGTCGATTGATTTCATCTACCATCTCTTCACCATCCTCAATTCTCACATACTCTCCTTTCCAATTATCAAACCGTAACAATGCTACCTCTTCCTCTGGACCCCAAAAAATGCTCTCCCCAATTTTTTCAACCACATTCTTCACGGCCTGCACTTCCATGCTCTGTAGTTCTTGGGGATCAATTTCTGCAAAATCAATCTCCCACTTCACAATTGTATCTCTCTCTATGTCCCGCATGCTACCATCACCTAGCTTCGCCTTAGAAGAAAGGAATTCCATAGTGAATTCGAACGTCCGAGCACCATCCCCCCTGTTTGTCAATGGTGGAGCAGTGTGAGCTGAGCTAGCGAGCTAGCGGAAGCATACGAGGCACAAAATCGATGCACATTAAGGGATTACCTAGTCGATGTTGTTATCTCTGCCGGCTCCATCGCGGTCAGCCCCCCTCCCACCCACCCAAATCTGGATCAAATCGACCAAAAAAGGGAAACAGAGGCGATGCAGAGGTGAGATCTAGCTCGACACAGAGGGGGTACGTCGGAGGGGAACGAGACAGGGTTCCTGATTCACTTACCACAGCCGTCGTCGTCGCCAAGAACGAAAGCTCCGCGCTGCTGTCACCGAGGACAGAATCTCCGGCGCTGTCACCGGCTCACCGTCGAGAACGAAGAGGAGGGGGGTGGGAGCAACGGCTTCAGACAGGGGCACTGCCAAGTGGGACCCACAGGGACACGTTTCACCTGATGCACTGCCAAGTGGGGCCCGTGACTAGATGCACTGCCAAGTCGGACCCACATGTCTTAAACATAACCTCACTCCCGTTGACGACCTGTTTAATGGCCCGAGTGGGCCTTGGCTATTTGGGCTTCTGAAATGTAGCACCAGAGCTATTTTCATCAACTACGTCGCACTGCATCCATTGCACCTCAAAGATGTCGCACAGGAGCTATTGGCCCATTTTACTACTCCCTCCCTCCCTCCGTATGCATGCACGCATGCATGAGGTTGGCTCACGGGAGGGATTTCTTGCATCTCCCATGCCAACAATGCCACAGTATCGTCTCGCCATGGAGTGATCCCTATCACGGACCGCATCGACGAGCAATTCAGGATGACGAAACATAGCCGTGGTGACCACCTCGCCGCTCTTGACGGTTTTGCGGTCAGTACTCGGTCTAGGCCACCTAGAACAATACTAGTCGTTCCAAGAGACTTCAAGTACTTTATCTCTGCCACCAAAGACGTATAGATTGATCTGTCAATGACCTTGTCCTTCAACATGTTCACCGCTATAAGTGAATCCATCTCGATACAAACTGGAAGTTCCGTCCGCTGATTAGCAATGGATAAACCTTCCATGCATGCACATAATTATGCTTCAAGGGCATCTCGGCACAAAAATAACTCCCTGCAAGATGAGTAAATAATGTTGCCTAGATTATCGTGAAGCACCATACCAGCACCAGCCCTTCCATCATTAGTCCAGGAACCATCCCTATTGAGCTTATGTCTTAGTTTAGAAACTAAAATTCTAGCCATGGTGCGGTATCGATGGCGAGAACCTGCGAGGTTTGGAACAATGCAAAGGTGCGCTGACCACTTGAACATTAAGTACTTTGCATACAGATAGGGTTAAATCCAATATATTTTGAAGCTAAAAGTTTTTGAATTCAAAGAAAATTTCGGGTGAAAATATTCCGAAAATTCTGAGATTTTCTCAACACCAGTTTTTCCATCCCCACCTGTAAAATAACTGAACTCGAGAAGAAGAAAAAACCTTCGTAAGTACTCACTCATAATAGTTCGCTGAAACGTTGTGGTTTTCCTTTTTCCGCAGTAGCATGTTTTATCCACATGATCTTGAATGGAAATAATAATAGCACCGTGTTTCAGTTATTTGATTCTAATTACTTGTGTTATCCGGCTACTTGTCTTGGTATAACAGTTGGAACCACAAGCATATATTCATGTTCGGTCTTAAACTGAAGACTGAACCGAAATCTTGGTCCACTGAATCCTCGGTTAGTAGTTCTCCAAATGACCATTCAGTCATCATTTTCTCAAAACCGAATTTGATCAAAACCCAAAGAAACAAACCGGTCGGCATGGTTTAACCGAATGCCCAGCCTGACATGTCATCTTGATAACAAAGGAGGAGAACACAACCAACAAACTTTCTTGATCCAGTCTGAAAGTCTGAAGGATCACATAATGTACCTTTAGCCTCCAAATTCACACGTCAGTTCCTGCCAGAACCTTGCAAAAATTCCACTTCTCAAAAAGGAAAGGAAAGGAGCCGGAGCTGCTTTCACGTGGATTCAAAGGAACTTTGCGCATTGCCCTGTGGATGCCACTGATGATGTGATACAGACACATGCTCGTGTCTATATGTGGTACGTTGTCTCGAGGACTTTGTTTCCTGACTCCACAGGCAAGAACGCTCCGTGGATGTGGCTGAAGGCGTTGACCGTATTCAATAGCGGATGGAGCTGGGGTTCAGCCACTCTTGCTTACTTGTACCGACAGGTAGTTGGTTTGTTTTGCTATCAAGTCATTTCTTCATTAGCAATGCAACCTTGTTGTCAAGTTAACATTGTTTTCTTTCATATGCAGCTGGACGATGCGTGTTGTAGGATCACAGGTAGTGCAGGTACACAGCGCCTAAATAATTAGTTCTACCTTTAACACGGTGGTGTTAGTGAATTGATTGGTAGAGTTTGAATAAGATCAAAAATCTTCTATACATTTTGAATATTTGCTTTTACTTTTTTTCTTTGATTTGGTATAGTAAATTGTTTTAAATTTAGGAAACATATATTTCAGGTGGAACGGAAATGCAAGTACTATTACAACCAAATGCGAAATGTGGTTTCATATTTTGACATGGTGGCTTGGCCTTATAGGAGTTGCTCTTCAGACAAACTTACGGCATTTATGATGCTTTTCAGGATGCTATCGATGATTAGATCAGTGTTCCGTCCAGGTGCATAAGTTATCTTAGGTTGTGAACCGCGACCAAGGAAGAGGAAAAAAATGAAAGAACTTAATGCTTATTTGCTAATTAATATGCAATGCCGACCACTACATGTGAACTGACCACCAGATGTCGTGTTTGGTATTCTCAAGTTATTAAAAGTATATACGCCCCACATTTCTTATGGGATGATTCCTTTATTTATGTCAAAAAACAAAAATGAGGTGGAAATTAATGCACCACACGCGTAGGAATTTTTGGTTTTCGTTAGGTGACTTATACATCTAGATGGAGGGAGTAGGAAGGCAAATTGACTCATCTCCGGTACATTGATCAGCAGCTATAAGGTAACAGCGGGCTTTCCAACAGTATGGTATGATTCCTTAAAACGCCTGGAGCTCACAGAGTAGACTGCCTGAAAACTCAGTTGTAGTTCGTGCTTGGCTTTTTGAACACTTCATCATCCACAATTTGAAGTTCTTGTCTGACAAAAAAAAGGCACCATAATTTGAAGTTCTTGTCTGACAAAAAAAAGGATTACGCCGAACTTGATCTGTAATTGGCATGCAAGGGTTAATTCCATTGACTCATCCGAAGCCTAGCAGCAGCCAAGTGTCTACACAAATAAAAAACATCAAGGTTCGATTAGATAGATCTTTAGCTGACGAGAAATTCCTGCATAACTATGGCAACACGAGAGTGACTCTACAAACCAGAGTCAAGAGTACATATAGAACACCAAGTTCAAGGTGAGACAAAAAAACATTAGGTTATGAAAACATCATGGATGAGAGATCCTGAACAGAATTCTGAGCTAATTAAAAATTCTGTCTTATAACGGAGAATGCCTGGAGGATGTAATCAAGTCTCTGTCTTCTTCCATGGAGGAGGAGAGACTATCAAGCGAGGCGATCGTGTTTCCCTGGTAACCAAGGGTTAATTGGCTAATTAAAGGCGATACAATTTTTACTGCATTTTCCAATTCAAGATGTAACGAGATGGCGAGGCAGAACAAAACTAAATCCCTGAAGCGATCAGACAGAACAATCTGTTACAAACAGAATGAGATACACTTTTCTTCATGAAGTTATTTACCGCACATAACAATCTCCTCTATAACCTCCCAATTTGTGTTCAAACGTACTGAATCTAAACAGAGCGAAATATGAAAACTTAAGTTTACCTTTCTCGAAGCACAAGAAACACAAAAGACTCACATGACTTCTTTATTCTTCAATCGTGATAGGATAAGTGCCTACGCAAATAATAAAGACATCACGGTTCCATTAAATATGCCAAGTTCAAGGTGAACAAACAACGTTATAAAATGTGAGGTGTTTACCTTCTATAATATCCTCTCCACAATCTGATACAACTACAGTCAAATTTTTAGTTTGTCGGCAAAGTTTGGCAGCATTAAATATTAGAACCTATAAAGCAATCAATAAAATTAAGTTCTCAAAACATATTTCTCATAGTGCTTTGGTCAGCATGAATTAAGCAGCTCATGATTACAAACATAGGATTGACTTACCGAAACATCTTTTTCTGCATATAATTTATTTCTCTGATCAAAATGATCCCAGCATATGTCTACCAACATGTTTTCTAACTGGCAAAATAGGCAAGTGTGTCACATAAAATGTTGAGTATAATATTTATTAGGAAAGAAGAGATAGACTAGGATTTGTTCTGGCTTGTCTTGTACTCCAAGTAGATCATTGTACTCCTATATATATGCCCACGAGGCTCAAGCAATACAACAATTATTCCACCAAATCCCTCTCTCCCTTCTAACATGGTATCTATCGCAAGTCGATCCTAAACCCTAGCCGCCACCGCTTCCGCACCCGCGCGCCGCCCCCGGGGCGGTCGGCCTCCATGACCGCCGCCGGGGGCCGCGCCGCCCGTACCTAGGGTTCGTCCGCCGGCCGTGTTGGCCGGCTGCCCTAAAGAGTCTTTTTCCCAAGCCATTGCTCCGGTTTTTTCGATCTCTCGCCGGTCGTTTTGATCGACGTTTTTCTTTTTGGTTTTCCGATCTAATCTTGATCGGTTTGCGTCGCCCGCCGCCGCCGTCGACCCCATGCGCCTCTACTCCGACCCCGGCGCGACCAGCCGGCCTCTCCTCCGACCCGCGTCCATGTGCGCCGAGGCGTCCCGTCCGGGCCAGCCGCCGTCCGCGCGTCGGTCCGCCCATCGCCCTGCGCCGGCCGTCACCGCCCTGCTCCGACCGAAACACCTGCATCACCCCGACCCGTTGGCCTCGCGCCATGCGATGGCCAATCATAGCCGTCGCTCGCGCGCTGGCCCGCCCATCGATCCACGTCACCCGCCTCCGCCGCGTCTGCACGATGGCCCGGCGGTCTACCTCGCCGGCCTCGTCCTCGGCTGCATCAGGCTCGTCGTCTGCCTCAACTCGGGCGCCGTTGCTCCGTTGGATGCTCGGGCCTCGCTGCCCAGGCGCCGGCACTGCTTTGGCAGCCCGGGTGACGGTGCTGACGTCCCGTTCCGTCTGCCATCGCCGGCCTCATCCGGGACTCCGCCATCACTCCTCCACCGAGCGGTGTCCCCGACCTCGCGCGCGATCGGCTTGATCACCCGCTCGCCGCCGCGATCCGCCTCATCTACGCCGCGCGATCGACCTGACCCGTCGGTCACGCGCGCCTCCGCAGGTCCCGTGAAGATCGTCCCCAGTACTGCGCGCCTCTCTGCCGATCGAGCATCGGGCTGCCGTTGCGTCGCCCCGTCGAGCCGCAGCGCCACCGCCCCGTGGTTCTCCTTGCGGCTGCATCGACTCGTGCTTCGCCACTGCGTCGCCCCGTCGGGCCGTAGTGCCGCGATATGCGGTCCCCGCCGCCGCCCTGAGGCCGTCCCCGCGGTTGCACCGACTAGCGAACCGCCGTTGCGTTCGCCCTTTCGGGCCGCAGCGTCGCGGCCCGCGGTCCCCGCCGCCGCCCCGAGGTCTTCCCGCCGTCGCCCCGACCCGCCTACCACCGCTGCGTCGCCCTTTCGGGACGTAGCGTCGCGGCCCGCGGTCCACTCCGCCGTCACCACGCGTCGACCTCCCGTGGTATACGCCGCGCCGTCTCCCTTGGCGCCGGAACGCCACCGTCCGCGCCGGTCTTCGTCATGCTGTCAGGGTTCTTCGCCTACTTCGAGCACCGCCGCCGCAAACCTAACCTAGCCGCCGCCGCCGTCAGGCCACCGCCGCCGCTCTTCTTTGGCCGCCGCCGCCGCTACCTTCGTAGCCGCCGCCGTTGATACGTCTCAAACGTATCTACTTTTCCAAACACTTTTGATATTGTTTTGACCTCATTCTTGCATGATTTGAACTAAACTAACCCGGACTGACGCTGTTTTCAGCAGAGCTGCCTGTATGGTTTTATTGTGTGCAGGAAAACGGATTTTTAGGTATCTTAGAAAAATCCACGAAAAATCACGGAAAATCCACGCACCCGAAGGAACCAGGAGCCAGAAGAGGGGCCAGAGGGGGGCCAGGGGGTGCCCAGGCGCCCTGTGGGCGCGCCCCCCCTGGGCCGCGCCGGGGGGTCGCCTGGGTGGGGCCCACACCCCCTGGTGCCCTACTTTGCCTCGTATTTTTACTCACGATGCGGAAACCCCAGATCAGAAGTTCTTTTCGCAGTTTTCCGTCGCGGAGCCGCCGCCACCCTCTGTTCTTCCTCGGGAGGGCTAATCTGGAGGCTGATTTGGCCTCCGGAGAGGGGAGATCGTCGCCATCGTCATCATCATCACCACTCCATCATCCCTCCATGACTTCTCCCTCCATGTGTGAGTAATTCCCCTGCTGTAGGCGAAGGGGATGGTAGGGATTGGATGAGTTAGATCATGTAATAGTTTGTCAGATCGTTGGGGGCATGTTGCCTATCATCCACTATGGTGTTTATCATCTTTGCTTCAACTTGTTATTCTTAATGCTTGACACTTAGGGCCCGAGTGCCATGATTTCAGATCTGAACCATATGTGTTTGCATGAATATATTTGTGTTCGTGATCCTATCTATGAGTTGTTTGCACCTGTTACGGTTCGGAACCGGCGATCCCAAAAGTGACAGCTTGGGACACCAAAGGGGATGGTCCGTAGTTTGAGGATTACATGTATCCATTGAGTTCATTGCTTTGTTCCGGTGCTCTTTGACAGGAGCACCTTAATATCCATAAGTTCCTTTTGGCCCCGTTCGTAGCGGGATGGTAGGACAAAAGATGTTGTGCAAGTTCTTATTGCAAGCACATACAACTACCTATGGGATACATGCCTAATGTTTGATAATTGCCTAGATGATCATTACTTTTCCGTGTGCCGTGCCCCAAGTTAGAATCTATCTCATCCATGCAGCGCCCAACCATCCATCTCCCTAGCCTATAGTGTTTTAAATCCTGCTTGTCACTAGTTGCTACTTTTACCATTTACTTTTGCTATTTACTTTTACTGTTTACTTTTACTATCACTATCATTACTATCATATCACTGTTACCACTTATCCTTTGTTGCAAGTAAGTATATTTCAGGTGCGGTTGAATTGACAACTCAACTGTCAAAGCTTATAAATACTCTTTGGCTCCCCGTGTGTCGAATCAATAAATTGGGTTATTCTTACCCGCGAAGACTATCTCGATCCCTTACGGTTGAGGGTTATCAAGTACCATTTTCTGGCGCCGTTGCCGGGGAGCATAGCAATATTTACAAGTCTACTTGAGGTATCCTACCTGCTGCACTTCATCCACTATGGGTAAGAAAGGAGACCCCAAGGTTCCGATCTTACTATCCACTACAAGAAGAGGTACTGCTCTGAGCACTAGTGCTACACTTGATTCACCTTCCGTTATGAGTAAGTTTGCCTCACCACCACCACATGATGCTCCTACTGAATCTGTTACTATGTCTGATACTCTTGATGATGCTTCTACTACTTTTGATGATATTAGTTCGCTTGGTTATGCTCTTGAGAAACAAATTGCTGCTGCTGCTAAAAAGTCTGGAA
>LR738713.1:26085714-26174212 GCA_902687465.1 Secale cereale
AAATACTCTTTGGCTCCCCGTGTGTCGAATCAATAAATTGGGTTATTCTTACCCGCGAAGACTATCTCGATCCCTTACGGTTGAGGGTTATCAAGTACCATTTTCTGGCGCCGTTGCCGGGGAGCATAGCAATATTTACAAGTCTACTTGAGGTATCCTACCTGCTGCACTTCATCCACTATGGGTAAGAAAGGAGACCCCAAGGTTCCGATCTTACTATCCACTACAAGAAGAGGTACTGCTCTGAGCACTAGTGCTACACTTGATTCACCTTCCGTTATGAGTAAGTTTGCCTCACCACCACCACATGATGCTCCTACTGAATCTGTTACTATGTCTGATACTCTTGATGATGCTTCTACTACTTTTGATGATATTAGTTCGCTTGGTTATGCTCTTGAGAAACAAATTGCTGCTGCTGCTAAAAAGTCTGGAATTGAACTTCCTGTTACTCGCTACCCTATTGGTGAAACTTATGATTATCCTGATTTGAGTAAACTCAAAGAGAGGCTCCTTGATGATGATTGCTATATGCTTGATGAAGATTTATGCAGGGGAACTGACAGAGTTTTCCGGCTCTGACCCTGAAGTCATTAAGAAGCTATTTGAAAAACACTCTTTGAAGAACAAAACCGTTCCTAATCCTGAATTTGCTACATCTCCTATATGCATTGATGATCCTGATTATGATTTCTCTGTTGATCTTTCACTTATACCTATGGTTGAAGATGACCCCTTTTATGGCAGAGAAAATGATGATGCTATTGCACACCTAACTAAACTCGGTGAGCTAGGTGGCCTATTTACCACAGATGAAAAGATATGATACTTTTATGTGACCAAGCTTCTTCCTTTCTCGTTGAAGGAAGGTGCTAAAGCATGGTAGGATTCACTCCCATACGGTTCCATTAAGAGTCCTCAAGATTTATCTCACTCTTTTGTTGATAAGTACTTTCCTGCTCACATGCAACATGCTGCTTTACAAAGAATTTATAACTTTAAACAGTTGCAGGATGAGTCCCTCCCTAAAGCTTGGGGGAGGTACTGCGGTCTGATTCGGGCTAGACCTGGACATGAAATCCCTAAGAATGAATTAATCGATATATTCTATGTTGGTCTAACTGATGAATCCAGGTCCTATTTGGACAATTGTGCTGGTTGTGTTTTCAGGAAAAGAACACCGGACGATGCGGAAGATTTGATGGGCAGGATTGCCAAAAGCCATGAAGATTGGTCCGTCCCTGAACCACCTCCACCACCAAAGAAGAGGGGCATGTTTGTCCTAAGCCCCGAAGATATGCGAGAAGCAAATAAGTCTATTAAAGAGAAAGGTATTAAAGCTGAAGACGTGAAGAATCTACCCCCTATTGAGAAGCTGTGTGAGCCTACTACTCACCCTCCTATGGTAGAGGTACACTCTCTTTTAGATTTCAACGCAAGTGACATCCCTCATGGTAAGCCTCCTGATCAATGTTTAGATGAGTTTGATAATTTTATTATGAAACAAAATCATTTTAATGAGAGGATAGAAAGTCAGTTGCATGATAATTCCCTTGCTATCAAAAGACTGCTTGATGTTTTAAATAGAACAGTTAATGATGTTCAATGTCTTGTGAAGCATTTTCATATGGTTCAAACTCAGCTTGACCAAATTTCTAATGTGCAAAGAGATTTGCTTGCTAACAATACCAAACAAGATAATTTGCAGGCTTTCGGGATTAAGACCCAAGGAGGAACTAGCACTCAAGATCCTCTCTATCCAAAGGGACATCCGAAGAGAATCGAGCAGGATTCTCAAATGCAGGAAGAAGAAATTGTTGGCTCTCCAAAGAAAAAGAAGAAACATAAGGAGACTGACAATTCTAATGACCCTATTACAGATGAAGAGCCAACTATTGATCCTAACAGCGTATCTATCTCCGATGCTGAGACTGAAGACGGTGCTGAACCTGAAGGTAAGGATAATGAGAAGAATGATCCGCCTGAAGTTCGAGAAGAAGAAGCACCTGACAAACGTAAGAGGTACACTAAAGAAGACTTCATCGCAAGAAAACATGGGAAGGAAAGAGAACCATGGGTACAGAAACCCATGCCCTTTCCAGGTAAGTCCATCAAATCTAAAGAAGAAGAGCATTATAATAAGTTTTGTGAGTGGATTAAACCTCTTTTTCTTCAAATCCCTTTGACTGATGCTATTAAGTTACTTCCTTATACAAAATATATGAAAGATATTGTAACTAACAAAAGAAAAGTTCCTAATGATGCAATATCTACTATGCTTGCTAACTACTCTTTCAGTGGCAAGATTCCTGAGAAGCTCGGTGATCCAGGTATACCCACCATTCCTTGCTCCATAAAGAATAATTATGTCAAAACTGCTTTATGTGATCTTGGGGCATGAGTGAGTGTTATGCCTCTCTCTCTTTACGAGAGGCTTTGTTTAGAGAAACTAATTCCTACAGATATCTCCCTTCAGATGGCTGACAAGTCAACCGCTGTTCCGATAGGTATTTGTGAGGATGTTCCCGTAGAAGATGCTAATTGTTTAATTCTTACCGATTTTGTTGTGCTTGACATGCCCGAGGATGGGAGCATGTCCATTATTCTTGGTAGACCTTTTATTAACACCGCAGGTGCTATTATTGATTGCAATAAAGGGAAGGTTACCTTCCATGTGAATGATAAAGAACACACGGTATATTTTCCGAAGAAGATCGACAGGAGGCATGGCCTCAACTCTATAGAGAATATCGAGACCGTGAAAATTGGAGAATGGGACTATCCACTACATGTGCCTCACAAATACAAAACTATCATGGTGGGGACAATGTCCATCAAAGTAAAGGTTCAGTGATTACTTCGTAAGAGGTGAGACTTTTTGCTCTATATATCGCTTGTTTGTCGGTAAGACTTGATCAACCTTACTAGTTAACATGTTTTATATGGATAAAAAGTCGAGCTTGTTATGTTTTCACTTGTTTTTAGTCTTGTTCTACTTGCTGTACCAAGTATTTATGTTTTTGAAGCTTCACCAGACTACTAACTGCTTCGAGTTTTCAGAGAGTTTCGCAGCTTTTTGAACTTCGAAAAATTTTCAACAGTGAAGTTTTCAGAAAAATTCCAGAAAAATTATAATAAAAATTTCCACGTCGGGAGAGACCCAGAAAGTCCTGGGGCCAGCCAGGGGGGCCCACCAGTGGCCCAGGCGGCCAGCTGGCGCGGCCCAGCCCCTCGCCGTGCCCACAGGGCGCCTGGGGCCCACAGGACCCCCCTCCAGGTATGTCTTCTTCCTCTCTCTCTCTCTCTTTCTCCAAAAACGCGAGTTCTACACTTGTTCTTGTGTTCTTGCTGTTCTTGGAGGCGATTCTTCGATCTCTCTCTACAGCCCATCATTTGAGCTGAAATTTTGAGCAAATACTCCCTGGTATGTGACTCCTCCACCCCTCCAATTAGATTTTTGATTGGTGGCTTCATTTGTGAGTATTTAGTAGTTCTTGGTGCTGTATAGATGAGCTTGCATGCATATGTAGAAAGTTATTTTTTCAAGTTTTGATGCAAGCTTATGCCTTGGGCAAGTGAGTTGAGTAGTTTGCCTTAGCTCACTTTGCTTTAATCCTCGTTTTTGTAAATTGTAAAAAATTTCAGAAATGAGTTTGTTAGGAAGGGCAAAAGGGTGGCTTGAGAAGAGGAGGCCCGCACACTCCGATCGAGTTACTAGAGCCGCAGCTTCACCATCGACTGCTAGGGTGAGCTATAATGAAGATCATGTGCCCCTGGAGTTGTTGGAAGATACAAGTCCAACACGTGCGATGACATTTCCATGTGATGAATTCATAGAAGCTGCGGGAATTAAGGATGAGTTTTATAATCTTTGTGCTAATGCAGGTTTGACATGACTCGTCACGAGCCGTGTTACCCAGTATCAAGAACTCACCTCCAGTTTCATTAACAGTTTTAGATATAATCCCGATTCAGGTGCTATTGAGTTTAAAATTTATAATGATCTTATCACCATGACTTTGGGGATTTTTTATGAAATAATAGGTGTGCCGAATGTTGGGAGGACGGCTAGGATGGCCACTCAGCCCTCCGAGCTGAAAACCGTCATCAACTCTCTCTGCAGCATGGGTACGAGGGATATTCATCGGTCAAAGATCTCCAGCATCTTATTTCCTCACCTCAGGTATTTTGCATATTATATTGCCAGAGGGGTGTTAGCTCGTGACAACACGAGCAGCATTTCTGCTCCGGATATCGCTATCCTGGCAGCAGCCCTCTCAGGGAGGTCTGATTATAATCTGGGCGCCTTAATTGCTCGACGCCTTGCTATGAACGGTAACAAGGGGGACTTATATGGTGGCGTTTATGCCACACTTATCTTAGAACATCTTGGAGGCACCCCACACCCTGATGATAATCCTTTTACTTATTTAAGCTTTGATATTGCTGCTATGAAAAGGCATAAGTTTGTTACCATGGGTTCTGAGCTTGATAATCTTGTTTATATCTTGCGTTTCGGAACTACCGCGGAATGCGAGATCCGTCTACCTGCACCTCTTTTGTTTGATTTTTCTCGCAGGAACGGATGGTCCTTTGATGTTGTCCAGTTCGACGAGTTCATGGTCCAGCATCAGTTTCATAACCCCATGGAGGGGGTTGTGCCCGACGAGGAGGGGCACGGTGAGATACCACCTTTTCAGGGAGAAACCGCCACCGAGTTTGGTGAAGGTTCTTCCTCTGTTTGGTGTTCGGAACCTTCCTCGTGGGAGACTCCGAGGAGTTCGGTGTACGCGCCAGCATCCTTCTACGACCCTTGGACTCACCACCATACCCCGGAGCAGGAGGCTCCTGGGGGCAGTAGCTGCTACCAACTTAGGCCAAAAGCCTAAGCTTGGGGGAGTACGTGCCCCTCTCACTTTTCCATTGTATTATCTGTTTTATTCGCTTTGATCTTTTCGAAGTTTTTGTCCGTTCTTCTGTATTTCTCTCTTTGCAAAAACAACAAAAAGATTTTCTCTTTCTTTTGCTTTTATTCAACCTTTGAAAAATCCAAAAAGATTTCCTTTTCTCTTTAGTTTGCTTTGCTTTCAGAGTTCAGCTCGAGTCCGTGATGGCATTTAATTATATTTCCTACGTTCGATCGGGCAAGTGACAAGCAGTAATGACGAAGATCGACTGAAGGGAAGCAACAAGGAAGACCGGTATGAACTCTTTTTGTTTCTACTTTTGTACATATGTCTGTACGTATGATCTAGAGACCAGCTTGTAGCGACATAGTGATATGTTTACAATGCTCTTCCAGTGGTTCATGCTTTCCTTGTGGCTAGTCCCGAATAACTAGAGTATATAATGTGTTATTGAAATGATCTACATGCATTGCACTGTCCATAGTCTGGTATACTAAGGTGGTATTTCCCTTTAGAGAAATTTTGGATTGACTTGGCACATGCTTACACATGTTTAAGACTAAAAAGTCTACTCTGCCTTGATGATCTTTGAGTTTCAGAATAGTTATATCACTTTCATGCCCGATTCAATGTTGCTTTGTCGCTCTGCATGATTATGACCATTATTGCTCTCTAGTTGGTCGCTTCCCAGTCCTTTGCTAAACCTCCACCTGTACTAAGAGGACTGACTGCTTGTGCATCCAAAATCCTTAAAACCTGTTATGCCATATGAGTCCACCATACCTTCCTATACATGGTATTTACCTGCCAGTCCTAACGAAGACTTTCATGTACCATCTCGAAACTAATCAAAAGCATTTCTCTTTTATGCCTATGTTTTAGCTCATGAGGAAGTAGTAGTTAATTCATGATCTTTTTAAGTTGGACAAGTTTCACCCCTGGATTGCATGAATAATGTGCAAACCCATAATACGAGAAGGAACTGGCATTGAGTGCGCCCGGCTCAAAAAGATAATATAACAAACAAACCCTCCTTCACGCTTTGTTCATGAGAAATCAGAAAACTTTGGCAGTGATAAACAAAGGAGATTAATGTTGGGGAACGTAGTATTTTAAAATTTTCCTATGATCACGCAAGATCTATCTACCAGATGCATAACAACGAGAGGGAAGAGTGTGTCTACGTACCCTCGTAGACCGGAAGCGGAAGCGTCAAGTGACGCGGTTGATGTAGTCGAACTTCTTCGCGATTCAACCGATCAAGCACCGAACGTACGACACCTCCGCGTTCAGCACACGTTCAGCTTGATGACGTCCCACGAGCTCTTGATCTAGTTGAGCTTCACGGGAGAGTTTCGTCAGCACGACGGCGTGGTGACGGATATGATGTATCTACCGGCGCAGCGCTTCGCCTAAGCACTGCGACGGTATGACCGAGGTGTGTTTCTGTGGAGGGGGGCACCGCACACGGCTGGAACAATTCAACTTGTGTGTCTTTGGGTGCCCCCTGCCCCCGTATATAAAGGAGCAAGAGGGGAGGGCCGGCCAGCCTCCTATGGTGCGGCTAGGGCAATCCTACTAGGAATAGGATTGCAATCCTATTCCTAGTAGGAGTCCACCAAGAAGGAAGAGAGGGAAAAAGAAAGAGAGGGAGAGGTGGCGCCCCCCAATCCTAGTCCAACTAGGATCCCCTGGTGGGGCGCCGGCCAGCCTCTATGGGCTGCCTCTCTCCTTTCCTCAAGGCCCAGTATGTACCATCCCCCCTCGTAGGGGGTTCCGGTAACCCCCTCCGGCAATCCAGTTAAATCCGAAACTTTTCCGGAACACTTCCGGTGTCCGAATATAGTCGTCCAATATATCAATCTTTATGTCTCGGACATTCCGAGACTCCTCGTCATGTCTGTGATCTCATCCGGGACTCCGAACTACCTTCGGTACATCAAAACTCATAAACTCATAATACCGATCGTCATCAAACGTTAAGCGTGCGGACCCTACGGGTTCGAGAACTATGTAGACATGACCGAGACTCATCTCCGGTCAATAACCAATAGCGGAACCTGGATGTTCATATTGGCTCCTACATATTCTACGAAGATCTTTATCGGTCAAACCGCATAACAACATACGTTGTTCCTTTTGTCATCGGTATGTTACTTGCCCGAGATTCGATCGTCGGTATCTCTATACCTAGTTCAATCTCGTTACCGGCAAGTCCCTTTACTCGTTCCGTAACACATCATCTCGTGACTAACTCATTAGTCTTTTGCTTGCAAGGCTTATTATGATGTGTGTTACCGAGAGGGCCCAGAGATACCTCTCCGACACTCGGAGTGACAAATCCTAATCTTGATCTATGCCAACACCACGAATACTTTTGGAGACACCTGTAGAGCATCTTTATGATCACCCAGTTACGTTGTGACGTTTGATAGCACACAAGGTGTTCCTACGGTATTCGGGAGTTGCATAATCTCATAGTCATAGAAACATGTATAAGTCATGAAGAAAGCAATAGCAGTAAAACTAAACGATCAAAGTGCTATGCTAACGGATGGGTCTAGTCCATCACATCATTCTCCTAATGATGTGATCCCGTTGATCAAATGACAACTCATGTCTATGGTTAGGAAACATAACCATCTTTGATCAATGAGCTAGTCTAGTAGAGGCATACTAGGGACACTCTGTTTTGTCTATGTATTCACACATGTACTAAGTTTCCGGTTAATACAATTCTAGCATGAATAATAAACATTTATCATGATATAAGGAAATATAAATAACAACTTTATTATTGCCTCTAGGGCATATTTCCTTCAGTCTCCCACTTGCACTAGAGTCAATAATCTAGCTCACATCGCCATGTGATTTAATACCGATAGTTCACATCGTTACGTGAATAACACCCATAGTTCACATCGCCATGTGACCAACACCCAAAGGGTTTACTAGAGTCAATAATCTAGTTCACATCGCTATGTGATTAATACCCAAGAGTAATAAGGTGTGATCATGTTTTGCTTGTGAGAGAAGTTTTTAGTCAACGGGTCTGTCACATTCAGATCCGTATGTATTTCGCAAATTTCTATGTCTAGAATGCTCTGCATTGAGCTACTCTAGCTAATTGCTCCCACTTTCAATACGCATCCAGATTGATACTTAGAGTCATCTGGATTTAGTGTCAAAGCTTGCATCGGCGTAACCCTTTACGACGAACTCTTTATCACCTCCAAAATCGAGAAACATTTCCTTAGTCATCCAGTTACTAAGGATAATTTTGACCGCTGTACAGTGATCTACTCCTGGATCACTATTGTACCCCCTTGACAAACTCATGGCAAGGTGCACAACATGTTTGGTACACAGCATGGCATACTTTATAGAACCTATGGCTGAGGCATAGGGAATGACTTTCATTCTCTCTATATTTTTCTGCCGTGGTCTGGCTTTGAGTCTTACTCAACTTCACACCTTACAAGTCAGGCAAGAACTCCTTCTTTGACTGATCCATTTTGAACTACTTCAAAATCTTATCAAGGTATGTACTCATCGAAAGTCTTATCAAGCGTCTTGATCTATCTCTATAGATCTTGATGCCCAATATGTAAGCAGCTTCACCAAGGTCTTTCTTTGAAAAACTCCTCTCAAACACTCCTTTATGCTTTCCAGAAAATTCTACATCATTTCCGATCAACAATATGTCATTCACATATACTTATCAGAAAGGTTGTAGTGCTCCCACTCACTTCTTGTAAATACAGGCTTCACCGCAAGTCTGTATAAATCTATATGCTTTGATCAACTTATCAAAGCGTATATTCCAACTCCGAGATGCTTGCACCAGTCCATAGATGGATCGCTGGAGCATGCACATTTTGTTAGCACCTTTAGGATTGACAAAACCTTCTGGTTGCATCATATACAAGTCTTCTTTAATAAACCCATTAAAGAATGCAGTTTTGTTATCCATTTGCCAGATTTCATAAAATGCGGCAATTGCTAACATGATTCGGACAGACTTTAAGCATCGCTACGGGTGAGAAAGTCTCATCGTAGTCAACTCCTTGAACTTGTCGAAACCCTTTCGCAACAAGTCGAGCTTTGTAAACAGTAACATTACCGTCTGCGTCGGTCTTCCTCTTGAAGATCCATTTATTTTCGATGGCTTGCCGATCATCGGGCAAGTCAACCAAAGTCCACACTTTGTTCTCATACATGGATCCCATCTCAGATTTCATGGCCTCAAGCCATTTTGCGGAATCTGGGCTCATCATCGCTTCCTCATAGTTCGTAGGTTCATCATGGTCCAGTAACATGACTTCCAGAACCGGGTTGCCGTACCACTCTGATGCGGAACGAACTCTGGTTGATCTACGAAGTTCAGCAGAAATTTGATCTGAAGTTTCATGATCATCATCATTAGCTTCCTCACTAATTGGTGTAGGAATCACTGGAACTAGTTTCTGTGATGTTCCATTTTCCAATTCGGGAGAAGGTACAATTACCTCATCAAGTTCTACTTTCTTCCCACTCACTTCTTTCGAGAGAAACTCCTTCTCTAGAAAGGATCCACTCTTAGCAACAAAGACCTTGCCTTCGGATATGTGATAGAAGGTGTACCCAACAGTTTCTTTTGGGTATCGTATGAAGAATTACTTCTCCGATTTGGGTTCGAGCTTATCATGCTGAAACTTTTTCACATAAGCATCGCAGTCCCAAACTTAAAGAAACGACAGCTTAGGTTTCTCGTCAAACCACAGTTCATACGGTGTCATATCCACGGATTTAGATGGTGCCCTATTTAACGTGAATGTAGCTGTCTCTAATGCATAACCCCAAAAGCGATAGTGGTAGATCGGTAAGAGACATCATCGATCGCACCATATCTAATAAAGTACGGTTATGACATTCGGACACACCATTACACTGTGGTGTTCCAGGTGGCGTGAGTAGTGAAACTATTTCACATTGTTTTTACTGAAGGCCAAACTCGCTAACTCAAATATTTTACCTCTACGATCATATCGTAGAAACTCTTATTTTCTTTTTACGATGATTCTCCACTTCACTCTGAAATTCTTTGAACTTTTCAAATGTTTCAGACTTGTGCTTCATTAAGTAGATATACCCATATCTGCTCAAATCATCAGTGAAGGTTAGAAAATAACGATACCCGCCGCGAGCTTCAACACTCATTGGTCCTCATACATCTGTATGTATGATCTCCAACAAATCTGTTGCTCGCTCCATTGTTCCGGAGAACGGAGTTTTAGTCATCTTGCCCATGAGGCATGGTTCGCAAGCACCAAGTGATTCATAATCAAGTGATTCCAGAAGCCCATCACTATGGAGTTTCTTCATGCGCTTTACACCATTATGACCTAAACGACAGTGCCACAAATAAGTTGCACTATCATTATTAACCTTGCATCTTTTGGCTTCAATATTATGAATATGTGTATCACACGATCGAGATCCAACAAACCATTTTCATTGGGTGTATGACCATAGAAGGTTTTATTCATGTAAACAGAACAACAATTATTCTCTAACTTACATGAATAACCGTATTGCAATAAACATGATCAAATCATATTCATGTTCAACACAAACACCAAATAACACTTATTTAGGTTCAACACTAATCCCGAAAGTATAGGGAGTGTGCGATGATGATCATATCAATCTTGGAACTACTTCCAATACACATCGTCACTTCATCCTTTAACTAGTTTCTGTTCATTATGCAACTCCCATTTCGAGTTACTACTCTTTAGCAACTAAACTAGTATCAAATACCGAGGGGTTGCTATGAACACTAGTAAAATACACATCAATAATCTGTATATCAAAATATACCTTTGTTCACTTTGCCATCCTTCTTATCCGCCAAGTATCTAGGGCAGTTCCACTTCCAGTGACCATTTCCTTTGCAGTAGAAGCACTTAGTTTCAGGCTTGAGTTTTAGCTTTGGGTTTGTTCACGGGAGTGACAACTTGCTTGTCATTCTTATTGAAGTTCCCCTTCTATCCCTTTGCCCTTTACTTGAAACAAGTGGTCTTGTTAACCATCAACACTTGATGCTTTTTCATGATTTCTACCTTCGCCGATTTCAGCATCGCGAAGAGCTCGGGAATTCCTTTCGTCATCCCTTGCATATTATAGTTCATCACGAAGTTCTACTAACTTGGTGATAGTGACTAGAGAACTTTGTCGATTACTATCTTATCTGGAAGATTAACTCCCACTTGATTCAAGTAATTGTAGTACCCAGACAATCTGAGCACATGCTCACTGGTTGAGCTATTCTCCTCCATCTTGTAGGCTATATACCGTCAGAGGTCTTATACCTCTCGACACGGGCATGAGTATGAAATACTAATTTCAACTCTTGGAACATCTCATATGCTCCGTGACGTTTCAAAACGTTTTTGAAGTCCCGGTTATAAGCCGCAAAGCATGGTGCACTAAACTATCAAGTAGTCATCATATCGAGCTTTTGTCAAAACGTTCATAACGTTTGCATCTGCTCCTGCAATAGGTCTGTCACCTAGCGGTGCATCAAGGACATAATACTTCTGTGCATCAATGAGGATAATCCTCAGATCACGGACCTAGTCCGCATCATTGCTACTAACATCTTTCAACTTAGTTTTCTCTAGGAACATAAAAATAAATAAACGGGGAGCAATATCGCGAGCTATTGATCTACAACATAGATATGCTAATACTACCAGGACTAAGTTCATGATAAATTAAAGTTCAATTTAATCATATTACTTAAAAACTCCCACTTAGATAGACATCCTTCTAGTCATCTAAATGATCACGTGATCCAAATCAACTAAACCATGTCCGATCATCACGTGAGATGGAGTAGTTTCAATGGTGAACATCTTATGTTGATCATATCTACTATATGATTCACGCTCGACCTTTCGGTCTCCAGTGTTCCGAGGCCATATCTGCATATGCTAGGCTCGTCAAGTTTAACCCGAGTATTCTGCGTGTGCAAAACTGTCTTACACCCGTTGTATTTGAACGTAGAGCTTATCACACCCGATCATCACGTGGTGTCTCGGCACGACGGACTTTCGCAACGGTGCATACTCAGGGAGAACACTTATACCTTGAAATTTAGTAAGGGATCATCTTATAATGCTACCGTCGAACTAAGCAAAATAAGAAGCATAATAAGATAAACATCACATGCAATCAATATATGTGACATGATATGGCCATCATCATCTTGTGCTTTTGATCTCCATCTCCAAAGCACCGTCATGATCACCTTCGTCACCGGCGCGACACCTTGATCTCCATCGTAGCATCGTTGTCGTCTCTCCAACTATTGCTTCTACGACTATCGCTACCGCTTAGTGATAAAGTAAAGCAATTACATGGCGATTGCATTTCATACAATAAAGCGACAACCATATGGCTCCTGCCAGTTGCCGATAACATTACAAAACATGATCATCTCATACAAAACCATATCACATCACAACATGCCCTGCAAAAACAAGTTAGACGTCCTCTACTTTGTTGTTGCAAGTTTTACGTGGCTGCTACGGGCTTAGCAAGAACCGTTCTTACCTACGCATACAAAACCACAACGATGTTTCGTCAAGTATGTGCTGTTTTAACCTTCACAAGGACCGGACGTAGCCACACTTGATTCAGCTAAAGTGAGAGAGGCAGACACCCGCCAGTCACCTTTAAGCAACGAGTGCTCGTAACGGTGAAACCAGTCTCGCGTAAGCGTACGCGTAATGTCGGTCCGGGCCGCTTCATCTCACAATACCGCCGAAGCAAAGTATGACATGCTGGTAAGCAGTATGACTAGTATCGCCCACAACTCATTGTGTTCTACTCGTGCATATCATCTACGCATAGACCTGGCTGATGGGCCTCGAACCCCTCGTTGGTTACCCCAAGTGGAAGGTGTAAGATGCAGTAAGTAGAAGTGTTTTCCCCTAGCAAAGATGCCAAGGATCGAATCCCCAGAGACTCCTAGGTTCAACAAGTAGGTGTCAACTGCTAACGGCGCAATTAGCAATCAACGTGGACCTGCACACAGATACAAATAACTTTGCTCCCAACGAGTACAGAGAGGTTGTCAATCCCTCCGGCCTTGTAGTTCAGAAAGGGTTAAAAGCAATGATAGTAGTGATAGATAGTTTTTGCAATAGTAGGTAAATAGCGAAAAGTAAATAGTGGATGTGATCAATGATGGTAATATGGACCGGAGTCTCATGATGTTCACTAGTGATGTCTCTCTCCCAAAAGACGATAAAACAGCTATGTGAGGTAAACAAATTACAGCTGGGCAATTGACAGGACCACGAACGCAAACCAATGCTGACTACATTGCAAGAAAGGTTGAGGTTCAAAGCATGGGCGGTACGCCAAAGTAAGTAGACCGAAATCCATCAATATCTACTACTAATCATCCACCTTGAGATATCTATCCAGAACATCTCGCTGGTATTAAGTTGCGAGTCCCACCCATAGTGTAAACTCAATGCAACGGACAACTGCATTAAAAGAACTTTGCGTAAAGTAAACAATCCTTGCACCCGCGGGCACAAGCACCGTTGTTTTCCCCCTTGTGGCAACAACACATCCCCTAGACTCATGTTTCTGTCACTCAAGCTAGTCATCGAGGGGCATGAACCCACAATCGAGCATAACGTTCCCTCTTGGAGTCACTACCTACTACTCGGCCAAAGCAATAAATAACAACGGAGAACATGCAAGAATTACTTATGAACTAAAATATAAAAGAGGTGAATCAAATATATTACTCAAGATTAATCTGAACATAATCTCATAATCCATCGGATCCCAGCAAACTCAACATAGCAACAGCATAAGGATTACATAGGTGCCTCGATCATGTAGGGCAGCTCACGAGGACTAATTAGTGAAGCACAAGAACGGGAGGAGAACATCACATAGCTACTGGTCATGGACTCATGGTCCAAGGGAGACTACTCACGAGTCATCCGGGAGGCGTCCATGGTGGTGGAGAAGCTCTCGGTGGTGATCCTCCCCCCCGGCAGGGTGCCGGGAAGAGTTCTCCTGGTGCTCCCGATCTTGGAAGCGGCGGCGGCGGCGGAACAAAGATGGGATCGCGAAAAGAGTTCCTGTTCTGAGGGTTTTGGAGGGTCCTTTAAATATATGCCAAAGTAGGGCACCAGGGGAGCCTCGGGGGGCCCAGGCGCCCCCCCCCGGCGCGGCCCAGGGGGGGGGGGGGGCGCGCCCACAGGGCGCCTGGAGCCCCTGTGCCCCCCCAGGCTGCCCTTCGAACGCAGTGTTGTTTCCGGATCGCTGATTTTTTATATAATTTTTCTGGATTTTTCTGGGCAGTTCTCGAAACGTGAAAACCTGAAATACAAAAACAGCCGAAAACAGAAACTGGCACTGGGGTGCACTGGATTAGTAAGTTAGTCCAAATATGATCAAAAGTATATGGAAGTGTATGAATATCATAGCAATATCACCCAAAAGTGGCATGGAGCAAGTAGAAATTATAGATACGTTTTGGACGTATCAACATCCCCAAGCTTAATTCCTGCTCGTCCTCGAGTAGGTAAATGATAACAGGAATAATTTCTATGGTGACATGCTATTAACCATATAGGACTTTCTCATAGTCATATGACAAAAGCTTACTGAGACAATGATTCTATAGTAATTAAGTTGCCTCAAGAGAAAATCACAAATGACTGAAAGTTTTACAACATGAAACTGAAACATCAAAAAGATTTGCAATGAACATGATGTGCAAATATGATAAAGTGATATCTAGCTTGCCCCCTTTAGTGATGCAAAACATAAATGCAGGGGCACCTTCAAGGTTTAAGTGATGACTAGATACAATCATTTCAGAATAAACGATATCACAATCATGCAAAAGACAATGCTACTTTGGGACAATGCACATTACACTCAGAATGACAATCATGCTCTCAGTAGTTGGTGCTTCAACATAAAGGTAAAAGAAAGGTTAAGTGCTAAAGCTTTTTATTTTGAAAACATGGAAGCAATTGTGTCAACGGTAGTAGTACTTCATATGTGTCATGTATAAAACATCCTATAAGTTGCAAGCCTCATGCATCGTATACTAATAGTGCTCGCTCCTTGTCCTAATTAGCTCGGACCCCCATGGGTTATCATTGCATTACATATGTTTTAACCAAGTGTCACAAAGGGGTACCTCTATGCCACCTGTACAAAGGTCCAAGGAGATAGATCGCATTTGATTTCTCGTTTTTGATAGATCTCAACTTGAGGACATCCATACCGGGACAACATAGAAAATAGATGATGGACTCCTCTTTAATGCATAAGCATATTCTCATGAGAGATTGAGGATTAAGGTCCAAGCTAAAACTTCCACCATGATGCATGGCTTTGGTTGGCGGCCCAATGTTCTTCTCTAACAATATGCATATTAATTCAACCCACGGTAAATCACCCTTACTTCAGACAAGACGAACATGCATAGCAACTCACATGATATTCAACAAAAATGTGACAGTTGATGGCGTCCCCAGAAACATGGTTACCGCTCAGCAAGCAACTTATAAGAAATAAGATACATAAGCAACATATTCTTTACCACAATAGTTTTTAGGCTACTTTCCCATGAGCTATGTATTGCATGGTTAGTTTGCTTAGTACAGGTGGAGGTTAGCAAGAAGACTGGGAGCGACCAACTAAGAGAGCAATGACGGTCATAATCATGCAGAGCGACAAAGCAGTATTGAATCAGGCATGGCAGTTATATCGCTACATAGAAATAAAAGATCATCAAGGCTTGACAGACTTTCTTTACAGTCTTAAATATGCGTGAGCATACGCCAAGTCAATCAAAATAAATTCTCGAAGGAAGATATTACTAAACCATACCACATCATAGGCAAACAAACCAAGTTGGTACTCCAATAACACATTGGGAACCCCCCAGCTATTTGAGATTAACCAAAAGAAAACCTGAACTACTAAGCACCATCATGAAAGTAGCATCTTTATCATAGACACATTAACCCATGCAACGGAAACAAACTCTCTTAATAAGGTGAGCATGGTAATTAAAGAGAGTTCAAGCAACCAACTAAATAAAAGCTCTTGAAAAGATAAGCATGAATACTAAGAGCAGAGCACGATAGTAGCTATTAAAAGACAAAGAACACACAGCATAGATAGACATGAAAATTCTATGTAATGTTCTAGGTAGAGATGGAGCGTGTTTCTCTCCCACATAAAGGAATGCTGGGTTCCGACTCGTTATGAAAAAACTAAAAAGAAAACTAAAAGCAAGACGCTCCAAGCATCGCACATAACACATGAAGTGATAAAAATATAGCGAAACGAAAGACGAACTGATAATGTTGATGGAGAAGGGGATGCACGGGGGCATCCCCAAGCTTAGACGCTTGAGTCTCCTTGAATATTTCTTGGGGGTGCACGGGGGCATCCCCAAGCTTGAGCGCTTGACACTCCTGAATCTTTTTATCATCTTCCCTCGCACACTTGAAAACTCCCTTCATACACAACTCATCATAATCTGATTAGCGAGGTTAGTACCCTTAATAAAATAATTATACCTTGCTGGAAATAAGGATATTCTTGAAGTTCTACTGTTTCTCAAGATTGCCAAAAGGTTTTTGCAAAGAAAAAGCAAGTTCTTAATTTGCAAAGTGAAGGTAAGGCAAAACAGGACAGAATCTGTGAAAAACAGAACAGCAGGCAGTAATTGGTCTGTTCAGGATACTTCTGCAACTCAAATCAAAAAACTCAGAACTGACGCACGAAAGAAAATTATATAGAGAACGCTGTCGAAAAAATTTAGACCAAAAAGATGATCTGGTGATTGTATACGAATTTTTCTATCCAAGGACATAATCTGTTTCCTGGACAGCACCTCACAACTTTTGAACTTTCTAGCAATCAGAGGCTATACTTGGCACAAATATGAAAAGCAAAGATACAATGATGATGCTACAGCAGTAAACAACATCAAGACACAACAAAAGCAAAAATTTATTCATGTGGGCTGCCTCCCAAAAGCGCTTTCTTTTATGCCTTTAAGCTAGGCATAATGCATAGATCAAGTTTTATCAAGAGTAAAAGAATAGCTAGCCCGTACAACGGACTCAAAAGGTAACTTGACCTTCTTATGAGGGAAGTGTTCCATCCCTTTCTTGAGAGGAAACTGAAATTTTATATTACCCTCTTTCATGTCAATGATAGCACCAACGGTGCGCAAAAAGGGACGTCCCAAAATAATTGGACAAGAAGGATCACATTCAATATCCATAATAGTGAAATCAACGGGCACATAATTATCATTGACAACAATAAGAACATCATCGATCCTCCCCAAAGGTTTCTTTATGGAAGAATCAACGAGACGAACACCAAAAGAACAAGAATCATAAGGTTTCAATTTAAGCATATCATAAATTCTTTTGGGCATAACAGAGGTACTAGCACCAACATCACATAATGCATAACAAGAGAAGTCATTCAAATAAATTTTTATCATAGGATCCCAACCATCTTCTAGCTTTCTAGGTATGGAGGCTTCTACTCTGAGTTTCTCCTCCCTAGCTTTGATGAGAGCATTAGTGATATGCTCTGTGAAGGCAAGGTTAAGCGTGCTAGTGCGGGGATCTCTAGACATCTTGTGAAGGAAATCAATAACTTCTGTAAGAGTGCAATTATCAAAATCAAGGTCACGAGCATCAAGTAAAGTGGTAGTGGTGTCCTTAAGGTTCACTTGGTTGGTAGTTTCTATAGCATCACCATTAATGGGTCCATTGGGACCAGGAGTACATTGGGTGCTAAGAGTGTGAACATCCTCAATAACTTGGATAGTAGCAACAGTGTGGTGGGTAGGAAGGCTCTTAATTCTTTCCTCTTCCTCCCTTTCTCTAGCCCATCTTTCTTTTAGCTTAGCCATCATCCTAATATTTTTATTAATTTGCACTTGAGTAGCATTAATAGGGATGACTTCCCTCTCCTTAAGAGGAGAAGTTTCAATTTTTAGCAATTTTACCTCATTGGCTAAGTGGTCTACCTTAAAAGAAAGATCATCTAGTTTATGTAGTTTCTCTTCTACATTCTTATTAAAGGCTTTTTGGGTAGTGATGAAATCTCTAAGCATGGTCTCTAGTTCAGTATTGGAGTTCTTGGTACTAGGATAAGCATTGTTGTTCCCATAAGAGTTAGAGGGGAACGGTCTAGAATTGTTACCAAAGTTACTCCTATAAGCATTGTTGTTAAAATTGTTTCTAGAGATAAAGTTCACATATACTTGTTCTTGAGCAATCAAAGAATTTAAAGGAACATCACGAGGATCAACAGTAGATTGCTTCGAAAGTAGAGACATGATCAAGTCAACTTTTTCATTGAGGGAGGAAATCTCCTCGACAGAGTTTACCTTCCTACCTGTTGGAGCGCGTTCGGTGTGCCATTGGGAATAGTTAATCATCATCTCATCGAGAAGCTTTGTGGCAGCACCAAGTGTAGTTGACATAAAGGTTCCTCCCGCGGCCGAATCTAACAAGTTCCGCGAGGTAAAGTTCAAGCCTGCATAAAAAGTTTGGATAACCATCCAAGTAGTCAAACCGTGAGTAGGGCAGTTCTTGATAAGAGACTTCATACGTTCCCAAGCTTGGGCAACGTGTTCATTATCCAATTGTTTAAAATTCATGATGTTACTTCTAAGTTGGATAATTTTAGCAGGTGGATAGTATTTTCCAATAAAAGCATCTTTGCACTTGTCCCAAGAATCTATGCTATTTCTAGGCAAAGACTGAAACCAAATTTTAGCTCCTCCTCTCAAGGAGAAAGGAAAAAAGCTTAAGCTTAACAATATTACCATCTATTTCTTGGTACTTTTGCATATCACAAAGTTCAACAAAGTTGTTCAAGTGTAAAGCAGCATCATCTCCAGCACCGGAGAATTGTTCTCTCATGACTAAGTTAAGTAAAGCAGGTTTAATTTCATATGAAGGTGCTAAAGTGGCAGGTGTAGTGATAGGTGTGCTGATAAAGTCATCGTTGTTGTGACTAGTGAAGTCACACAACTTGGTGTTCTCGGTGGAACCCATAGTAGCAAGCAAGCAAGATAACTATTTTTGTGATTTTTGATAAAAGGAACTAAAGCAAAAATGAAAGGTAAACTAACAAGACTAAAAAGCAAAGGTAAAAGATAGCATGCAACTCCCCTATCCTGAAGAGTGGAGTCATCGGCAACGGCGCCAGAAAATACTCCTTGATGGGCCTCGAACCCCTCGTTGGTTACCCCAAGTGGAAGGTGTAAGATGCAGTAAGTAGAAGTGTTTTCCCCTAGCAAAGATGCCAAGGATCGAATCCCCAGAGACTCCTAGGTTCAACAAGTAGGTGTCAACTGCTAACGGCGCCATTAGCAATCAACGTGGACCTGCACACAGATACAAATAACTTTGCTCCCAACGAGTACAGAGAGGTTGTCAATCCCTCCGGCCTTGTAGTTCACAAAGGGTTAAAAGCAATGATAGTAGTGATAGATAGTTTTTGCAATCGTAGGTAAATAGCGAAAAGTAAATAGTGGATGTGATCAATGATGGTAATATGGACCAGAGTCTCATGATGTTCACTAGTGATGTCTCTCTCCCAAAAGATGATAAAACAGCTATATGAGGTAAACAAATTACAGCTGGGCAATTGACAGGACCACGAACGCAAACCAATGCTGACTACATTGCAAGAAAGGTTGAGGTTCAAAGCATGGGCGGTACGCCAAAGTAAGTAGACCGAAATCCATCAATATCTACTACTAATCATCCACCTTGAGATATCTATCCAGAACATCTCGCTGGTATTAAGTTGCGAGTCCCACCCATAGTGTAAACTCAATGCAACGGACAACTGCATTAAAAGAACTTTGCGTAAAGTAAACAATCCTTGCACCCGCGGGCACAAGCACCGTTGTTTTCCCCCTTGTGGCAACAACACATCCCCTAGACTCATGTTTCTGTCACTCAAGCTAGTCATCGAGGGGCATGAACCCACAATCGAGCATAACGTTCCCTCTTGGAGTCACTACCTACTACTCGTCCAAAGCAATAAATAACAACGGAGAACATGCAAGAATTACTTATGAACTTAAATATAAAAGAGGTGAATCAAATATATTACTCAAGATCAATCTGAACATAATCTCATAATCCATCGGATCCCAGCAAACTCAACATAGCAACAGCATAAGGATTACATAGGTGCCTCGATCATGTAGGGCAGCTCACGAGGACTAATTAGTGAAGCACAAGAACGGGAGGAGAACATCACATAGCTACTGGTCATGGACTCATGGTCCAAGGGAGACTACTCACGAGTCATCCGGGAGGCGTCCATGGTGGTGGAGAAGCTCCCGGTGGTGATCCTCCCCTTCGGCAGGGTGCCCGGAAGAGTTCTCCTGGTGCTCCCGATCTTGGAAGCGGCGGCGGCGGCGGAACAGAGATGGGATCGCGAAAAGAGTTCCTGTTCTGAGGGTTTCGGAGGGTCCTTTAAATATATGCCAAAGTAGGGCACCGGGGGAGCCTCGGGGGGCCCAGGCGCCCCCCCGGCGCGGCCCAGGGGGGGAGCGCCCACAGGGCGCCTGGAGCCCCTGTGCCCCCCCAGGCTGCCCTTCGGACGCAGTGTTGTTTCCGGATCGCTGATTTTTTATATAATTTTTCTGGATTTTTCTGGGCAATTCTCGAAACGTGAAAACCTGAAATACAAAAACAGCCGAAAACAGAAACTGGCACTGGGGTGCACTGGATTAGTAAGTTAGTCCAAATATGATCAAAAGTGTATGGAAGTGTATGAATATCATAGCAATATCACCCAAAAGTGGCATGGAGCAAGCAGAAATTATAGATACGTTTTGGACGTATCACTGGCTCATGATGCCACTGTTGGGGAACGTAGTATTTTAAAATTTTCCTACGATCACGCAAGATCTATCTACCAGATGCATAGCAACGAGAGGGAAGAGTGTGTCTACGTACCCTCGTAGACCGGAAGCGGAAGCGTCAAGTGACGCGGTTGATGTAGTCGAACTTCTTCGCGATTCAACCGATCAAGCACCGAACGTACGGCACCTCCGCGTTCAGCACACGTTCAGCTTGATGACGTCCCACGAGCTCTTGATCCAGTTGAGCTTCACGGGAGAGTTTCGTCAGCACGACGGCGTGGTGACGGATATGATGTATCTACCGGCGCATCGCTTCGCCTAAGCACCGCGACGGTATGACCGAGGTGTGTTTCTGTGGAGGGGGGCACCGCACACGGCTGGAAAAATTCAACTTGTGTGTCTTTGGGTGCCCCCCTGCCCCCGTATATAAAGGAGCAAGAGGGGAGGGCCGGCCAGCCTCCTATGGTGCGGCTAGGGCAATCCTACTAGGAATAGGATTGCAATCCTATTCCTAGTAGGAGTCCACCAAGAAGGAAGAGAGGGAAAAAGAAAGAGAGGGAGAGGTGGCGCCCCCCAATCCTAGTCCAACTAGGATCCCCTGGTGGGGCGCCAGCCAGCCTCTATGGGCTGCCTCTCTCCTTTCCTCAAGGCCCACTATGGACCATCCCCCCTCGTAGGGGGTTCCGGTAAGCCCCTCCGGCAATCCAGTTAAATCCGAAACTTTTCCGGAACACTTCCGGTGTCCGAATATAGTCGTCCAATATATCAATCTTTATGTCTCGGACATTCCGAGACTCCTCGTCATGTCCGTGATCTCATCCGGGACTCCGAACTACCTTCGGTACATCAAAACTCATAAACTCATAATACCGATCGTCATCAAACGTTAAGCGTGCGGACCCTACGGGTTCGAGAACTATGTAGACATGACCGAGACTCATCTCCGGTCAATAACCAATAGCGGAACCTGGATGTTCATATTGGCTCCTACATATTCTACGAAGATCTTTATCGGTCAAACCGCATAACAACATATGTTGTTCCTTTTGTCATCGGTATGTTACTTGCCCGAGATTCGATCGTCGGTATCTCCATACCTAGTTCAATCTCGTTACCGGCAAGTCTCTTTACTCGTTCCGTAACACATCATCTCGTGACTAACTCATTAGTCTTTTGCTTGCAAGGCTTATTATGATGTGTGTTACCGAGAGGGCCCAGAGATACCTCTCTGACACTCGGAGTGACAAATCCTAATCTTGATCTATGCCAACACCACGAATACTTTTGGAGACACCTGTAGAGCATCTTTATGATCACCCAGTTACGTTGTGATGTTTGATAGCACACAAGGTGTTCCTACGGTATTCGGGAGTTGCATAATCTCATAGTCATAGGAACATGTATAAGTCATGAAGAAAGCAATAGCAGTAAAACTAAACGATCAAAGTGCTATGCTAACGGATGGGTCTAGTCCATCACATCATTCTCCTAATGATGTGATCCCGTTGATCAAATGACAACTCATGTCTATGGTTAGGAAACATAACCATCTTTGATCAATGAGCTAGTCTAGTAGAGGCATACTAGGGACACTCTGTTTTGTCTATGTATTCACACATGTACTAAGTTTCCGGTTAATACAATTCTAGCATGAATAATAGACATTTATCATGATATAAGGAAATATAAATAACAACTTTATTATTGCCTCTAGGGCATATTTCCTTCAATTAAGAGGATGTGATCGTCCTCATGCGGGAGCCGTTCCTCGAGACTTGTCCACTCAAAAGGTGATTGAGTTATCTGCTAGCATTCGTTGACGAAATATGCACTTCTCAAAACGTGTTTACTTCAGTTTTTTTTAAAACCAAGAGCTCTGGTACATGTTTAGTTTTTGTTTCCGATCACGGGTTTTCAACTTTGCCAACAAAAGCCACGGTTCGAGAGTCTCCACCTTATTTCTTCAAAGCACCAACTAGGAGAGCATAATTGTCATTCTGAGTGTGATGTGCATTGTCCCAAAGTATTACATTGTCTTCTGCATACTTGTGATATGATTTATTCTGAAATTCTTAGTTCTAGTCTCCTTTAAAACTCTGGAGGAGTTTCTGCATTTATGTTTTGCTTCACTCATGGAGACTAGCGAGATACCACCCTAGTGTGCTCAAGCTATGTGCAATGTAATCTTGTCTTGATTTTCAGTAGTATATTATTTACTTTTAAGTATTTGCGACTAGTCACTTGAAAGAAGGATTGCTCCTTGCATTGTCCTCATAGTACTGTTTCAATACTTGCTAAACTCTTTTCGTAGTACATGCTTATATACATCTAATGAAGCAAAAGAGTTTGTCAAAGTTTTCTTTGTCGCGTTCAGTTCGTTGAACTGAATTGCTTGAGGACAAGCAATATGCTAAGCTTGGGGGAGTTGATACGTCTCAAACGTATCTACTTTTCCAAACACTTTTGATATTCTTTTGACCCCATTCTTGCATGATTTGAACTAAACTAACCCGGACTGACGCTGTTTTCAGCAGAGCTGCCTGTATGGTTTTATTGTGTGCAGGAAAACGGATTTTTAGGTATCTCAGAAAAATCCACAAAAAATCACAGAAAATCCACGCACCCGAAGGAACCAGGAGCCAGAAGAGGGGCCAGAGGGGGGGCCAGGGGGTGCCCAGGCGCCCTGTGGGCGCCCCCCCTGGGCCGTGCCGGGGGGTCGCCTGGGTGGGGCCCACACCCCCTGGTGCCCTACTTTGCCTCGTATTTTTACTCACGACGCGGAAACCCCAGATCAGAAGTTCTTTTCGCAGTTTTCCGTCGCGGAGCCGCCGCCACCCTCTGTTCTTCCTCGGGAGGGCTAATCTGGAGGCTGATTTGGCCTCCGGAGAGGGGAGATCGTCGCCATCGTCATCATCATCACCACTCCATCATCCCTCCATGACTTCTCCCTCCATGTGTGAGTAATTCCCCTGCTGTAGGCGAAGGGGATGGTAGGGATTGGATGAGTTAGATCATGTAATAGTTTGTCAGATCGTTGGGGGCATGTTGCCTATCATCTACTATGGTGTTTATCATCTTTGCTTCAACTTGTTATTCTTAATGCTTGACACTTAGGGCCCGAGTGCCATGATTTCAGATCTGAACCATATGTGTTTGCATGAATATATTTGTGTTCGTGATCCTATCTATGAGTTGTTTGCACCTGTTACGGTTCGGAACCGGCGATCCCAAAAGTGACAGCTTGGGACACCAAAGGGGATGGTCCGTAGTTTGAGGATTACATGTATCCATTGAGTTCATTGCTTTGTTCCGGTGCTCTTTGACAGGAGCACCTTAATATCCATAAGTTCCTTTTGGCCCCGTTCGTAGCGGGATGGTAGGACAAAAGATGTTGTGCAAGTTCTTATTGCAAGCACGTACAACTACCTACGGGATACATGCCTAATGTTTGATAATTGCCTAGATGATCATTACTTTTCCGTGTGCCGTGCCCCAAGTTAGAATCTATCTCATCCATGCAGCGCCCAACCATCCATCTCCCTAGCCTACAGTGTTTTAAATCCTGCTTGTCACTAGTTGCTACTTTTACCATTTACTTTTGCTATTTACTTTTACTGTTTACTTTTACTATCACTATCATTACTATCATATCACTGTTACCACTTATCCTTTGTTGCAAGTAAGTATATTTCAGGTGCGGTTGAATTGACAACTCAACTGTCAAAGCTTATAAATACTCTTTGGCTCCCCGTGTGTCGAATCAATAAATTGGGTTATTCTTACCCGCGAAGACTATCTCGATCCCTTACGGTTGAGGGTTATCAGCCGTCGCCCGTCCACCCCCTTCGTCTTCGTCCAAGCACTAGACCGTCGCCAGCGTCGCCGTCATCTACCCCGACCACTTCGTCTACTCCGACCACCGTTGGTGACATCGGCCCTGCGCCGATGGACGCCGCAATCATCGTCGAGTTCTTCTCTGCTGGCCCCTCCGACTTCTCCGACATGGCGTACAACTCGTGCAGGTCCCTCGTTTACGCATGCCCGGTGCTGGCAACACCAATGCGTGCTTTCATCCACGACGTGTCCCCGGGCCTGGCAAGCCTGGTCGACGTTTTGTCAACTTCATCTTCGTCCGTCTACGCATGCCCGGTGCTGGTAACACCGGTGCGTGCCTTCGTCTACGATGTGTCCCCGGGCTTGGAAAACCCGCCGCGACGCGTCGTCAACAACATCTTCTTCCCGGCGCACCACTACTTCGACACCACAACGCCCATGCTAACTTGGCGCCCCCTTGTGCCCGCGGCTCCACGACGACTTCCTCGACACCGGCTACCCCGACTCGACATCGATCACGGCATTCTTCGCACGACTACCTCGACCACGGCTCCGCCACCCTACGCTCTCGGCTACATCGACAAACGGCACAAAGGGCTACCGCCTGCTTGAGCAACCTCGTCGGTTTCCACTCCAGTCACGACTCCGCGATGCGTTGACCGTTCCGACTATGGGGGGGGGTGTCCGTCGGCTTGCCTTAGGATTCTTCTCCAGTCTCATCGTCTGCGTCGCTACCGTTGTGACTGCGGGGGGATGTTGAGTATAATGTTTATTAGGAAAGAAGAGATAGACTAGGATTTGTTCTGGCTTGTCTTGTACTCCAAGTAGATCATTGTACTCCTATATATATGCCCACGAGGCTCAAGCAATACAACAATTATTCCACCAAATCCCTCTCTCCCTTCTAACATAAAAGAATATAAATATATGTAGGAAATACACCCTACAACCAGGAGCCTCTTATGCTTAACGCCACATACGATCCTAGTCAACCCATCCTACACGGCGCACACAGGGTCTGTCAGAGGATAGGGCGGTGGGCTCAGGTGATGTTGACGATTATGAACCCCTCATGATACCTATATAAGTTGTAGGTCATCATGAGTGCCCTGGGGTGATTATCAATGCACTTGTTGTTGTTGACCCCGGGTATTTTAGAGACAGCGTAAGAAGAGAAGGTTGTTGGGTTCACCTCTGTTTTTACGCTTTCACCGTGTGGACAATTTAAGAGGTCCGCAAACGTAGTTCTGCTGCTAGAAAAATCAAGCTGACAGGGAGGATCATGCCCGTTATTTGCCGCTCCCAATAACCACCATGATTCCTCGAGTACCCGTATTTTCTTCACAGCGGGCTCTGACATACCCCTAGTAGGCCCATCTTTAGCTGAACCAGAGAAAATATCATACCCTGTACTGCTGACAATAATGGCTAGAACTCTAAAGATTTCATATAGAAAATACCTACACTAGAAGTACAATTCAACATATTTACACCCTACGTACTATTTACTCTTTTTAATCTTAGCTATGGGATAAATATGTGCCAACCACATAACATACACTATGTATTCTTGCATCCAATTGATGAGAATAACCAGCCTGGCATACTGACGTGCAGATAGTTATCCATGCAGAAAGTTAATCCATCCGGCCATGAAGCAAGGAGGTGGTTCGTCTAGCATGGCATTATCTAATTAATTAAGATTGCATGATAACTTGCTCCCTATTGGATTATAGCACAACCCATCAACCCAATCTAGTATGTACGTGGGAGATTAAACCTACAGTTGATTAGAGAGTAGCTACATTTGGTTCCAGCAAAAAATTGAAATCTAACAAATACACAATGCACAAACCTCAATTGTCGTAGAAACGTATTTTCCATTAAAACCTTCAATAACATCACCTTTGCGGATTCCCAGTTTCTCGGTGTCGGGGAAACTGATCGCCCACGAACACCTATGGGACCGGAGCCCCTTTTCGGTACGGCAAGGGAGCGGAGGGAGCACAAAGAGCGGATCGAGGCGCACACGCGGGCAGTTTACCCAGGTTCGGGCCGCACGGATGCGTAAAACCCTACTCCTGCCTTGGATGTATTGCGTACTTGAGCTCGGGAGCGAGAAGATCTACAGTGCTAGAAGCTAGCTACACCGAGCATGAGAGTGATCAAAGTTCCGAACCTCCTCTACGTTGTGCATGGGCCTCCTTTTATAGTTCAAAGGGGTCACCGACAGGTGTCAACGTAGATGAGGGTAAAAGCGTAAAATTGGTGGTAGTTGTAACAGTGCATGAACAGTGTATGCACAGTGATCTATACCTAACCCTGACGGTGGGGGACAAGGGCATTGAATGCCCGTCGCCGTCGCCCCCAAACAGTGCAAAAAGCGTCCGTCCGGGCGTCTCCGTTCGCCACGACGGTGGCCTCGTCATCGTGGCTCGCCACCGTGTACCCCAGGCTGCACAGCCATCTGCCACATGCCCCTGGAAGGGCCCCAGGGCGACGCGTGGCCAGATGAGCTGGAGCGCAGGCACACAGTGCAAGCTTGCCGCGGCAAGCACCTTGTCGCGGTCGCTATCTTGCCGGGCCCGGAAGCTTGTCGCCCTCCGGGCCTTGCCGGGGCGCGTGATGCGCCACGGCAAGTCTTCTGAAATGCTGTTCTTCGGTCTTCCTGGCAAGCTCCTCTTGCCAGGGTCTTGTATTAATAGGGTGATCTTGAGCCTGGAGCGGCCTTCCCGGCAAGCTCCTCTTACCGGGGCCTCGTTCTTCTGACTTGTATACTTTGTCCTTGAATGGTTCTAAAGGATCCAGAGCGGGCTTTGGCGGGCGCGTGGCAAGCCCAGCCGCGGGGTGCTGCTACTGCCCGTGCACAAGTCGGGATACTAAGGTACCCCTACTTTAGTGCACCGACAGGAGCCCCCGGGCCTGGGCCACACACGGTGCCGAGCGCTGTTGGGCCAGGCCCAAAACAGTGCACGGGCACACGCGGCCCACGGCGCGCCGCAGCCCTCTCCGCATCCGCCGCATCCCTCCCTAACGGCACGCGTCGATTGCGGCGTCGTGGGAGAGATCGTGGCCTGTTTCTTTAATGGGAAAAATGCGGAACGTCCCCCACCTCCCCCTTAAAAGCAGAGGAAACAGGGGCAGTTTCCCCCTCTTTGCTTCATTGCGTCTTCAACCTCCAGAAACCCCCGCCGCTCTCAGCCTCCCCAAAGGTCGAGAGAGAGAGACGAGCTCCACCCCCCATCTTCCGCCGCCGCCAGCCTCCCCAGCGCCGTCGGCCCCATTCGCCGTCCCCGCCATGGCTCCGAAGAGCGACAAGTCGAAGAGCGCGAAGTCCGACAAGGCGGCGAAGCTAGCAGCAATGCGGAAGAGGATGGTGGTCTTCCCGCCGAGGCTTGGCGCGAGGGAGCTGAGGGACAAGTACTACTTGTTCTGGGCGAGGGAGACAAAGGCTCACCCGCGCACCAGAGTTCTCCCCGCCGAAGCCTGCGACATGTATCCGGGAGGTTACTACTACTTTGCTCTGTTCTTCCATTGTGGTCTTTGTCCTCCGTACTCTGAGTTCTTCTGCAACGTCATGAACACGTACGGATTCCATCTCCTCGATTTCACTCCGAACGCAGTCCTAACCTTGGCAGTTTTCGCACATCTGTGCGAAAACTTTGTCGGAGTCACCCCCAACGTAGCTCTCTTTCGCCACTTCTTCACACCTAGAGTAGAGTCTGGGTCCCCTCTATCCGGTGGCATCTCTTGGATCTTCAGGCTCAACAAGAAAGAGGCGTACTTGACTGGAGAGCTCCGCGGCAAGTGGGAGGAGTGGAGGGCCGATTGGTGCTGGGTTATGGAAGATGAACCTCAGCAATTTACCTCGCCGCGCCGAGCTGCAATAGTGCGCGGCAAGGATTGGAGTGACTTGGCCCCGGAGGATGAGAAGTTGAAGATGACCCTTACTAGGATCCTTCGCCTCCGGGCCGCCAACCTTACTGTAGGTGAGGTAGGGGCGGATTTCCTTCGCCGCCGCATTGCCCCCTTGCAGGAGAGGAAGAGGTCTGCTTGGGAATTCGGCAACGCGGCAGACTGCATGAGGCTATGCCCAGGCCTCAACTACAACTTCACCGTTCTAGAGCTCAAGGGGATGATCCGGGAGCTGTTCAAGCATGACCCCAAGCACCCTGAGTGGTTTGCTCCGTCGCGGGGAGTAGTTCCTCTTTGCAACAATTCTTCCCTTAGCGCCATCCGAGCGGCAATGCCTCTGTGCGATTCCCATGGGGTTGATCCCACTTGGTTGGCGCCTTCAGAAGAAACTGCACAAGCTTTCTTCGACAACTTGGTTGAGCAGCCGATCAATCTTGAAGAGAAGAAGGGTCTCACCCGCGCGACTACCGACCGGGATGTGGCGTATATAGCCAACAGAATGGAGGAGGCAGCCGCAGCTGAGGCCGCGGGTGAGTTTGGGTATACCGTGGAGGAAGCAGAAGCAGCGGATGCAGTGAGCTGGGCAGAGGAGGAAGAAATCCTCAAACTGCTGAGACCTGCCGGGCAGCCTGCCGGGGAGCCTGCCGGGACGAGCGAGGCTGCCGGGCAGGACATTGAGTCCAGTGAGCCCGCCGAGGATGACGCCGAATCGGGCGATTCCGACGAAGACTCGGGCGGGTCACTGAACCTCGACGACGCCTCCTCATCTTCGGAAAATTCTCCGCCACCACCGAGTCCTCCGCCGCAGCCAAAGAAGCGCCTCCGCAAGACCACTGACGCGGCGAGGCAGCCGGCGCCCCAGCAGCAGCCGCGGCGCCGCTCGACGCGTGCCACCACGACGAACAAGGCCGCCAAGGGGACGCCCCGCGCCTCAGCGGCAGGCGGAGGGGGATCTTCCCGAAGCGGTTCTGGTGCTCCTTCCGCTCCTCGGGCTTCGGCGACGACCGGAGTAGGGTCTTCTCAGACCACGGCTCCGGAGCCCGCCAAGCGCCCGAGGGAGCCTACTTCTCCAGCTCCTCGCGCCGGGACGCGCGAGGCGGACTTCGACTTCTCCGCCCTCAGTTCCGACGAGGAGGAGGAAGAGTAAGCACTTGCAACTCTTAGTCCTTCTGATTTTTGTTGCTCTTGTCTTGAATTTCCCTTGCTTGGTTCTGATCTTGTTTGGCTTCCAGGACCCTGACCCAGAGGATGGCGAAGAGGGCCAAGATCCCGGTGGTTGACCTTGAGGACGACGAGCCCGTCGCCGCGGCAGGAGATGCGCCCGCGACAGGCTTGCCGGACCAGCCAGCTGCCCCGCAGGGCAGCCCCCAGCGCAGCCCCCAGCGTAAGTCTTTTATCCACTTTTCTGCTTATCGGGCGCGCTTGAGCTTCTTATCTTTGCTAATGTCTTGTTTGCTTGTTGACTTGCGCAGAAGTGGAGCCGCAGCCGTAGGAGCGTCAAGAGACTACTCCCGACGAGCCGCTCGCCCCACCTTCCCCGCCAAGGAGGAGCTCCCCGGCGAGGGAGAGCGCTCCGCCAAGGGCGGGTACTCCGCCAAGGGCGAGTACCCCGCCAAGGGCGAGCACCCCGACAAGGGTGGGCACCCCGCCAAGGGAAGGCGCCAGCGGCCCTCCGCCGGCGGGAGCCACGACTACGCCGCCAAGGGAGAACTCCCCGGCAAGGATCTCCGTAGAGGAAGAGGCCCGCGTAGGTAACCCTTGTACTTTCCTTTTCTCGAATTCTTCTTTTTGGATATTTGCTTGACGATTCTTTCTTTTCTTTTTCTTCTGTCAGATCCGCCCGCCCCAGAGCCGATGGAGACAGAGGCCATTGCCGAGGAGGACGGGCGCGGCAATGCTCGCGACGCCACCACCGCTGAAGGAATGGCCGGCGCCGACGAGCCAGCCGCCGAGGAGACCGCCCCGGCCGCTGACGCGGCAGCTGGGGAAGGGACCGGCGACCGCACTGACGGCCCTGAGGCCGCAGGAGCGTCGGACGCTGCGCCTGCCGCCGACCCCTCCGCCGCCGCGGCTGGGCCGGGTGTGTATCTGGAGGCCGCCAACGGGGTCTTCATCCAAGTCCCGTGGGCGTCCTCATCAAGGGCACCCGCGGAGGGGGAGAACTTCGACGGAGAAGTCCTTGCCTCCGCCGGGCTAAGGCTTGTCGACGCGCCCGGCAGCAGCAACGAGCCCGAAGAGGAGCAGCTCCTACGCCGGCTTCTGGCCTTGTACCGGGCCAGGCAGGCCAAGCTGGAGTCCCGAGAGGCTCTGGCTGCCAAGGCTGGTGTCGACTTGGAGAAGCGCGCCGCGGAGCTCCGCGCCGCCAACCAGGCGGACCTCCAGAACTTGGCGGAGGAGCGCGAGGAGCTCGCCGAGGCGCACCAAGCGTTCATCCTCGAGAAGGCCGAAGCTGAAGAGCAGCAACGACTGGCCGCCAAGGATCTGTCTCGGCGGGAAGGAGAGCTGAACCAGCGGAAGGTCGACCTCGATAGCCATGAGGACGACCTTTCCGCGCGCGAGCAGTCCATTGGCGGGGCTCTGCAGGAGGCGAGGGATGCCACTGCTGCCGCAGAGACCGCCAAGAGGGACCTGGAGGCGAGGGTGGCGCAGTTGGAGCTCAACCTGAAGACGAGCGAGGAGAAGGTTGCCGCACTCAAACTTGAAAGGGAGAAAGACGCCCACAGCCACTCGGAGCTGCAGGTCCGTCTCTCCGACAAGGGCAAGGAGCTCAACAACGCCAAGGATTCCATCGCTGACTTGGAGCTGAAGGTTTCCTCCCTCACCGAGTCACTTGATGGTGCCCGAAACCGTGAAACGAAGCTGAAGGAGGATCTCCGTGCCGAGAGGGCATTGCTGGACAGCGCCGCCGTCTCGCAAAATAACTTCAAGCAGACGGTGGAGCAGTGGACCGAGGGGCTCGTCGCTGCCGCCGCCAACATCGACAAGGAGATGGTGGCGCTGGGGACGGAGCATCTCGTGTACTCCCCCGACGAGAACCTCCCCCACAGCGCCAAGCTGAGTTTGTTCTTCAGAGGAGTGGCGCCGGCCCTCGCGCAGCTACGGGAGAAGCTCCCTACGCAGCTGGCGAACGAGGCGCGCCGGCTTTGCATGGGTACTATGGAGCGAGTGTTGACGAAGATCGTCTACCGCAACCCCGGGATCAAGCTTGAGAACGTCCTCCGGACCCTGCCGCCCGACGCTGACCAGGAGGCGTTGAAGGCCCAAGTTGCCCACATTGTGGCCAAGGTGGGCAAGATCAAGAGGGTTGATGGTGATCGAGTAGACTAGGCTTTCCTCTTTCTGCTTCCCTTGTCGCTGTGAATCAAGTCATGGACAGTAGTTTATTAGAACAGCGACAAGCAACCTTGTAATATAACTTCATTTTGGGTAATTGATGCAGCGTTATCTCCCTTGTTCGATTCCTTTACTTTGTACGCTTCTCACCCTACGCTTTTAGGAAACTTGCCGGCAAAGGGGCCCTTGCCGCGAGCGCTGAGTGCGGAACTTCAGCAGCCTGCTGGCAATGCCCCTGCCGGCAAGAAACCTTGCCGTAGCTAGTCGCAGCACACTTAGATTGTTGAGCGAACTCGAAAACGAAGTAAGGGCGCGACACTTGTCCCAGCTCACTTAAGCCGTTGAGCGTGCTCGAAACAAAGTAAGGGCGCGGCTAGCCACGGGTAGGTTCCTCCGCGCACAGGTTTTCCATACAAAGTGTGGTCGTTCAAGGAATATAACTAAGAATTTTAAAATTTTTGAATGCTCAAACTTTGGCAACTTAGCTTTCGTGGGTTGTTTGCTTCCCGGCAAGGCTTTCCTTTCTTGAACAGCACTTGGTCCATACCACGGTCTCCTTCCCACCCGGCAAACTTGTGCGCGAGGAACACGTCTTCTTCTTGAGAGAAAAGGGAAGAAGGGAGGAAACACAGATATGGAGCCTTGCGGCTTGTTATTGCTTACCAGGATCGTGTGCTGCACAAAATGTCAGATAACACATGCAATGAAAACAAGAATGCATGAAACGACAAGCCGTGCGAAGCACAAAATGTTTTACTGATGCACAGGGTCTGCGCCCGGCTTTGTACAAAGGTTTACATGCAACAGCGGCAAGACTTGTACAAAAGGTGGTTGCCGGAGCGGATCACGGCAACCGCGCCTTATGGGTGAAACTTGCGAAGATGCTCTATGTTCCAGGAGTTGCTCACCGGTAAGCCTTCTTCGGTCTCAAGGCGGACAGCGCCGGGCCTTGTGACTTGTCTCACCCGATAAGGGCCTTCTCACTTCGGCGTCAACTTGTTGGAATTCTTGGCGGTCTGAACACGCCGAAGAACAAGGTCGCCTTCCTCGAGACTCCTGGCCTTGACTTTGCGGCTATGGTAGCGGCGCAAAGCTTGCTGGTATCGAGCAGCTCGTACAGCAGCCTGGAGACGGTCCTCCTCGAGGAGCAATGCATCATCTTGCCGCAACTGCTCTTGCTCGAGCTCATCGTAAGCGAGCACTCGAGGAGACCTGTATACGAGTTCCGTGGGGAGAACTGCCTCTGCTCCATAGACAAGAGCAAAGGGTGTCTGCCCGGTGGCTCGACTTGGTGTCGTCCTGATTGACCAAAGAGCCGCCGGCAATTCCTCAATCCAGTTTCTTCCGCACTTGCGCAGCTTGTCGAAAGTTCTTGTCTTGAGCCCGCGCAGCACTTCAGCATTTGCCCTCCCCGCTTGACCATTGCTCCTCGGGTGAGCAACAAAAGCGAAGCAGACCTTGGCGCCAAGGTCTTGGACGTACTGCATGAAGGTGCGACTTGTGAACTGCGTGCCGTTGTCGGTGATGATCCTGTTGGGGATTCCGAAACGGCAAACAATTGATCTGAAGAACTTGACTGCTGACTGTGCGGTCACCTTTCTCACTGGTTCCACTTCTGGCCACTTTGTGAACTTGTCGATGGCGACGTACAAGTACTCAAAGCCCCCGACTGCGCGGGGAAAGGGGCCGAGGATGTCGAGCCCCCAGACCGAAAAGGGCCAGGACAAAGGGATCGTCTGGAGAGCTTGAGCTGGCTGATGTATTTGCTTGGCATGGAACTGGCACGCTTCACACTTGGTTACTTGTGCAGTTGCATCTTGGAGGGCTTCTGGCCAAAAGAAACCTTGCCGGAACGCCTTCCCGGCAAGTGCTCTTGCGCCAATGTGGTGGCCACATATGCCTCCGTGTATCTCTGCCAACAGCTTCTGTCCATCTTCCCGGGAAATGCACATCAACCTGACACCATTGAGTCTTCTTCTGTACAGTTCGTTGCCGACGAACTGGTACATACTTGACTGCCTGGTTATCCTCTCTATCTCTTATGGTTCTTCGGGAAGTTCTCCAGTTTGAAGAAAACGGACGATTTGCTGTGCTCATGCTGGAGCCCGAGGCTCAACAACAAGGACTAAAGGCATCAGGGCTGCTGCGGGAATGTCAGCTTCCACGGCAAGAACCTGCGGCTCTGCCGGAGCTGAGCGTTCCCCGGCAAGCCTGCCGGGGCAAGACTTGTCGGGAACGCCTGCTTCAACTGTATGAACCCTAGGGTCCGCAGGAGCAGGCTGTTCCTCAGCAACTTGGTCGTTGATCTTGGGGACCTTGGCGGCGGCTTCAGGAAGGTCCGCCGGCAAGTAGTCGCCGGAGATCAACTTCCTCTTCTTGCTTTGCCCAATTGATGGTGTAACGGAGGGTTGAGTCAGCTTGAGTACAAAGATCCCTGGTTCCACAGGTAACTTTGTTGCAGCACACTTTGGGAGGCCATCTGCGATATCATTTTGAGCTCTTGGAACATGCTCCATCTGCAGGCCCTCAAAGTGTTCTTCAAGCTTTCTCACTTCGTCGACGTAAGCTTCCATCAATGGGCTCTGGTAGTTCTTGTTCACTTGTCGGACAACCAACTGCGAATCTCCCCGCACAATCAGCTTTTTGATCCCAAGTTCAGCCGCAATCCTGAGGCCGGCAAGCAAACCTTCATACTCTGCAGTATTGTTTGTCGCTTGCTCCTTGGGAAAGTGCATTTGGACAACGTACTTGAGGTGCTCCCCGGTGGGTGCGACAAGTAGCACACCAGCACCGGCGCCTTGCAGCGAGAAGGCACCATCGAAGTACATTATCCATTCTTTGCTTGCTTCTCCGACGGGGATGCTTGTCTCTGGAACTTCTTCATCCGGCGTTGGTGTCCATTCTGCTATAAACTCTGCCAATGCTCTGCTCTGGATAGTTGAGGTACTTTCAAACTTCAGACCAAAGCTTGACAGCTCAAGTGCCCACTCGACAATCCTTCCTGTTGCCTCTGGATTTTGCAATATCCTCTTCAGCGGAAAGCGAGTGACCACCGTTATCTCATGTGCTTGGAAGTAATGGCGCAGCTTTCTCGAGGCCATGAGGAGGCCGAAAAGCAGCTTCTGCACCCCAAAGTATCTTGACCTAGCCCCCTGCAAGAGGGAACTGACAAAATAGACTGGGCGCTGCACCATCTTCTTTCGCACTTCCCCTTGCGTCTGCGCAGACTTGTCCTTGTCGGGGTCAGAGCTTGTCGGGGAAGCCCCCTACTTGTCGCTGAATGTGCTTGCCGGGGCTGTGGGTTCCTCATCTGCCTCCCTCTCCGCTACCAACGCAGCACTAACCACTTGATTGGTTGCTGCTAAGTACAGCAGCAACTTCTCTTGTGGCCTAGGTGCGACAAGTATTGGAGTGGAGGACAGGTATCCTTTCAAGTCTTGCAACGCTGCCTCTGCTTCCGGAGTCCATTTCATTGGACCTGCCTTTTTCAAGATTTTGAAGAAAGGCAGGGCGCGTTCTGCAGACTTTGAAATGAACCTGCTGAGGGCAGCCACGCAACCAGCAAGCCTCCGTACATCCTTGACGCGCTTCGGTGCTTCAATCTGCTCGATGGCCTTGATCTTGTCGGGATTGGCTTCAATCCCCCTCCGGGACACAAAGAACCCGAGAAGCTTGCCGGAGGGGACTCCGAAGACGCACTTCTCGGGGTTCAGCTTGAGTTGTATCTTGCGCAGATTCACAAAAGTTTCTTCTAGGTCTTGGATCAGGGTATCTTTGTCCTTGCTCTTGACCACTATATCATCCATGTAAGCCTCTACATTCCTGTGTATCTGTGGCTCAAAAGCAGTGTGGACCACCCTTGCAAATGTCGAGCCCGCATTCTTCAATCCAAAGGGCATGCGTATGAAACAGTAAGTGCCACATGGAGTAATGAATGCGGTCTTCTCTTCATCTTCCTCAGCCATGAATATCTGGTGGTACCCGGAGTATGCATCAAGAAATGAAAGCAACTCACATCCAGCCGTGGAGTCAACGATCTGGTCAATGCGCGGCAAGGGAAATGGATCCTTGGGACAAGCTTTATTCACATCAGTGAAGTCTATACAAAGTCTCCACTTCCCATTAGCTTTGCGCACGACAACTGGATTGGCCAGCCACGTGGGATGAAGTACACCTCTAACCAGGCCTGTTGCTTCCAACTTCTTTATCTCTTCAGCTATAAACTCTTGGCGCTCCACTGCTTGCTTCCTGACCTTCTGCCTGACGGGCCGCGCATGAGGACAAACAGCAAGCTTGTGCTCAATTACTTTCCTGGGAACGCCGGGGATGTCAGATGGTTGCCATGCAAACACATCGACATTCGCCCGCAGGAAAGCAACGAGCGCGCTTTCCTATTTGGGGTCGAGCGTAGCACTGATGGTGAAAGTACCACCAGTGCCGTCCTCCTTGGCGGACACCTTCTTGGTTGCAGGTGGAGCTGTCATTCCTTTCTTGCACTTGCCGGTGGAGCTCGATGGTGCGTCCTCGACGGCAGCGCAGCACTCCGAAGAGGTGCGTTTGCCGGAGTGGGCCCCAGAGTTCTTGCCGGACTTGGACTTGTTCTTCCCCCGGGAGCTTCAGCGGCAAGTGTCTTGCTGTCTGCGGCGGCTGCTGCATCTCGGTAGATCTTGTCGGCGCAGATAAGCGCGTCCTTCTTGTCGCCGGGGACAAAGATGACGCTTATTGGCCCTGGCATCTTGAGCATGTTGTAAGCATAGTGAGAGGCTGCCATGAATTTGGCGAGCGCCGGACGGCCATGTATCCCATTTTATGGCAATGGGATATCGGCAACGTCGAAGGTTATCCTCTCAGTCCTGAAGTTTAGCTCTCCGCCAAAGGTTACTGGCAGTGTGATCTTCCCCTTCGGCTTGCTCCTTCTCGGGTTGATCCCTTGGAATGTTCCGGTTTCTTCGAGCTCGCTGTCGGGGATCTGCAGCTTCCGGATCACAGCGGAGGAGATCAAGTTTAGGCCGGCCCCGCCGTCAACCAGCATCTTGGTGACTTTGAGGTTGCGGATAGTTGGCGAAACCAACATCGGCAAGCACCCGACCGCTGTTGTGCGGTCAGGGTGGTCCTCAAGGTCGAAGATGATGGGCATGCTGGACCATTTCAGTAGCTTGCGCGATTCGACGAGCGGCTCTGCTGCATTAACTTCTCGCACCCATTGCTTGAGTTGGCGGTGGGAAGTATGCAGAGAGGCACCTCCATCGATGCACAGAACTTCTGTGGCCTTCTGGAACTCCTGCTCGCTATTGTCTCCGTCATCCATGTCCTCGTCGTTGTCTTCGTCTTCGTCCTTGTCGCGGCCGCGGGGAGGTCTATCTCCTTGCCGCTGCTTAGCCTTGCTGCGGCGTCCTCCCCGGCCATTGAATGGACGCTTCTTGCCGGACTCTCCCCCGCCTCCTTGGGCCTTCTCCTTGTCGCGACGCTCGTATTCAGCCTTCTGCTGTTCTACAAGGTACTCGACTCTCTTGCAGTTCTGGAGATCGTGGCCCTTGGTGCGGTGGATTTTGCAGTACTGCTTGTCGGAGCCGTCCTGCTTGTCGGCGGCGGCTACAGTGGCAGGCTCCTTGCCGGAGCCACCAGCCTGAGTTTTCTTGTCGCCAGCCTCCTTGCCGGACTTCTCCACAGCCAGTACTTCCTTGTTCTTCTTCTTCTTGTTGTTCCGCCGCCGGTTTTTCCTTGCCGGGGCGGCATCCTCGCTGTCCGTTCCTCCTGCTCCAGTATCCTCTCCGGGGAGTCTCCTCCCTTCTTCAGCGCGCGCACACTTGTCAGCCAGAACGTAAAGCTCGCTGACATCTCGGATCTTGGTCATCGCCATCTCCTCCCTCATCCGGCGGTTACGCAGGTTCTGGTGGAACGCGCTGATAACCGCGGCAGGGTGGACATCCGGGATGTTGTGCTGGACGCGGCTGAACCTCTGGATGTACTTTCGCAGGGACTCTTCCTCCTTCTGGGCAAGAATGTGGAGATCGCTCTCCTGGCCGTGGGGCTTGTGGCCGCCCGTGAAGGCGCCGACAAACTGGTGGCACAGGTCTGCCCAAGAAGAGATGGAGTTCTCCGGCAAGTGCATGAGCCAAGATCTGACATTGGGCTTGAGCACAAGCGGGAAGTAGTTGGCTAGTATCTTCTCGTCGCGTCCCCCGGAAGCCTGCACCGCGATGGTGTAGATGCTAAGGAACTCTGAGGGATGGGTCTTGCCGTCGTACTTCTCGGGTACGTCGGGCTTAAAGTTCTTCATGCTGGGCCACTGGACTTGCCGCAGCTCACGGGTGAACGCAGGGCAGCCTGCCGCGTACGGCAAGTCACCTGGTTCACCGGGCGCGTGCATGTCGACAGCGGTCCCAGCGCGCTGGTCGGACTGTCGTCGCGCTTCTCTTCGACGCTCGATGCGAGTTTGAGCGTCTTCTTGCCGCCTGTCGTCCAGGACTTGGCGCTGATCGCGGCGAGCTCGCGGGTCCGACGACGCGGTGGAGTCGTCGTCGACGTTGATCCGGCGAGTCGGCGATTTCTGCTTCCGCGGCGGGGAGTGCACGGTAGTTGCACCCCCGGCGGTCTTGTCTCCATCAGCCTTCGCTTGGCTGACTTGCCGCGGCCGTGACGTTGCCGGCTGCTGCGGCGTGTCGTTGTTGGCGAAGGCGATGCGGCTTTGGATGGTGGCCCTCCAGTCTTCGGCCTTGTCTGCCGCTGGAGGGAAGTCGAGGAGCAACCGAGCTCTAGCTAGAGCTTCTGCTGGAGTGGAGGGAGCGGTGGCGAGCGGTGCGAGGAGCGAGATATGCTCGGACTCCTAACATCGTTAGAAGGAGCAGGATCCCGCCCCGGCGACCGCGCCTTGCTCGCGCCAACGCGTTGGCCTTGAGCGTCCCACGACCCGCCAGCTTGGCCTTGTCCCAGCAAGCGGATGGTACCGTGCGTACCACGCCGCTGCCGATCCAGCACCTCCTGAGAGGGGCGCGGTGCATGCACGGACACCGAGGTCTTGGAATGCGCCCGGTCGTCCGTCTTGTCCTTGGACTTGGCGGCGCCGTGAGTTTCCTCGCCGGCGTCCGTCCTTCCGCCAGCGTCTACCCCACCAACCGTTGGTTCTGGTGGTGGTGGGATCGACGCGGACGGGCCTCCTACCTCCGAAGCTTTCTTCTTCGGCGGCATGTCGATGAAGTTGGAGAGGTTGATGAAGTTGCTGAAGATCGCGCCCGCGTGAACGCCGGATCAGGTTCGCACAACCTCGACGCCCCCTACCTGGCGCGCCAAAGATATCGGGAAACTGATCGCCCACGAACACCTATGGGACCGGAGCCCCTTTTCGGTACGGCAAGGGAGCGGAGGGAGCACAAAGAGCGGATCGAGGCGCACACGCGGGCAGTTTACCCAGGTTCGGGCCGCACGGATGCGTAAAACCCTACTCCTGCCTTGGATGTATTGAGTACTTGAGCTCGGGAGCGAGAAGATCTACAGTGCTAGAGGCTAGCTACACCGAGCGTGAGAGTGATCAAAGTTCCGAACCTCCTCTACGTTGTGCATGGGCCTCCTTTTATAGTTCAAAGGGGTCACCGACAGGTGTCAACATAGATGAGGGTAAAAGCGTAAAATTGGTGGTAGTTGTAACAGTGCATGAACAGTGTATGCACAGTGATCTATACCTAACCCTGACGGTGGGGGACAAGGGCATTGAATGCCCGTCGCCGTCGCCCCCAAACAGTGCAAAAAGCGTCCGTCCGGGCGTCTCCGTTCGCCACGACGGTGGCCTCGTCATTGTGGCTCGCCACCGTGTACCCCAGGCTGCACAGCCATCTGCCACGTGCCCCTGGAAGGGCCCCAGGGCGACGCGTGGCCAGATGAGCTGGAGCGCAGGCACACAGTGCAAGCTTGCCGCGGCAAGCACCTTGCCGCGGTCGCTATCTTGCCGGGCCCGGAAGCTTGTCGCCCTCCGGGCCTTGCCGGGGCGCGTGATGCGCCACGGCAAGTCTTCTGAAATGCTGTTCTTCGGTCTTCCTGGCAAGCTCCTCTTGCCAGGGTCTTGTATTAATAGGGTGATCTTGAGCCTAGAGCGGCCTTCCCGGCAAGCTCCTCTTGCCGGGGCCTCGTTCTTCTGACTTGTATACTTTGTCCTTGAATGGTTCTAAAGGATCCAGAGCGGGCTTTGGCGGGCGCGTGGCAAGCCCAGCCGCGGGGTGCTGCTACTGCCCGTGCACAAGTCGGGATACTAAGGTACCCCTACTTTAGTGCACCGACACTCGGCATATGATCCTTTTGACACCTAATGTTTAACTAGTATGAGTATTTCATAATATACATATGAAAAAACAGTTCCAGAAGAAACTAATAAAAAGGATAAAATTAAAATAAAAGCTGAACACCACCGTCTATACCTATTGAACAATGAGACCAGACTCAATATTATGCTTACGCTTCATTCTCTCAATACAAACAGGGTCTAAAAGCTTGATGGAAGTAAAGGTCATTCCAAGATGCAGCCGAGGCATGCACCTATACCAAATATAATCGAGACTAAATGTTACAAAAACTTTAGGAACGAACACCTTAGAATTATTACTCTTATAAGACATTAGTTCAAACCCTGCTAAAAGAGTATTATGCCAGAAAAATTGGACAGTGGAGTTACCAAAAGAAAAACTGAATCTTTACATCAAATTTAGGTCCTATACCCTAGATACAAAAAGTTTACGAAACATGCAAAATTCAATAAAGTGACTAAAGACAATACAACAAGAAGACAAACTTCCTCTATGATAATAACCTGCCACTCCACATCGTCAATTCAAGAAGCTTGGAGATTCTATTGGATTCCATAGGGCGGTATGGTCCTGATTAGAGATATCAAAGTTACTATGATGTGTTTGAAAGGGCAATGCCAAGGCAGAAGATTTCAACTGAAACTCATGTTGGCATGGAAAGAATATGCCCACATATTCATGTCAGATGGGTGGACCAACATGAAGGGACGCCATTTGTCAATTAACTTATGGATAGTCCAGAAGGTACCATCTTCTTGGTGTATGATAATGTCTTCGTTGAATCACTTGATGCAATCTTGGTAATGAAGTTGCCAGAGACACAGATTGATGCAATTGGAAGAGAACAAGTGGTGCAATTTCAGTGGAAAAATGAATGGGTTGATGTTTATGCCAAACCTGTTTATCAAGAAGGTGTTGGTGTTGCATTGACTTGGGGTGATGTTGATCTCAGCCATGGGTGGTATGGAAATGCTAAGATGGTGGATCTTCCAAAGGACTACACATGGTGCTACTAGTCAATCCATAGGCCCGCATATCATTTATGCTAGGAAAAGGGTGCGGACGGTTGATGAAGAAGAGGTTGAGGAGCAGCACAATGAAGATACCATGGTTGACGAAAAAGGGTTTCCCCCCTCTTTATCTATACCTATATTAATTAGAGACTCCCTAGAAATTACCACGTTAATCAGTAATTAGGAGCTGTTAATCCAATGGGGCCGAGTTATTACGGTGTAGATCGATCCTAGATTTTTCTTTTACTATTACTATATACCAACGAGCCTTTTTTTAGGATCTATACTAACGAGCCTTTGTACTGATCCAGATCGTTAGAATCAAAGTTACACAGCCCACCAATAGATAAAACGTTGCATGCATCCACAGATCACAAGTCCAATCGTTTAAAGAAAAGGAACAAGTCCAATCTGGTAACGTAGGTAAATAGTTCTGCCGTAACCTACAAAAAGTAGATCCTGCCGTGCCTAGCTTTATAAGTTAGGTATATATATGAAAACAGAACTCCCAATAATTCTTACCCTTTCACCATGATTCTCCGCCGATCCACATGATACTCATGCCGCAGCAACTCAATCGAGCCGTCGTCCTCGGGATGACTTGCCGGATGTAGCCCAGACAGCCGGCTAACCGCCACGGAGAAGATGCCGCGTGTTGCACCCTTTCAATTCCACCGCACTGTCATCCTAAAACTATTATTGTCGGATGCATCGCAGGCCAACCGCCATAGAGGAAGTGCGGCGCGTCATGGAGGACGACATGGGGTACCAGTGCACCGTCTTCCACGGAGGCTACTGATCGGCATGCCTTCCACTTCTACAAGCTTCCTCCGCTGCACCTTTTGAGGTGAGTTTTCCATTAGATTTTCACTTGGGCATGGTGGAAAATACCCTTTTAGCTCAAAACAACGGACAATGTTCATATGCATGACTAATATTTTTGGATTTTTTAAAACTGATGCTGCTTTGTGCGTTTTAACTCAATCTAATTTTTGTCTCTAATTTTGATCTCAGGAACCTAAGAATCCTTAAGAAATCCTAGCGCCGTTCTCTCCATGCCATCCTCAAATTTGAAGCTTTATGGAAGGCATTGCGGCTGACGTGCATCCTGGACTGTACGGCCTCCCACGCGGTAGGGCAGACAGGCCTCTCCCATCATGATCTAGCGCGGATGCATGACGTGAGTGCTACTGGATCGATTCCGTTTGAGGCGAGCTAGCTTTACAACAGGTTGGAAACACATGCATGCAGTGCAGCCTACTCGAGGTGCACTGCAAGTAGGCTACCAAATTCAAGGTACGAACTTTATTTCTCATGTTCTATTGCTTTATGTTGGCTCAGGTTCGATCACACGTTACACGTCGCTCTTGACGAGTACTTTCTGCCGGCTGAATACGTATGTACGCTGCCTACCGGGGGCTTTCTGCCTAGACGTGCAGGTAGACAAGCCAGAATTGATCAATACTACCTGCAGATATGCACGTACAAGGAAGCAGGCAGACAGGGAGGTCGATTGATCCTCGAGCACGAGTGAGCTAGCTAGCACAGCTTTGGTGCTGATCGAAGTACCACCGGCCAAAGCCAGAAAACGCACCGGTAACACAATACGACGAGACAATACGAGGACACGCGAGTTATGGCCACATGCACGTGTCGTGCCTGTTGATTTCTTTCTATGGATCATGTACCTTTGATTACAAAGGAGCCATCGTACAGGTGCAACACTTTATGTCACCACCATTGCCATGTCTAATTTGTTATCTACGTGTATGGGATATATACCTAAAATATGATGCAAAATAATTAGATACAATTACACGAATGATGTGGTTTTGTTATAATCTATTTGTAGTGTCTCATCATTACATATTAGAACATAATTTTGTTTCTTTTGTGGTGCTTCATTTCTCCGTCGTAGAAAGAGGAGAAAGCAAACACGTTTTTTATATTGTACCTAATATAAATTGAATAAAGTGTTTCTTGACTTTGTACCTTATCTACATTGTTTTTTTTATATATTAGTTCTGTGCAATACCTTTTGTAACCAAATTCGGCAAACTATGTCTCAAGTTCATGTGTTTGGTTTCAGATACTGTATGTTTGAACAGAAGCATCAACCCGACAATCCAGTGCTTAATCTTCTTTTTATCATCAAACAACTTGAGTGCATTCTAATTCTTGATTCATTTTTTCAGGGACGAAATGCTGAGGTTTTCGTGTCATCTCTATTTGGGTAAAGGGGGGAAGAGTACTACATGTAAAATCTTCGAATATGAGGTTAATATATTATGCTTCAAGTATTATGCATTTCTTATAATTGGTTGAACGGACAAGATAATTATACAATACAATATTATAAATATAGTATATGCCATTAACTGAATTTGACCAGCTTCCTTCATTGTATGTAATTATGGGAGCGTTGAAGGCAAGGCTAGCATCGGGGATTTTGACATCGCATAAACATAGTAGTTATCCTCTGTATGATTTGTACTCCTGAAAAAATTATATGGTGGAATCTTCACACTGAAATGCTTATTTCTTAATTCTATTTATGTTCGCAAAAACTAGAGAACAGTTTGCACATTACTCAGTGTGCAAACTTTTGGCACGTCGAATAGTTGTTTTTTGTTGGTAGATCTCCATGACCACACATTTCCGGTGTGGTTGTTTTTTTATATCACCCGAGTTAAGGTCACTTTCATAATCAAATTTAACATATAAATCTACAAGTTTGTTATTTTAATTAAATTTGTACGATTATATTTCTCTATACATGTTTGATTCCACATGGAGTCAATAAACATCTCAGCGATTAGTAAAACCAACAGGATTAAACCAACCTTTGGAAATGTGGATTGTCATGCTCCCATTTACCCATTAACGTTTTGTCTATTTTAGTGTTTTTTGACACACTTTTTTTGTACTTTGGTTGTTATCTTTACACAGCCTATTATAAAATATCGTCACATCACAAGTTCACAACACAATAAACCCATTGTAGACTGGCCATAAATGAACATGATAATGCTTGAAAAATTTCTACGTGCATTTTATCTCATAATTTTGAAGGATTGAAGGAATACTATTTATGTTTGATATATGTCTCATAATTTTGAGTAAAGTTGATTTTTAATACATATTGCATGTTCCCAAAAAAAAACAAATAGAATTAATGTTTTCCAGGAACTTTAACTAAAATTATGTATAATGCTAGCCCGTGCAGATGCACGGGTTGACGACTAGTATTATAAAGCAAACGCCACGGCGATACATCGGAACATACAACAAAAACTAAACAAAGGATAAAATGGTAAAAATACATGATGCTACGGAACGGCTAACGGAATTCAAATGCACCAGTCAGAGGCTTGAGCATCAAAGCCCTCAGTGAGCTCCACACCCTGCCATTGATAAGGTGAAGGCAAGGAGACTACTCGCCGCTGGAGGACGACCACACTGTCACCTTCCATGAACCACCACTGCAAAGCCGTCATTCGCCTCCGCCACCAAAGAGGCCCCCCACCTTCTCGTCCTGGACCGTAGGACGCCACGCCGTCGGTAGGCAGAGTTGCTCACCCCCGAGCACGCATAGCCGGCCCAGATGGAGGCCGGGAAGGAAGACAAGACGGCGATCCCACCAAGCAGAGCACTCCCTCCAGCAACATATCATCTGCGGCAAAGACCATGGTGCCTACTACAAGTCGCCGAATGGGGACACCACTGAAGATAATCGACAACCCACGCGCTCAGAAGATCACACCACCTCCACCGACCCAAGGCGACGCCTTCAGGAAGAAAACGGCGCTGGAGCGTCGCCACCGCCCAATCCAGGAGATTTTGGGCTTTCACCCGGGTCACGAAGGTGGAGGGCGAGGAAAAAGATCACGACGTCACCTTCAGGAAGGGTAGCAATGCCCGGAACATTGCCAAAAGCATGGCCGCCGTCGTCGGCCAGGAGCTTCCCCCGATCCAGAGCCCACACCCCCATCGCCCTACCCAGCAACGGGCAAGCAGGGCGAGATGAACCTGGAGCAGAGGAGGAGGCCGTCTTTAGCTTGATGCACACAGGGCCAGCGGGGCAGCCCCATGTTCGCCGCCACCTTTCTGCCCGAGCAACCAAGGAGGGCGCCCCGCAGTATCCGCGCCAACCATCCGCTGCCGGAAGGGAGGCACGCTCACTGGAAGAGGCCGCCGCCTTAGATCCGCGCCCACCAAGCGCGGCCCGTGCGCCCGCCCCCACATGCCCGCGGAGAGAGGAGGAGCCTCCAGGCGGCACACGAGCCACCGCACCCGCGAGATCCGCCACCACACCGCCCCACAGCCGCCGCGCGACACGCCGGCCGGGCCCCCGCCGAATCTCGCCGCCCCCGTGCCGCCAGACCAAGCAAAGGGGGAGAAGGCCCTGATATGTCCAAAACGTATCTACAATTTCTGCTTGCTCCATGCCTCTTTTGGGTGATATTGCTATGTTATTTATACACTTCCATACACTTTTGATCATATTTGGACTAACCTATTAACTCAGTGCACCCCAGTGCCAGTTTCTGTTTTCGGCTGTTTTTGTATTTCAGGTTTTCACATTACGAGAACTGCCAGAAAAAATCCAGAAAAATTATATAAAAAATCAGCGTTCAGAAGCTACCAGGCACCCGAAGCACAGCCGGAGGGGGGCCACCAGGGCCCAAGGCGCCCTGGTGGCGCGCCCCCCCTGGGCCGCGCCGGGGGGGCGCCTGGGCCCCCCGAGCCTCGTCTGACGCCCCCCTTTGGCATATATTTAAAGCGTCTCCCGAAACCCTCGAGACGGGAACTCTTTTTCGCGATCTCATCTCTGTTCCGCCGCCGCCGCCGCTTCCAAGATCAGGAGCACCAGGAGAACTCTTCCCGGCACCCTGCCGGAGGGGAGGATCACCACCGGGAGCTTCTCCACCACCATGGACGCCTCCCGGATGAGTTGTGTGTAGTCTCCCTTGGACCATGGGTCCATGACCAGTAGCTATGTGATGTTCTCCTCCCGTTCTTGTGCTTCACTAATTAGTCCTCGTGAGCTGCCCTACATGATCGAGGCACATATGTAATCCTTATGCTGTTGCTATGATGAGTTTGCTGGGATCCGATGGATTATGAGATTATGTTCAGATTGTGTTTGAGTAATATGTTTGATTCACCTCTTTTATATTTATGTTCGTAAGTAATTCTTGCATGTTCTCCGTTGTTATTTATTGCTTTGGTCAAGTAGTAGGTAGTGACTCCAAGAGGGAACGTTATGCTTGATTGTGGGTTCATGCCCCTCGATGACTAGCTTGAGTGACAGAAACATGAGTCTAGGGGATGTGCTGTTGCCACAAGGGGGAAAACAACGGTGCTTGTGCCCGCGGGTGCAAGGATTGTTTACTTTACGCAAAGTTCTTTTAATGCAGTTGTCTGTTGCTTTGAGTTTACACTATGGGTGGGACTCACAACTTAATACCAGCGAGATGTTCTGGATAGATATCTCAAGGTGGATGATTAGTAGTAGATGCAGATGGATTTCGGTCTACTTACCTCGGCGTACCGCCCATGCTTTGAACCTCTACCTTTCTTGCAACTTAGTCAGCATTGGTTTGCGCACATGGTCCTGTCAATTGCCCAGCTGTAATTCGTTTACCTCACATAGCTGTTTTATCGTCTTTTGGGAGAGAGACATCACTAGTGAACATCATGAGACTCCGGTCCATATTACCATCATTGATCACATCCGCTATTTACTTTTCCGCTTTTTACTTACTATTGCAATTATACCTATCACTATTATCACTTGCGTTTGATCCTTTGTAAACTACAAGGCCGGAGGGATTGACAACCTCTCTGTACTCGTTGGGAGCAAAGTTATTTGTATCTGTGTGCAGGTCCACGTTGATTGCTAATATCTGGCGCCGTTAGCAGTTGACACCTTCTTGTTGAAACTGGGAGTCTCGGGGAAATCGATCCTTGGTATTGCCAAGGGAAAACTTCTGCTACACTGCATCTCAAACCTTCCACTTGGGGTAACCAACGAGGGGTGAGAAGCCACCTAGCAAAGCAATTTCTGGCGCCGTTGCCGGGGACTCCACTCTTTAGGATAGGCTTGAACTTTACCTCGCGGAACTTGTTAGATTCGGCCGCGGGAGGAACCTTTATGTCAACTACACTTGGTGCTGCCACAAAGCTTCTCGATGAGATGATGACCAATTATTCCCAATGGCACACCGAACGCGCTCCAACAGGTAGGAAGGTAAACTCTGTCGAGGAGATTTCCTCCCTAAATGAAAAAGTTGACTTGATCATGTCTCTACTTTCGAAGCAATCTTCTATTGATCCTCGTGATGTTCCTTTAAATTCTTTGATTGCTCAAGAACAAGTAGATGTGAACATTATCTCTAGAAACAATTTTAATAACAATGCTTATAGGAGTAATTTTGGTAGCAATCCTAGACCGTTCCCCTCTAATTCTTATGGGAACAACAATGCTTATCCTAGCACCAGGAACTCCACTACTGAACTAGAGATTATGCTTAAAGATTTCATCACTACCCAAAAAGCTTTTAATAATAGTGTAGAAGAAAAACTAAACAAACTAGGTGATCTCTCTTCAAAGGTAGACAATTTAGCCAATGAGGTAGAATTGCTTAAAATTAGAACTTCTCCTCTTGAGGAGAGGAAGGTCACTCCTATTAATGCTATTCAAGTGCAAATTAATGAAAATATTAGGATGATGGCTAAACTTAAAGAGAGATGGGCTAGAGAAAGGGAGGAAGAAGATAGAATTAAGAGCCTTCCTACCCACCACACTGTTGCTACTATCCAAGTTGTTGAGGATATCCAAACTCTTAGCACCCAATGCACTCCTGGTCCCGATGGACCTATTAATGGTGATGCTATGACTGTAGAAACTACCAAACAAGTGAACCTGAAGGACACCACTACCACCTTACTTGATGGTAGTGACCTTGATTTTGACAATTGCACTCTTACCGAAGTTATTGATTTCCTTCACAAGATGTCTAGAGATCCCCGCACTAGCACGATTAACCTTGCCTTCACAGAGCATATCACTAATGCTCTTATCAAAGCTAGGGAGGAGAAACTTAGAGTAGAAGCCTCCATACCTAGAAAGCTAGAAGATGGTTGGGATCCTATGATAAAAATTAAGTTGAATAACTTCTCTTGCTATGCTTTATGTGATGTTGGTGCTAGTACCTCTGTTATGCCCAAAAGAATATATGATATGCTTAAATTGAAACCTTTTGATTCTTGTTCTTTTGGTGTTCGTCTCGTTGATTCTTCCATAAAGAAACCTTTGGGAAGGATCGACGATGTTCTTATCATTGTCAATGACAACTATGTTCCCGTTGATTTTACTATTATGGATATTGAATGTGAACCTTCGTGTCCAATTATTTTGGGACGTCCTTTTCTACGCACCGTTGGTGCTATCATTGACATGAAAGAGGGGAATATAAAATTTCAGTTTCCTCTCAAGAAAGGGATGGAACACTTCCCTCGAAAGAAGATTAAGTTACCTTTTGAGTCCGTAATACGGGCTAGCTATTCTTTTACTCTTGATAAAACTTGATCTCTATGCATTATGCCTAGCTTAAAGGCATAAAAGAAAGCGCTTTTGGGAGGCAGCCCAATGAATAAATTTTATTTTGTTTTTGTTGTGTCTTGATGTTGTTACTACTGTAGCATCATCATTGTATCTTTGCTTTTCAATTTTGTGCCAAGTATAGCCTCTGATTGCAAGAAAGTTCAAAAGTTGTGACGTGCTGTCCAGGAAACAGATTCTGTCCTTGGATAGAAAAATCCGTATAAAATCACCAGATCATCTTTTTGGTCTGAATTTTTTCGACAGCGTGCTCTATATAATTTTATTTCGTGCGTCTGTTTTGAGTTTTTTGATTAGAGTTGCAGAAGTGCCCCGGAAAAATCATTTACTACCTGCTGTTCTGTTTTTCACATATTCTGTCCTGTTTTGCCTTTCCTTCATTTTGCAAACCTAGAGCTTGCTTTTTCTTTGCAAAAACCTTTTGGCAATCTTGAGAAACAGTAGAACTTCAAGAATATCTTTATTTCCAGCAAGGAAAAATTATTTTATTATGGGTACTAACCTCGCTAATCAGATTATGATGAGTTATGTATGAAGGGAGTTTTCAAGTGTGCGAGGGAAGATGATAAAAAGATTCAGGAGTGTCAAACGCTCAAGCTTGGGGATGCCCCCATGCACCCCCAAGAAATATTCAAGGAGACTCAAGCGTCTAAGCTTGGGGATGCCCCCGTGCATCCCCTTCTCCATCAACATTATCAGTTCGTCTTTCGTTCCACTATATTTTAATCACTTCATGTGTTATGTGCTATGCTTGGAGCGTCTTGCTTTTAGTTTTCCTTTTTAATTTTCTTTAGCTTTTCATAACGAGTTGGAACTCAGCTTTCTTTATGTGGGAGAGAAACACGCTCCACTTCTACCTGGAACATAACATAGAATTTTCATGTCTATCTTTGCTGTGTGTATTCTTTGTCTTTTAATAGCTACTATCATGCTTAGCTCTTAACTATCATGCTTATCTTTTTAAAGAGCTTTTGTTTAGTTGGTTGCTTGAACTCTCTTTAGTTATCATGTTTATCTTATTAAGAGAGTTTGCTTCCATTGCATTGGTTGATATGTATATGATAAAGATGCTACGTGCATAATGGCGCTTAGTAGTTCATGTTTTCTTATGGTTAGTCCCAAATAGCTGGGGGGTTCCCAATGTGTTATTGGAGTACCAACATGATTTGTTTGCCTATGATGTGGTATGGTTTAGTAATATCTTCCTTCAAAGAATTTATTTTGATTGACTTGGCGTATGCTCACGCATATTTAAGACTGTAAAGAAAGTCTGTCAAGCCTTGATGATCTTTTGTTTCTGAGTAGCGATATAACTTCCATGCCTGATTCAATGTTGCTTTGTCGCTCTGCATGATTATGACCGTCATTGCTCTCTTAGTTGGTCGCTCCCAGTCTTTTGCTAACCTTCGCCTGTACTAAGCGGACTGACTGCTTGTGCATCCAAATTCCTTTACACCAGTTATGCCATATGAGTCCACCATACCTTCCTACATGGTATTTACCTGCCATTCCTAACGGAGACTTGCATGTACCATCTCGAAATTATTCAAAGAAAAAAGCATTCCTATTTTGTGCCTCTGTTGTAAGTTCATGAGGAAGTAGTAGTTAATTCATGATCTTTTTAAGTTGGACAAGCTTCACCCCGGGATTGCATGTATAATGTGCAAACCCATAATACGAGAAGGAACTGGCATTGAGTGCGCCCGGTTCAAAATTAATATAACAAACAAACCCTCCTTCACGCTTTGTTCATGAGAAATCAGAAAACTTTGGCAGTGATAAACAAAGGAGATTAAGAGGATGTGATCGTCCTCATTCGGGAGCCGTTCCCCGAAACTTGTCCATCTCAAGAAGAGATTGAGTTGTCTGCTAGCATTCGTTGACGAAACATGCATAATCAAAATAATAATTGTTACCTCTGTTTTTAAAACCAAGAGCTCTGGTACATGTTTTGTCTTTGTTTCCGACTACGGGTTTTCAACCTTGCCAACAAAAGCCACGGTTCGAGAGTCTCCACCTTCTTTTAAAAGCACCAACTACTGAGAGCATGATTGTCATTCTGAGTGTAATGTGCATTGTCCCAAAGTAGCATTGTCTTTTGCATGATTGTGATATCGTTTATTCTGAAATCATTGTATCTAGTCATCACTTAAACCTTGGAGGTGCCCCTGCATTTATGTTTTGCTTCACTAAGGGGGGCAAGCTAGATATCACTTTATCATATTTGCACATCATGTTCATTACAAATCTATTTGATGTTTCAATATCATATTGTAAAACTTTCAGTTCTTTGTGATTTTCTCATGAGGCAACTTAATTACTATAGATTCATTATCTCAGTAAGCTTTTGTCATATGACTATGAAAAAGTCCTATATGGTTAATAGCATGTCACCACAGAAATTATTCTTCTTATCATTTACCTACTCGAGGACGAGCAGGAATTAAGCTTGGGGATGTTGATACGTCCAAAACGTATCTATAATTTCTGCTTGCTCCATGCCTCTTTTGGGTGATATTGCTATGTTATTTATACACTTCCATACACTTTTGATCATATTTGGACTAACCTATTAACTCAGTGCACCCCAGTGCCAGTTTCTGTTTTCGGCTGTTTTTGTATTTCACGTTTTCACATTACGAGAACTGCCAGAAAAAATCCAGAAAAATTATATAAAAAATCAGCGTTCCAGAAGCTACCAGGCACCCGAAGCACAGCCGGAGGGGGGCCACCAGGGCCCCAGGCGCCCTGGTGGCGCCCCCCCTAGGCCGCGCCGGGGGGGCGCCTGGGCCCCCCGAGCCTTGTCTGACGCCCCCCTTTGGCATATATTTAAAGCGTCTCCCGAAACCCTCGAGATGGGAACTCTTTTTCGCGATCTCATCTCTGTTCCGCCGCTGCCGCCGCTTCCAAGATCGGGAGCACCAGGAGAACTCTTCCCGGCACCCTGCCGGAGGGGAGGATCACCACCGGGAGCTTCTCCACCACCATGGACGCCTCCCGGATGAGTTGTGAGTAGTCTCCCTTGGACCATGGGTCCATGGCCAGTAGCTATGTGATGTTCTCCTCCCATTCTTGTGCTTCACTAATTAGTCCTCATGAGCTGCCCTACATGATCGAGGCACATATGTAATCCTTATGCTGTTGCTATGATGAGTTTGCCGGGATCCGATGGATTATGAGATTATGTTCAGATTGTGTTTGAGTAATATATTTGATTCACCTCTTTTATATTTATGTTCGTAAGTAATTCTTGCATGTTCTCTGTTGTTATTTATTGCTTTGGCCAAGTAGTAGGTAGTGACTCCAAGAGGGAACGTTATGCTTGATTGTGGGTTCATGCCCCTCGATGACTAGCTTGAGTGACAGAAACATTAGTCTAGGGGATGTGCTGTTGCCACAAGGGGGAAAACAACGGTGCTTGTTGATACGTCTCAAACATATCTACTTTTCCAAACACTTTTGATATTGTTTTGACCTCATTCTTGCATGATTTGGACTAAACTAACCCGGACTGACGCTGTTTTCAGCAGAGCTGCCTGTATGGTTTATTTGTGTGCAGGAAAACGGATTTTTAAGCATCTCAGAAAAATCCACGAAAAATCACGAAAAATCCACGCACCCGAAGAAACAAAATGCCAGAAGTGGGGCTAGAGGGGGGCCAGGGGGTGCCCAGGCGCCCTGTGGGCGCGCCCCCCCTGGGCCGCGCCGGGGGGGCGCCTGGGTGGGCCCCACACCCCCTGGTGCCCTACTTTAGCCCGTATTTTTCCTCCCGACGCAGAAATCCTAGATCGGAAGTCCTTTCGCTGTTTTTCGTCGCGGAGCCGCCGCCACCCTCTGTTCTTCTTCGGGAGGGCTAATCTGGAGGCTGATTTGGCCTTCGGAGAGGGGAGATCGTCGCCATCGTCATCATCATCACCACTCCATCATCCCTCCATGACTTCCCCCTTCATGTGTGAGTAATTCCCTTGCTGTAGGCGAAGGGGATGGTAGGGATTGGATGAGTTAGATCATGTAATAGTTCGTCAGATTGTTGGGGGCATGTTGCCTATCATCTAGTATGGTGTTTATCATCTTTGCTACAACTTGTTATTCTTAATGCTCGACACTTAGGGCCCGAGTGCCATGATTTAAGATCTGAACCATATGTGTTTGCATGAATATATTTGTGTTCTTGATCCTATCTATGAGTTGTATGCACCTGTTACGGTTCGGAACCGGCGATCCCAAAAGTGACAGCTTGGGACACCAAAGGGGATGGCCCGTAATTTGAGGATTACATGTATCCATTGAGTTCATTGCTTTGTTCCGGTGCTCTTTGACAGGAGCACCTTAATATCCATTAGTTCCTTTTGGCCCCGTTCGTAGCGGGATGGTAGGACAAAAGATGTTGTGCAAGTTCTTATTGCAAGCACGTACAACTACCTACGGGATACATGCCTAATGTTTGATATTTGCCTAGATGATCATTACTTTTCCGTGTGCCGTGCCCCGAGTTAGAAACTATCTCATCCATGCAACGCCCAACCATCCATCTCCCTAGCCTACAGTATTTTAAACCTTGCCTGTCACTAGTTGCTATTTCTGCCATTTACTACTGCTATTTACTTTGGCTGTTTACTTTTCTATTACTATCATCACTATCATATCACTGTTACCACTTATCTTTTGTTGCAAGTTAGTATATTTCAGGTGCGGTTGAATTGACAACTCAACTGTTAAAGCTTATAAATATTCTTTGGCTCCCCGTGTGTCAAATCAATAAATTGGGTTATTCTTACCCGCGAAGACTATCTCGATCCCTTACGGTTGAGGGTTATCAAGTACCGTTTTCTGGCGCCGTTGCCGGGGAGCATAGCAATATTTACAAGTCTACTTGAGGTATCCTACCTGCTGCACTTCATTCACTATGGGTAAGAAAGGAGACCCCAAGGTTCCGATCTTACGATCCACTACAAGAAGAGGTACTGCTCTGAGCACTAGTGCTACACTTGATTCACCTTCTGTTATGAGTAAGTTCGCCTCACCACCACCACATGATGCTCCTACTGAATCTGTTACTATGTCTGATACACTTGATGATGCTTCTACTACTTTTGATGATGATATTAGTTCACTTGGTTATGCTCTTGAGAAACAAATTACTGCTGCTGCTGAAAAATATGGAATTGAACTTCCTGTTACTCGCTACCCTATTGGTGAAACTTATGATTATCTTGAATTGAGTAAACTCCAGGAGAGGCTCCTTGATGATGATTACTATATACTTGATGAAGATTTATGCAGGGAACTGACAGAGTTTGCGAGCTCTGACCCTGAAACTATTAAGAAAATATTTGAAAAACACTCTTTGAAAAACAAAACCGTTCCTAATCCTGAGTTTGCTACATCTCCTATATGCATTGATGATCCTGATTTTGATTTCTCTATTGATCTTTCACTTATACCTATGGTTGAAGCTGACCCCTTTTATGGCAGAGAAAATGATGATGCTATTGCACACCTAACTAAACTTGGTAAACTAGGTAGCCTGTTTACCACAGATGAGAAGATACGCTACTTTTATGTGACCAAGCTTCTTCCTTTCTCGTTGAAGGAAGGTGCTAAAGCATGGTATGATTCACTCCCATGCGGTTCCATTAAGAGTCCTCAGGACTTAGCTCACTCTTTTGTTGATAAGTACTTTCCTGCTCATATGCAACATGCTGCTTTACAAAGAATTTATAATTTTAAACAGTTGCAGGATGAGTCCCTCCCTAAAGCTTGGGGGAGGTACTGTGGTTTGATTCAGGCTAGACCAGGACATGGAGTTCCTAAGAATGAATTAATTGATATATTCTATGCTGGTTTAACTGATGAATCTAGGTCCTATTTGGACAGTTGTGCTGGTTGTGTTTTCAGGAAAAGAACACCGGACGATGCGGAAGATCTAATGGGCAGGATTGCCAAAAACCATGAAGATTGGTCCGTCCCTGAACCACCTCCACCAACAAAGAAGAGGGGCATGTTTGTTCTGAGCCCCGAGGACATGCGAGAAGCAAAGAAGTCTATTAAAGAGAAAGGTATTAAAGCTGAAGACGTGAAGAATCTACCCCCTATTGAGAAGCTGTGTGAGCCTACCACTCACCCTCCTATGGTAGAGGTACACTCTCTTTTAGATTTCAACACAAGTGACATCCCTCATGGTAAACCTCCTGATCAATGTTTATATGAGTTTGATAATTTTATTATGAAATAGAATCATTTTAATGAGAGGATAGAAAGTCAGTTGCATGATAATTCCCTTGCTATCAAAAAGTTGCTTGGTGTTTTAGATAGAACAGTTAATGATGTTCAATGTCTTGTGAAGCATTTTCATATGGTTCAAACTCAGCTTGATCAAATTTCTAATGTGCAAAGAGATTTACTTGCTAACAATGCCAAACAAGATAAATTGCAGGCTTTTGGGATTAAGACCCAAGGAGGAACTAGTACTCAAGATCCTCTTTATCCAGAGGGACATCCGAAGAGAATCGAGCAAGATTCTCAAATGCAGGAAGAAGAAATTGTTGTCTCTCCAAATAAGAAGAAGAAACATAAAGAGACTGACAATTCTAATGATCCTATTGCAGATGAAGAGCCAGCTATTGATCCCAACAGTGTATCTATTTCCGATGCTGAGACTGAAGACGGTGCTGAACCTGAAGGTAATGATAATGAGAAGAATGACCCGCCTGAAGTTCGAGAGGAAGAAGCACCTGACAAACGTAAGAGGTACACTAAAGAAGACTTCATCGCAAGAAAGCATGGGAAGGAGAAAGAACCATGGGTACAGAAACCCATGCCCTTTCCAGGTAAGTCCATCAAATCTAAAGAAGAAGAGCATTATAATAAGTTTTGTGAATGGATTAAACCTCTTTTTCTTCAAATCCCTTTGACTGATGCTATTAAGTTACTTCCTTATTCAAAATATATGAAAGATATTGTCACTAACAAAAGAAAAGTTCCTAATGATGCAATATCTACTATGCTTGCTAACTATTATTTCAGTGGAAAGATTCCTGAGAAGCTCGGTGATCCAGGTATACCCACCATTCCTTGCTCCATAAAGAATAATTATGTCAAAACTGCTTTGTGTGATCTTGGAGCGGGAGTGAGTGTTATGCCTCTCTCTCTTTACGAGAGGCTCTGTTTAGAGAAACTAATTCCTACATATATCTCCCTTCAGATGGCTGACAAGTCAACCGCTGTTCCGATAGGTATTTGTGAGGATGTTCCAGTTGAAGTTGCTAATTGTTTAATTCTTACTGATTTTGTTGTGCTTGACATGCTCGAGGATGGGAGCATGTCCATTATTCTTGGTAGACCTTTCCTTAACACCGCAGGTGCTATTATTGATTGCAACAAAGGGAAGGTTACCTTTCATGTGAATGATAAAGAACACACGGTATATTTTCCGAAGAAGACCGACAGGAGGCATGCCCTCAACTCTATAGAGAATATCGAGATCGTGAAAATTGGAGAATGGGACTGTCCACTACATGTGCCTCACAAATACAAAACTATAATGGTAGGGACAATGTCCATCAAGGTAAAAGTTCAGTGATTACTCCGTAGGAGGTGAGACTTTTTGCTCTATATATCGCTTGTTTGTTGGTAAGACTTGATCAACCTTACTAGTAAACGTGTTTTATATGGATAAAAAGTTGAGCTTTCTATGTTTTCATTTGTTTTTAGTATTGTCCTACTTGCTGTACCAAGTATCTATGTTTTTGAAGCTTCACAATACTACTAACTACTTCAAGTTTTCAGAGAGTTTCGCAGCTTTTTGAACTTCGAAAAATTTTCAACAGTGAAGTTTTCAGAAAAATTCCAGAAAAATTATATTAAAAATTTCCACAACGTGAGAGACCCGGAAAGTCCTGGGGCCAGCCAGGGGGGCCACCAGTGGCCTAGGCGGCCAGCTGGCACGGCCCAGCCCCTGGCCGCGCCCACAGGGCGCCTGGGGCCCACGGGACCCCCCCTCCAGGTACTTCTTCTTCCCCTCTCTCTCTCTTTTTCTAGAAACCCGAGTTCTGGTCTTGTTCTTGCTGTTCTTGCTATTCTTGGGGGCGATTCTTCGATCTCTCTCTACAGCCCATCATTTGAGCTGAAATTTTGAGCAAATACTCCCTGGTATGTGACTCCTCCACTCCTCCAATTAGATTTTTGATTGGTGGCCTCATTTGTGAGTATTTAGTAGTTCTTGGTGCTGTAGAGATGAGCTTGCATGCATGTGTAGAAAGTTATTTTCCAAGTTTTGATGCAAGTTTATGCCTTGGGCAAGTGAGTTGAGTAGTTTGCCTTAGCTCACTTTGTTTTAATCCTCGTTTTTGTGAATTGTATTTTTTTTCAGAAATGAGTTTATTAGGAAGGGCAAAAGGATGGCTTGAGAAGAGGAGGCCCGCACACTCCGATCGAGTCACTAGGGCCGCAGCTTCACCAACGACTGCCAGGGTGAGCTATAATGAAGATCATGTGCCCCTGGAGTTGTTGGAAGATACAAGTCCAGCACGTGCGATGACATATCCATGTGACGAATTCATGGAAGCTGCGGGAATCAAGGATGAGTTTTATAATCTTTGTGCTAATGCAGGTTTGACACGGCTCGTCACCAGCCGTGTTACTCAGTATCAAAAACTCACCTCCATTTTCATTAACGGTTTTAGATATAATCCTGAATCAGGTGCTATTGAGTTTAAAATTTATAATGATCTTATCACCATGACTTTGGGAAATTTTTGTGAAGTAATAGGTGTGCCGAACGTTGGGAGGACGGCAAGGATGGCTACTCAGCCCTCCGAGCTGAAAACCGTCATCAACTCTCTCTGCAGCATGGGTACGAGGGATATTCATTGGTCGAAGATCTCCAGTATCTTGTTTCCTCACCTCAGGTATTTTGCATATTATATTGCTAGAGGAGTGTTAGCTCGTGACAACACGAGCAAAATTTCTGCTCCGGATATTCCTATCCTGGCAGCAGCCCTCTCAGGGAGGTCTGATTATAATATTGGTACCTTAATTGCTCGACGCCTTGCTATGAACGGTAACAAGGGGGACTTATATGGTGGCATTTATGCCACACTTATCTTAGAGCATCTTGGAGGCACCCCACATCCTGATGATACTCCTTTTACTTATTTAAGCTTTGATCTTGCTGCTATGAAAAGGCATAAGTTTGTTACCATGGGTTCTGAGCTTGATAACCTTGTTTATATCTTGCGTTTCGGAACTACCGCGGAACATGAGATCCGTCTACCTGCACCTCTTTTGTTTGATTTTTCTCGCAGGAACGGATGGTCCTTTGATGTTGTCCAGTTCGACGAGTTCATGGTCCAGCATCAGTTCCATAACCCCATGGAGGGGGTTGTGCCCGACGAGGAGAGGCACGGTGAGATACCACATTTTCAGGATGAGACCGCCAACGAGTTTGGTGAAGGGTCTTCCTCTGTTTGGCGCTCGGAACCTTCCTCGTGGGAGACTCCGACGAGTTCAGTGTACGCGCCATCATCCTTCTACGACCCTTGGTCTCACCACCATACCCCTGGAGCAGCAGGCTCCTGGGGGCAGTAGCTGCTACCAACTTAGGCCAAAAGCCTAAGCTTGGGGGAGTACGTGCCCTTCTCACTTTTCCATTGTATTATCCGTTTTATTCACTTTGATCTTTTCGAAGTTTTTACCAGTTCTTCTTTATTCCTCTATTCGCAAAAACAACAAATAGATTTTCTCTTTCTTTTGCTTTGTTTTCAACTTTTGAAAAACCCAAAAAGATTTCCTTTCTCTCTTTAGTTTTGCTTTGTTTTCAGAGATCAGCTCGAGTCCGTGATGGCATTTGATTATATTTCCTACGTTCGATCGTGCAAGTGACAAGCATTAATGACGAAGATCGACTGAAAGGAAGCAACAAGGAAGACCGGTATGAACTCTTATTGTTTCTACTTTTTTACATATGCCTGTACTTATGATCTAGAGACCGGCTTGTAGCGACATAGTGCTATGTTTACAATGCTATTCCAGTGGTTCATGCTTTCCTTGTGGCTAGTCTCCAATAACTAGAGTATATAACGTGTTATTGAAATGATCTACATGCATCGCACTGTTCATAGTCTGGCATACTAGGTGGTATTTCCCTTTAGAGAATTTTTGGATTGACTTGGCACATGCTTACACATGTTTAAGACTAAAAAGTCTACTTTGCCTTGATGATCTTTGAGTTTTAGAATAGTTATATCACTTTCATGCCCGATTCAATGTTGCTTTGTCGCTCTGCATCATTATGACCGTTATTGCTCTCTAGTTGGTCGCTTCCCAGTCTTTTGCTAAACCTCCACCCGTACTAAGCGGAATGACTGCTTGTGCATCCAAAACCTTTAAACCTGTTATGCCATATGAGTCCACTATACCTTCCTATACATGGTATTTACCTGCCATCCCTAACGAAGACTTTCATGTACCATCTCGAAATTAATCAAAAGCATTTCCCTCTTTGTGCCTATGTTTTAGCTCATGAGGAAGTAGTAGTTAATTCATGATCTCTTTAAGTTGGACAAGTTTCACCCCTGGATTGCATGCATAATGTGCAAACCCCTAATATGAAAAGGAACTGGCATTGAGTGCGCCCGGCTCGAAAAGATAATATAACAAACAAACCCTCCTTCACGCTTTGTTCATGAGAAATCAGAAAACTTTGGCAGTGATAAACAGAGGAGATTAAGAGGATGTGATCGTCCTCATGCGGGAGCCGTTCCTCGAGACTTGTCTAGCTTAAAAAGTGATTGAGTTATCTGCTAGCATTCGTTGACGAAATATGCACCTCTCAAAACATATTTACTTCTGTTTTTAAAACCAAGAGCTCTGGTACATGTTTAGTTTTTGTTTCCGATCACGGGTTTTCAACTTTGCCAATAAAAGCCACGGTTCGAGAGTCTCACCTTCTTTCTTCAAAGCACTGACTAGGAGAGCATAATTGTCATTCTGAGTGTAATGTGCATTGTCCCAAAGTATTACATTGTCTTCTGCATACTTGTGATATGATTTATTCTGAAATTCTTAGTTCTAGTCTCCTTTAAAACTCTGGAGGAGTCTCTGCATTTATGTTTTGCTTCACTCATGGAGGCTAGCGAGATACCACTTTAATATGCTCAAGCTATGTGCAATGTGATCTTGTCTTGATTTTCGGTAATATATTGTTTACTCTTAATTATTTGTGACTGGTCACTTGAAAGAAGGATTGCTCCTTGCATTGTTCTCATAAGTACTGTTTTAATACTTGCTGAACTCTTTTCGTAGTACATGCTTATATACATCTAATGAAGCAAAAGAGTTTGTCAAAGTTTTCTTTGTCGCGTCTAGTTCGTTGAACTGAATTGCTTGAGGACAAGCAATATGCTAAGCTTGGGGGAGTTGATACGTCTCAAACGTATCTACTTTTCCAAACACTTTTGATATTGTTTTGACCTCATTCTTGCATGATTTGACCTAAACTAACCCGGACTGACGCTGCTTTCAGCAGAGCTGCCTGTATGGTTTATTTGTGTGCAGGAAAATGGATTTTTAAGCATCTCAGAAAAATCCACGAAAAATCACGAAAAATCTACGCACCCGAAGAAACAAAATGCCAGAAGTGGGGCCAGAGGGGGGCCAGGGGGTGCCCAGGCGCCCTGTGGGCGCGCCCCCCCTGGGCCGCGCCGGGGGGCGCCTGGGTGGGCCCCACACCCCCTGGTGCCCTACTTTAGCCCGTATTTTTCCTCCCGACGCAGAAATCCTAGATCGGAAGTCCTTTCGCCGTTTTTCGTCGCGGAGCCGCCGCCACCCTCTGTTCTTCTTCGGGAGGGCTAATCTGGAGGCTGATTTGGCCTCCGGAGAGGGGAGATCATCGCCATCGTCATCATCATCACCACTCCATCATCCCTCCATGACTTCCCCCTTCATGTGTGAGTAATTCCCTTGCTGTAGGCGAAGGGGATGGTAGGGATTGGATGAGTTAGATCATGTAATAGTTCGTCAGATTGTTGGGGGCATGTTGCCTATCATCTAGTATGGTGTTTATCATCTTTGCTACAACTTGTTATTCTTAATGCTTGACACTTAGGGCCCGAGTGCCATGATTTCAGATCTGAACCATATGTGTTTGCATGAATATATTTGTGTTCTTGATCCTATCTATGAGTTGTATGCACCTGTTACGGTTCGGAACCGGCGATCCCAAAAGTAACAGCTTGGGACACCAAAGGGGATGGCCCGTAATTTGAGGATTACATGTATCCATTGAGTTCATTGCTTTGTTCCGGTGCTCTTTGACAGGAGCACCTTAATATCCATTAGTTCCTTTTGGCCCCGTTCGTAGTGGGATGGTAGGACAAAAGATGTTGTGCAAGTTCTTATTGCAAGCACGTACAACTACCTACGGGATACATGCCTAATGTTTGATATTTGCCTAGATGATCATTACTTTTCCGTGTGCCGTGCCCCGAGTTAGAAACTATCTCATCCATGCAACGCCCAACCATCCATCTCCCTAGCCTACAGTATTTTAAACCTTGCCTGTCACTAGTTGCTATTTCTACCATTTACTACTGCTATTTACTTTTGCTATTTACTTTTACTATTACTATCATCACTATCACTTGTGCCCGCGGGTGCAAGGATTGTTTACTTTACGCAAAGTTCTTTTAATGCAGTTGTCTGTTGCTTTGAGTTTACACTATGGGTGGGACTCGCAACTTAATACCAGCGAGATGTTCTGGATAGATATCTCAAGGTGGATGATTAGTAGTAGATGCAGATGGATTTCGGTCTATTTACCTCGGCGTACCGCCCATGCTTTGAACCTCTACCTTTCTTGCAACTTAGTCAGCATTGGTTTGCGCACATGGTCCTGTCAATTGCCCAGCTGTAATTCGTTTACCTCACATAGCTGTTTTATCGTCTTTTGGGAGAGAGACATCACTAGTGAACATCATGAGACTCCGGTCCATATTACCATCATTGATCACATCCGCTATTTACTTTTCCGCTTTTTACTTACTATTGCAATTATACCTATCACTATTATCACTTGCGTTTGATCCTTTGTAAACTACAAGGCCGGAGGGATTGACAACCTCTCTGTACTCGTTGGGAGCAAAGTTATTTGTATCTATGTGCAGGTCCATGTTGATTGCTAATATCTGGCGCCGTTAGCAGTTGACACCTTCTTGTTGAAACTGGGAGTCTCAGGGAAATCGATCCTTGGTATTGCCAAGGGAAAACTTCTGCCACACTGCATCTCAAACCTTCCACTTGGGGTAACCAACGAGGGGTGAGAAGCCACCTAGCAGGCCCCGCCGCCGCCAGCGCCAAACGGGTTTGCCCGGCGACGCCTGCCGGCGGTGGCGGAGGGGAGGGCTGGAGGAGAGGGGGCCGGTTCCGGCGACTGGGGTTGAGCCCCCGGGTGGCAAATTTGACAATTTTGACCTCTGGGCGAAATCAATTCACAGAATGAACTGCCCGTGAAACAATTTCACACCCCTGACCTTTTTGTGTAGCGCCCGCCACGACGGCGCCACACCCTACGGTTCACCGCCTAGCTTGGGGGCGTTGCACGCCAGTCCACCATGGCAGCCCCTGGGCCCGCACCCAGCCGTGCAGCGCCTCCGAGCTAGGCACTGCACATTGACTTAGATGCAGCCGCCGCGCGCTAGGCCTCCCCCACCCACCCCATTCTTCAGCAGTTACAGAAACATCGTTGCGGCGGCTGGCTCCTCTCCCCCTCTCAATCCCCTCTTCAAAAATCTTCAGATCTGACGATTTGGCCCGTGGATTCCTTCACCAATCCATCCTAGAAGGTACTTTTCTCCGATCCCCTTCTTTCTATCCATAGAATGTATGCTATTTCGGAGATTTGAGGAACCCTTGTTTGAATCTTGCATGTATTAGATTTGGGGAACTTTTGTTTGAATCTTGCATGTATTAGATTTGGGGAACCCTTGTTAGATTAGAATGTGGTTTGGATACATAGGTTGACATGTTATTTATATAGTTTGGATACATAGGTTGACATTTTATTTATATGGAAAAGATATTTGTATTGAATCTTGCATGAAGTAGGCTTAGTTTAGTTTATTAAAATTACAATTGTATTGGCAAGAATGGTTTGGATACATATGCTTTGAATTTTGCATCTAGTAGCCGTACTTTAGTTTTTTTGTATTCAAAAGATAATCGTGTTGACAAAAAAGCTTTCTTTCAAATTGTTAGGATGGTTTGTGTGACGCCCGAAGACCGACGTCCCAGAAGATTCCAGAGATTCCAGATGTTCCGGGTTCCCCCGTGTGTTTCATTTGTGCTTGTGTTATTTATTTTCCTTTGCATCATGTCATCATGCCATCATGTCATTAATGTTTGCACATCAACTAAATAAATTGTGTGGACCTTCGGTCCATTTAAATCGAGGGAAGTGTGACTTCTCTTTATAACATATCCTCCTAGTATTATGGAGCTATTATTAAATTATTCCATTTGTTGGAAGTAACCCAAACACACTTGCATATATTCCCCATGCCTTTTCTACTTCAAGTTTCTCCATCTAAACCTTCCCTATAATTCTTATCTGTTTTATCGAGGTTCCTCCAAAAATTCGAACATTTTTGGACACTTCAAAAACCAATCCCTAGTTCAAACCCATTTGAATAAAATTCAATGAGTTTGAATTTTCATCATTCGATCTTGCCACTTATATTTTTCTTGGACTATGCTCATTTTTATGAGCCCGGGAAAAAATAACCTCTTGTTCAAACTCTTTTGTAACCCTTCCTTTCTTCTCTTTTTCTTCATTGCTATTTTTTTCTGTTTTGGGAAATAGCAGTAGAGAGGGGCAAGAGGCCTAGCCGCATGCGGCCTCCCTAGGCTGGTCCATTAGGCCCAGCCGCTTCCCTTCTCAGCCTCCAGCCGGCCCGAGGCCCAGCCTCGCTCTCCTTCGCAACCCTAGGCCTCGCTCATCCCAGCGCCCGACCGCACCCCGACCCCCTCGCTCTCCCCTCGCAGGCCCCGAGCCCGACCTCCTCCCTTCGATCTCCAGCGCGCCTCGCCTCCGCGCGATTCCAGCGCCGAGTGCCGCCTCGCCCTCCCGTCGACCAGGCAGCAGTCGGCCGCCCCTGCGTCCGTCGCCAAGGCCCCTCCTCCTCATCGGTCTCCCGCCATCGGGCCCCTCCAGCGCCATGGCCCCTGCGCCGCGCCCTCCGTCTCCCTCGCGTGGACGCGCCCCTCCAGCGCCAAGGCCGCGCCCGTCCTCGCCACCCCATCGCCCGCCTCGCCTCCTTGCTGCTGCAGGTCCGGCAGCTCGACCGGTCGGGAGCCGCCGCCGTCGCCGCCAAGTACCTCGTCCAGCCGCCCTGTCGCGGTCTGCTGCTCTACCCGCCGGCCACTTGTCCATCGCCTCCTTGCTGCTGCCTCCGTGAAGCTCGAGCGTGGTCTTTCTTTTGTGTGCATCGGATCTGCCATGTTCCTCTTCCAGAGACGCCAAGTGCACGGAGACCCCAAGTACCTCGACGCCTGTACGACTACATCCGATGCGGTTTTTGACAAGTACTACGACGTATGCCCGGAGCCCTCGGTTCCATCAAGTCCGACTACTACATGAACGAGTACCGCGACATCGTCAACCCGTCAAGTTCGACTACAAGGAGACGCCAAGTACCACTACCGTCGACCTCGAAGACCCTCGACGTCAAGTTCATCTTCGAAACGAGTACCACTACGCTCGGCGATGCGACAAGTACCCCTACCGATGACCGTGAACGACTACTTCAACTACCGTCGCGACGACTACTTCCTCTACGACCCTCGAGTACGACTACACACGAGAACCGCAAGTACCATGACTACCGGATGCGCCAAGTACCTCTTCTTGCGACACGAACATCTACGAATGTGTACCTCTACGAACGAGTACAACTACCGTCGCCGAACACCGCGTGTACCTCTCCGAACGTGAACGCCTACTTCCACTACGAATCGCGAGAACGACTTCTTCCTCTACGCTCTCGAGCCGCCCCGAAACAAATGTTCCGAAGGTATAACCCCGAGACGATGACCCGTGGAATGCATGTGTTGTATGAGATGTTTCCTTGTGTGCTCCGTGCCCGTTTCGTCTTTTGTCATGCTCCTCGGTTGCCTCGTCGCCGACTCGTGGGAACCCGGTGACGGGATCACCCCACCTTTTCATCTTGTTCGACTCGCTCACGCCACCTTTTCTTTTGCACCGGTCTCTCAATGGGTTACCGGAACCGAGATGTTGCCGTGCATCATTTTCGGATCGTTGCCGTGGCACCCTTTCTTTCCACCACAGTGACAAATGCTTCATATCTTCATGTCAACTTTTATTAAAAATTGCATAAAACTTGATCATGTCATCCGCATCATGTTAACAACTTTTAAAATGTGTGAATTGTTGTTTGCTTAAAAAATTGCTAAACATGCTCATGGGGATTTCCGGAATTGTTGTTGTTATTTCCGGCCTCATTTAAAATGTCTAAATAGTGTAGTTTTATTATGCTTCACCTCTTGCTATGTTAAAAACATTTAATCTTGTCTTGTAAATAAACGAGAGTCAATTAAATAATTAAAATGTGGTGTTTCGTCAATATGCAACTCGTTGCATATTGAGCTCCACTTAACTTGTAGTACTTGTTTGTGCACTTTGCCATGCCATGAATAATTAAACCGGACGTGCATCATACTTGGATGTGCATCGTATGCCATGTTTATGCTTGTATGTTTACCGTGTTGTTTGCTTCTTTCCGGTTGCTTCTCTTGTTAGCTTCGGTTTCGTTCCGGAGTTGTGAGGATTCGCTCGTCCATGTTGCTCCGTCTACTTCATGGATCCGTTCTTCTCCCTTGCGGAATCCCAGGCAAGATGATCATACCCTTGGATACCTTTACTACCATTGCCATGCTTAGTTGTCTCCATGCTATCGTTACATGTCGCGCTACCCATCTTTTATGTCAGCCTCTCCTTGTTGCCATGAAACCTCTAACCTTGAAACCTTCCTAGCAAAACCATTGTTTGGCTATGTTACCCGCTTGCTCAGCCCTCTTATAGCGTTGTTAGTTGCAGGTGAAGATGAAGTTCGTTCCAGGCGGGAACTTGTTGTTGGAATCTCACAATATCTATAATTATTATTAGCACACCTATATACTGGGCATGGGTGGAAGGCTTGGCCTTTTGCTCGGTGTTTTGTTCCACTCATGCAGCCTTAGGCGCCGATAAACCGGCATTATGTTCCTTGATTTTGCGTTCCTTACACGATGGGTGGATGGGGACCCCTTGACAGTTCGACTTTGAATAAAACTCCTCCAGCAAGGCCCAACATTGGTTTTACTTTTGCCTCATAATAACAACTTAATTAAATAATTAAATTTGCATAGGGGGTCGCGCCCTCGGGGATTCTTTTCTACATAGCAGGGGGCCAGTGCTGATGGTGTTGGTCCCAAACGGGGAGTATGCGGGGCCACCACGGGGAAACTCGAGGATTGGTTTTACTCGTACAATCGCCCATCCGGTCGTGGCCTGAGACGAGATACACGCGGCTACTATCAGGGTGTTGGCACGTCGGGAGGTCTTGCTGGACTTGTTTTACCATTGTCGAAATGTCTTGTGCACCGGGATGCCGAGCCTGATCGGATTTTCCCTAAGATAAGGGGTGATGATATTATATTTATGACTTTAGCTAATCGTGAGAGCTTGTGATGGGCTAAGTTGGGACACCCCTGCAGGGTTATAATCTTTCGAAAGCCGTGCCCGCGGTTATGTGGCAGATTGGAATTTGTTAATGTCCGGTTGTAGAAAACTTGACAGAGGATCCGAAGTAAAACACACAACTGTGTGAGTAACCGTGACTGTCTCTTTTCACTTTGAGAAGAGAACACGGTGGGGTTATGTTTGACTCGTAGGTAGTTCATGATCTTTAGCGATCACTACTAGTTTGCGACCGTTTGCGTAGATGCTCATCTTATTCTTGTACTCATAAGTTAGCCACCATGTTATGCTTAGCCGCTGCTGCAACCTCACCACTTTACCTCTTCCTACCCATAAAGCTTTGCTAGTCTTTATACCCATGGTTATGGGATTGCCGAGTCCTCGTGGCTCACAGATACTACAACACCAGATGCAGGTTCAGTCGAGTATGATGCAGGAGCTGGTTCAAGTACTTCACTGGGAGCTCGGTGAAGAGTGGCCGTATGTTTGTGACGTTTTCGACGATCAGTAGTGGTTTCTACTAGGGGCGATTCGGACCTGTGGCTTTATGTTTTGGTATCTTTCTTTTGGATCTTCGCCCGTAGTCGGGTTGTGATGTTTTGAATGATGTTTTGCTTATGTAATGTTTTGTGTGAAGTGGCGAGTGCAAGCCAACTATCTCCTTTTGCAATTTCATCCCTGTTTTTTTCATGAGTCGTGCAAAGATACCAAACTTGAGATCATTCCAGAATGGGCTTATACCTTTAAGTCGTGCCTCCACACGTAGGAGGTATAGTCCCATCCTGGGCATTACAGTTTGGCTTCTCGATGATCACTGGGACAAACAACACCGGTCGTACGCTATGTCGATGGCGCAACGGGTAATAATGAAAGTTGCCGGTGTTATGAATTTCGTGTTTTTTTCAAACACTTACCCCCCATATGTAATGATTTGTTTGTTTGCTTGTAGGAGCTTGCACCTCTGAATCTTCGGTCTCACGGGGTCAACTTTGGGTGGATGCGCTATGATGAGCGGTACACACCGTATGTTAGGGAGATAGGACTTCTCCCTTTCATTCAGTTGGTCAGCCGGTTGACGCCACCCAATAATGCTCCAGCACTCACCGCGCTTATTGATCATTGGAGGCCGGAGACACACAGTTTCCATCTTCGGACCGAGGAGATGACCGTGACGCTCCAGGATATAGCTATGATCACCGGTCTTCTTATCGATGGGAATCCTCTATGTATGAGCACCGATTCTGAAGGGTGGCGCGAGCAGATGCATGCCCTTATCGGTATGGTTCCTCCGAAGCCTCGGGAACCAGAAGTAGAAGGCAAGAAGAAGAAAAGAGTCGCAGCCGGTGCCCCTTTCACGTGGATTACTGGACACTTGGGTACTTGCCGTGAGGATGCTGATGAGGACACGATCAAGACATATGCTCGTGTCTACATGTGGTACATGATATCCAGGACTATGTTTGCTGATGGCACAGGCAAGAATATTTGGGGATTTGTTTATTTTTTTAGCCAAGGGTTTGGCGTTTTTTTCTTGCCAAGGATTTGTTTATTTTTTGAGCCAAGGGATTGAGGACGCGGCGTTTTGGGGATTTAGGCGATTCCTATTTGGCATGTCAGCGACCCAGCGCAAAGTAGCCATCTCACGATCCTTAATACTTACTGACCTAGAGTAGCATGCTCCTGCTCGTTTGACAATGTATATCTCCGGCCATTAAGGTAGACTTCCTTGAGTTTTAGGAGTTCAGGACGCGCCGGAACCTAGCCATCATTCTCCTGTTCAAATTGGTCTTGTCCGCCGCGTCTATGATTAAGTTGAAATCGCCCATAATTGCTCACGGGCCAGCGTGCAACTCTCTCACTTCCTCGATCTCCTTCAAAAAATTTACCTTGTCACCTTCAGCTTGAGGGCCATAGACCCCCGTAAGCCACCATACCGCGCCTACCACCGGGGTCACGAGCTTCGTAATGGTGTGTGCCGTGGCATGCGTCTTTGAGAGTTTCGCAAGCGTGGAGTCGCATGCTACAATGATTTCTCTCCGCATCTTAATTGCGGGCAAGTAAATGAAACGGTCAAATTTATTTCCTAGGCATTCCATGACCACGGCCAGGACACGACACGTGCTCAGGCTTAGACTTGTGGAGGCATACAAGATTAGGCTTAATCACCTCGATCATCTGGAACACAGGGTAAGTATTATTTTTTACTATGGGGTGTCATATGGCATACTGATGTCAAAGGAAGGAATTGCAAGTATTTGTAAAGCACTAGAATAAAAGATCTTAGCAGCACACTGAACATGGAAATTTTGGCAAAAAAAACTGCTTGATCTGCATTAGCAGCAATAGCAAACAAAGGCCAATCTTCACTAGTTAGAAATCGAAACTGAGGTTCAGGCTGATTTTCGCAGGATTTTAGCTAAGTCTGAACGAAACGCAGTCCTTTGCCAAAAACAATCGCTCGAGAAGTGGGATTTTTGCAAGGTTCTGACAGGAACCGACGTGCGAATTGCAGGCTAAAGGTACAGCATGTGATCCTTCAGACTTTCATGTTGGACTAGAAATTTTGTGGGTTGTGTGATCCTCCTTTGTGATCAAGCTAACAGGTCAAGCTAGGCATTCGGTTAAACCGAACCAGCCGGTTTGGTTCTTTGGGTTTTGAACAAACTCGGTTTTGTGAAAATGATGACCGATTGGTCATCTGGAGAACTACTAACCGAGTTTTCACTGGGCTGAGATTTCGGTTCTGTTCTCGGTTTAAGACCAAACATGAATATGCTTGTGGTTCCTACTGTTACTTATAGCAAGACAAGTAGCCGGATAACACATGTAACTAGAATCAAATAACTGAAAACAGTGCGCAATTATTATTTTCATTCAAGATCATGTGGATAAATCATGTTACTGCAGAAAAAAGAAAACCATAACGTTTCAGCGAACTATTATGAGCAAGTACTCACCAAGGTTTTTATCTTCTCGATTTCGGTTATTTTCCATGTGGGAACAGAAAAACCGGTATCGAGAAAATCTCAGAATTTCCGGAATATTTTCACCCGAATTTTTCTTTGAATTCAAAAACTTTTAGCTTCAAAATATATTGGATTTAACCCTATCTATATGCAAAGTACTTCATGTTCAAGTGGTCAGCGCACCTTTGCATTGTTCTAAACCTCGCGGGTTCTCGCCATCGGTACCGCACCATGGCTAGAATTTTAGTTTCTAAACTAAGACTTAAGCTCAATACGGATGGTTCCTGGACTAATGATGGAAGGACTGGTGCTGGTATGGTGCTTTGCGATAATCTAGGCAACATTATTTACTCATCTTGCAGGGAGTTATTTTCGTGCCAAGATGCCCTTGAAGCATAATTATGTGCACGCATGGAAGGTTTATCCATTGCTAATCAGCGGAAGGAACTTTCAGTTTTATCGAGATGGATTCACTTATAGCGGTGAACATGTTGAAGCAAAGGACATCGACAGGTAAATCTATGCGTCTTTGGTGGCAGAGATAAAGTACTTGAAGTCTCTTCGAACGACTAGTATTGTTTATATCAAGCGTGGTCAAAATTTAGTTAGTGATTTTTTTAGCTTGCATATCATTAGCATCATGGATATTCAAAGAATTCATACTAACAACATTGCAATCATGCTCATCATTCAAAGATTTTATGCCAAACATTTTATTAACTTCTTCTTCTAACTCTCTGGCACAATTTTCCTTTCCATCATTTTCACGAAAAACATTAAAAAGATGAAGCATATGAGGCAACCTCAATTCCATTTTTTTGTAGTTTTCTTTTTATAAAACAAACTAGTGATAAAACAAGAAACTAAAAGATTCAATTGCAAGATCTAAAGATATACCTTCAAGCACTTGAAGGAAACATGCCCTAGAGGCAATAATAAAATTGTTATTTATATTTCCTTGTATATCATGATAAATGTCTTTTATTCATGCTAGAATTGTATTAACCGAAAACTTGATACATGTGTGAATACATAGACAAAAAAGAGTGTCCCTAGTATGCCTCTACTAGACTAGCTCGTTAATCAAAGATGGTTATGTTTCCTGACCATAGACATGTGTTGTCATTTGATCAACGGGATCACATCATTATGAGAATGATGTGATGGACAAGACCCATCCGTTAGCTTAGCACTATGATCGTTTAGTTTTACTGCTATTGCTTTCTTCATGACTTATAAATGTTCCTCTGACTATGCGATTATGCAACTCCCGAATACCGGAGGAACACCTTGTGTGCTATCAAACGTCACAACGTAACTGGGTGATTATAAAGATGCTCTACAGGTGTCTCTGAAGGTGTTGGTGGTGTTGGCATAGATCGAGAATATGATTTGTCACTCCGAGTGTCGGAGAGGTATCTCTGGGCCCTCTCAGTAATGCACATCGTAATAAGCCTTGCAAGAAAACGACTAATGTGTTAGTCACAAGATGATGTATTATGGAACGAGTAAAGAGACTTGCCGGTAATGAGATTGAACTAGGTATGATGATACCGACGATCGAATCTCGGGCAAGTAACATACCGATGACAAAGGGAACAACGTATGTTGTTATGCGGTTTGACCGATAAAGATCTTCGTAGAATATGTAGGAACCAATATGAGCATCCAGGTTCCGCTATTGGTTGTTGACCGGAGATGTGTCTCAGTCATGTCTACATAGTTCTCGAACCTGTAGGGTCCGCACGCTTAACGTTCGATGACGATTGGTATTACGAGTTTAGGTGTTTTGATGTAATGAAGGTTGTTCGGAGTCCCGGATGCGATCATGGACATGACGAGGAGTCTCGAAATGGTCGATACATGAAGATCGATATATTGGAAAGTTATGTTTGGACACCAGAAAGGTTTCGGACGAGTTCGGGCATTTTTTAGAGTATCGGGAGGTTACCAGAACCCCCCCTGAGAAGTTAATGGGCCTTAATGGGCCATGGTGGGAGAGAGGAGGAGGCGGCCAAGTGGGAGGCGCTCGCCCCCAAGCCCAATCCGAATTGGGGGGGGGGGGGCTTTCCTTCTCTCCTTCTCCCTCTTCCTTCTTCTCCTACTCCAACTAGGAAAGGGGGAAACCTACTCCTACTAGGAGTAGGAAACCCCCTTGGGGCGTGCCATAGAGAAGGCCGACCCTCCCCTCCTCCACTCCTTTATATACGGGGGAGGGGGGCACCCCATAGACACACAAGTTGATTGTTTAGCCGTGTGCGGTGCCCCCCTCCATAGATTTCCACCTCAGTCATATTGTTGTAGTGCTTAGGCAAAGCCATGCGTCGGTAACTTCATCAACACCGTCACCAAGCCGTCATGCTGACGAAACTCTCCCCCGGCCTCAACTGGATCAAGAGTTTGAGGGACGTCACCAAGCTGAACGTGTGCAGATCGCGGAGGTGCCGTGCGTTTGGTGCTTGATCGATTGGATCGCGAAGACGTTCGACTACATCAACCGCGTTACTAAACGCTTCCGCTTTCGGTCTACGAAGGTACGTGGCTGATACGTCTCCAACGTATCTATAATTTTTGATTGTTCCATGCTATTATTTATGAAGTCTTAGATGTTTAATGGGCTTTATCATTCACTTTTATATCATTTTTGGGACTAACCTACTAACCCAAAGGCCCAGTCCAGATTGTTGTTTTTTGCCTATTTCAGGGTTTTGCAGAAAAGGAATATCAAACGGAGTCCAAACGGAATGAAACCTTTGCAGGAGATATTTTTGGAGGAAATCACGCGAGATAAACTTCGGGACCAAGCCAGAGGACAGTGGGCCCACCCTCGAGGCCGGGGGTGCGCCCCCCTTCCCAGGGCGCGCCCCCCTGCCATGAGGGCAGGCCCAGTGGCCCCTGGTGCCCCTCTTCCTCCTATATATGCCTACGTACCCCAGAAACTCCATACGCACAGAGAAAACCCTAATTCCACCGCCGTAGCTGCTGTTCCCGTGGAGATCCCATCTTGGAGCCTGTTCTGGGAGGGAGATCCATCACGGAGGCCTTCTTCATCATCATCATCGCCCTCACCATGAGTTGTGAGTAGTTTACCACAGACCTTCGGGTCCATAGCTAGTATCTAGATGGCTTCTTCTCTCTCTCCGAATCTCAATACAAAGTTCTCCTCTGTCTTCGAGGAGATCTATTCGATGTAATCTCTCTTTTTTGCGGTGTGTTTGTCGAGATCCGATGAATTGTGAGTTTATGATCAAGGTTATCTATGAAAGATATTTGGTTCTTCTTTGAACTTTTTATGTGTGCTCATAATATCCTTGCAAGTCTCTTCGAATTATTGGTTTGGTTTGGCCTACTAGATCTATAGTTCTTGCAATGGGAGAAGTGCTTGGCTTTGGGTTCAATCTTGCGATGTCCATTCCCAGTGACAGTAGGGGCAGCAAGGCATGTATTGTATTGTTGCCATCGAGGATAAAAAGATGGGGTTTTCATCATATTTCTTGAGTTTATCCCTCTACATCATGTCATCTTGCTTAAGGCGTTACTCTGTTCGTATGAACTCAATACACTAGATGCATGCTGGATAGCGGTCGGTGTGTGGAGTAATAGTAGTAGATGCAGGCAGGAGTCGGTCTACTTGTTTCGGACGTGATGCCTATATACAATGATCATGCCTAGATAGTCTCATAATTTTTCGCTTTTCTATCAATTGCTCGACAGTAATTTGTTTACCCGCCGTAGAATATCGCTATCATGAGAGAAGCCACTAGAGAAAACTATGGCCCCCGGGTCTATCTTTATCATATTACTTTCTTGTCAACTAGCCAATTTCTGTCGCCGTTGCTTTCTTTACTTTCTGTTTCTATACCAAAAATATAATTATCATCTCTATCAGATCTCACTATCGTAAGTGACCGTAAAGGGATTGACAACCCCTTATCGCGTTGGCTGCGAAGTTCTTATTTGTTTGTGCAGGTGCGAGGGACTGGCGCATGGTCTCCTACTGGATTGATACCTTGGTTCTCAAAAACTGAGGGAAATACTTACGCTACTGTGCTGCATCTCCCTTTCCTCTTCGAGGGAATACAACGCAAGCTCAAGAGGTAGCAAGAAGAATTTTTGGCGCCGTTGCCGGGGAGGCTTACGCAAAAGTCATATACCAAGTACCTATCACAAACCCTTATCTTTCGCATTACATTTATTTGCCTCTCGTTTTCCTCTCCCCCACTTCACCTTTGTCATTTTATTCGCCCTTTTTCCGCCGTGTGTTTCTCGTTCGCTTGCTTCTTGTTTGCTTGTGTGTGTTGCTTGCTTGCTTGTCATCATGTCTAGCACACCTATCATTATCACCACTCCCTAGAGTGAGGTCCTCAGCTTTAAACAATGGGAAGGAGAAAAATTAAAAGATGCCTGGTATAGAATTTGCAATGCTCAAAATAAGTCTAATAGGAAGCTTTCCACTTCCGTGCTTCTTCGCAATTTTTATGTTGGCATAACTCCATGGAATAGATTTATCCTAGATACCATTACCGGAGGGAATTTCTTGGGTAGTCACACCGTTGATTCTTATAAATCCATGACTGAATTATTTGGCTCACCACCTCTTACGGTTAATGGAACCGTTTTAACTTTAGAGCATGTTATGCAAAGATTAGAAATTATTGAGAACAAAGTTGCTACGGTAGAACTTTTAGAGAGCTTGGATAGAAAAATTCACAATGAAATTACCCAATATGGATCTAAGGTAGGAGTTGTTCTGAATTTTTTTAAGGAAAATGAACCCATAGTTAAAGAAAAGTTAGATCAGGATTCTACTAGAATCAATAAGCTTGAGGATGTCATCACTAATGTGGGTTCTGCCCTTTCTGCTATAAAAACTACTCCCAATACCTCCACTAAATTATCTAAGTTCATGTATGTCCCTAAAGACAAGGGTGAAACTTCTAGACTCGCGGATCTCAAATCCATAAGTGTTCATCCTAATTTTCTCACTTTTGCAAGAGACCCTTTTGACACTTTAGAATTTCTTGATTTCTTGCCCAAGAGTTTGATTATTGATAGGGACAAAGAAGTGCCCAAGAATCATAAGTGCTTAATCAAAGAATTGCCTTCCAAAGATGGCAATACCTAGATCTATCTTGTATCGTGCCTAGCTAGGGGCGTAAAACGATAGCGCTTGTTGGGAGGCAACCCAATTTTTTGTTTTTTTGTTTTTGTTGCTGTTAGGGAATAGATATTGCATCTAGCCTCTGATTAGATGTGTTTTCATGTTTTGTTTAGTGTTTGTGCCAAGTAGAACCTTTGGTAAGACTTGTGTGAAGTTTATATGATCTTGCTGTGAAAAACAGAATCGTTAGCGCTCGCTAAAGTAGTCTTCTGATTTTAGTGGAGCGTGATTTTAAGTTTATTCTTTTTGCTGCTGATTGGTAGACAAATTTCGCAAATTTACCAATTTAGTTTGAAATTTTTGGAGTTCCAGAAGTAAGCGAACCCAGCAGATTACTACAGACTGTTCTGTTTTTGACAGATTCTGTTTTTCGTGTGTTGTTTGCTTATTCCGATGCATCTATGAGTAATATTAGAGGATATGAACCATACAGAACTTGGAGTACAGTACGTTTAACACCAATATAAACAATGAATGAATTCCTTGCTGTACCTTTGAGTGGTGGTTTGGTTTCTCTTACTAACGGAGCTCACGAGAATTTTTGTCTAAGTTTTGTGTTGTGAAGTTTTCAAGTTTTGGTTATTGCTTTGATGGACTATGGAACAAGGAGTGGCAAAGGCCTAAGCTTGGGGATGCCCATGGCACCCCAAGTAAATTCAAGATAATTAAAAGCCTAAGCTTGGGGATGCCCCGGGAAGGCATTGCTGGAATTTTATCATTTTATCTACTTTGGCCCAGCCCAGTATTAATTTCAGAAATTCCTAATAAATCTTAGAGGCCCGTTTAGCCCATTCGTGCAAGGCAAGGGGCACTACTAAAGTTTAGTCCCACATTGCTAGTTTACAAGGAGTTGGACCTCTTTATAAGGGAGGCTTTTTCTCCACTTGTACGAGCATGAGAACAAGAGGGACATCCACGCGCGCTCCTCCTCCGCCGTCCGCCTCGTCACGCCGTGCCGCGCCGCGGGTTGCGGGAATGAGCCGAGCCGATGTCTTATTTTTGCCACGCACGACGGGTATACGAAAGGTCACGCGAAAGCTGAAAATGTTTTCTGTAGTGGACACTGAATCCGAACGGCGCGCCCCTTCGGCTACAGCCTGTTCGGTTCGTCTCCCTCACTCCCTTCACCTCCCGTCGCTGACTTCTCACCTCCTTCTCTTGCGCCTATATAAGGGAGGTCGCTCCTCCCCAGAGAGACGCACCAGAATCTCTCCTTCCTCTCGCCACCGGTTCCATCTCTGAGCTGCTATTGTCTTCCCCATCCCAGCTTCCGGCATGCACCGCAGGTCGGGACAGTAGGCCTCCGAAACCACACCTTTTGAGTCCTGTACGGGAGAAGGGTGATAAGGTTTTTGGGTAGTGCTCAGCGCGACTATTGGCTGTTTCATCACGGACGATCCGGTCGCCGATGACTACTTCCCCGACGACGACTTCTTCCCCGACGTCGACAACCTCTTCGACGACATGGCCAGCGAGGACAACTCACCCAAGACCGGGGCTTCGGCTGTTGCTTCGTATGTCTCCATGATCTCTCCAGTTTATCTTGTTCCTTTCACCGGCCCGTATGTGTTCATGCTTTTTCTGTTTGAAACACTGTCACTGTTCTTCGTTCTAGGGTTTGCTCTAAATTTGTTAGGTCCTACTTCATATATGCAACTAGTTCTATATATGAAGATGCCATCTACCTTCACTTTGACAGATCACATGACTTGCTCTATTACTGTTATATTAGTCATGCTTTATCTAGTATTTCTGTTAATAAAATCACTTGGTAAATTGCTCATATTTCCAACAATCCAAAAACCTTATTATAGGCAATTTACCCCAAGTGGTTTTGCTGCTTCCATGAGACCTCCTGTGTTTGAGGGTATCCACTATAAGAGGTTGCGCGTGAGAGCTGTTCTGTGGTTTCAAACCATGAGCTCCTATGACGCCACTCTTGGCAAACCTGAAGGAGATTATGATGCTCAACAGGAACAAGCTTTTCTGAAAATGGATACCCTGTTTAGGGCTGCTCTCTTGAGTGTTCTTGGTGAGAACATTGTTGATGCTTATGCATCAATTGATAATGGAAAAGATATGTGGGACGCACTCGAGGCCAAGTTTGGTGTCTCGGATGCCCGCACTGAGCTGTACATCATGGAGCAATTCTATGATTACAGGATGACTGAAGAGCGCTCGGTGGTTGAGCAGGCTCATGAGATACAGTCGTTTGCTAGAGAACTTGAGCACTTCAACTGCATGCTACCGGACAAGTTTGTTGCCGAGGGTATCATCACTAAACTTCCTCCTTCATGGAGGAACTTTGCTACCTTACTGAATCATAAGAGACAGGAGTTTTCCGTTCCGGATCTCGTTGGTACTCTTGATGTGGAAGAAAAGGCGAGAGAAAAGGACACACGTGCCTGAGCTATTGAGGGAGGATCTGGTACCAGTCTGGTACAGAAGAAGAACTTCCAGCCCAACAAGTTCAAGAACAATGGCAAGTTTGATGGAAAAGCAAAGTTTGATGGGAAGAACAAGGCTGTACAACACACAAACTTCAAGAAGAAGAATGACAAGAAGAAAGGTGTCTGTCATGTGTGTGGAGATCCTGATCATTGGGCTCCTAGTTGCCCTAATCGCTATGACAAGCGTCATCTTGGGAAAGGCGGCAAAACCGTCAATGTTGTCATTGGAGACACTAATATGAAGGACGATGGGTATGGTATATTTCCCACTATTCTTTCAGCATGTCATTCTCCTGATTGGTTGATTGACACGGGTGCTAATGTGCATGTATGCGGTGATATTTCCATGTTTTCGTCTTATCAGACCGCATGGACTTCAACCGTGCTGATGGGAAACGGTTCAAGTGCTTCTATTCGTGGTGTTGGCACGGTCGATCTGAAGTTTACTTCGGGGAAGATCGTACGGCTGAAGAACGTGCATTATGTCCCCTCCATCAATAAGAATCTTGTTAGCGGATCTCTGTTATGTAGAGATGGCTACAAGCTTGTCTTAGAGTCGAATAAATTTGTAATATCCAAGTATGGAACCTTTGTTGGCAAAGGCTATGAGTCAGGAGGCATGTTTCGTTTATCCTTGTCAGATGTTTGCAATAAAGTTGTTAATCATGTTTGCAACAACAGTGAATCAAATGTGTGGCATTCACGTCTGTGTCATGTTATCTTTGGTTGCATGTCGCGACTAGCCAAATTAAACTTGATCCCTAGTTTCACCACCGTCAAGGGATCTAAGTGTCAAGTTTGTGTGCAAGCTAAGCAACCTCGTAAGTCTCACACGACCGCGGAAACGAGAAATCTTGCACCACTAGAGCTCATACATTCAGATCTATGTGAAATGAATGGTGTTTTGACAAAAGGTGGAAAGAAATATTTCATGACGTTAATTGATGACTCCACTAGATACTGTCATGTGTATCTTCTGAAATCTAAGGATGAGGCTTTGAATTTTTTCAAGATCTATAAAGCTGAAGTGGAAAACCAACTCGATCGTAAGATTAAGAGGCTTAGGTCCGACCGTGGTGGAGAGTATTTTTCCAATGAATTTGAGGCTTTTTGTGCGGAACATGGTATAATCCATGAGAGGACGCCTCCCTATTCACCTCAGTTAAATGGGGTGGCCGAAAGAAAGAACCGTACTCTAACTGATTTGGTTAACGCCATGTTAGATACATCGGGTCTATCCAAGGCATGGTGGGGGGGAGGCAATATTGACTGCATGTCATGTCCTAAACCGAGTTCCCACAAAGAACAAAGAAATAACTCCATTCGAGGAATGGGAGAAGAAAAGGTTAAAACTCTCTTATCTACGAACCTGGGGTTGTTTGGCGAAAGTCAATGTGCCAATCCCAAAGAAGCGCAAACTTGGACCAAAGACTGTGGATTGTGTTTTCCTGGGATATGCGTTTCGAAGCATTGGATATAGATTCTTGATTGTAAAATCCGAAGTATCTGACATGCATGTCGGTACAATCATGGAGTCGAATGATGCGACTTTCTTTGAAGATATCTTTCCCATGAAGGATATGGCTACCTCATCTACTCAGGAGATGCCTAGTTCATCGAATCAAGAATCGATTGCAATTACTGAACCTACCATTTCGATGGAACACTTTGACAAACCCGTGGATGAAAACAATGAAGCTCCTACTAGGAGCAAGAGACAGAGGACTGCAAAGTCCTTTGGTGATGATTTTCTTGTCTAATAGATGACACTCCCAGTTCTATTTCAGAAGCCTATGCATCTGAAGATGCTGACTACTGGAAGGAAGCGGTTCGTAGTGAGATGGATTCTATCTTAGCGAATGAAACTTGGGAGATAATCGATCGTCCTTATGGGTTCAAACCTATAGGATGCAAATGGGTATTCAAGAAGAAGCTTAGGCCTGATGGTACTATCAAAAAGTACAAGGCACGGCTCGTGGCTAAGGGTTATACCCAAAAGGAAGGTGAAGACTTCTTTGATACTTACTCACCTGTGGCACGGTTGACCACTATTCGAGTTCTACTTTCACTAGCTGCCTCACATGGTCTTCTCGTTCATCAAATGGATGTTAAGACTGCTTTCCTAAATGGAGAGTTGGATGAGGACATTTATATGGAACAACCAGATGGGTTTGTAATAGATGGTCAGGAAGGAAAAGTGTGCAAGTTGCTGAAGTCTCTGTATGGACTCAAGCAAGCACCAAAGCAGTGGCATGAGAAGTTTGAAAGAACTTTAACAGCTGCAAGCTTTGTTGTGAACAAAGCTGACAAATGTGTGTACTATCGCCATGGTGGGGGCGAGGGAGTTATCCTTTCCTTGTATGTTGATGACATACTGATTTTTGGAACAAATTTGAATGTTATTACGGAGGTCAAGAATTTCCTATCTTGTTGTTTTGAGATGAAGGATTTAGGAGTGGCTGATGTCATTCTAAACATCAAGTTGTTGAGAGACGATGATGGTGGGATTACTTTGCTTCAATCTCACTATGTGGAAACGATCTTGAGTCGCTTTGGCTATAGTGACTGCAAGCCCTCTCCAACACCATATGATGCCAGCGTGCTACTTCTAAAGAATCGAAGAATTGCTAGAGATCAATTGAAATATTCTCAGATTATTGGCTCGCTTATGTACTTAGCAAGTGCTACAAGACCTGACATCTCTTTTGCTATTAGCAAATTGAGTCGGTTTGTCTCAAAACCAGGAGATGTGCATTGGAAAGCTCTAGAGAGAGTTTTGCGTTATTTGAAAGGCACTACAAACTATGGAATTCACTACACCGAGCAACCAAAGGTGCTTGAAGGGTATAGTGACTCAAACTGGATCTCAGATGCTGATGAGATAAAGGCCACGAGCGGATATGTATTCACTCATGGAGGTGGCGCTGTTTCTTGGAAGTCTTGCAAGCAGACCATCTTAACGAGGTCAACTATGGAAGCAGAGCTCACAACACTAGATACAGCTACGGTCGAAGCGGATTGGCTTCGTCGGCTCTTGAATGACTTGCCGGTAGTTGAGAAACATGTACCGGGTATCCTTATGAACTGCGACAATCAAACTGTGATCACGAAAGTGAGCAGCTCAAAGGATAACATGAAGTCATCAAGACACGTTCAGAGAAGGTTAAAGTCTGTCAGGAAAATGAAAAACTCCAGAGTAATTGCATTGGATTATATCCAAACGTCTAAAAATCTGGCAGATCCGTTTACTAAGGGTCTATCACGAAATGTGATAGATAATGCATCGAGGGAGATGGGTATGAGACCCACAATATGAGTTGTTCACAGTGGTAACCTAGTCTTTGTGATCGGAGATCCCGTGAATTAGATGTGGAAGACAAGCTGTTGGTCAACTGAGAGGAGAGTATCCTTACTATCAATACCACTCCATGAAGATGCAATACTCTTCTAAATCTGCATGGCAGGTTGATGTATATCTTAATGTGTTCTAAGTGGCTCTTGTAAGCAGAGATGTTGTCCTGTAGAACATCTTTTGAAGAACACACCTATATGAGTCCGATTGTCAAATGTCGTAATCTATGAGAGTAGGGTTCTCTCTAGTAAACTCATGAAAGGTCACGGAGTATGACGCATAAGCTCCACCCGCGGGGAATACCCACAGTAGCCAAGTATCGGTCAAGGCTTTGTGTGAAGCTAGATTCGCAAAAAAAAAATTTGCAGTTCAAGGCCCAGTCCACTGTTCAAGTTGCTTACTAATGTAGCACAGAGTTCTAGGTGGAAGTTCAACTTAACAGTCTCCACTGCAGTACCGGTATATAAAACAGTGTTTTGGAACCAAAGGCAAATTTTGTGTGCCTCTGGGATCTGGTGGGGGATTGCTGGAATTTTATCATTTTATCTACTTTGGCCCAGCCCAATATTAATTTCAGAAATTCCTAATAAATCCTAGAGGCCCATTTAGCCCATTCGTGCAAGGCAAGGGGCATTACTAAAGTTTAGTCCCACATTGCTAGTTTACAAGGAGTTGGACCTCTTTATAAGGGAGGCTCTTTCTCCACTTGTACGAGCATGAGAACAAGAGGGACATCCACGCGCGCTCCTCCGCCGCCGCCCGCCTCGTCACGCTGTGCCGCGCCGCGGGTTGCGGGAATGAGCCGAGCCGATGTCTTATTTTTGCCACGCACGACGGGTATACGAAAGGTCACGCGAAAGCTGAAAACGTTTTCTGTAGTGGACACTGAATCCGAAAGGCGCGCCCCTTCGGCTGCAGCCTGTTCGGTTCGTCTCCCTCACTCCCTTCACCTCCCGTCGCTGACTTCTCACCTCCTTCTCTTGCACCTATATAAGGGAGGTCGCTCCTCCCCAGAGAGACGCACCAGAATCTCTCCTTCCTCTCGCCACCGGTTCCATCTCTGAGCTGCTGTTGTCTTCCCCATCCCGGCTTGCGACGTGCACTGCAGGTCGGGACAGTAGGCATCCGAAACCACACATTTTGAGTCATGTACGGGAGAAGGGTGATAAGGTTTTTGGGTAGCGCTCAGCATGACTACTGGCTGTTTCATCACGGACGATCCGGTCGCCGACGACTACTTCCCCGACGACGACTTCTTACCCGACGTCGACAACCTCTTCGACGACATGGCCGGCGAGGACAACTCACCCAAGACCGGGGCTTCGGCTGCTGCTTCATATGTCTCCATGATCTCTCCAGTTTATCTTGTTCCTTTCACTGGCCCGTATGTGTTCATGCTTTTTCTGTTTGAAACACTGTCACTGTTCTTCGTTCTAGGGTTTGCTCTAAATTTGTTAGGTCCTACTTCATATATGCAACTAGTTCTATATATAAAGATGCTATCTACCTTCACTTTGACAGATCGCGTGACTTGCTCTATTACTGTTATATTAGTCATGCTTTATCTAGTATTTCTGTTAATAAAATCACTTAGTAAATTGCTCATATTTCCAACAATCCAAAAACCTTATTATAGGCAATTTACCCCAAGTGGTTTTGCTGCTTCCATGAGACCTCCTGTGTTTGAGGGTATCCACTATAAGAGGTGGCGCGTGAGAGCTGTTCTGTGGTTTCAAACCATGAGCTGCTATGACGCCACTCTTGGCAAACCTGAAGGAGATTATTGCTAGCCTCTCTTGTACCGCGCAACTTTCGCCGGTGCCATAAACCCACTATATACCCTTCCTCAAAACAGCCACCATATTGTTCCTCAAAACAGCCACCATACCTACCTATCATGGCATTTCCATAGCCAATCCGAGATATATTGCCATGCAACCTTCCACCATTCCGTTCATATGACACGCATCATATTGTCATATTGCCATTGCATGATCATGTATTTGACATCGTATTTGTGGCAAAGCCACCATGCATAATTTTTATACATGTCACTCTTGTTTCATTGCACATACTGGTACATCGCCGGAGGCATTCATATAGAGTCATACTTTGTTGTTATAGTCTTGAGTTGTAATCTTGTGTTGTAATGAAAGTGTGATGATCATCATTTATAGAGCATTGTCGTATGGGAGGAAAGGCTGAATCTATAAAGCCCCTCCGCGAAAAAGAAAAAAAAAAGAAAGGCCCAAAAAAAGGGACAATTGCTACTATCTTTTTTGTTGGGGAACGTAGTATTTTAAAAATTTCCTACGATCACGCAAGATCTATCTATCAGATGCATAGCAACGAGAGGGGAGAGTGAGTCTACGTACCCTCGTAGACCGAAAGCGGAAGCGTTAGAACAACGCGGTTGATGTAGTCGTACGTCTTCACGGCCCGACCGATCAAGAACCGAAACTACGGCACCTCCGAGTTCTAGCACACGTTCAGCTCGATGACGTCCCTCGAACTCCGATCCAGCCGAGTGTCGAGGGGGAGTTCCGTCAGCACGACGGCGTGGTGATGATCTTGATGTTCTACCGTCGTAGGGCTTCGTCTAAGCACCGCTACAATATTATCGAGGAGAACTATGGTGGAGGGGGGCACCGCACACGGCTAAGAGATCAAGAGATCAATTGTTGTGTCTAGAGGTGCCCCCTGCCCCCGTATATAAAGGAGGGAGGGAGAGGCTGGCCCTAGAGGGGGCGCGCCAAGTGTGGGGAGTCCTACTAGGACTCCCAAGTCCTAGTAGGATTCCCCTTTCCTTTCCGGAGTAGGAGAGAAGGAAAGAGGGGGAGAGGGAGAAGGAAAAGGGGGCTGCACCCCTTGTCCAATTCGGACCAGAAGGGGGGCACGCGCCTCCTTCCTTTTGGCCTCTCTCCTCTATTCCCGTAACTCCCCGGTACTCCGAAAATACCCGAATCACTCGGAACCTTTCCGATGTCCGAATATAGTCGTCCAATATATCGATTTTTACGTCTCGACCATTTCGAGACTCCTCGTCATGTCCCCGATCTCATCCGGGACTCCAAACTCCTTCGATACATCAAAACACATCAACTCATAATAAAACTATCATCGAAACCTTAAGCGTGCGGACCCTACGGGTTCGAGAACTATGTAGACATGACCGAGACACGTCTCCGGTCAATAACCAATAGCGGAACCTGGATGCTCATATTGGCTCCCACATATTCTACGAAGATCTTTATCGGTCAAACCGCATAACAACATACGTTGTTCCCTTTGTCATCGGTATGTTACTTGCCCGAGATTCGATCGTCGGTATCTCAATACCTAGTTCAATCTCGTTACCGGCAAGTCTCTTTACTCGTTCCGTAATACATCATCCCGCAACTAACTCATTAGCTGCAATGCTTGCAAGGCTTATAGTGATGTGCATTACCGAGTGGGCCCAGAGATACCTCTCCGACAATCGGAGTGACAAATCCTAATCTCGAAATACGCCAACCCAACAAGTACCTTCGCAGACACCTGTAGAGTACCTTTATAATCACCCAGTTACGTTGTGACGTTTGGTAGCACACAAAGTGTTCCTCCGGTATTCGGGAGTTGCATAATCTCATAGTCATAGGAACATGTATAAGTCATGAAGAAAGCAATAGCAGTAAAACTTAAACGATCATAGTGCTAAGCTAACGGATGGGTCTTGTCCATCACATCATTCTCCTAATGATGTGATCCCGTTGATCAAATGACAACTCATGTCTATGGTTAGGAAACATAACCATCTTTGATCAATGAGCTAGTCTAGTAGAGGCATACTAGGGACACTCTGTTTTGTCTATGTATTCACACATGTACTAAGTTTCCGGTTAATACAATTCTAGCATGAATAATAAACATTTATCATGATATAAGGAAATATAAATAACAACTTTATTATTGCCTCTAGGGCATATTTCCTTCAGTCTCCCACTTGCACTAGAGTCAATAATCTAGTTCACATCGCCATGTGATTTAACACGGATAGTTCACATCGTCATGTGATTAACACCCAAAGGGTTTACTAGAGTCAATAATCTAGTTCACATCGCTATGTGATTAACACCCAAAGAGTACTAAGGTGTGATCATGTTTTGCTTCGTGAGAGAAGTTTAGTCAACGGGTCTGTCACATTCAGATCCGTATGTATTTCGCAAATTTCTATGTCTACAATGCTCTGCATATAGCTACTCTAGCTAATTGCTCCCACTTTCAATACGCATCCAGATTGATACTTAGAGTTAGCTGGATTTAGTGTCAAAGCTTGCATCGGCGTAACCCTTTACGACGAACTCTTTATCACCTCCATAATCGAGAAACATTTCCTTAGTCATCCAGTTACTAAGGATAATTTTGACCGCTATACAGTGATCTACTCCTGGATCACTATTGTACCCTCTTGACAAACTCATGGCAAGGTACACAACATGTTTGGTACACAGCATGGCATACTTTATAGAACCTATGGCCGAGGCATAGGGAATGACTTTCATTCTCTCTATATTTTTCTGCCGTGGTCTGGCTTTGAGTCTTACTCAACTTCACACCTTACAAGTCAGGTAAGAACTCCTTCTTTGACTGATCCATTCTGAACTACTTCAAAATCATATCAAGGTATGTACTCATCGAAAGTCTTATCAAGCGTCTTGATCTATCTCTATAGATCTTGATGCCCAATATGTAAGCAGCTTCACCAAGGTCTTTCTTTGAAAAACTCCTTTCAAACACTCCTTTATGCTTTCCAGAAAATTCTACATCATTTCCGATCGACAATATGTCATTCACATATACTTATCTGAAAGGTTGTAGTGCTCCCATTCACTTCTTGTAAATACAGGCTTCACCGCAAGTCTGTATAAATCTATATGCTTTGATCAACTTATCAAAGCGTATATTCCAACTGCGAGATGCTTGCACCAGTCCATAGATGGATCGCTGGAGCTTGCACAATTTTGTTAGCACCTTTAGGATTGACAAAACCTTCTGGTTGCATCATATACAAGTCTTCTTTAATAAATCCATTAAAGAATGCAGTTTTGTTATCCATTTGCCAGATTTCATAAAATGCGGCAATTGCTAACATGATTCGGACAGACTTAAGCATCGCTACGGGTGAGAAAGTCTCATCGTAGTCAACTCCTTGAACTTGTTGAAAAACTTTCGCAACAAGTCGAGCTTTGTAAACAGTAACATTACTGTCAGCGTCAGTCTTCCTCTTGAAGATCCATTTATTTTCGATGGATTGCCGACCATCGGGCAAGTCAACCAAAGTCCACACTTTGTTCTCATACATGGATCCCATCTCAGATTTCATGGTCTCAAGCCATTTTGCGGAATCTGGGCTCATCATCGCTTCCTCATAGTTCGTAGGTTCATCATGGTCCAGTAACATGACTTCCAGAACCGGGTTGCCATACCACTCTGGTTCGGAACGTACTCTGGTTGATCTACGAAGTTCAGCAGTAACTTGATCCGAAGTTTCATGATCATCATCATTAGCTTCCTCACTAATTGGTGTAGGAATCACTGGAACCAGTTTCTGTGATGTACTACTATCCAATTCGGGAGAAGGTACAATTACCTCATGAAGTTCCACTTTCCTCCCACTCACTTCTTTCGAGAGAAACTCCTTCTCTAGAAAGGATCCACTCTTAGCAACAAAGACCTTGCCTTCGGATCTGTGATAGAAGGTGTACCCAACAGTTTCTTTTGGGTATCCTATGAAGATTTACTTCTCCGATTTGGGTTCGAGCTTATCATGTTGAAACTTTTTCACATAAGCATCGCAGTTCCAAACTTAAAGAAATGACAGCTTAGGTTTCTCGTCAAACCACAGTTCATACGGTGTCATCTCCACGGATTTAGATGGTGCCCTATTTAACGTGAATGTAGCTGTCTCTAATGCATAACCCCAAAAGAGATAGTGGTAGATCGGTAAGAGACATCATCGATCGCACCATATCTAATAAAGTACGGTTATGACATTCGGACACACCATTACACTGTGGTGTTCCAGGTGGCGTGAGTAGTGAAACTATTTCACATTGTTTTTACTGAAGGCCAAACTCGCTAACTCAAATATTTTACCTCTACGATCATATCGTAGAAACTCTAATTTTCTTGTTACGATGATTCTCCACTTCACTCTGAAATTCTTTGAACTTTTCAAATGTTTCAGACTTGTGCTTCATTAAGTAGATATACCCATATCTGCTCAAATCATTAGTGAAGGTCAGAAAATAATGATACCCGCCGCGAGCTTCAGCACTCATTGGTCCACATACATCTGTATGTATGATCTCCAACAAATCTGTTGCTCGCTCCATTGTTCCGGAGAACGGAGTTTTAGTCATCTTGCCCATGAGGCATGGTTCGCAAGCACCAAGTGATTCATAATCAAGTGATTCCAAAAGTCCATCACTATGGAGTTTCTTCATGCGCTTTACACCATTATGACCCAAACGGCAGTGCCACAAATAAGTTGCACTATCATTATTAACCTTGCATCTTTTGGCTTCAATATTATGAATATGTGTATCACCACGATCGAGATCCAACAAACTATTTTCATTAGGTGTATGACCATCGAAGGTTTTATTCATGTAAACAGAATAACAATTATTCTATGACTTTAAATGAATAACCGTATTGCAACAAATATGATCAAATCATATTCATGCTCAACGCAAATGCCAAATAACATTTATTTAGGTTTTACACTAATCCCGAAAGTATAGGGAGTGTGCGATGATGATCATATCAATCGTGGAACCACTTCCAACACACATCGTCACTTCACCTTTAACTAGTCTCTGTTCATTCTGCAATTCTCGTTTCGAGTTACTAATTTTAGCAACTGAATCGGTATCAAATACCCAGGGGTTGCTATGAACACTAGTAAAGTACAACATCAATAATCTGTATATCAAAATATACCTTTGTTCACTTTGCCATCCTTCTTATCCGCCAAGTATCTAGGGCAGTTCCACTTCCAGTGACCATTTCCTTTGCAGTAGAAGCACTTAGTTTCAGGCTTGAGTTTTAGCTTTGGGTTTCTTCATGGGAGTGACAACTTGCTTGTCATTCTTCTTGAAGTTCCCCTTCTATCCCTTTGCCCTTTACTTGAAACAAGTGGTCTTGTTAACCATCAACACTTGATGCCTTTTCATGATTTCTACCTTCGCCGACTTCAGCATTGCGAAGAGCTCGAGAATTCCTTTCGTCATCCCTTGCATATTATAGTTCATCACGAAGTTCTACTAACTTGGTGATAGTGACTAGAAAACTTTGTCAATTACTATCTTATCTGGAAGATTAACTCCCACTAGATTCAAGTAATTGTAGTACCCAGACAATCTGAGCACATGCTCACTGGTTGAGCCATTCTCCTCCATCTTGTAGGCAAAGTACTGTCAGAAGTCTTATACCTCTCGACACGGGCATGAGTATGAAATACTAATTTCAACTCTTGGAACATCTTATATGCTCCGTGGCGTTCAAAACGTTTTTGAAGTCCCGGTTCTAAGCCATAAAGCATGGTGCACTTAAACTATCAAGTAGTCATCATACCGAGCTTTTGTCAAAACGTTCATAACGTCTACATCTGCTCCTGCAATAGGTATGTCACCTAGCGGTGCATCAAGGACATAATTCTCTGTGCAGCAATGAGGATAATCCTCAGATCACGGAACAATTCCGCATCATTGCTACTAACATCTTTCAACTTAGTTTTCTCTAGGAACATATAAAAAATAAACGGGGAGCAACATCGCGAGCTATTGATCTACAACATAGATATGCTAATACTACGAGGACTAAGTTCATGATAAATTAAAGTTCAATTTAATCATATTACTTAAGAACTCCCACTTAGATAGACATCCCTCTA